>CP092877.1:7908066-8041859 GCA_030710605.1 Cordylochernes scorpioides
AATATCCTCCACCTAAGCCATATGAATGTATGCGAGAGAAATAGGGTGACGCTCCTCAGTTTTAGAAAATTCAGACAAAACTGTATTCACTTGACTTATCTGTATCCAATAAATCAAAAGTGACCATTATTGCACACGAATATCACCTTATGCAAAATTGTGATATATAATTTTGAGGAATTATTTTAGTCTTTTTCAAGCGATAATTGAAAATAAATAAATGTCAGAAATAAGTTCGCACCATAAAGGGTACTTCTGCTATAAATACCCAGTACTTGGTGGTTCTTCATTCTCCAGTACCCTTGTACTCTACTGGAGACCTTTTTATTGATTAACGCTTGGATTTGACATGGATAATAACGATAGAGGATAGAGAAGAGTGCAGAAAATTAAAATTTCTATGAATATATATATATAGTGTAGCGAAGTATTTTTAAAGTTAATTAACAGAGTATCATTTTTTCTGTTTATATTTTGCTACTCTGTAAACTTCCCTCATTGCTTATCTTTTGTTTATCCTTCATAGTTTGTTCTGGCCTTAAATAAATTGCCGTGTCATCCTGAAGTTTTTCTTTCCTAATTTTCCACGTGCCATTTTAGTGGAGATGCTGGGTAAGTTGGGAAAGAAAAACTGAATATCGCCGAGAAGACCTAGAGGCAATGGATGCTGTGATTTCTGGCTAGAGGCCAGAAGAATTTGGCTCGACATAAAAATCATATTCGAATGATCCCTAGAAAATAAAAATATAGACTTACTGTTGGATCTAGTCAAGCTAAAAATGAACCGAAGTGAAAATGTTGACATTTACATTGTGCGAGAATAGAAACTAACACAAAGGATCACCCAGATAGGAGAGACACAGAGAGAACTTGTAAGATAAATTGTCGAAGGACACACTCCCATCTAACATTGACATGATTACAACAGCAGATCAACAAACAGAGATATATTTTTGCCGGACTTGATTTAAACTTTATTGGACATTGACATGCACAATGTTTAACATAGGAATGCTATACATAGAAACACAAAGAAACACCAAGCCTGATGTAACGTAAAAATAGCGTTCAATAAAATCTACCACTGGAAAAAAATGCGCGGCACTCAGTAAGGTCAAATAACAAGCCATTGACATTTTTCAATAGGCTAAGAGAGAACATAAACATCGGTCAGGTCAGTCCTTGATTGGACACGGACGCCCAAAAGGTTCGCCCTCTCTAACGTCACTATAAGCATATAAGTTGGGTTCCTTCTGAGGCCAAGAGAGAGGAAGACAGGAGAGTATCATTAGATCGCCATGCTGCCCGATTGACCAGAGCGATCTCAGGACTTCCCCATAGTCCACTTCACCTTCACGGGTGCTGCCCCTCTAAGCTGAGGTAACCATGTTCCTATGTGTGTGGTCTGCATTTATCTCCAGGCTAGTGCGCTTCCATTCTGGCCCATGACTGCAAGTTGGATGTGGAGCTACCGCGACGATGTAGGCTCCACACACATTAAAACTTTTTTTTTTCTTTCAAAAACAAATTATAAATATTTTAACCAAAATTTCAAAACCTTTTTTACGGTAGTTTTGAGTGTTTTAATGATAATATATATTTAAACTTTGCAAAAAAAGTCAAATAAATAAATTCCCACAGTCTACGATATATATACATTAAAATATATTTAATTTCATAAATTATTTAATTGCATTCTAAACTTGAGATCAATCATTACATAGAGATATCCTCTCTCCGCTAATTTTGTTGATTTCAATATTATTAAAATAAAATATAATAGGAGAACACGCGATCATAAATTCGCAAGGAAATTTAACACATTAATCGCGATTTTTTTAGGAACAAAATTCAAATTCAAAGGGATGTTGGTGCGTGTGAATAAAAACACACGACAATAAAATCAGGAGAAATTCGATGGGAAAGAGTTTCTCCTTCCTGAGAATAGAAATGTTAGAGACGCTGAAGTCCGAGGTAGGTCCTCGTGATGAAGAAACTCTGAGAATGTTGAGCGGCTACATCTATCACGGACCGTGTTTAGATAAATCATCGCTCCAGTCCTTAATGGATTCTCTATTTAGATTGCCTCACAATCTGGCGGAATAAATGGAATGCCAAGGATTTTGATGTTTTTGTGGATGGATGATATATACAAAGAAGTCTTTGGGAAAGTCGGAAATATATAGCTTCACCCATTCATCAGGCCGCCATAAGGTAGGGAGAATAAGGAAGAATAAAGTTAAAGCGAAGTGATTATATTAAATAACCCATCCCTTCGGAATATTTTAATGCCATATAATTGAATTTTCTACTCTTAAAAGGAGAATATGTTTCAAAAATAGAAAGAAAAAAAAAGATCTTCACCAATTTAACGCTCATATATTTTGCTAGAATAAGAAATAGAATTATCAGTTTATAAATTCAATAAAGAAATAATTTAACTAATTAGTTCGATTTCAGTCGATAAGATTTCAGTGATTATCTTGGCAATATCTATCCAGAAATAAATTAGTAAAAAGGTCGCTCTATATACTCTAGCTTTCTCTACAAAGTTTCAAAGCTTACCTAAATCAGCTGGATTTGATATGAGGCGCCCACAGGATGGTTTGTATTAAGCTCTTCAGAGAAACTTAAAGTGTTCTGATATTTCTCCTAAAAGGTATTCTACGTCGTTATAGCTAACGAAATAACATTAATGTCTTCATGATTATTTCCAAAAAAAAGATGTTGATCCTTAATTTGAAAGATTGGAGGATAATTTTAATTTGTACTCATTTAATAAATATCAGGGGAATAAATTATGTACATTATCTAAGGTATGGACATTCGAAAAACATAGTGATCGTTGTAGATTTGTTATTGATCCGAAATCTTAGATTATAGCGACCGTATAAAGGGTGATGCCTAGAATTATTTGTTTGTTTTGCCAAAAGAGAAGTATGAGCTGTCATAGTTTGTTATGAAGAAACATTCTAATTAATAAGAAATACGTTTTGGAAAATGAATATAGCATTTAAAAAAAAGTAATTTAATAGAATATTTATCATTGCATTGGTAGACACTTGCCAATAGGATATCTTTTGGACTCAACATTGACTTTAAGAGCCAAAGTAGTAAACAGGAGAAGTGACAGGATAGTAGAGAGAGAGAGATAGGCTGAAAGTGTAGTTGTACTTTTAAAACGATTCAGGCTATTTTTGGCAGGAGTAATATAGCCTACCTATAATATCTCATATACAAAATTTCATCTTTTTCGATATGACTTCCCTTTTAAGTTTATTCACACGTTTATTAACATTTCAAAACATTCGCTCTTTTCCAATAGCGTCTTATCATTTAGAGATATATATTTTCCAATCTTGAAGGAATTTGGCATCAAAGGCCCTACTCATAATAATCTCGAGGTTTAATAATTTTTAAAAACGACGCACCAAGAAATAATTGTCAAATTGAGACAAATATCGATGTATATCAAGAATAAAAATAAAAGGAAAAACTATTAAAATTTCAGAACAATTAATTGTTTAATTCCAAAATTTGATCTCTCTCTCGTCACAAATTAAAAATTTCAATAAATCTTTGGAGCCCAACTCGTCTGGATGCAGGCTGCCACCCGTTGATAATATGGAAGATGTGCTGCGGGATTTCCCCAACTGTCGGGCTGAACATTACGGGTTGGTCGCCTCCTATAATTCCCCTTATAGCCTTCCCAGGCTATGGGTGCGACATCAGGTGACGTTTTTGGCCACGAAAGTGTTCGACAAATTTAAAACAATCCATAGTAACATGTGCCGTATGTGGGATCGGGCATTACCAAAATGAATTGTTACCCCAGATCATAACGCCCTATTGTGTCCCTGTGTGGTGTTCTAAAGTAAGGCCAGGATCCACACGCTGCCCAGGACGTCTCCAGATATGTTTGCGACGGTCGTCAGGACACAGTAAAAACGAGACGATCACTGAACACTATATGTCCCCAGTCAGCGTAGTTCAAATTTATTTCTATCAACTTTATCTTACCCACTTTAGTCGGACTCGTCGGTGTACGGGTTTAAAGTTACTCGTTCATTTAAACGAAAACACTAAAGAGCGTCATTTCTTTTTATGCCTGAAGGACATTACAGAAAGCAGAGACTAACTACTCTACAACCTAGAAATGCTTAGCTATCATAGAGACGATTAAAAAATTCAGACCATATCTGTACGGAATAAAGTTCACTATAGATCACCATAGTCTATGCTGGCTAGAATAAATGAAAAACCCTGCAGGGCGATTAGTGTGGCGGTCATTAGAAAAACAAGAATATAATTTTGATATTAAATACAAGTCTGGCAAAACTCATCTAGATGCAGATGGATTGTCACGATGTCGTATCCCGGATAAAATAATTTCCACAATTCATTCTGTGACTGGCCATCGGAGGTTGTTGATAGTCCCGAAAAACAACAAAAAAATCTCTCAGAAAATATGCACGACAATCTGAAATCAGGTCATTTTGGCATGAAAAGCAGTTAGAGACTGTGTTGCTCTGAATGCCAGTTTCACAAGACATCTTCCCAGTTACCTTAAGGACTTTTGCAGCCGATTCCATCAGTTACAAGACCTTTTGAGAAAATAGGAATAGATTTGATGGAGAGATTCCCGAAATCTAGAAGAGGAAATAGTTGGTATGCACAGACTATCACTACAGATATATCGAGACAGCAGCATTACCTCTCAGGACGGCGGAAAAAATTGCAGATCTTTTTTTCTTACAAAAAGTGGTATTACGACACAGGGCGCACCCAAAAAAATAATATCTAACCGGGGTAGTTGCGTCTTGAGAAAATTATTCAAACAAGGAAGATATCTTTTGTTCTTTTTTGGATCGTACGGAACATTCTTCTACGTTATAACGAACAAAAAAAAATCCTTAGAAAGAAACCGGTCGTTTAACCCATTATTATGTCGTAGGAAATGTTTTCTGAATTCTCAGCCTTTTGTATCGAATGATTCACAATAAGCGTCAATTGTTATTCTTTAAATGGGAAATATGGCTGCCCATATACCATCAAAGTTCTTTTTTAAGCAAAATTACCTTTTTATATTTTACAGTAGATTATTATACCTATATATTTTCAAAAGGATACCTATATATTTATTGTCATCTCTTTATTCATCTAACTCTGCATCGTACAGTCAACAGTCAAATTTTATCTTGATAATAATTTTTTATTGATTTTTCTTGTTCTAATCTACGTTGTGATGCCGAGACAATTGGATTTGCATCGTATAAACCAAATGTTATTACCAATTTTCTTTCGAAATTTCCTTTTTTTTTTTGAAGGAATTGAAATATATTCTCGTCTGCTAACTATTCAAATGCAGTATATGTCAGGTTGTATATGTAATAATCTTTATTTTTCATCATATAATATAAACAGTCATCAAATCATATAATATAAACAGATGGCTGCTGTATGAAAGGGATTCTATACCAGGGAGATAACGGTGCGAGGACTTACTCAAGCCATCTCGTTTTGCCACTTCAAAGAGTTAAGTCGTCAGGCCATGTCCTTGTCTTCTTTATACTGTCTGGTCTTTATATTTATTCTAAATCATTGTTTACAAAACATCATCTCCGCCGTCGGTAATTCAATATATTATTCTACAGTAGGCTCATTTAATTTGACAAGATGGCCCTCTGGACGATATTTTTTGGAAGAATCAAACTTAAAGGTATTACACTTCAATAGAATTTCTAATGTTCTCAACAAATCTGTTCCCTCGAATAGTATAGAGGATTCGAAACTATTTTAGACGCGTAAGATTCTTTTTGAAATTGAACAATTTCTACTGCCCTTACTGCAATGGAAAAATAAATGGGAGGGCCTGGCTCTCATCAGTAAGGGCAGTAGAAAATGTTTAATTTCAAAAAGAATCTTACGCGTCTAAAATAGTTTCGAATTTTCATAACAGATGGCGCGCTAGTGCATCATAGTATAGAGGATAACATAGTCCTATAAATGGCTATTAATATCGAAAAATGGAACATGAGTATTCCACCGACCCGGTGCTGGCCAGGAACATAGGATCCTGCCAAAGTTGGACCATTCCGTGGGACGCCACCTGGTGCGGCAGATTGCAATCATCTGCGCTCGAGGACAGAATCCAATAAATTATTTTAAATCGTTGATATTTTGGAAGTTTATAGTTTTTCTAACTCTTGTCTCTTAATTTTATAAATTGGTTACCTATAAATAATTGGGTTTACATATTGAAGATATTTCTCTTTTTAACGACGTGGAATCCAATATTATTCTCCGTCTAGCCTGTACACTAAATTTTAAATATATGTATTATATTTTAAATTGTAATATAATAACACATTTAGTATAGTTCCCATTTCTTCTAATTAGTTAAGTTATAGTCAATAGTTTAAGATCATACCCTCTATTAAAATGTACACTGCTCCTACTTGCTACCACCCCCATATTTTGTATGATATGGTATATCTTTATTAATATAACCTGTATCATCCTTCTTGTATTCACTCTGAAGGATGACGTCAAAATAAAAACAGCAATAGAGTGGTTTGGGGACAGCTACGAGGTAGAGTAAAAGGACATAGCCGACGTCCAGGATGGGGGTCCCTTCCGGGGCTTTTTATAGGCGACCTTTAGCTCATTTGGTGATACAGTGTATCCATCTACGCAGACCGCTTCTAACTCTCTCTCCTTGTCTCGGTGTTAGGCATCCAGGTTTGTGTCATGGCCTCTACCTCTGTCCTGTGGGCTGTCTCCCACCAGCTATGTGCTAACATCTAGCCCTGCCTCTGCTTCTTGTTGTCCATGTGCGGGAAGAACCTCACCACTCTCGCCTCACGATTACGACTGCCAGTATATTCACATGTCTATTCACTCGGGGTTACAACATATATATATATTTAGAGAAGTAAGCACAACTTTTTATTAAGTATAAAACGCGTCATTAAGCACGGTAGATATTCGCTCTTATTTTAGCGTCAAAATAATGTTTTAAATAAGGTTTGCGCATGGTTTACTTTCAAACGCTTTGAATTGAGTAATTGGATTACCATTTTATCGAATACACGTTTTTCATATATTGAGGAATAATTAGACACCTTCATTTTATAAAAACACGTGTTTCCCATGTGTCTAAATAAATGTGATTGGTGGCTTTTAAAAATGATGTATAAAGCTATCTTAATGATTATTTTATAATTCATCTTTCAATTATTTAAATATTGGTAAATATTTAATAGTTCCAATTTATATTTAGAATGTGACAAAAAAGATATAGGCATCATATGAAAATATAATGAATTAGTTTAAATTTTACACAAATTTACTGGCAATGCGTTTCTTTTAAATATCATCAAATATTATCTCTACAGACCTACAGACTCAGAGTAGAGATAATATATAGAGATAAAATATTTGAGAGAAACGCATTGCCAGTAAATTTATTTGTGTAAAACTTTAACGATAGATATCCATTAAATTTAATTTAATAATGAATTAGTAAAAATTGTTTTGTTTTTCACAATAAGTACATTTAGAATCCGTCTGTTTCTTACATGTTCTATAGAAGGGCAAATATAATTGGCCACACCTTATTCATAAATATTCTGTCATGTGCAGCGGTGAATCCATTACAATAAGGACAGTATAAATTGTTCTATTTTTAAAAGAATCATACCTGTCTATAATAGTTTCGAAAAATTATTAATAGATGGCGCGCTAATGCATCATAATTAAATCTATACTGCAGAATGTCATAGTTCGAAACCATTGAGTGCATGTTCGCTTTTATCTGAATTTGTCAAAAGGCTATGACACCTTCTTATTGCCACCATTATGTTTTGCACTGGAGTGAACAAAATGTATCGCTTTAATGTTTTTTAAGGAGAGAGATGCCATTTTAGGTGCAGATATCTCTATATACTAACATTACCAAAATTCCCTGAAGCTGCACTAACCAAGTGGAAACCTGAATGTCACACACCATGGTGTCCCTTCACGCGATGTCCGACAATCCCGACCTCCCGCTAGATAGCAAAGAACAACAGAAAGGCAATTAGCAGCAAGGTCCTAAATAAAATCATTGGCATAATTTAGCGTCACCGGGGACCAGAATTAATTAGCCATCCCCGCGGAAAATTGCATTTTCTAATTATGTAGTCGACGAGAAACTCTTGTCATTAACTAATTTTCGCCCGATATCGGCTGGAGAGTCATGATTTGAATATTCGCAGAGATCCCGGGTCTATTAGACCCGTTTTTCACCATCTTGTCCTTTTTATGAAGTCTTAGGCCCACCTGTTGTACGAGAGGATTGGTTTTCTAAATGGTGAAATCTCGTTATCTCTTGAATGTCGTCGTCTTTTTAGTTATATATCTTCCCATGCCTTTTTGCCATATTCTTTATTTATAAGCTGATTTATCTCTAATTAAGAAAGGCATCCCCTTATCTTGCAACTAGAAGTTTCTGATAGCTTGCGCCATCTATCGGAATAAAGATCAACTATTTGTTAATTTTTAACTATTCCATAATTGGTTAAAACCTATTCTTTTTTTTTTTGCTTATCCCTAGTACACTGGGTACAGGCCATGATAATCATGGTGGGTAGTTAGCGACTGCTTTTTACTGTAAGCGCACCACATGTCTACACATGTGAAAAGCAGTTCGACTTTGCACTTACAAATGCCAGAGCCCCGTATGGTTACTTGAACTCGCTGGTGGGGTTGGACTTTTGCAAGAATCGGGGGCCATTGGAGCATTTTTTTTTTAAACAGAAAAAAGTGTCCAATGCGGGAATCGAACCCGGGTCCTAGTGGTCGAAAACCAAACGGTTTAACTAGCCTTCCACCGACCCCCTCCTATTCTTAATTTCTTGATTCATTTCTTGATTAAGAAATAATTAATCAAGAATGGGTATTTTCCCAATTCTGTAATAGTTAAAAAGCAACGAATAGTTGATGTTTATTCCCATAGATGGAGCAAGCCATCAGAAACATTTAGTTGCAAGATAAGGAGATGTCTTTTTTCTTAATTTACGCACCTAATTCCAGTACAAAATTACATTTGTACTATTCTTCAGATGTTTAATTGTTATGTTTATTCAATGTAGTGAAGGTAGATAGGAACGATCAGCGCTGTACAACAGCATGGCGATCAAATATATGGATCGGTTGGAGGCTTCATCACATCATCATATCATATCCAAACCTGAAAAAAATAAAGTCAAATTCAGAAGAAATGTAAGTCTTGAATAAAATTTGTGTGAAAAATTAAAGTTTTTAAGATATTTTCACTGTCCGCTAGCTCTTAGCCTCGATTAGGTCATTCTTGATATAGAGATTCGTTAATTGTTGTGCTATCTTCTGTTTAACACTAAATATAAGTATACACTAAATACAATACACTACAACACTAAATACAATACACTAAACACTAAATACAATACATTAAATACTTATATAACAGCTACACAGGTCAAACGACTGTGAAACCTGCACAACTTAAGTCTTGCCAATAACGACGCTTTATATATTTTTTTTTAAGTAACAAATAATTTAAAACATTTTTTTCTTCAAAAATGCTTTTAGTAAAAATCACCGAAAAGAAAAAAATTAAATTAGAGCGCCATTAACAATTAGACCTTAATGAATAAAAATAAAAGCGGCGAGTGGGGGGGACGATCTTCGTATATAAAGTTGAGCATTTAATGAAACAAAAACTTGCAAATCAGTTGTTTCACATTAAATCACATTGGGTGCGAAATATATGATGATCGTATTCATTTGTTTATTTTTAATCATATTTACATATATTTAAATCGTTTAATAGTTTTTGGGAAATATTAATTTTCTACTCTTTAGTATATTTTTAATAAAAATGTGTTTTTTTCGCGTTATTTTATTTATTTATTATTTAATAGCTGAATGAACAGGGCAATGCCGAGGATTCATCTAAGTGGATATGTAAAAATTAAATACTGATTTTTTAATCAAGAATGTTTTTAAAATTTTCTACTTTAACACAGCATCGCCCAGGTTCCCTCCGAAGTGAATGCTTGCCCAACGAAGAAAGCTTTAACAAATATTATTTATTGAGCTGTGGTTTGATATTACTCTAAAGTGAAATTATTTCAAATATAAAAATAAAACAAAAGAAGATTATGATAGTCATATTGGTACATTAATTGTGCATGTGGAATCCTCAGGACTAATAACACTGGTCAACATCATTTTCTCCCAAGAAAACCTGATTGTGTTTCTAGCGTAACCTTTCATTCTGAAATCAAATATCCAATCAGAAATTTACCATCACCTATAAGCTTTGTGTGAAACCCATTTTTTTGTATTGGGTTAAACAGAGTAATATAAATGGAAACAATGTTACGCGAACAAATATTTGCATAAACCTCATTACATTACACTGGTAAACCAGAAATATATATTTGTCGTAAAAGAAACAGCATTCCATCTTAATGTAACATTTTGTGCTGATTCCAAATATACCGTTAGTATTTTTCCATAATAAAATGTTTCTGAGAGACGCCTACTTGGAATTTGAAAATATATTTAATATATAGGCCTATATGAACGATTTTTTTTTATTGAAAAGTAATGACAGTGGAAATGTCTTCTGTACCTTGCTTGTTATACATCACTTTTGAGTGTTTATCAGTAATCAGCAAGCATATTGGAACTCCATTTCCCTTGGTATCTCTTATCCATGTTTGATATATCTTGATGGAACCTTTCACCATGCTCATCGCTAACTGCACCAATATTTTCGGGAAGTAAATCTAGATGTGAATTTTGGAAATGGATCATGAGAGACATGTTACACCCCAGGGGTTTGTAGGAAAGTAAGAAGAGTTCATTAACAAAGTCACTATAGTTTTCAGTCTTAACATTTCCCCAAAATAATCTTCCGAACGTTTCTAAAAGAATTCCATACTGCCGCCTCAACTTCATTTATCTTCAAGATTCCATCTTGTAGCACTTCTTGAATCTGAGGTCCAAAGAAAATGCATTCTTTTATTTTCGTATTACTTATGCTAGTGATTTTTGTTTGAATAGGCAAATTCCGCAGCCCACGGATTCATTGCCCTGACAAAGTATTTAATTAAGCCCAGTTTAATGTGTAGTGGTTGTAAGTATATATTTTAAGATTTGTCCAATCGAAAATATAAATATGGTATTTTAAACCAACAACCCCATATTGTATATAACTTATAACAAGATTTCATGTTGTATAATAGAAACATCTGTAAATGATTATACGCATGATTGACATGTGTCATTACATCATCATATGTAATGTACTTTGTACAAACTGAGGATAAATAAATAAAACTCTGTAATAGATTAAGAGTTGAGCTAAAGAGATAGAAGTCAAACCGTCTAAATTCGAGATAGATGGAAATCACAAAACAACAAGGTCTAAATATGGAAACTGCCACGGCGCCAGTAGAATTTCACCAGACGATCCACGCCCCTGTCGCATAAGGCCCCCGTCTTAACCTATAAATACAGTCCACTTCACTATCTGCGTGAGCCCTCGTCGGTTGTACCCCAGGTCCACCTCATCCACCATGTAGTCAGTAAGAACTCTTCTATCTCCATCTTTCGCTCCTAGCTCAACTTTTATCTGTTCACAGGACTTTCTTAGTGCAACTGTGTCTTCGTTTTTTTGTGTATGGACATTCCTAAGCTTTCCACTCTGCCTGTACTTTGTGAGAACTTTAAAAGGTCTTCCAAGGTGCAGAGAGGTACTGGAAAACTCCTTATCCTGACTGTTCCTCTCGGTCAACACAGTATAGCGAGAGTCAACAGGATCACTCATCATATATTTAGTCGACAGAATTCTACAAGAGGCTACCAGACCTCATCACATAAATATATATTTAAGTTCTGGAAAAATGGCTTTACGGTTTGGCCAGTTATTTTTTTATATAATATCTTTCCTTGCCTATACTACCCCACTCACACAGAAAACAACAAAATTTATATATCCAAGTTATAAACCAAAAAGGAGAGCAAAGACCTTCAAGTCACCACAGATGTTCCAGTTGTATCTGTCGTACTCTACCTTTTTTAAAAGCAGTTTCATGCTTACGTAACTCTCTTTAATATTGAATGTGTGTGCTATTGACACCAATGGGAACTTATTACCGTTGTGAAGGAGAACAGCCTTCAACTAACTTTAGAGGAATCGATGAATATAAGAACCACTCTTCTGTATTATGGTTATAACCAATTACATCTATTAAACTAACAACATTATTTTTTCTTGAAATAAATCTAGAAATTCAGATTTTCCTTCATTAAAAATCATACTTTATGTCCTTATGCAGTTTATTTCAACCTTTTAACTTATGAGCTAAACGTTCACTCTGGGTTTGGATAAATGCAAATCACGTAAGAGTTCATTAAAATCTCCTTTAATTAAAAAATGAAGTTAAAAAAACATGTATTTTAAAATTTGTGTCATCCGATTCTTGATCTTAACTATTTGAATCATCGTTACTAAATGACACATTATCGGGAGGCTGTGGCATATGTAAATCATCACTATGAGAAACACCGGTCTTATAGCAGAAGGCAAATTTGGATATTTAATTGTATGCTTTGATCTAGATGTATACCTATAGTTTTTGTCAAGCAAAAATAACTTTATAGATAACGGTCTTTTGGTTCCCTCGATTCCATTGGAGCCGCAAAAAGCATTTGGCCTTTACCTTTAATCCACCCTAAAAGAGACCGAGTACAAACTTGAAAAAAATGAAGAGAGGTCCGAATCTTATCTTGGTCACCCACTTTGCTTACAAAATAAAGTTCATAGCACTTTTTGATGAGCTTTGTAATGTGTCGTCTTCGAGCTCTGAAAGTTAATTCTCTATAGAATGTAACTGAAAGTAACTGGATTGTTCATGCAACACCATGGTATATTGGTACCGTCTTTTGTGTAAACGATCTATTAAAATAATTTGATAGAAAATGAAAATAAAACGATCCAGTGTTTTGCAAAATATAAATAATGATTTTCTTAGATTAAATCTGCCATCTCCACTACAATAATGCTAAATAAATCGTTAGTTTAGGTATTACGAATACATGTATTACTGCGTGTTTATCCCATTACGAAAAAAGGTGTCCCTCAGACACTTTGCGTGATAAGGAAAAACTAATGGTATATATGAAATCATCACGAAAAGCCATATTACGATCAGATATTGTTTCTTTTGAAGAAAAAAAACTATGTTTATATAGACCAGTTTATATACATTTTATAAAGTTGGAGAATAAAAATAAGCGAAACACACGAAAAAAATAAAAAATATGTTGGCATATAGAAAGCTTTGTATAGTTCAATATCTTTGGAGGAGATTTCTTAAAACTTAACTAAAACCTATGTTAATATTTATCTATATGGATAAACTTTACTCGAAATATTTTCAAATGCTTTTTATTTCTGTTCGAATAAAATGGATATAAAAATGTCTAAAATAGACCAATTTCAACTAAAATTATTTTGATAGTTATTCAGAATATGGTAAAATTATTAAAATAAAGATTGAAAATAAAAATTTTATATAAATGAAAAAGGTTGTTATCAAAGTGTAAAATTTATCATTGATATGTTAAATGTTGTTATTAAATTTGTTGCCCTAAAATTGCTAAAACTATTTATAGTAGATCTACGTGTAAAATAAAAATACCTATTATATGCAGGCAAAACAACAGAAAAAATAAGAGAAATAAAATAATATTTGAAAAGTAGAATAGATTATATAAAGATATTTGCGAACTTCTTCTATCTTGTAGAAGAGAATCTAACTAATAAAGATTTATAAAAGAAAATGGAAGATTAAATATTGAAAGATAGAGATTGCCAGAGAGAGAGAGAGAGAGAGAGAAATAAATATTAGCGTCAGGCAAAAGTTTACCTTCTTATGAAAAGTGGAATGGAACTTGTGGGGTGAAAATAGAAGAGTATATTTGAAAGGGTAAAGTGTTATTTAACTTGAGACAATAAATTTTAGAAACTTCTGATATTTACTCGATTATAAAACATATATATGAGCAGAATATTTTATTAAATTAAATGACGTTTAAAACTAGATTATTTTTCTTTGATGAATAAAAAAATATATATATTTTTTAAAAGCAGTTGTGTGATTTGTTTTTGTTTTTTTCAAATATCAATTAATAGCTATATAAATAATTTAATTCATTACATAAATATTTTTGATTTATCCCAAGTATATTACTCTATAATAACGAAAAGATTCAAAAAGGATAAGTTTCTTTATTTGAAAATTAATTCGAGCTTTCGGGCGTAAGCTGCCCTTCTACAGGAATAATGGATACAATTTTAAGTAGTCATGTATTTACAGTTATAAATATTTTCTTTAAATGGTTTCTCGCTTTGGTCTTGTATAGCGTGAGTGGATCGCATACCCACGTGATTTAGTATATTACTCTATGGCAATTCTCTCTCTCTCTCTCTCATAAATATATTTCAACAGAATTTATAATGACTTTATAGTTAAACGTTTTTTTTTGTTGAAAAGTATTTTTGTTTATTTCGAAATATATGGTAGGTGGTATATACTGTATTTGGTCATAATATTCTATGATTATACTATATTGAATTATTATAATCTCAGTTGCATTCTTTATATATAATCTTGTATTTATATTATAGAAACACAGCCAATATAAACAATAGTTTACCTCCCGACGTTTTAGTGACTTCCTGTAACCCTCTTCAGGGTCGGGAGTTAAACTATCGTTTGATGTGACTGGGATTTTCTCCAATCAACTTCTAACCAACAAATGATCTTCAAATCCAGTATATTTAATTATGAAAATGAAAGTTTTATTTGCTGCTGATAAATTATATTGACAAAACCCCCCAAATTAAACTTACTATCACAAATACATTAGAGTTGGTGACGAGGATAAAACTATTTAAGGTACATTGATTATACAAAATGGCTTGCGCAACAAATACAGACTCCTTTACGAATTTTAATCAAGACGACAATTTAAGTTTTTTTGTTAAATGTCTGCCTTAAGCGATTTTAGTAAATGAAAAGCCTGAAAGTAAATATACCCCAATCCCTTTGTACCCTTTGTACTCCCAATACCATTGTAGGCTCAAAATTGCATAAATTGGATTTACTTGCACTGAAGGATAGGTGGATCACCTGAACCTAGAGTATTTCATGGCAGAATAAAAATTTTTGAAAGGATGCAGGAAATGAATCCATAGTAGAGTATATGGCAATTTTAAGAAATATTACAGATTCTTGTAAATATGGAAATAGTCTTAACGAAATTTAAGTGGTAAATTATTAATTGGTGTTATCCCTATATATATAAAAGTCAGTGTATGTATGTATGTGTGTTTGTTCCTATGTCGGCTATACACGTTCACAATACGTAACTAATATGACTGAAATTTTAACAGTATATAGAATAGAATCTAGAAAAACTTATAGTGAAAGTTTCAGGTCTCTATCCCGAATATTCTCCGAGTTATTTGCAAATTGCGTTGCAAATTTGCCCTTTCGCTCGCAAGCAGCGCCTCTAGCGGTGAAGATGGGAGGTAATATCAGCTGACCTAATGTGCATGTAAAACGTGTTTTAACAGGACATAGAGAAAAATCTGGAAGATATATTTATCGGATTTTTAGCCAAGAAAGTTGAAATTAACAGGTTCTGGGCAAAAATAGTTGTTTTTTAGTCAGAAAATGATTATGGCAATATTGCTATATCATGTTTGATTATCAGATACAAAATAATATCAAGAAAAATTCCAAAAAGCAGAGACCACGGGTGAAGGCAGTTCATTTTTAGTATGCAGGAACAAAATTCTAACAGAAAAACATTCATTCGAGCAGAAGACACAAAGCCAGATCATCTCTTTATAAAAATATCGCTTCTCAGACGCAAAGTTTGGAGCGGGACGTTTCACAAGAATGACATCCACGGCGCCAATTTATAATTGTAAATAATAGTATTTGAATAAAAACATTTAATCGGGTAAAACCCGGGCGTTGCCCGGGTCATTCGGCTAGTGTTTAATAAATTACAGAAAAATATTATCACAGGAAAGGAATACAAAGCAAGTCTAGATAAAATAAAATATATAAAGGGGGTAGGGGCGGTATTTAAAAAATGAAAATGCGTGTCAATGAAATTAAAAATAGGTCTAGAGCCTATATATTTATAAAAAAAATAAATATATAAAAAATAAAAATTTCCATTTTAAAATACGAAAATTCAACCTATGTAAATATAGTCCAGCATGCTGAATTAAATAAATGTTAAAATGTTAATATAATCCATGCCAACACAAATCGAAATTACTATTTGAAATAAAAATTTGAAAAAAAAAGTGAGTTTCGAGTTTATTACAGGCAGTTATTACACTTTAATGCCAATAGACATTTTAAAGAAATAATGGGAAATTAACTCCCGCGAATTTAAATCTTAAATTATATCCGAACACACCAACCTTTTTTGTATGGAATAAAGATGTATTTGTGAGAGAAATTAAGAAGAAACTACTTTAATAATCACAGAGCCTAATGAACCGATATTACTTGGCACACAAGTTGGATTAAATGTTTACCTACAATATTTTGTTGAAATGTCCAAACATGAATTGGAATATTGAAATCTATTGTGCCTCACTTCAGAAAAAATAATAAAATGTTTTCATCACGTCAGACATTGTGTTGGTGAAAAATCACCAAGCCAACTTGATTCGTAAAAATGATAGTAATCCGAAATTTAAATCGAGAAACATTTCATTCGTTATGATAAATTCGGTAGAAAAGGAATTTAAAAAGTTCGAGTCGAGGTGTGATAAAGTAGAAAGAAGTGAATGGGCAAAACAAAGTATGTAAATAATAAAAAAGAATAACGAAGTTTACATTTGCGGCGCGATTTTGAAATAACTATAAATCCTGTATTATAGGTGGACCAATGCCCCATACCTAAAATAAAATAGAAGATATATTTTTAATCATTGTAGAAGGAATTAAATGTATAAAAATATATTTATTCAGACATACCTGTAATTAGAACTAGATGAAGGAAATAGCTAATGAATAATACACATAAAGGCCTCTATAGATTCAATAGGCTACCCTTTGGCATAGCTTCAGCCAGTTGACACAGTAGTTTGAACACATTGTACGCTAGTTTATTTGGACGATATAATAATCACGGGATGAACGGAAACTAATCTATATTACTAAAATGGAAATTTCATAAGAGGACACCACTAAAAACTTTCGTTACAATGCATCAATTTCGACCAAATTTTCAACATTTATGTAAAACGAGATGGAGCAGGTTTTGCTTAACATCAAAATATTTTTCCTAACATTAACATGCGTAACTTCGCTGTTATCGATTAAAAACAAAAAAAAAATCAACAGAGTTAATTTTATTTATATATAAATACAAAATTAAATTTCAACAGAGTTAATTTTTTTACATACTAGCTAATAATCTCAATCTAAAAAATATTCAAAACAAGCAATTTTAAGATAACACCATATGTAAAACAGTCGGCCAAGAAAACAACAACGATATTACATCTTTCTCACATATATACACATAATCTTGATTAATAATTAAAACTAATCTTTAACATTGTTTATTATACTTCAACTTTTATTTCTACATTTGTTTTTAAATACCCAATTGTTTTATCATGTTTCTAATTTCGCCTAACAAATATACAAATTTATAGTGACCAACATATGCAAATTTTATCTTTGTTTTTTTTTAACTTGATATCGTAAACATAACATCCATTGTAAGCATTTTTCTGTTCACCTTCCGTGGTTTCTCTTTTCTCTGATAGTTTTTAGGTGTAGTATATTTTCTTATTACTAGACTACAAACATTCCCTCGAGAAAAACCTGGTTAGTTATTTATAAAATTTAGAGCCGGTTTTAAATAGTTTGAATGATTATGATCTAAAGGCTAATAAAGAAAAATAAAAAGTATTTCCTGAGCCTCTGGAATATTGCGGTCATGTAATTGATCTGAATAGAATGCATAAGGTAGTCGATAAAATTATAACAATTATGGATGCTCCTGATCCTTTGAAAATAACGCGGTTACGTGAAATTATAGGCGTTTACCTATTATCATAAATTTAATTCAAACGCTGTGTGTGTGCGGTAATTTTGTCACCCCTATATAAATATTTTTAAAAGGGAACGGAGTGGAATTGGTCATAGAGTTGTCGAAGGGAGAAATTCCAGACAAATTAAAGGAATTATCTCTTCTGATCAAATTTTGTTGGCTTGTGATCCTAAATTGTCAATTAGATTATCCTACGATTTAAACAACTATGCAATTGGTGCGGGAATATGGCACATTGATACTAGGGAAATAAACAACCAATTTATTCCATCTCGAGGACTTTATCGCAAGCTGAAAAGAAATACCCTAAAATTGACAATAAGTGTTTATGTATAATTTTGGACAAAAATGAACTAAATGATTATTTATTCAAAAGAGAGTTTACGCTAATAACAGATAATAAGCCATAGCAAAATATCTTGAGTCCTAAGGGAGAAATGTCGTCAAATATGTCACCACGCTTGCATCGATGGTATTTAATTTTGTCCTGGCAAAACTTTGAAATTGAACGTAGAAAGACAGCCAATTACTGTAACTCAGATGGACTTACAAGATTTCATCTTAATGTATATAAAAAAACAAATATAATTAGTTGATAAACTTGATTCGGTTCTTATAATACAACGGTTTGCAGAACTGCCGTTTATGTCTAGATACATTAGGTAGGAGACTTGCAAGAATTTCATCATAAGAGGAGTATATTATAATATATGGTTGGAAATAAAAACCCTCTAATCCAGAATTGCTCCCATTTTACCTAAGAAAGGATGAATAAACTATTAAACAGGGAATTATACTTATAGGTACTCAGGTGAAAATTTCAATTTAATTTATATATAAAATCAAACTCAATTACATCAAAAACATATGTATGTAGACAAAATGAAAGCTATGGCCAGAAATATCATTTGGCGGCTGGGAATAGATCACGAAATAGAAGAAATATTTAGAACTTGTAGAGATGCTAACTACATAAGCATAGCATTGAAGAGAAAACTGTCCATGAATGAAAAACTTCTCTTATAGACCTTGATATTGCATCTATATAGATTTCGCAAGTCCATTGACGAATTACATGTTTTTGATAGTGGTGGACAGCTATTCTAAATGGTCGTAGGTTTTAATGGTCAAAATATCATTAAAAATTTTGAAGATATCTTTCTCACGTGTTATGGCGAATTACAGAACAAGTGCTTACTGTTAATGGTCCACAATTAATTTTAAATGAAATGCAATTTTTTAAAAATTAATTGGAACCTAATAGTTTAAGTCTTCTCCATATCTTCCAGCTACTAATGGGCTGAGCGTTTTGTACAGATCCTAAAAATATCATTGAAGACTAGGTGAAACGCAAAACTTGATAGGAGCCTGTCAAATTTCTCTTTAACATATTGTCGCGCTTGACCCCTCCGGATCTTCGCGCCGAGACCGCTTCCTCCTTCATGGATCACCTACCCGGGCTCCCGTTGCTTCTCTTCCGCAGCTCTACCCTGTAGTCCACCCAAAGACCTCCGAGAACCACAACTCAAGTAGATCTCCTTTCCTCAGGCATTATCTCTCGGCCTTATCACTGGTGGGGGAACACGAGAGACTTACCAAAAGAGTAGCGACTGTGGCGTTGGCGAGAGTAACAACAGCAACCGACAACAAGACTTCTAACACTCCTCCTCTTTTTTTATTGCATTCATACTACATATTACATATAACTATAATAACAATTAATGGGTATTTACATTATGTTACATAACATATAGAACAGTGATACATTCGATCACGAAAGAAATTCCAGCAGTTTTATTGATGAAACCATTCCAACCATCTATTAACGGTAAGATAAATTAAATTAGAACTATTCTCTAGAATTTAAAATCGATTAAATTTTTTTCTTTAGATAAATATTTTAAATTGGCACTGAAAGGTGGAAAGAATAAAAGTAATAGGTAAATGCTTCTATAATATTCAGTTATAAAACTATTTTAGAGGCGTAATATTCTTTTTAAAATAAAACAATTTCTACTGTCCTTACTGCGATGGAAAAATTAAAGGGAGGGCCTGGCTCATCAGTGGTGATTTTTCCATCGCAGTAAGGACAGTAGAAATTGTTTTATTTTAAAAAGAATATTACGCCTCTAAAATAGTTTTATAATTTGATAACAGATGGCGCTCTAGTACATCGTAATATTCAGTTAAGAGGTAATAGTGTATGGAGACGGCATGCAGGCCAATTAAGAAAAGTCAGATTTTGCCGAATTTTTACCGCGGCCAATAAATTATCAGGAGCGTACAGAGCCTCAGATAAGGTCGCTTTCCCTAGTCAAGGAGACCCTCCCCCCAGTGTTCCAGCCTACTCCTGGGATCTCTGTGTCAGAGGAGACAAGTCCAGTGTCAGCTAAGGAGCACAAGACACCAAAGCGGTGTACTGTCAGAGAAAGAAGGCCACATCTTTAAAAATAAGACACATTGTGGATTTAATTAGAATTTTATTTATCCAATATTTCGATGGACCAATCGTCCATCGTTTACTAGGTTTTTAGTTTTGAAGCACACAGCAGGTCGCGTGCTTCAGGTGAGCCATGGACGTCTTACAAGTTTATCGGGCGAAAAACCGTCTATGGTATATATTATATAAGCAAAGGTAAATATAATAAAAATAAGGTAATATATATAAATAGGAAAAAATATTAGGAAAAAAATTCCCTCTCAATAATTAGACTGTTTAGAATCAATTGAATAAATAACAAATTAATTTTAAACAACTATGGGAAATTTAGTTAAAATGGTAGGTATAAATTGTACATAATAGAAATAGATTTATTTATACTATTGTAAAATCTTTGTAAATATTATTTGATTTTTTATATTTATTTTTGTTTTATAATTTCTCATTATAAATATTTAAATAATTTATTTAAAAGATCATAGTCTTTTATGAGTTAAATATTTGTTTTTGACTCGTGCTTTAGATGTTGTACAAAATTTCGAATATCGCGTGAGAACGCCCTTGCAGCCTTAGAATAATTTCTAACGCTTTGCCTAATGTTTTAATTTTTGTTCGCTCCTGACGAGGACAAAAGATTTTGTCGAAACGTCGAGAAAATAAAAAGATTCACTGGCCGAAGTGTCTTTTATTTCAAGAAAAAGAACTATGGGAAAATATATATATACACACACACAAAAATAATAATTTAAATATGACTAAAATTCAAAATTAAATGAAATACATACCTAAAATAACATAAGTATAAAATAGAATCTAAGCTGAGGGCATACATCTAGTTAGTCATTTTTTCTATTGATGCTATTTTTATCTTTTAATGAGAACTTTTTTTGTGAAAATAATCGGCAATGTTTTATATTTAATATTTTGATAAATTATAGATGTGTGATCAAGTCTGGCGTGATCTACGAGTAGGGATGTAGGACTATTGTGGTTTACTGCTGATTTGTGTTGTTTAATACTTTCTGATAGAGATTTGCTGGTTTCTGCTATATAGATGTAGCCAGGAGGATATACATGGTATATAATAAATGACGTTGATTCTATCTTCTGGCTCACAAATCTGTTTTTGTGTCGGGGTGACGGAAAATATGTTTCTTACATTTGGGTTGGGTTGATATCTTGTTATCATTTTATTATTTTTCCGACTTCTGGCTATTCTTTCACAACCATATCTGTGAGATAAAGAGCAAAATCTGTTTGGGGTTGACACCTGTCTATTATTCGTAGATGGAATTTTTTACATATAGAATTGCTCTTTTAATTATATAGAAATTATTATTCTGTAGGTCTTGCATTATTCTTGCTCTTTTACCTTTTGCTCATTTTTATTTGTAAAATTTGTAGCCAACATCTTAGAGAGTGTTTTAACGACCAAGATTTTATGATGGAATGGGACCTGAACAATTGAAATTCAGATATCTTTCTGTTTGGTTGGTTTGCGATAAATTCCTATCTCAATTTTATTAAGATATATAGTCAGTTTTATGTCCAAATATGGAAAATAATTGTTTTTTTTTTCGGTTGATATGGGAATTTTAGAAAGGTCTGAAACTATTTTGAAAATTAAAAATAATGGAAACATTAATTTTTGCTATGCATTATGCATCATCAATGTAGCCTTCCCATAAATATATTTGTAGATGTTTAGATTCTCCTATTGATTTATCGAATCTGTCCATAAAAATATTAGCCAATACAGATGATATATTTTTCCCATTGGAAGCTATTTGACCTGTTTGAAATATCTGTCTTTAAATCTGAAGAAGTTAAATGATAGACCGAGTTTAAATAAATGTATAAGATGGAAGAGAAATGTCTGGGTGGAAGTCTAAAATTTCTTAAATAGCTAGAATTGCCTCGTCCAGTTGGATATATGTGTGAAGGGACTCTATATCAAAATGAATGATACGGCTGTCATATGGGACTGGAGTATTTCTTTTGGCTTCTATAACTGATATTGTATTGGGGACTGTATGGTGAAACTTCGTCTGGAATGGTGAGATGATTGCTGGCAGATATTTTGTGATGGGGTACAGGGGAGAGCCAGAATATGACACTATAAGCGTAATTAGTAATCGGCTTATAATAACCTTTGGTAGGCCGGGTAAATAGGGAAGAATGTGATTTGTTGCTCTTTTAAAACGTGAAGGGTTTTTGCTTTTTGTCAAATTGTATATTAAAATATAATGTCTATAAAAATCTTGAAGCAACTGCTCGACTTTGTTGTTATATTCTATTACTTCCATGATTACCGTGTTTATATCTTTATCTGAAGGTGCTATGATTATTTGTTTGTTTTCTTTCAATTGTTCTATGGCATTCTTTTCTTCTTTCCAATTTTTTTTTTACAATTGGGGTTTTTTCCGATCTAATTTTTGCCTTTTGTTCATCTAAGAAGTTTATAATCGAATTTTCTATTGCGGATTAAATCTTGGAGTGTTGATATTTTGCTATGGCACAGAGTTTACACCGTTTGATGGTAAATGATTGGTTTGAGAGATTAATTATAGTATTTTGGCCTATAAGCCGTTGAGAATATTTCGTCCAGATAATACATTTTGGATCCTCTTTAGTTTTGACATTTTCTGGATAAATATGTGTTAAAATTTTAAAAATAATCCTCACTAATCAATGGT
Organism: Cordylochernes scorpioides; assembly: GCA_030710605.1. Classification (NCBI taxonomy): domain Eukaryota; kingdom Metazoa; phylum Arthropoda; class Arachnida; order Pseudoscorpiones; family Chernetidae; genus Cordylochernes; species Cordylochernes scorpioides. Next base: position 7,931,395 of record CP092877.1, read on the forward strand.
TTCAAACAAAACACCTAGTAGAAGATAGACGCATGGTCCATCGAAATATTTGATAAATAATTCTCTTATTAAATCTAAAATAAGCCTTATTTTAAAATATATTTGGTATTAACATTCTGAGAATATAATATATTTGAAACAATCAATGCGATATGTACAATTGACAATTTTTATTTCTCATTAATATTTGTAAAATCAACTGAGCATCAAGAGAGCATGCTGAATTGTCAATTATAAACGTATAAAGATAAAATTTCAAATAAACTATTGAGTCTATCGTTTAAATATAAAATTTCATAAATATAAATATTGTTCTAAATATTAAATTGCTATTTAATGAATGAAATATTTTATACTTATAAATAACTAGTCGAATGGCCTGGGCAACGCCCGGGTTTTACCGGAAGGCATTTTTACCGATTGCGTATGCATAAAGATGTTTTTTATTATCAAAATACTATGCGTTACAATTATAAATTATAACCCGGCTTCACCCGGATTCTCCCCAAGTGAATGTTTGCCCTACGAATAATTCTTGAAATAAAACACAATTTATGGTATATTTATTTAACTCACCTGCATGCCTTTTCAAGAATCTTGGAATCAATTTTTAACATACCTCAAGACGACGTAGAAACCTAAAAATTTGCAGAACTCGCTCAATCCTAATGAAATGCAATTATACTGAATTTCAAACGCTTAGATGGACAGGAAGTATGTAACTATTAATTTCGATTTTTTTAAAATGTATTGTCATCATTATTAGGCCTTTTATATTGTATCCTTCTCGCCTTTTTTTCAAATAAATAGATGCCCTAGACTCAAAGCCGAAGTTTGAAGTTTATAATTGCTATTTTTCAATTGTGTTGGTGTCCTAATACACCGGAGAAACACAGTAAAACCTGAGAAACAAAAATCGTGTTTCACAGTGTTATTTTAGAAGATTTTATATTTTGCCATTTTCAAATTTTCTTATCAAATTATGAATTGTATTACAATATTTTTAAATGCTTTACATATACATTTTTGTCTGTATTATATACCATAGTGTTTTATTTCAAGCGCAGTATTCGTGGAAGAAACATTCACTTGGTGAGATTCCGTAGAAGCCGGATCATAATTTATAATTATAACAAATACTATATTTTAGTATATCAGGGAACAGGCTAAATCAACGTTTAGTTGATTTCTGTTCCAAGAGATGGCGCTCTGCCATCTAAAAGGCACATGTGCTCGTGGTCAGGAAAAAAAAATGCCTTCTTTATTTTAAAATACTTTATTTGAATAAAAAACATTTCAAAAATATTTACGCACTCAGATAATTTTTTTTTGGATAAAACCTGGGCGTTGCCCGGGTCATTTGGATAGAGTATTCAATAAAACCTGGGCGTTGCCCGGGTCATTCGGATAGAGTATTCAAAAAAACCTGGGCGTTGCCCGGGTCATTCGGATAGAGTATTCAAAAAAACCTGGGCGTTGCCCGGGTCATTCGATAGAGTATTCAATAAAACCCTACATTAAACTTGGTAACCTAGATACATCACTGTTAAATCCGGGAATTTGCTTATTTTATTGTCGGATCTCTTCTCGTCGCTGACAAGATTAAGGTGATTTATACTGTTTTCTTGATATTTGCTATGTGTGATTGTAAATTAATATAAATTCTTCCAATCTCAGAAACATATCACATTTTTGTTTCTATAAAGATAAATTGTCCAAAGGTTATTTGATTGTAATTAGCTACGTAATAGCTTGAGAAATTTCCCTTAAGAATAGATTTTAATAATAGATCAACATATATATAAAAGGCTTCCTATTATAAAATTAAAGTCCAAGTTTTGATTGCGCTAAATTCTCTCATTTTAAAATGAGAAAGTTTAGATTCAGGAGGATCCCCTTGGTCTACTCCATGACAAGGTAAATAAATTTATTATTTGATATATATAAACATATTATATCCTGAGGGTCTCTCGCTTTACTGTGGTAACCGAGAGGGGCAAACCTGTAGTAACCGAGAGGGACAGTCAGGGTGTGGAGAGTTTTACAGTACCTCTCTGCACCTTGGAAGAGCTTTAATAGTTCTCACAGAGTACAGGCAGTCGTGTTCGAGGCAGAGTGGAAGACATGGTAATGTCCACACAAAAAACTAAGAGACACAGTTGTACTAGGAAGGTTCCGGGAACAGATAGAGAGTCGAGCTAGAAGCAAGATGGAGAGAATTGAGAAGAGGTTTCTTACTGATCTACATAGTTGATGAAATTGGGGACATTGGGGACATCTGACGAGGGCTCGTAATTGTAAATCATTGTGATTAATTTCTTAAATATAATTACATATTTTAATATCTTATATCAGCATACTACTCTCTCTGGTAAAATACAAACATTAGGCCCCCAGGGTAGAGTTTCTGTTTTATAAATCGCTTATTTATAAATATCTCTAGTTAGAAATCTCTGTGTCAAAAAGGTACAAAATAAAAATAAAATGAAATTAGATGAAATTAAAATAATTTAGTTGCTAAATATTTTGCTTCCAATTGTTGAAACCTATAGAGGCCTTTAATTAAATAATCGATAAAGAGACAATTATAATTTGAATTATTTATTTATAATATTATAAATAAAATGGCTATATTTAAAAATGGCTAACTAGCGCAGAATCCATTTACAGTCTGTTTGAGCTACTGAGTTAGCTCGACTTGGCCACAGTTGTCCTTGGAAATGACGGAGAAACTATTAAATATTTAAATTTTCAGGCAATTAAGTTTTGATAAGTATTCTTTTAGAATGACATTATTTTAAGCCAAGTTTTGTTTTAAATTTTAAATATTTTTTCAATTATGAGATTAGAGTAATAATAGAATTAGGTAGAAGAGGCAGTCTTGTGAAAAGAAACGATCCGCCTTTTTTAAGTTTCTGAAGAAAAAACATTCTTTTGAATATTTCATTGATATTGAAGTCGTTTGCTATTAAAACTTGGAATAAACTTTTGTACACATTATGCTGATGCTTTAAATTTCCTTTGACATTAGGAATTTTTGCGTTGTTTCGTGAATTTATTTTTCATTCGTGTTTGATTCTACCAAATATATTAAATAATGGCGATTAATGGTGACACGTTATTTAAACACCCCTTCTTTCCTTTTATGAATAAAGATATTTTTAAAAATGAGAATAATATTGTTTAATATCTATTCATGGTTTAATTGTTTAATATGAAACCTTTTTGTATAAGGAATAATTGTTCATATATACAAGGATAAAATTTATATATAGATATTTTATAGGGAACAGCCTCATAGAAATATCGACAATTAATGATAGTGATATGATAATGATTGATAGTGAAATAGTTAAATATATCTAAAACACGCAATATGTGATTTTTTAAACTCTCCTTTCATAACTCGGTTCTATGTAATCAAAATATTGAGAGATAGGCAATTATGTGGGTTAGTCCGCTGTGTCTATTTGGCTCTTTCTTTGATTTAAACTCCAACCCTAGGATAGAAACCCAACACCTTACGTTAGGCAATATTTTAAAACAAGCTTTTCTCAATTTTAAATCCACCCGATCAAGAGCGACAGTTGTGAATATTATTTCTACTGTTTGTTGTTCTAGTGACAGCTGTCACTTCATGTCAAGCCTTTATTTCCATGTCGAGTGGAAGGCCTCCATATTGGCGACAGCCGATGGGGTGGCAGACGCCCAACTACGGAATATATAGCAGAGAGAACGGAGAATCATATTTCGGAATAATATAATAAACAGAGGTTTATAATACAACGTCTTTACTTCGAAAATGTCTTTACTTCGAATATTTGGTTTCTAGATTTTCCTATAAATAAAATTTTCCTTTTTAATTCGAATTTTCGAATAATTAGAATTTTCTTCAGTTTTTTGGGCTTCAAATTATCCAGGTTCGACTGTATTAATGAAAAATTAAATATTTTAAGTATATGACGAGTTCTATTTTATAGATATTTTAAATATTGTATTAGAAGAAAGGTAAAAGTATTGAGCCACAAGGGATTGCTCAGTAATGAATTCATAAAAGAACTAACATAGAATTTATAAAGCTTAGCATAATACATTTAGATGAATTATATCAGATTCTAAAGTTTGTAGTTATAGAACTCTAGAATTTAGTTGTATATTTGAAGCAAGACTATTTCTGGTATTTAATTTACATCATAAACTACTTTGCGTACTAAAACCCACAAAAATATATGTGGCTGGGTAAGGGTGTGATGGGCCCAGTTAACTTCCTCCTCCTTACACTCTTCCACACATCTTTATTGGAATATTTTATAAAATACATTATAGCTTGTGTGATATTATGAAAGATGTTCCCTCTTTCAAGGAATAGTCTGTGCAATTAATTCATTGAAGGTGTGACGTAATTCGATGTATAGGATTAAGGTACAGAGTGGGAGCGGACAATCATCGGCTATGTACAATATACACTGGTCCGCAAAATTAAAGGAACAACACATGTTTAAGAAAATGAAATGTTTTATTAAGGGATATATATCAAGTTTTGGTATATTCAGAAGCTTCCATGAATTAAGAGAGTATGTAAAACAGAAAAACAAATAAAGTTGTTCCCAATATGCAAAATACCACCTTCTACGTTGACTCCTCCTCCAGCACGTGTCTGAGTCTTTCTCAAAGCGTCCTAATTTTACGCTCCACTAGATTTTTATTGAATTTTTTTGTTTTTTAAAGTTTTCATGGCTTATAGGCAACATTTATCACAAGAAAAAAAATGGCAAGCTATTGGAAGGATGGAAGTAGGCCAATCACAGGCAGAAGTAGCAAGATGGCTTGGAGTGACAAGAAACGTTGTCTCAAGGCTTTGGAAAAAATTTCAAACGACAGCTAATGTTGCCAGAACACCCGGACAAGGACGGCCAAGGGTCACAACGTTAAATCAAGACCGTTATTTGAGTCTCCTTGTGCGTCGCAATAGAAGAATGACAGCATCGCAACTACAAAGTGACCTCAATGCAGCTACAGGAGTCTTAGTATCAACTGATACAATACGCAGAAGGCTTTACAAGAAGGGTCTCTATGCTCGACGACCCATAATTTGTGTGCCATTGACACCACCTCAAAAGAGAGTAAGGAAACTTTGGTGCAGACAACATGTCGCCTGGAATCCAGATGAATGGAGGCGTGTAATGTTCACTGATGAGTCCAGATTCTCTCTAAACAGCGATTCTCGTCGTGCCTTTGTCTGGAGAGAGGTAGGAACCAGAAATAATCCCCGGAATATGGTTGAAAGGGATCCCTACAGAAGCCAAGGTTTTATGGTCTGGGCTGGAATCTTCTTGGGCGGTTGCACAGCACTCCATATTTTTCAGCAAGGAACCCTGACTGGACAGAGGTATCGGGACGAGATCTTGGCAGCATATGTGATGCCTCAAGCATTAGAAATGGGAGAAAACTTTCTTTTAATGGATGATAATACCCGTCCACATAGGGCTGGTGTGGCCGACACTTTTCTCTAAAACCATGCAATTGCTCGGATGAATTGGCCAGCTCGATCCCCAGACCTAAATCCCATTGAGCATGTATGGGACAACCTAGGACGGCGGATCTCATCCCTCCAACCCCCTCCTAGATACTCTCATGAGCTAGAAACAGCCTTAACACAAGAGTGGGCGTTGATTCCACAGGAGCTGATAAACTCCCTAATTCTTAGTATGGGGCGATCACACCCCATATTGACAACAATATCCAAGATATTTATGCACTGATTGCAAGAAGATCATTGCTTGACCGGCTAATTTGCATAAAATACGTGTTAGAATTCTTTGATTTCGGGTATTCTAATCAATAATGGATTAATAAATTTGTGTATAAAATTTATTATTCCATTATTGATTAGAATACCCGAAATCAAAGAATTCTAACACGTATAAAATTTCATTGATAAATGTTCAATAAAATTTGAGATAAATGAAAAAAATATGTTGTTCCTTTAATTTTGCGGACCAGTGTATATATATGAACACATGATTGATAAGGTTAAGGGAACGGTAAATAGATAGTATAGTATTCCTTAATTTCTGTGAATATATACATTCTTAGTTTTTCAAAACTACAACTCTTGATTTATTTAATCCTGGAAAATTTAACAAAGTTCAGGAATTTTATTCATCCGTTCTCGACACAAAAAATTTGACCTTTGCCTTCAACAATAATTAAAACTAAGGTTTCAAAGGTATCTTTGTATTTTATCTTCCTATTAGTTTGGCATAAAATTTCAATATATTTTTATATGTATGTTATCAATTTGTGCGTGTGGCATAGCTTCAATTCAAGATTTTCTATATATTTTTCATGCCTATTCACTTATTGAATGTTGAGGCTCCGCTTTACATTTCAAATTCAATAAGTGTATTATTTACGTATAGATTAGTCTTTGAATAATCTATTTTCGTATTTGGTTTGATTTCCTTATATATATTCAATTATTTAGAAAACAAATACGAGAATCATGGGACGAGTGTCTTTTGTAGGAAGCTTTATTTTAAATCGCTCAAGCTTTCGGGCTGACCGGCCCTTCTACAGGAGATAAGTGAACAATGGCACATCAGGTACTATATAATAATCGGACTATTTACATATTCAAAAATCAAAATTTTTAAAAACTTTTTATAGGGATTTTGCATAACTAAGCAAAGTCGGGAGGAATAATTAACATAATAGTAAATTATGGACAGTAGAAATTGACATGTATGATAATAGATATTAGATATAGTAGAGCCTGTAATATCTTATACTGTCTATGAGAAAGGAGGGGGGGAATCTACACAGATGGAGGAAACAGGGCTATGGGAACAGAGATTGGTAGGATTCAGGAAGGTCGATATGTCTATTGATGGCGTGGAAGCCCTGGGAAACGAGAGCTTCCAAGGTGAGGCGCTGCTGCTAGTTGTGTATGCGGCTATAGTGCACAGATGGATTGGCCAGGTCGAAAGAGTGGTTGGTGGTTCGGATATACCAGCATATACCAGCATATCCGAACCACCAACCACTCTTTCGACCTGGCCAATCCATCTGTGCACTATAGCCGCATACACAACAAGCAGCAGCGCCTCACCTTGGAAGCTCTCGTTTCCCAGGGCTTCCACGCCATCAATAGACATATCGACCTTCCTGAATCCTACCAATCTCTGTTCCCATAGCCCTGTTTCCTCCATCTGTGTAGATTCCCCCCCCCCCTCCTTTCTCATAGACAGTATAAGATATTACAGGCTCTACTATATCTAATATCTATTATCATACATGTCAATTTCTACTGTCCATAATTTACTATTATGTTAATTATTCCTCCCGACTTTGCTTAGTTATGCAAAATCCCTATAAAAAGTTTTTAAAAATTTTGATTTTTGAATATGTAAATAGTCCGATTATTATATAGTACCTGATGTGCCATTGTTCACTTATCTCCTGTAGAAGGGCCGGTCAGCCCGAAAGCTTGAGCGATTTAAAATAAAGCTTCCTACAAAAGACACTCGTCCCATGATTCTCGTATTTGTTTTCTAACTGTATTGAATGGGATTCCAGTACTTATAGTTATATTCAATTATTGTTGCGATCGCGAGGCTCAAATGCAAAACCCACGAAACTATCAAGTGTTGGGTTCACGTGTTTTCATTCACTTTAGACATACAAAATAAAACTTGGCTTCTTTTTTCTTACCTTTAAACAAAAACCAAATTTAAAATTACAAATTTATAAATATTTACCAATTAAAAATATCTAAAGTTCAAGAAGGAGGCCTAAATTAAAATTTCTCAACAACAACACAGAAACTAAACCAAACGACTCTAAATTCTATTCTAATCTAACTACACCGAGTAAAAAGAATAAATAATAATAAATATTTTTAAATAAAAGCAAATCAACGAAATTATTCTGAATTTACATCCGCTAATAAAAATCAATCAAAGATATATTCAGTATATAATAATAAAAAATATTTTAAAAAAGAACACGTATAAAGAAAACCTAAAGAGGCAAAAAAATAAAATGAAATCCAAATATATACACTTTCTTCAAATAATTATTATATAATATATTCATTCCTCTTTATATATACTGAATTTTTTTAATCTGCTTTCTCTTTAAATTTGTCCTATAACACCGATCTAATTGGCCTTTTATTTTACTTTTGCTGCAGGTAATTTCTTCATATTTGCATTTATCATCATATTTCTTCGTTCCAAACTTCTTCATACACTTGTTTCTCTTTGTTATTCTTTATATCAAACACATTTCCATGTTTTGACTCCGTTGAATGCATGAGAATATGTTCATGTTGTGTTTTCATGTCATTCATGTCTATGTTCATTGCTATTTTATGAGCTTTGTTAAAGGTTAATTCTGATTTTGTTAACAACAATTCCACAAACACATCTATGGCGAAGCCATCAAATACCCCCATATTGACAATTCTCTCTGCTTAGCCATTTAGCCCAAACATTATTTCTATAGGCTTCATTGAAATTGCACCGTTGAACCGTAAATGATGACATAGGAGGTTGAAGGTGGCTTTAATCTTATACTATATCATGGTTAAAATTATATTTTGGCAATTTAAGCTGAAGCAAATTTCGTATTAGGCTATAAATATAATCGTAACATATAACCAAAAGAAATTGGATTTTTGTTTTTTAGTGTCTTCAATTACATTTGCCAAAAATAGCTTCCAATTTTGCAGAATATTTTCCCCACTCAACTCCTTTTTCGAATTTTTCCAATTTTCTGAACCATTTTATTTTCTTTATTTCTATTATTTTTATCTCGTCGCCAATTGTCGCCTAACGTCTTTTCAAATATAGAGAGGGGAATTATTCACCAGTTGCGCTACTAATAAAAATGTTGACTTTTATTTATTCTTAATACCTACCTATCTGTAAGTAATGTTTTTTCTCTTTTGAGGCTACATTATTTACATATGGATGTTGATAGATACCTTCTCTCTCTCAATGATAATATTAATTTGTTATTAATAATTAATTATTTAAGAAAATGTATAACAACTAATTTACACATAACATAAACTGGTTGACATTTTTTAAACTCAGATTCTGCATTTTGCCCGAATATTTTAAAGGTGGGTTTACAATGTAAAACATTTCTATGATAAATTGTTACAATTAAATTATGGTTTGATAATTGAATATGTTAAAACAAATATAACAGGGGAATTGAAATTTTAAAATTTTAATCAATAGTAAAAAGTTATCATAACAATATTCAAAATGATTTTAAAATATAAAATTTCGCAATGAACGTAAATAAATTAAAAGAAGTGATATAATTTGTTGTAATTAAGATGAAGTATATAGCTTCACAATAAAATAACAGGAAATTAAAAGATATAATAAATATTTTCAGTGTTAATTGGTAATAAAAATGTCAATTAGGTTTGTTATGATTCATTACGAGAAATTAGAATGACAATTTTCGATTAATGTCACCTTAATCAAAATGGTTATCGACACAATATTGTCACATTGGAAAATTAGGAAAGACAAACTTCGGAAAGACACAGCAATTTATTTAGAGAAAATACAAATTATAATGATAAAAAGGCAATAAGGAAATTTACAGAAGCAAAATATATAATATCAATATTGATAATTTGTTAATAAAATAATAAATACTTTGCTACAAATTCATTCTATTTGCCCAATAATCATTATACTAATATAACCATTCTATTAATATACAATATAGCAAGAGTCTATCTCTCATATAACTTCATATGAACGATGCAATAGTTTCAATATCAATTTATCTCTCTCTGGCTGGGTATCCGAGTCTCGTGGCTCCCCGGGCACATCCTGGCTCGTCCATGGTGGCGTCGGCCTGCTTGACATCGCGGGCCAGCTTCGGCTCGCCTGCCTGAAGGGGGTCCAGGCCTCTCTTCACAGCGCCGCCAACGGATACTCTTGGCTGGTCCGCAGCCGGGCGTGGCTGACACCGCCGGCTCCTGACGTCTGGCTCTCGTCTAGGAGGAGGAGACTGCTGAGCTTGTGGGAGGCCGCATCAGGTGTCCTTGAGCTGGACCACAGGGTTCAGCATCCCGCCATTCTGAGGTCCCTGCGCCTTCGAAGCGACAACAGGTTCCTGCGGCCGCCAGACCTGCTGGTTCCCGAGCGCTGGCTACAGGCGACTGTCGGGGACTTCTCCGATGGCGCCCCAGCACTAGCGCGCTCAACGCGGGCCCCGCTCCTGGACGCGCAGCATCTGGGGGCCTTCTGCCAACGCTTTCTGCGGGAAAACGCCAGCTCCAGCTATCATGCGGAGTACGAGGCGGAGCCCATCATCCTGCGGGGCTCGGCGACCCCCATTACCCATCTTACTAGCCAGAGGGCCCGCGGGCATTGGACTCGGCACGGTTCCAGGCGCTTCCTACTGCAGAGCTGGCCACCTGTGCCGCCTGTGGGTCCAGCGACGGGTTGCTGGCCCACAGATATTGGAGTTGCCGAGCCATGCGACCCCTGCTCCGGGAGGTGTTCGCCTCCTGCGAAGTGCCCTGGATTTGCAGGCCTGGCTCTTCGGCGTCGGCCTCCATCCCGAGGCAGTGAAACTAACAAGTGTGGCGAAGGCTACCATCTACAATACCATCTTGGTCTTGAGTTGGGTAATGCCAGCCAACACATCGACTTACCCACTCTGTGGGAAAGAACTCTCGCAGTCCATCGGTGGCGGAGTCTTTCTCGCGGTGGGCGCCACCAATGAAGACCTTGTATATATATGTGGCAATATAGTGGTAATGATGTGGTGAGGTGAGAAATAATGAAACAACAAGTTTGGAAGGAATTCCAGGCAATCAGCGAGAGAGAGAGAGCGGATCGACGGGCGACCGACCCGCTGAACGACCGTTTTTCCCTGTGTACACAACCAGGGGGGCTATCCAAAATAGTCCCCAGGTGTTGACGGGCGGCCCCCTCAGGAATGTGGCCAAAATGGTCGTAAGTTAGTTGTCTTCTATCGACGTCTCTCTCTCGTTGACTGTAGGTTTACTTTATTATTCCTGGAAGAGCATATATTATGACATATATATATTTTTATATATGTATATTTATCAATTATTTTATCTATTTATATATATTTATTCATATATTTTATGTATTTAACCTTATATAATCTTATATGGACGTTATAATAAATCAGTTTCAATCTCAATCTCTCTCTCTCTCTGGCTGGGTATCCGAGTCTCGTGGCTCCCCGGGCGCATCCTGGCTCGTCCAGTCTTCGATGGTGGCGTCGGCCTGCTTTACATCGCGGGCCAGATTCGGCTCGCCTGCCTGAAGGGGGTCCAAGCCTCTCTTCGCGGCGCCGCCAACGGCTACTCTTGACTGGTCCGCATACAGGCGTGGCTGACCCCGTCGACTCTTGTGTTTGCTTCTCAGGAGACCTTCCTTCGTGTTTTTTCAAGGGCTCATAAAATTTGTCGCTTCACCTATGGTGCATTTTTGTCTGGATTTTCATAAATGAGTATGTGACATATCTTTATATCCGCGTGATTGGTGCAGACATATGATCATGCGTTCGTATTTGTATTTAAAATAAAATGTCATTTCTCCCGTTAGCCTCCCATCGACTTACAACAGCCTATTTAAATGAGAATATTTTATTGAGAATGTTTATATAAATGGAACTCCCCATCTCTGCCCCGACAACTGGCTCCCATCAATAACAAAGCACCTGTCCACATTCAGAGCATCTTAGTCAGACTTTCCACCAAACGCAAAACTTCTGTGTTTTTTTTTTTTTGCGCTTCATACTCCCTCTGACATGGCTCGGAGGGAATTTTACCATTTTCCAAGCTGCTGGGACATAATTTGTATCAAGACAATATGCAACGGCCGAGATCACTTATATATATTCATATTTAGCTATATTTAACCTTATATAAGCTTATATGGACGATGAAGTGACATCTTAATCTCTCTATTGTGATTTATTTATACATATTTAAATAAAATGAAGTATATGTAATCTCTAGTTAATTATAATTGTTCAGACATATAATGTTGCATATAAAATAATAAAATAGCTGTTGGTTTTTCTTCTGAATGTTTTTTTTTTTTCATTTTGTATTTCTTCACCAAAAAGAACTAATCAAAATGCTAGGATATAATTGTTCCAAGTTTGAATTAAATACAATGAGAGCGGTAAAAACAATTTTACTCCTTGGAATCTCTCTCTTTGTAAACTTATCGATTTTCCCCAAATGTCCAGGCCGGTCTAAGAACGACGAGGTTTATCGCGAGTTTTCATAGAGCCTTCGAGCTTCTTAATTTTTCCTTCTAACGTTTTTACTGTGTCCTTGAGACAATCCATGTGAAACTTCATCTTTTCCAGATCCTGTCTCTGTTTGATTTCTTCGACCTCGATGTCTGAGATCCACTTCTTGTACTCGCACTCCACCGTGTTGTTGAGCTTTATGGCGGCCTTCAGGATGTGCTGGAAATCTTTCCTGGTCAGCTCCACGGGCCCGTCGTCGTCGACCTTGCTGCTGGTGCTGGTGGAGGTGCCGCACTGCCCCACGGTGCCCAGTAGAGCCAGTATGTAGCAAGTGCCGGCAAACCTCCTAATCATGCTGCGCCAGTAACAATAAGGCTGGTTTCTAACCTGGTCATGTTTTATTGTGGGCTCCTGGTTAGAAGACAAGATTCACGTATCGTGATACTTGAATAAAAACTGAAATTCTCATCATTCCTATTATTTTCAAAATGATAGCAGAATGAATTGCGGATTGGCATAAAAAATGTTGAAATTTTAATACAAATATCAAATGCGCAAATTATTCTAAAATTGTCTATCATATCAAAAATACAATAATAATTTCAAATATTTAAAAATTTAAAACTTGAGGAATATCGTCTATCATTATTGATCAGTATTTTGTACAAAGAAGGATTCGGTGTGCAATGGCGTTCATTCTATGTTAACTCGATATTTCTTAATGATTCCTCAATGTTTAATCATTGCCTACAATTTCCTTCTCGAGTATTTATTGGAATTATACGGAGTTCTTTCTGTTTCATAACACGGAGATAAATCCAATAGAAATTATTATCTATAGGAGAATGAAGTTATGTTGACTACAGTATTTACGATATACTACAAGATTATAATGTTGAATTTTGGTTTTGCAATCGGCAAGTTCTGGTGTGGCGTTCTAGCTGCTAATCTATTCCAGTCGTTTACAATATTTTAATGCATTTAGAAGCTTCCTCGACTATCTGACGAACTTTGCTCGACAACATTTTGCTACATGCCCTGGTCCATAGCATTTGAATCAAATGGATCGTGTCCTTTCAGATACAGAATTATCAGCAAGATTATTATTATGAATCATTTTCTATAATTTTCTCTTGGCTTAAATAAGGGATGTTGGCAAGTTGCTGCGGTTGGGAGAAGGTTTTTTTAATATATTTTTTAGAATTTCGGCCTTTATAGGGCGATAGCAAGTTTCTTTCCTCCGTTGTGAATATTCCCTTGGAAAGTCATTCCTTGTATTGTGGTATCTCTCTCATTTCTATAATTCCTGTTTGAAATAATAATATTTTATGATCGTTGTTGATACACCTTTTCGAAACATTCCTATTTTTTACACGCATCTAAAGGTTGGTCAATGTTTTCTTCAGGATCGAGATATGATGCGACAGCGTACTCCTTCCTTACCGCCAACGACAAATTTAATCAGATCTACCATTATAGCATCAAACTTTCCGCATAAAGAACTATTTCTTCAGCAATTCATATCGCTGATTCATCCCATCTTTGCATCCTATCAAGTTTAAGCATGATATGATCCTTACTTTCATCACTGGCGAAGTCCTGGGTTTTAAAGTTTTCCCAGCAGGTAACAGCGGCTCTGTGAAGATCATACTGTGTTCTCGTACCTCCCACAAACTTCATTGGGCGTAGCGGGCTATGATTTAACACGCCCACCCGTGCAAGAACCAAATTTATTTTGTTAGATTCAATCCATTTGCCAGGATCCGTATATCCGTCGAACCTTTCAATTTAAAAACTGGGGTTCAATAGTATTAGATCGAATCCAGTTGCTACACCAGCCTCGGATGTAGAGGATTGAGAGAGTGTTTGTTCACTGAGGTCGATGTTGTCGTCTAGCCCGAGATCTGATTTGAAGATGAGGTTATAAAAGAAAGTGAACAAAGAATTGAGTAAATAGCAAAAGAAAAATATATTGTATCTTATAAAAATTATCAATTTATTAATATTATAAAAGCAAAATTAATTTGTGCAAATTTTAAAATTATTTGATAATGAATAATTTACATGAGTCTATGCCGGTTGTGACAACATGAAAAAAAGGTACAAAATTGTGAAACATAAAATTAGAAAAATGCATATGCTAACTTTATTTTAAAATATAATCCCCCTTGTATTATATATAGGATCATTTGAAAATCATCCGGAGATAGGTTTCTTTAACCTAGTGTAATACCGGTTTTTGCTCTGTTACAGAGGAATACAACCATGGTGTCAAACAAGCCAATCTCAATTTACACTATCTTTAACATATCTAGTTAGAAATTTAGAGAGAGAGATTGAATATACTTTTATTAATCGTTCATATAAAATTATATAGGGTTAATAGGAGAAAAAAGTAAAATTAAATATTATTTTCATCAGTGAAATCCCACTGATGGTTGTCTGGTATGATGTCACGTCCTGAAGTCTAAACAGATCTCCCCGACTATTGCCATGTCGAGGTATTTCCTCAGAACATAGCTCTGCTCAGGTGACAGGTACTCCCTGTTAGAAGGGGAGACTATCTCCTCCCTATATGATAGAAAAACATTTGCATTTGAGAAAAGTGAATTATAAGAATGCAAAAAATAAAGCTTGCCAAAAAATAAAATGATTATTGAATAATCAAAATAAATCTATATTATTTATATAAATATATAATCTTTAAAAAAAGGAAGTATTTGACCGCGCGCCTCGATGTTTACTCTGCTTATTTGGTTTCGATTTTTTCGCTCTAACATGTTTTTCTAAGGTTTATGTAGGCTAAGATAAAAATATAGGAAATTGAAATATTTAAAAAGAAATATTTTCTATAAAATAATTCCTTGCATCAATATTGAGTAAAATTACTCAGGCCTCCAGGGAAAGTGTAATTTCAAAACATTTTCATTATTCTCTAGCTTTCGGGCACGGACGCCCTTCCTTAATTATTTACATATCCATTATACCAGGTTTTCTGCTGTGGAAGGACGTCCGTGCCCGAAAGCTAGAGAATAATGAAAATGTTTTGAAAATACACTTTTTCCTGGAGGCCTGAGTAATTTTATTCAAGAAATATTTTATCAAGAGAAGCTAGTGCCACATCTTGTATAGCTTACTGTTATAAAATTATACTTTTGTCTAAAAAATAAGCTAATTGATTATATTATATAATGCTCTAGTTTTACAATTATAAAATGGTAAAATTATTATAATATTTATATAGATATACAATTATAATTTGATATTCAGGTTATTTCTAGTGGCTCTCTTAATCTGCTGGTATATCTTATGTAAGAAGCTGTGCTATGTTGGCAGGAGATATGGCGTTCTGCTTGCTCCTCGGCCCAGAATTATTATTGGAGTTGGTAATGGGATATCTGATGATCTGGTCTATTGTTCAATAATTTCGAAACGTGAATTTTATGCCATATCTACTTAATCCATGAGATAACATCTCATTAGCTGGTGATAGTTGTAGATAACATTTGAGCGAATAGACTTTTTCGGGCGTGATGGATTTAAAAAATAGATATATTTGCCTGTTAAGTCAAAATCCAATGATGATGATCAGTTTAAAAATAAGAAGAAAAATCACTAAACGGAGAGATTTTCTTTCATTTATATATGTTTATACAACTTTAGGGAAAGTCTCCCATCAACGAGTATAATACTATATCAAATAGGTATAAGCGGTTAGAATTTTTAAATATTTTGTTAGCTATAACATTTATTTTCATGATGATTACAAATATAATATCAAAAAGGTTAGTACCTAATATGGAAAATTGATAAATATATAAATAACTATGTAATTTAATTTTATATACATAGTACAATAAACATCAGAAAATTTAGATTCACGTATGATATCAGTTGATGTTGAACACGTCGATCCCACATAAAGAAAAAACTCTCAAAGAATTTTCAAATTTCATGTATAATCATCCTACAATAGACTTCCCCCATTCCAAAATTTATCGTTTTAATTACATTTAAATCTGTTTTTCAGTCAACGCAAGCGGCGTCATTTTCCTTATTTTGCAAATATTTTTAATGGCATTTAAATGTTTGGAAATGACTAGTGGAGATATTCTCAATGCCTCCGTGAATGGAACTTGTGTTTGCGTATCAATTCCATACAATAACGCTTTCAGATCGGCGCTTTCAAATGGTTAAGGGTTGACAGGCCAACAACCAGAGAGTTAGAAGGACTGCAACAAGGGTCGGTCTGACGAAGACCATGTGGGCCTTAAAAGCCATACCTAAGGTTGGCAATTCAACCATAACATAGGCTTCAAAGGTCACACCTAAGGTTCGCACGCCAACCATAACATAGGCTTCAAAGGCCACACCTAAGGTTGGCATGCCAACCATAACATGGGCTTCAAAGGCCACACCTAAGGTTGGCATGCCAACCATAACATGGGCTTCAAAGGCCACACCTAAGGTTGGCAATTCAACCATAACATAGGCTTCAAAAGCCACACCTAAGGTCGGCACGCCAACCATAACATAGGCTTCAAAAGCCACACCTAAAGTTGACACACCAACCATAACATAGGCTTCAAAAGCCACACCTAAGGTCGGCACGCCAACCATAACATAGGCTTCAAAGGCCACACCTAAAGTTGACACACCAGCCATAACATGAGCTTCAAAGGCCACACCTTAGGTTGGCACGCCAATCTTAACATGAGCTTCAAAGGCCACACCTAAGTTTGGCACGCCAACCATAACATGGGCTTCGAAGATTTCTTGAAGTGTTGACCCATGAAAGACGAGAGGGTTCAGTGAGAACTGTTTGACCCACCGATCACAACGTGGGTTCCAATGACCACACCGAGGTACCACGTGGATATTGAGGAAGGAGGGTTGTCAGTCCAACAAAAGGTGCTGCGACATTTTAATATCGAGAGCAGGAAGAGTAATGGCGCCCTTGGGAGGTTTGTCTTAAAAGCTTTCTCCTGTCTCCCGGCGTTCTCCACGTTGGTTAAACCCAACCACTTGATGAAAACACCGCCACTCCCGGGATAATGGAGCAGCGCTTTTACCTGTTCCAGAGTAAAAAGCCTGAATATAAAACGTTCTGTATTCTTTTTTTTCTGGGAGCTCTTTTCTTATAACAAAATTACATTATCCAACAATTCACAATCTATATACATTCCTAAAATTCTGAGTTTGAATATTGCCTTCAATTTTTTTCATCAAATAGAAAACTCTCTTGCAATATAAGTTGTACAGCGTCTGTAAATTTGAATTTTCTATAGCAAAGAGATAACCATCGCAAGTCGTCATAAAATATATTTCCTGAAAATAATTATATGTGTGTGTGAAAATAATAAAAAATAAAAAGGTCAAGTGTTGGTATTAAAATCAAAAAATGAATTTCCTGACCACGATCACACGAGCTTTGTAGATGGCAGAGCGCCATCTAGTGGAACAGAAATCAACTTAATGTTGATTTAGCCTGTTCCCTGATAAATGTTTATTGTGTGTGTTAATTGCTATTAAAAACAGTAAATATATGTTTTAATTCAGTAGGTAAAATATATTAGAGTGTCACTTTGCCATAGTTTTGTTGTTAACGTTCTGATAAGAAAATGCCTCTGTATTTTGGATTGAAGACTATGGTGTCTCGATACTGTGTTTATAACTTACATTGTGTTGTGATTTAATGAAAAATATAAATGTTGTAAAGATACGTATTATGCTATTTTAGTTAAGGTATTGAAGTTTCCATGCGTTCATTAGGCTGGGATGGCTTGCCGAAGGAAACCTGGTTATCTTTGTTGTTGGCACTTCTGGCTATATGGGGTAAGCGGTGGGCATTTATTTTCGACAAAATTCCGAGGGTTTTGACACTCCAACGCCGCATGCTTGTAGCGAAATTTGCCTTGTGCTGTGATGTATATTGTTATCTTGAATGGAAGTAGATGAATTAAATGTTTGGTGGGCAGTGTCAGATCGTGGAGTCAGGATATGTTTTTGAGCCGTTTCATGAACCATTTCTACAACGTTGCCACATGTTGTAAAGACGACATCTTGTAGTTGGTACAGCTTATCGGGCTGTATCATGTAGGATCAAACGTACACTAGTGAGGTAGAGGTGGTGGTACGGTATAGGAACGTGGGGAATGTGAACAGGAATATGTTGTAGAATGTGGTAAACATCCTTACAATGGCCCCAATATATCTAGGATTGTTGTTGGCTAGTCAGTACTATGGTGGCACCTTTCGCGGTTTAGTCTGAGCTTAGAGATAATGGTTTGGCTTATACTAAGGGTGAATCGTGTTTTTCTAGATTCGTGCTAATATATCCTGGAAGAAGATGTCTGATGTGAAGTGGGTTGGGCTGCCGTGGGTTGTCCTACTTGGAATATATCAAGTGAGAGGTGTCTGAATGAGAATGGATCGGTTTCGTTCTTCTATCATTCAACTGCTGGTGATGCAATGTGAAAAATGTTTCCGTTGTAGTGTTAAAGTTTATTCAGTGCTGTTTTCTCTATTGAGGGACTAATTATTCTCATTCAGTTTGGTGAGATGAGGTCTAGGAGCTCGTAAGATTATCATTCTTCATTCTCTAAATAGGACTCGAATCATTTTGAATTCGCCTCAAAATTGCTATACTTTTCAAGTTTAATTAAATAGGAATTTATAAATTGTTTTCTATTTATGGCGAGGGATATTTACTCTCTCTTTTCTTAAAACTTATTTTTAATTTAATTTATTAATTTGAGTATAACATTTATATTTATTCGTTTGGAATAGAATGTTTTGTTGATAATCTAATTAAGCTACATTTTAGCAAAAAATAAACAACAATTTATTCTTCAGAAATACGCATCTCTCTTATGTATATTCAATAGTGGTAATTTAATATTTACATTTAAATCTAAAATTATTTGTGAATATACTCTATTTTACATATGTCAAAGAATACAAGACAAATATAGAAATAGTTCTTTCAAATAAATAGAACTATTTTTAAAAATAATAGATCAATGTTTTCACATTAATCATTTTGTCATCTCTTCCATTTCACACCTACTAAATATTTATTAGACATCTTTTATGATTCTTACAGAGTGTTTGAGAAGTGTTACGGAAACAATCTATTAGAGAAAATTTGACAAAACTTTCAAAAAGCAAGTTGTTGAAATTCGAGTCAGAACGAAGATTAGAACTCCGCCAAGCCTACTAGGAAGAAAGCAACAAAGTTTTTATTTAATCTCGGGCCGAGAGGCAATTAGAAGAATCAATCGTCTGCTCCTCGAGATGGATGAATGTATCAGACGATCTTTTAACGTCCCTCGTTTAAACGTCCGAATTTAATTCAACTTGATAAAAACATTTCGTATATACATATATAGCATTCATGTTTCGTTCTAGGATACGGCTTCGATGATAAAGTACTTTTTTACACCTATTTGGAAACGTAAAAACAATATATCCATTGAATACTTATGATAAATTATATTTTACTCGGTATATAAATACAAAAATATAGAATATTCAGAGATACGCCTCGTGTTAAAATTCAATAAATGTTTTTATATAATAAAACGTCATTTATATTTTTTCCTTGTTTCATATTTTTACATTTTTAATTATTATAATAAAAATAAATGCACTAAACACACATTCAATAGATATTTCCATCTAATTATGTTTGGCGTTCTCTTTTAAGTTAATATTATTTGAAATACCAGTTGAATGTGTAAAGAAATTTAATATAGATGTTTAGAATGCGAATCCCTGAAAAAGGTTTCACATTACTGGCTCATATCTAAATATACCGAGTTTAAATTTATTAAGACATTTTTTGTTGGAATTTTATTTTATTAAGGATATTTCAATAAGGGCATTTTTGTTTTTATTTATATTAATAGCTTTTTTTACTTTGAAGAGATATATCATTCTATATATAATATAACTTTTTAAAATGAAAAAGCCTTGATTAAATATATTTTATAAATTAGAGCTTAACGACATTTTTTAAAGTTTTAAATCTACAGTTTAACGTGAAATAACAACCTTTCAATATATAATTTTTGATAAAAACAACATTTTAAAATTGATAATTAATTTTGAAGTCTTGGGAACTCTGAATGCTACGACCTCCGCCTAGCCACCCTGGCTTATCATCATCACACACCTGTTGTTTACCTTCTGGCAAGCTTTATTCTTAACTTTCCCTTTTTAAATGGATAATAAAGATCATTGTCGAATAACCATCAACAGCCTCATGCCATCCTACATACTGTAAGTACCAAAAGCCTACAACAATTAGATTATGAGACAAAATATTGCATGATATTGAACTAATGAGTTAAAACAAGAAAAAAGGCTTAGCAGATATGACGTCACGACGTAACCCTATATAAATAGCCTTTTAAACTTGAAATTTTCTTGCAAAAATATTATCTTTGGAAGGGTTTCTTCGAATATTATCAGACGAACGAAAGATCGAATGGAAGAAAAAAAGTTTCTAAAGTTATTCTATTGTACTTGAAGTTTGCGCAGGATAGCTGCGCAATTTGCATCATTTACCTAACTTAGTGTGGTAACTTTACCCTGGTATTTTCATATTTTTCTTCCTAGTATTTTTGGTGTTACAAATTTAGACACGTAGTGTATATTATAACAGGAATTCGTCCAGGTTCTCCCCGAGTGTATTTCTGCTTATAACAAAGATAATGATTTTATATGCATTTTTAAGATATTATTACGTGGGAAAAATGGCGCATTCCAGAATAGAATGTTTTAGAGCGTTCAAGAAAAATGCAGAAAAATCGGAGGACAACTGATTGGCCAATCTAAAGCGATTGCGCAAGGCTCAGCGCTGGCGGCTTTCTGATGCCTAAACCGTTCTGTAAAGATCTACTCCGGGATATATAAGGATAAGGAACTCATGCAAGCAAGTAGAAGAACGAAGCTACCTGGTGTACTCCAAGCTACGCTGCTGTCTCAAGAAGTCGGACTGCTGCTTACCGCCGACGCCGGTGTACTTCCTTGAAGATTCTAGAAGGTTCTACGAACTTCTGTCTCCTGTTCTGCTCCTGCTTTACCTCACAGTGCTGCAGTTGGTGAGTTTGTAACTGCTGTGTTCTTTTTGCACTCTTCCGTAATTATTTTATTTATTAGGCTTAAATAAAGTCCTAAAGATCCTTTGTACTCACGGAATTTATTCTTTGTCAACCAACAACGCAACAATATGATATAATATTTGATGTTTTATATTTAAAAAATAAGATATATATATGATATATACGTAATATAATATTTTATAAGATAAATATGATATTAGATTTTATATTATTATCACTCCATAAGGTGAAGTATATAAAAAAGAATTCAAAAAACACAAAATGATTATTATAGTATTGGTATTTTATTAATTGTAATTCCCTTAACTATAAATTGGAGTTAGATTATATTAAATGACATTTGTTATAAAGCAAAATTCAACGGGCAACCATTCACTAGGGGAAAAGCCAGACGTAGCTAGATGTTAGAATATAATAATTATCATATTTACATATCTACAAAATATGCAAAAGTTTGTTTATTTGTCTAATTTTAGCCTTTTAAATAATGTATATGTTAATCTAAATTTTCAGCGAATATGTACATAACAACAAAATGTTTTATTCAGTGGGTTTGGTGGAGATAAAAGTAACAAACAAAAGTCAAACTGGGCTAGAATATATTCATTATGTATTTCCCCGATTTTTTCCAAAGATTGTGTCGTGGCTTTGTCACCGACCCGAGGCCGCTAGTTTGATTGAGGACAGGGTCAATAGATTATGTTTAGTTTTAAGGTATATTTTGACGGGAGAGGCGCGACCTATATACAACCTCACTATGTAACAAAAACATCAATATTAAAAATAAATTAATTAAAAATAAAAACTAAGTTTGTTTTCAACAAATTAAATCAGCAAACGCAGTTTATTCCATTAAATGTCAAATTTGTGATGTCGTATTTGTGGCTGAAAACCCAGGATGCATCCATGTTAGATTAAATAAACAGAAACCTAAGGAGCTACATTCAATGATATACCAGCATTCCTCACAAACCAGCAAGACGTCAAATGCCATTAATAAAATTTACTAGTCATTCCTACTTCCGCTATATAATGTAAATATATCTTGAAAATTACTAGATGTGTATTTATTACACTAACTGTTTCTAATAACTCCGCCTTTTCTGGTCCCAAGCCCGGATGAACAAAGAAGAGGGGGGGGGGGGAGCAGTAACAAGTTCGCCAAATAACCTGGGCTTAGCTGACCCGGATGATAGTACCTTGTAAGGGCTCTTGATCCAGGGATACAGGATGAGCAGCGTTTGTACTCCATGTTGGAGCGGCTGCACATGGCGTCTGTTCCTCATGTCAGAGGCGGCCATTTACTTTGCAACTAAGTCGGCCTGCCACTGAGTAGTGCTCCCAGTCTTAATGACAAAGGCAGACACATTCTACTTCACCCAGTCATGGCGGTTGTCAAACGGACACCATCAAAATTCTCAATCTCTACAGGCTTGATACCTTAATATGATTGAGTGGAGATAAGAAAGAAGAATAAAACTATTTCTAATTATATGATGATATATATTTTTAAAAGGGAATACATAAGATAATAATGAATATTTCAAATATCTTTTAATGTTTTCATTCCATTATTGCACCCCCTTGTGAGTGCAGGTAAACATTTGTTTTTATATATAGTCCATATTTTTATCCACTAGGATACATTAGTAAAAAAGAGTCGTTGCTCGGATTAAATTGATATTTCTACATGAATATTTCACTCAATATAATGGGGAATTTCAGTATAATCACAAATTCCAGTATAAAAAAAACCTCAGTATATAATAGACAAAATGAGATAAAAATATATGAAAGATCTTTAATGAAAAAGACAATAATGCCCGAAGGTTTACGGGTTTTAATCAGTGTTTGCATTATCCCCATTTACAAAAATACCTTGATGAAACACAATCCCATCCCCTATAAATCAAATTTGCTTACTTACTATATTCCCGTTAATCTATCGTCCAGCTGTAGCCGATATTTGGCCCACATCACCAGAAGCATCCCCGGGTTTATTTGAGAGTAGACACCAAAAAAAGTGACAATAAAAGTTTTAGATTTTATTGAAAGAAAGGAAAAAATGGGCCAAATGAAAGGTTTGGCGTGAAGTCGCCGGGATCAAAAGCGGATTTATTTTCACTCGGCCAACTTCCAGAAGTTATGTTTCCGAAGGTAATGTTATTTGTTGCTGGTCATACATCACACCCAAAAAAGAGAAAAAATAAAATCGATTTTGAAGAAAAAGAGTACGGCAACAAATTCTCCCTAGAGAATCTCCCAGGTTGTGATGGGGCAGAGACAGCTCTTCGAAAATAGTTTCGGACTTTTACCTTCCGGCTGAATACGCACATCCCAGCCTTGTTCAAACGGCTGTTGCTATGAGGTTCCTGTATTGAAATATTTCTGATATTTGTTCGGGTTTTATCCCAAAGAGGGTTATTTATATGTGTGTGATTTACCCCATTCATTGCAAATTTAAGCGTTCATTTTCGCAAATTGTCATTTATGCCCATGCATCGGTAGATAGTATATTCTGATTTCACGACGTTGACAAGATACAACAGCCCTATGTGGCTGGTCTCTAGGAATATATTAAATTATATAATTGATCGATATATATGCGGAAATACAAATAACTCAACTTTAAATTGATATTGTGCTAGATGGTAGAGTCATCCCTAGTCGTTAGTTTACAACCGAATCCTTTCCCCCAGGAGAAATAAAATAGGCACTATAAATGTGCTATAACAACTGGATATTTCAGATGTTATTTTAATCGCAAAATCTGTTTATTAACACTTTCTCTCTCTTTCTATGACTGTAAATAAAACAGTTTCAGTGAAGTCTCGATAAAATGAATATAAAAAATATAAAATAAACCCCAATATTAGTGATATAGTGAAGAATTCAGAGCTGCCTATAGAGAAATTACTATACCTGCTATTTCTGAGACGATAGAATAATTTGGAGCCTGCCATCTCATCAGTTCTGAACTCTCTGGAGATTTCGTTAACTCAATAACAACTTCTATAGTGGAGCTTTTATCGATGCTACCGGCCTTCTCTAGAATTCTATCTTTAAACGGCAATAGAACAAGTCGTAGAGGACAGAGGTCGGGATAGCAAACTGTATTTGCAGAGTCTTCCACTGATTCATTATTTTGGATAGAGGTACATATTTAGGTTTTATTTTTAATATTAGCGCTTAGAATGATGATTAATTCTGTTATTGAATATTCACCAAGCGCTGGAGTAATAAATGTCGCGGAAAATACGAACCTAATGATTGTGAACTAACATTTTACCCTAAAGGTAACGACACTGGGTGTATCTTTCTATAATTGAAGTAAACGAAAAAATTGCGCTACCATAAAAATACAACCTTTCGCAATGAGTTTCTTTTATTATGATATGCGCGAGCTTTCGGGCTGGCCGAAAGCTCGCGCATATCATAATAAAAGAAACTCATTGCGAAAGGTTGTATTTTTATTTGTATCTTTCCATAAACTGACCTTTTTTTATTCATATTTCTTTGTAATTTTTTAACTCGTGGGGTTTGTAGTTCATTACGATATATTTATATAATTATAAAATACTTTCATATGTGCGCTAGAAAATATAGTTTATTAAATTATTATATATACATTCTAATTCAAATCTATAGCTTTCGGGCATGGAAATCCATTTATACAGGAGAAAACATGATAAAATGACCAAGTCAGAATTACCAAGTGAGAAAGATTGATTCTAGAATTCCTCATTCGAATTTTTCAGAACATTATCAACAGGAGATAAGCAAGAGGAATTACGTCATAACCAACATCATGTATCCCTAAAATCTACATCTCCTGTATTTAGTCTCAGATTTAATTTTGCCCAATGAAGAGTGAGAGATTGAAATCTATAAAACTATTAATACAGATATTAATAATATTCGAAAATATTGATGATGAAATCAACCACTATAATGTTTTATAAAATGTCATTATTAAGATAAATTTCATATGTTTTCTGTCGTTCTAGATTGATTTACTTGTGTAAAATTTCATTCAGGAAACCTAGACATTGCTTTGGTTTAGACTTTTCACCAATCAGGCTTTAGACCAGCTGTCGTTCTAGATCTGTAAATTTGTCGAAAACACGAGCATGGCTAGAGTCAGTTGATATTGATTATACCGATAAGTTTACAGGACATAGATGATAAGAAAGTAATATAAAAATGATACAGTGTCGTAAAAAGCTCCATTCATTAGGTTTTTCTTTTAATTTATCGTAGACTACGTCAGGACCTTCCAAAAA
Organism: Cordylochernes scorpioides; assembly: GCA_030710605.1. Taxonomy (NCBI): domain Eukaryota; kingdom Metazoa; phylum Arthropoda; class Arachnida; order Pseudoscorpiones; family Chernetidae; genus Cordylochernes; species Cordylochernes scorpioides. Next base: position 7,957,082 of record CP092877.1, read on the forward strand.
TTCCACTACTTATGGTCAACCGCCTTGCTCCCCCGCCAATGCTCAAATTTCGCGTAACATAAAAATTCCGGCTTAGCATTGTGCAAGCGGATTATGGCAAAGGCAGTATCTCTGAAAATAAAATAAAAATTAGGGTACAATAGTATCAGATAGTAAGGTCGTTTTTATTGTGATGGATGCAATAAAATGTTGGGACAGATTTCTGAGAAGGGCTGCAACATTTCGTTCATGATTCTGGTCACTGTGGTAATTCTAGAGATGTCGGAGTAAGAACAGAACGAGTCATCGAGTAGCTACCGCGGAATTAACTGTTCAGCGTGTCACACCTCTGAGGAACTACAAACTTACATTAAAATTTCAACGGGCGGTTTGTCGCAACTATCTCACGCGGACATGATGAATTTCTCGATCCTGATAGTGTCAATAAATAAGGGAGATAGATATAAAAAATAATCTATTGACGTATCACCGCCTAATACTAGTTATTTTGTTTATGAGTATAACCCTGCATACCACAAACTATGAAAAAAAAGTTAACTTAATGTCGGTAAAGAATTAAAGTTATATATATTGCATAATTTTTAAAGATATGTAAGAGAAACAATGTTCGTTTGAAATTATTCAAAAATATAATATCATTTGGGCTTATATTCTTTCACTGGAAATTCTAAAATTGTGTCTTTTTTTTTCATTCTAAATAACTCTCCATTACGAAAGCTGTGTTTCTCTCCTTTTCATTCTAGAGTTTGAATGTATCATCTGGAACAAATATTTAACCGAGCGAATGTTTCAGAAATATTTATTCATAAAATGAGAGAGATCTGATACTACCTAGAATGGATGTTATGGTAGAAAGGTTTGAAGTGGCCGGATGGCATTGAGCAGGTTACTAGGCCTCAGTATTGTTTCAACAGATAGACTCGACTGTAATTTGAATAGCTGTGGTTTTAGAAAACGCTCACATTTGAGTGTTTAATATGGCGAATTATTGCAAATAGGGTTTAAATATGGCGAAATTATTACAAATAGGGTTAAATATGGCGAAATTATTACAAATATGGTTTATATATGGCGAAATTATTACAAATAGGGTTTAAATATGGCGATATTATTACAAATAGGGTTTAAATATGGCGAATTATTACAAATAGGGTTAAATATGGCGAAATTATTACAAATATGGTTTATAAATGGCGAAATTATTACAAATAGGGTTTGAATATGGCGAATTATTACAAATAGGGTTAAATATGGCGAAATTATTACAAATATGGTTTATATATGGCGAAATTATTACAAATAGGGTTTAAATATGGCGAATTTATTACAAATAGGGTTTAAATATGGCGAAACTATTACAAATATGGTTTAAATATGGCGAAATTATTACAAATATGGTTTAAATATGGCGAAATTATTACAAATAGGGTTTAAATATGGCGAAATTATTACAAATAGGGTTTAAATATGGCGAAATTATTACAAATATGGTTTAAATATGGCGAAATTATTATAAATATCTCGGCTTTCATAGGTTGTGGCCAAATTTATTGTCATTTTCAGGCACGTAACATGGGATATACTATTTCAAAATAGACTGTCTTATCCCGAACCAAATAGAAAATTAAAAAATTTAATCTCCGATGAGTAGAGCCTGTTATTAAAATAAAACCAGAGACAAACCGGCGGCCACTTAGAGAAATTAAAGTATACGCAATAATTTCATAAAAAGGAAACAATAAGGGGAATATGACCAAATCTCTATTCTTCCATCAATTTTTACCGCAAGGTCGTGCGACGCAATTTACCTTCAGGTTTAAGAGATGGAATCAGGCGTCAATGTTTTGGAAAGTTGTCTGCAAGAATTGGATTCTCCAACGTGGGTTTCGCTCGGCTGTCCCTTCTTACTATCGATTTTTACACAAGAAAAATATTTCCGTTTCTTTCCTCCATTTACCTTATGTTCTCTAATTACTTTTTATTGAATTTAATAATTAAATAAAATAATTTATAAATGAATTAACGTACAGACATTTAATTTATTCCCTGGGTGTAATGAATTTTAGGAATCAATTAGTGCAGGTGACTCAGAGCTCCGATTATAATTTAATTATTTTCTTCACTAATTGTATTTATCTTTCGGTTAATTGTATATAGTGTTATATTACGAATGAAGACATTAAGACGCGAGTGTTTCATTTTACAAATAAATCAAACTTCTACTGTCCTTACTGCGATGAAAAAATATAGAGATAAGCAGAAGTTTGATTTATTTGTGAGAAGAATCACTCGCGTCTTAATGTCTTCATTCGTTATATATAGATGGCGCGTTATTTCTTTGTATATAGTGTTATAGTATATAGTGTTATTGTATATAGTGTTATAGTATATAGTGTTATAGTATATAGTGTTATTGTATATAGTGTTATAGTCACTAGCCGATGTACATGGAGGTGAGTGGCCCACGTAGAGCATCATCAGCTGTGGTGAGAGAAGCAGAGCTTGTTGTGCCAGCGGGAGTAAGATTAGATGATATAGGTATTTCTAAGGTCAAACTAAAGAGCTTATGGAGACTCAGGAAAGAGAAAAAAAAAGAAGGAAAAAGTCCCGAACGTTCAGAAAATTTTAAGTTTTAACCCAAAATATTAGATTTGTCTGTGATACTTAAGATAATCAAAAATAAAAGGGGAAATAAAAAAGCTAATACATATAAACAGCTTTTAAAGTTTAATTTATATTCAAAATAAATAATATACAAAAATATTAATATAATATTAAAATAATAAAGTTCTTAACTGATAAAAATTATATTTGACTAAAAAGTAAGATATTTTCACGAATAAAAGAGCAATATGTTATTACCATTTAGGTATTATTCAACAGCGCGATATCCCGGCTGTTCCCATATATCATGTATAATTATGTCGTACATTTCCCATGATTACTCTCAGATTTAACTTTGCCTCTTAAAGAACGAGAGCTTGAAATCTCGGAAGTTTTTATAATAAACAAACTTATTGTGAAAGGTTTTGATCACTTTATAATGTTGTATCGTATTTTCCTGTAAAATAATATTATATGATACAATAAATGGAACCTTAAAGTTGAAGATGTTTTTAAACACTACACATGAAATGATAAAATTTATTTTATTTTAAGTAGAAGTTTTGAAATTCGAATTACTTCCCTTTATTTCTAAGGATCCTCCCGGCAAAATTCTCATTACCTTTATTTGATATCTATTTAGTATCTGTCTCTCTGATCACTGAGCCGAGAAATAGGATCACTCTTTTACTACCTAAACTCTGATTGGCTGTTAAGGTCACGTGACAGTAGTGAACAATACAGAATTGAGAATAGTGGGGAAAAAACATTTAAAAACTGCCATCAAACTAATTTCAATGTTCAGAAGGTTGATGAGAGTTAGAAGTTTCGGGGCGGGCTGCTATGTCAAAGATTCAAGCACGAGGCGGTATTTCTACTCCACTCATAGGGCATTTCTCTGTGCTCTTCGTGTTTATAGTGGTGAAGGCATATTGGTGAAAGAACACATTTTCTACTAGAAGATATATACATATCTCATCCAGCTCAGTGACTCCGATGTTTGTGCGATCCTCTATGACCTGGATACAAAGTTGATAGAGATTTCTAAAGACTTGAATTACCGCCGCCAAGATTGAGTCCTCTCAGAGCAATCCTCCCAACACCAAGAAGATTGGCCCCGGGACTTAATACCAATCCCGGATATCCCCCGGAAGGCGGCCAGATCAAACAGTTCGCAGAAAATTGCGCTAGGCCAATTAGGAGCCGCGACAATTAATCTGGATTAATTTATTGTGGGGTTGGCCAATTACAGCTTCTCAGGGCTAGCTTGATTAAATTGTGCAGATGAAAGTAATACCTTTTCTGTTGTTGTTCTCTCTTTCTCACCTGGACTTCAATTGGATTCTTTTATATTCGGTCTCAAATTGAAACATACTTTTAGAAAGACTCGAATTCAAATTACACCGAGAGAGAGTGACTATCATGATAAAATTTATTCAATAAAAATATTCAAATAAAAATTAACTTATTTGTGATCCCAGTAAAGGACCATATTTAGAATATGCCATAAATTGTCTCAAAATAAATGTAAATTTATCCATCTACTTCCATCAAGAACGTTTTATCATTTCAAGACTTCCTTCGAAAATGTTGACCTCTGTTTGACACGAGGCCATGTCTGGTATAATTATGTCCAAGATTCAACTGAACCAGATGTCAATCATCTAACATCGATCCAAAGTGACAACTGTTGAAATCAGCAGGAGCTTAGAGAAATAATATCTCCGATGTGTATGATTGCAAGGTCGAGATAAGATAATGGAGGTGCAGTCCCAAATACCGAGGACAGCGAACTAAGGGAATAACTGGCACGGGATGATCAGCCATATTGGATTTTTCCCTGTGGGTGACATTAAGGAGATACTCTAGACCAAACTCACCAACCGACGGCGGCAAACATTAAATATTCTAATGGGACAATTTCACACAATGGTTTCAAAATAACCATTGCTAATGCTATGCTCAGAAAAAATCTCACCCTGATCCTTGAATAGGCAACTAACTCCCTTAAATGTAGTGTACAGAAGGAATGCATCAAGGAATTTACCTATTTAATAATATAGTTAGATAGATATAACGGCAAGCTTAAAGGCGAAGGGTACTTTCATTATAAATTCTACTCACGAGATTTCACTAGTCATTGTTTTCCTACAGGTGCAATTCTGAAGAAAACAAAAAGAGAAACACGATTAATATAAAAGCTATTTTTTCCTAATTTAAGCGAATTAAGTCAAAAAAGACATATTTTAAACTTGAGAGAATATGTGTAAAAAAGACTATTTCCTAATGGATAAAAACTAAAGAATGTAATGATATATAAAATTTATGATAAAAATAAAGATCAACTATAGTCAAAATGAGAACATATTTGGGGGTTTTATTCTTGTCTTATTATATATCTCACCTTATGTATATCTTATATATCCCATATGTAAATCGTTTTTATTTTAATGCTCTTTAGAGTTACATCTGTAGAAAACCCGTTGAAAGATCGTGAATTGATTCATTCTCTTTCGCTTGTAAAAATTCCGTTACATTCAGGAATTATATTTGAAACGGCCATTTTAGGACGTTCCAGTTGAACCTTTATACCCTATTCAAATAAGACGTAAGAATTTCATTTTTCGATCGTATTCGCCATTATAGCTCTCTTTGCGGCTCTTTGAATCATGTTATGGGAAACAGTCGGTTAAATGTCTCCTGACCTAGTCAGAAAGACGTACACATCTCAAATTCCGCTCTAAATATTTTCCATTTAAAAATAGACTCCTATACTAGATTTCGAAGCCGAAGCAATCTATTAATATATACACTGTTCCTATTTACTACCACCCCCATATTTTGTATATATGCTATATCTTCATTAATAAAACCTGTACAACCTTATTTGTATTTAAACTCAAAATGATGACGTCAAAATAAAAACAGCAAGAGTGGGCAACTGGGGACAGCTGCGAGGCAGAGTGGAAGGACATAGCCGAAGCCCAGATGATCCCTCCCGAGCCCAACAGAATAGTTTTAGCTCAGAAGATCAGGGAGACTGTGCTACAGTATGTCTACCGACGCAGGTCGTTTCTGTCTCTCTCTCTCTCCATGTCTCGGTGTTAGGAATGCAGGTTTGTGTCATGGCCTCTACCTCTGTCCCGTGGGCTGTCCCCGATCACTCTCGGTGCTAACATCTAGCCCTGCCTCTGCTTCTTGTTGTCCGCGTGTGGGAAGAACATCAACACTCGCCTCACGTACACGACTGCCAGTTTAACAATATGTCGGCAGAATCATTTTCAACAATTCGACATATATTTTTATATTTTAAATTTTATTTATGCATATATAATATATATTATAAATATACAAATATATTTATATTTGTGTTCTGAATATAGAGAAATCCATATTTAATGTTTAGATAATAAAAAGGCATATATTGGATTGAATAAAATATTTTGTCATTATTTCGGTTGGCTGAACGCCAACCTTTATCGAGGCATTACATTTTTGTAATAAAAAAAAACTCAGCGCCGCATATTGTTATAATATCACAGTTGAAATAGTTTTTTTTTAATACGAAGGAGGTGAGGGGGGGGGGAGAAATTGGGGCATTAAAAAATGATTATAAAAATTACTATCAGAATAAGTTGAATATCTTGGATTATTGTAAATTTTATATCAATTATTTCATGTAAAAATTTCTCCCACCTCCTTCACCTCCTTTGTATTTTTGAAATTTATTTCAACTGTGATATTATAACTCTTTACGGCGCTGAGTTTGTTTATACAAAAATGTAATGCCTTGACAAAGGTTGGCGTTTAGCCAACCAAAATATTGCCAAATTAATCTTTTATTCAATCCAATATATGCCTTTTTATTATCTAAAGATATAAACATATGAACTCAGCAATAATATTTACTGGACAGAAATTTTAAATATTAATAGAAAACGAGCAATGTTTATTTATAATAATTATAAAATCAAAACATTACTAATTTATAAGTTTACAATTTATATTTATTGTGTCCCCGCTAACACCCTGAGTGAACTTATTAGTTGGATAAGTCCTTCCAAACCTTTTCACCGGCGACAAATGTTAAGTTAGATTTTTAGCAAAACCTATGACATCTGTGTGAAAAGTTTCAACTCAAGAGCCTGCTGATTGTCTGTTAATGTGGCAAACTAGTGGCAATCTCACCGCTATTTAGCGGTAAGCTATAGCCGGATTTAGCAGGAGGTATGCCGCATGAATAAGTACGCGGCCATAAAATTGATTTTCATCTTAAAAATTTATTAAATGAATCAAAAGGTTTGTAATAATGATACATTTCTGAGAATATAACAAAATTCTTCTCTCAAATATACACGTATATTTTCACACAGATGTCATAATATACGTGTATATTAGAGGAGAATTTTCGTTATATTCTCAGAAATTTACCATTATTACAAACCTTTTGATTCATTTAATAAATTTAAGATGAAAATCAATTTTATGGCCGCATACTTATCCATGCGGCATACCTCCTGCTAAATCCGGCTATAGCTTACCGCTAAATAGCGGTGAGATTGCCAATAGTTTGCCACATTAACAGACAATCAGCAGGCTCTCTAGTCAGCAGACTCTTGAGTAATCAGCCAGTAGGCTCTCGAGTAAGGCAGAAGACAGCAATTTATACTAGAATGGCGTCCTGGCGATTAAATTGAGAATTCATGAACAAATTGAAGTTCTAGGGTATTCATTTACAGTAGAAGATAGAATGGAAAGTCGTAATATACTACAACAATTAGGGTCAACGCCCCACATTGGATATTCCTTATTGAATATATAAATATATTTACAACTTTATATATATACACTATAATTTCGTGGTGTTCTGCAGTTCCTTCTTTCCGTTACCATATTTGAATGAGTTATATAGAAGTATGTCCTTAGTTAATTTATCTATCGCAGAATACATATATTGACGACTTGGTTCCGATTCTTGAATAAGTTCTTTCTGCCTCTATAGTTATATATGTGGTCATATCCTGTTCTACTACATTCGTAATCTTCACTTTACACAAAGCATACGGCATCTTCTTCTAAGCTTTTGTCATGATTTCCTTGGGAAAAAAGTAAATAATATTCTCAAATAAGCAATGGATCGTTTGACTATAAGGGGTATATATCACTGATTATATAATCCTTTGATGAAAATGACACATCCAGGTGTTTATAATGGGAATAGAACTTTGAATTAATTATACTGGTTTGATCACTCTGCAGAGATTGCCGTTTTATTAATTGAAGGGATTTCTCTAACGCTGCAGCATTCGTGCTAAGAAAGTCCAGTAGAATGTACTTTTGAGTCAGAATCTCTCAGTAAATCCTAGAGATCGTTTTGTTGTGTTTGAGGTCTTCCATAATTCTGCAAGACAGATGGGAGGTAATCTAGTTATACCCATTTTTATAACCCAAGTATATATATACCCTGGTGTATATATAGAAGGTCAGTAGGCGAAGAAGAAAGATATACTGTATTTGTTCAATCGTGTTGCTTTGCTCCCACACAGCGCGGGATACAGCAACGTCGACATAACAATCCAACATGCGGGAAAATAACTTAACATAGGATGGATTATATTTCTCTGAACTGCCACGATAGCCGCGAGTGTTTTACCTTCAAAGTGAAAGCAGACTGAGCTGTTGAGTTGATATTGTAGATTTCGATAGAAAGTAGAATCCGGCGTGAGATAGCTCTTTGACCAGTTTTTTTCTGCCAGGCGACCTCCATTGCGACACACCACACACACGTTATCTTATATTTATCTTCATTCAAAGTCAGAAAATATTTAACACATTTATTTTGAGCTGAAAAATAATTGTTGATTCGCCTATTAGCACTATGTATTCGGCATATAGAAGGATATGAATATTTATCTAGGAGATAAATCCCTCTATCTCTTCTAGTTAATAGTTATTGAATGCTGCAGCTGCCAAATCCTGTCAAGGTTTTATGGGAAGTTCATTTTTTTAAAGATTCCGAGGTGTTGTTTACAGTTTCAACCAAAATACCCTTTAACATAATTGTCAGTTTCCTTGTCAACATTTAGCCACCACCCCTCTGTTCTTTGTTTCTTCTTTACTATTCATGAATGACCTTTTCTTGAGCTAGAACATGAATCCTTTTTCTCCATTTCTCAGGAATCACTATGTTTGTCCCCCCCCCCTCTTAAAATTAATCAATTCACTTTTATCACAAAAATATACATTTGTGCACATTATTCCAGTTTCCTTTTGATACGCATACTTTTTCATTTATAATTCTGTGTCAACTTCCGTAATGTTACTATTTCTTCTTGAGTCATGGCTATTGGAAGAGTTTATTTTACTATGCTATTTAAGGTTCATCATAATTCTCTTGACCTTCAATCACCCTGAGTATTGATAAAGGACCAGTTATTTTTTTCTCTTCCTGGCTGATAGTAGATAACCTTGTAGGCTTGAAAGGCCGCATTGTTAAAACTCATATTTCAACTCTTGTGAAATTTAGTTTTAAATTTTTTCCAAAATTTATATATTTCCAAAGGCTTGAGGCCGGTGATCAAATCAAAATTTTGACCAAAGAGATAATATTTGAATATTTTACAGGCCCACAACAGACCAAGTTTTTTGTTCGTTTATCTCTGTTTAGTCTTTAGCATCTGCTCACATATCAATATGATAGGGTTCCTTTTCACTATAATGGATAAATACAAGTACAGGTCAACAGTACTTGCATCTGCTATTACCCGAGTTCAACGACCATAAAGGTATAAAAAATAACTCGAGCATTTGTTAACGGCTAAAATCTGTTTCGGCTTCTGTAAAAATTCTTCCTCTTTCCTTGTCCACCAGAAAGGTACTTGTACTTTGTAAGATTTTTAAATGGCTTATATAACGAGGCTAAGTTGGGTGAAAATCTTGAAACAAAATTCACCGGCCTACAAGAAGCTATTTGTCTCTTATTTATTATAAGGTGTTCTAAAATTTCGAATGGTCTTACTTCACTCAAACCTATCCTATCTCTGGATATGCAGCGACCTATAAAAACAATTTCTGAGAATTCTCTATTTTATTGTTCTATATTTAAAGGTATTCCTTTTTCTTCTAGTGTATCAAGAAATTTCTTCAGTCTTCACGGTGTTCTCCTTGTGTTTCCATAAATGATGATGGCAACAATGAAGTTTTATGCAGCTTCACAACTTTGGAGTATTCGCTCCATTATTTTCTTTGTGGCCCAATTTATTCTGAACATACGTCTTTTGTAGCGAATTGAGCCTTTGCATGTGATAAATAGTGTGTTGACTGTATTCTGCACCCAACTATATTTGGTGGAGACTTAATGTTCCACTGACTGAAATACATGGCCATCAAAAAATTGCATTACATTGCATTGCATTTACATAAATTTCCATACGTAATCAGAACATCAAGACATGTTAATGATCAATTTCTCAAACCGTAACTATAATATAGGTGCACAGAAATAGCCATGTTTATTCATGAAAGAGTATTTAAATAGGCTCATAGTGTATCATTAATTTAAGTTATATAACTTGTGTTTTTTTTTTAATTCAAAAGAATTTATAGAAACTGTGGAATGCGAAAAGGCAGAAGAAAAAGGCGTCATAAGAACAAATTGCTGATTTTACAATTATAGGCCTTCTCAGGGAAGGTGTAATTCAGAGAAATTGCTATGAAGCAGGACACAATGAAATAATTGATTTAGAAATCTGATCTCAGTGGTCAGAGATGGAGAAACTTGTCCTAGAATAACAACAGAGAGATTGAGATGGAAAATTCTTTATTAAATCGTTCTTATAGGCTTATCTAAGGTTAAATATATAATATAAATGAATAAATATAAATAAATGAGATTTAATAATGTTAAATAGATGAATAAATGTGAAAATATAAAATAAAAAGGTCAAGCGTTGATATTAAAAATAAAGAAGGCATATTCTGACCAGGAGCACATGTGTTTTTTTTTTTTTTTTAGATAGCAGAGCGCCATCTAGTGGAACAGAAATCAACTAAACATTGATTTAGCCTGTTCCTTGATATTTAGCCAACCCATTTTCTTAATAAATCAATAAAAACCATAAAAGATAAATAAATATAAAATAGATAACCATAAACCTGTATAAATATATGCAATGTCGTCGTTGAGAGTTAGAGAGAATGTGAAGGATGGTTAGAGAATAACTGCACCATTCTAAAAGTTTAGATAGAATCCATTCTCAAAACTCACTGTTAATGTTGTCAATTCCCAATTTAACAGCTAGTTTTCGATTAGATTAATCTCGCATATTATTTTTGAGTAAAAATTCTTTAGATAATAAAGTAACGTAGTTGTAAATAAAAACACAGGTGATATTATGTAAATTTTATAATGTACATATAACTTATTTATTACCAGTTGCAAATAAGACACGCTATATCTGATCTGGATAATTGCGCGAGAAACTATTTACAATAATTCATATTGTAGTAGAGTAGGTAACTTATACATATAGCTTGCCATAGTAAAGTTAAGTTTCATTTTGTATAAATTTTCCTGTTGTGGTTGTTGCTCATTCCTCAAGTAGTTTAAACAATCTCCATTAGATTCCGTTGTCTCAGCTTTTCTATTATAGTTTTGGGGTTATCCCAGAGGACTTTTAATTTCCCTGTAGAAGGGCGTTATCCCGAAATTTCGAAAAACGTTTAATTAAAAAATATACTTCAGAGGTTTATTTTATTATCTAAAATTGCTAGCGAAAGATTCTATTATAAAATTAGAGTAGAACTTCTTTAATCAACTCGCATATTTAAACATATAAACTATGCACGTAACTCTAATGTAAAAGAGAAACAAAATGTTAAAAAACAATATTTTGATTATTCTACACCAAAAATACAAAAACAAAATTAATAATAAACAATATATTAAAATAAATAGTGTCACAAAAACACAACAGTTATTGAAAAAAAATGTTAAAAAAAAAAAGACGAAATAGAAAGATAATTAATTCCTTTTTTTTTAAAGATTCACATCATACTTTGAATAAAATTCTCCAAAATAAAGATAAAATTTTAAAGTAATATGTATTGCGATTTTAATATGGAGATTTTCAGGAAAAATGAAGCTATGGTAATTTAATTTAAATATCTAAAAAATGATCTTTGAGATTTATAAACAAAAAAGTGTAAGCGCATCCGAATCGATATAAAGTATAAATAATCTTTTTTTTTTCGTTGACACTTTTTTGGGGCTAAAATACGATAATATTTTCTTTCTTTCTATCAACATTTTAAAATTAATTACTGGAGGATTCTCTTTGGGAATATTATCGGGGATTCGCTTTTCAAACTATGTACTATAAATATCCTTCAGCTAGAGCACATATTGTCTTATATGAGGTATCTAATTGTAGTAAAAATATACGATGGAAAATCTTGTACACCACTGAGCATATTGTTTTTACTTTTCATATATTTCACATTCAAATTTTATATTTATTCATTTTTATGAAACATATTATTATTATAAAATATTATGTACTATAAAATCATCATTTGTATTATGAAACATTGAATATACAACCTGCTATAAGCTTTGATGTGATAAATAAAGATATATTCGAGGTGCTAGCTAAAATATAGTTGCCTTATTATTGACTTGTCTAAGCTTGTAGAAAGGTTGAAACACACTCTTACATGTCTGAACAGAAGATAAAGGTTGATGAACCTGCCAGACCACAGACCACAATATTGTTACGTAGAAAAAAAGGGGCGCATTCCAGAATATAATGTTCTAGAACGTTTAAGAATAATGTAGAAAAAGCGTAGAACAACTGATAGGCCAATCTAAAGTGAGTGCGCAAGGCTTTCTGATTGTCTGACCAACCATGACCGTTCTGGAGCGATCTACTCCGGGATATATAGGGATGAGGAACTCATGCCAGAACGAAGAAAGATAAGAAATGAAGGAAGAAGAACGAAGCTACGTGGTGGATTCCAAGCAAACGCTGCTGTCGGACTGCTGCTTAACGCCGACGCCGGTGTACTTCGTTGAAGATTCTAGAAGGTTCTGCCAACTTCTGTCTCCTGTTCTGCTCCTGCTTTCTTTCACTGTGCTGCAGTTGGTGAGTTTGTAACTGCTGTTTTCTTTATTTTTGTTCTTTTATTTTGCACTCTTCTGTAATTATTTTATCGATTAGGCTTAAATAAAGGCCTAAAGATCCTTTGTACCCACGAAAGTTATTCTTTGTCAACCTACAACGCAACAATATTAACGAAAATTTGACCTTAAATAACAATTTCTTGATTCCTCGGGAAACCTCCTGGGGAAATATTTGAGGTACAGCATGCACCACGCTAACGAGGGCCGACAGCCCGAAATGCTTACGATATTGGATTTTTCATTTTTAAGAAAATGGGTTGGTCAATTATATTGAGAGACAGGGGGTGATTATATAAGAAGAGTAAATAAAACGGAAATAATTCAACAGGTTCTGGGAAAAGATACATTTACTTTTTGTAAAAATAAAAGTTAAAAACTTTTAAGTAAAATAAAAAATATTAATACAAATATTTTGACTGTATATAATATTTTAAATTAGGTATTTTATTAAGGATTAGTAATAAAGGTACCAGTACTAAGACAACCAACCACAGAGGTAGGTAGACTAGAGATTACATAGCGCGTTCAAATGGGTCGCTGTGATACAGGTGCGGTCCAATGTATCCTACCTTCACTGTTTGTGTTCTAAGGAACACGACAAAGTCAACTTTTTATTGGAATAAGGTGCTTGTCTTGTGTGGCCCTCTGCTCTGTATATATTTTCCCTCTATGTATTCTGTGGTATCCTGGAACAACCTAAACTTTGCCCCTATATACATTCACTCGATAATTGAAATATCGGTACCTAAGAACACTTTCTGTTTCTGTATTTTATTTATTGATGATTATTTGAAAATACGTATCTTCCTATATTTTATATATTGTGAAAAATAGTACAAATGTGATATTGTACTGGGATAAGGTGTATAAATTAAGAAAAAGGCATCTCCTTATCGTGCAACTGAAAGTTGATGATGGCTTGCGCCATCTATCGGAATAAATATCAACTATTCTCGTTAATTTTTAATTATTCCAGAATTGGCCAAATACCTTACCAGTCATTTTATATATTTTTAGTTTTTAAAAACAGTCCTCGTTTGAAGGCAATAAAAAATTAACAAAGATAAACATTTAAAACACCAAAGGTACGTATAGGCTTCATATTGAATTTTGAGAATAAATTGTGTGATTCCAATGTCGAGGAACAGAGCAATCAAACTTCAACTGTCCTGCGAGTTATTCCTAATGAATCGTAACAGATGAAACCTCCAGAGACAAAAACACTAATGATCTCATTTGTTGCAGATTATATATGGCAGCAGCTATTTTAAGCCTCAATTAAGCCTAAAAAGAGTTTAATTATGCTAATGTCTTGTAGAGAAATTGTCTTGATAAGCAATTAATGAGAAAAAATGGAGATTCCCGGACTCGATAAGGGAATTAGGTGATTAATCAGTATTTGTGATGAAAGATAATCATTCTATAACATATAGGAATTAATAAAACTTGAAATAATGCGAATATATATTTATGCTCACTTAACACACACATCATCTATGTTTTATTTCTTCTGCACTGAAAACTTAAACCCTAGAGTTTCCCATCCCAGTTGGTCTGTACGAGAATTAAGAATAAAGTATTGAATAGAGAATAACCTCCAGCTTTATATAAAATACTAATTATAACAGAGTTATAAAGGCCATATCTCTCCAATTAATGGAATCCGTTGATAATAGAATTCCATAGAAACCAAACTTTTTAAATATACATGTTAGTTAAAGGCGAGTCTTCAAAAACACACTTTGGAAATAGAAATGTACTCGAAGTGAATAGAGAGGCTTATAAAATATATTGGCACAAATCTAATTCCATAAAATTCTCTTGTCACCAGAATCCTCTCTATGTATGGCATCGACTCTTCACTTGCTACTAGGAAATTGAAAGAGTGATACCTTTTTAATTTGAATCATTCGCTAAGACGACTTCATTGTAGAAGTTATATTTCAGATATGCAAATAACATTTGCATATGTACAAATGAATTTAAGAACGATGCGTTTGTTCAATTATCTCTGCGCAGACAAGATGCCAAACGACTTTATACTGATTAGGGCCAAAGTTCAACGCCATAATTTACAGGTTAGAATTACCTTTTTTTACAAAATCATATTATTCCCCAGGATGAATATTAATCAATTTCCCGCAAAATATAGAATAAAACAACAATCAGTCAGAAAGGATCAATTAGCGCGTAATATTCCAAATTTATGAGGAAAGCCAAAAGACACGCAGCACACAAAACCCAACTATAGAGAAGACTGTGTTGGCCTAGAACAAGCATGTCAAACTCGCGGGCCTCATGCGGCCCCCAACGAATAAATTTGCGGCCCACCAGACAATATATTTTTTTTTTATAAATAAAAAAAAAATTAATAAAAATTTGTAGCCTAATTTTTAAAAATTGTAATTATACATAATTTATTTATTAATAACGAACCACTGGTCTCCATACATAAGTCGTAAGTTTTGATAATATTATACCTACATACATAACGTATTTACATCGCCATAAGTATTGTGTGCCTTAAAGTTTAAAGAAAATATTCTTTCGGAGTACTAGAAATTTTTTTTTTTAAAGTTACGTTCAATAATTTGTCCAGTTATTCTGTGTCTAGTAAGTTAAAAAAATATATTAATTAAAAAAAATTAAAATATTAATTAAAACGTTTTATTATTTTGTGTTAGCGATTACTATTTTTTTTTTCAGACCTTTGTATTCAATATGTCTTCATCAAAACCAAGTGGCAGTAAAACTAAACGAAAAATTGCTGACGAACATAGGAATTTTCAAGAAAAGTGGGAATTAGAGTATTTTTGCTCTGAAGTAAAAGATAAATTCATCTGCTTGATATGTAATAATGCTATTAGTGTACCAAAATTATATAACATTAAACGTAATTATGAACAACATAAATCAAAATATGATACCTACGAAGGTTTAATGAGACAAGAAAAGTTAAAAGAGTTCAAGTTGGGAATGAAAAAACAACAGTTTATGTTTACTAAAGTATCACAAGAGAGTGAAGCGGCGGTGCATGCAAGCTACGTTTTATCGGAGATGATAGCTAAACACTCAAAACCTTTTACTGAAGGTGATTTCATCAAGGAATGTTTAATTAAAGCTGCAGAAATTGTTTGTCCTGGAAGTGTGAAGACGTTTCAAGCAATATCTTTGTCTCGAAATACCGTTGTGGAAAGAGTTACTGATATGGCCAGAAATTTAAATGATCAGATAAAAGAAAAATCATCTTGTTTCGAAGCATTTTCCATTGCCTGTGATGAGAGTACGGACATTGGGGGCGTAGCTCAGTTAGCTGTTTTTTTTTCGAGCTTGCGACACGGATTTCAACATTTTTGAGGAATTATTGGAACTAGTACCGATGCATGGCACTACTACAGGAGAATATATATGTGACAATATCGTTGCGGAATTTCTTGTTGTTCGATGAGAATGGTGAGGTTTGATTGAAACGCAGTCGTTTGAGTGGAAGTTGAAGCATACAGTTAGAAATAATCAGGACACGTGATGGGGTTTGAAAATAAAATGCAACTGGTTTGGAGGAAAGAAAGCTTGAGAAGAGCGGAGAGATTTTGACTTATTAATTATCTGATCACATGGCGGTGATTGACTTAGCTATGAGCTGAGCGGGGTTGTCTCGAGAGCAGATGTTACCTCGTTGGGAGCGAAGGAGCAACTGACAATTCTTGCTTCTCGATTTAACACCACGAGTTGTCTTCTTTCCTATTGGTCGAAAGATGTCACATGACCTTTTTCTATTGGTTGACCTATTTAGGCGTTGTCTTCTAATTGGCCCTGCGGCTTTCTTTGGTGGAAGATACGCCCGATCTTGTCAGGAAGTATTGGGTGTTAGTTCGACTCTTATAACTTCCGCGGTTATCAGATACCTCCGGCCCTGTCAGGAAGTATTGACTGTACAAGTTATTAATAATTGTGCCCGCTTTAAGCCTACTTCCTATGTCTTGTTGCTACTTTCTGTCCTCCAGTTACCTTATTCTTTATTAAATCTTTGAAAATCATACATTGTACATGCATAGTGGGTCGGGGGTGCATACAATTATATACAAATTATGACATATATTTAATTGCATATTTATGATCTTCTGCAAAAATACAATTCACCTCAATCAAAATTGACTTCTGTAGCAACAGATGGAGCTCCTTCAATGACTGGAAAAACCAACGGTTTCGTAGCATTACTGCGAAAAAAACTAAGTGAAATTTCTGATGGTTCCAATATTCATCATACGCATTGTATTATACATCAGGAAGTATTACGTACGAAGGTAATAAAAATGAAAAATGTGTTGACACCTATCAAAAAATGTATCAATTTCATAAGATCTCGAGGTTTAAATCAGCGACAGTTCTCTCTGTTCTTAACTGAATTAGAAAGCGAATATTCAGGTTTATCATACTATACCGAGGTACGTTGGCTATCATGCTCCAAGGTTCTCAAACAATTTTGGGACTTGAAAGAAGAAATATGTCAGTTTTTAATAACCAAGAATTAAGACATCACTTTGTTTTCTGATCAAGTATGGTTGCAAGATTTTTCCTTCATGGTTGACATAACAAAACACTTGTCGGATTTAAATTTGAAACTGCAAGGAAAAGATCAGATCATTACCAACATGTGTGACCAAGTTAATGCATTCAAATGTAAGCTAGTTCTTTGGGAAAAGCAGTTGAAAAACGAAGATTTAATGCACTTTCCGACATGCAACATGTACAAATCAAGTTTAGGTGAAACTGCATTTTCTTATTAGTATTTTTAAAAATAAACCTACATAAATGTTACTATAAAAATTTAATTACTTGGTTTCTTTTTTTGCGGCCCACATAATCTTATTACTTTTTTATTTGGCCCGTGTTAGGATTTGAGTTTGACATGCTTGGCCTAGAACATGGGGGGAATTAACATGAGCTTCTTCCAGAGATTACAGCTGTTGTAGACTGGGTATCGAGGCGACCTTGTTTGAATTGTAGCTACGGCCGGACTGAGTGCTTCAGCTATCTTCTCAAAAATTTTAATCTTCCGCTTAGAGAAAATATCGAATAAACATGTTTGATAGGTGAAGAATCTTTTAAAACATGCTTGCCAAGGCCCGAATGTTGACTGGTGATAAAGGTAGTTCAAGATGTCGTACGAACATTGAAGAGTCCAGGGAAAATCGCCAGGACGTTGGATCCACAGTTATATAAGAGCGGATAATTATCTAGTCAGAGGGATGTCACCCAACATTTCATTCTAAATTTCCGCTAGAAATGTCCTTTTTCTGAGGAATTATTTCCACTGTAAAATGTTATAAAATATAAACCCAACTGAAATGACGCTATACCTATTTATAATGTAAAGAATACACAGAATATTAAGCTCGCAACGAAAATATTTCTGCTGGACGAGTGTGTGGTTTGTGTGATCATTGGGGAATTTTGCTGTTTTCTTGAAGCTATTCAAAGACGCATTGAAATTATATTTACATAGCGTATTTATTTGTCAATATCTTAGTAAATATATATATGCGGATAATATTTCTTTTTGTATGATTATATTGATTCCATTACTATATATATATGTGTGTGTGTGTTTGTGTGTGTGTAATAGGTACTGCAGTTTCACTAATCATCCTTTTGTAAAGTTTTTTATTTAAATCCTAATTATATATATATATATATATATATATATATATATATATATATATATATATACTAGCGGATGTGCCCGGCTTCGCCCGAGGTTTTACCCGAGTAAAGGTTTGTCGAACGAACATTTGTTAAAACAATTCTCTATAAACTCATTTAAAAAAAAAGATATATTTTGATAATTTGGAACTCGTAAATTTGAATCTCTCGATAAAGTGAACATTTTTTCCCGGTCCCTGTGTGCCGTGTCATCCTGAATTTTGTCTTTCCTGATTTTCAACATTCCAAAATCATCGTTTTATCTAGTGAACATTTTTTTCCCGGTCCTTGAACATTTGTTAAAACAATTCTCTATAAACTTATTTTAAAAAAGATATATTTTGATATTTTGAAACTCGTAAATTTGAATCTCTCGATAAAGTGCTCATTTTTCCCGGTCCCTTGAACATTTGTTAAAACAATTCTCTATAAACTTATTTAAAAAAAAGATATATTTTGATATTTTGAAACTTGTAAATTTGAATCTCTCGATAAAGTGCTCATTTTTTCCCGGTCCCTGCGTGCCGTGTCATCCTGAATTTTGTCTTTCCTAATTTTCTACATTACAAAATCATCGTTTTAGCTAGTGAACATTTTTTCCCGATCCCTTGAAAAATACTCAAATTATGTTAAACGATTATCGCCCGAGGTTTTACCCGAGTAAAGGTTTGTCTAACGAATCTCTCGATAAAGTGAACATTTTTTCCCGGTCCCTTGAAAAATACTCGATAAGTTGAATAAATTCAATATTAATCGGTACCCGAGTAAAGGTCTGTCTAACGAACATTTGTTAAAACAATTCTCTATAGACTCATAAAAAGAAATAGATATATTTTGATAATTTGAAACTGATAAAGTGATCATTTTTTCCCGGTCCCTGTGTGCCGTGTCATTCTGAATTTTGTCTCTCCTAATTTTCTACATTACAAAATCATCGTTTTATCTAGTGAACATTTTTTCCCGGCCCTTGAAAAATACTCGATAAGGTTGAATAAATTCATGGTCGTTTATGGAAGATGGACGAAGTTCCCGGAGGTCATCTTGGGCAAGCTCCCGCGAGGCTTTTTTTCTTGTCTACTTGGCATAGCTGTGTCACCAACTCTGCCCTGATTGGTCGGTGGGTACTTTGACTGTCGGCCGGCGGCCGGGCGAATCCATTCTCGCACGGGGTCTGCCCCAATCCAAACTTTTGGCAAAGCACTTTCTAATATTAAAGATTATTGTCTTAAATAATCTTTAAGAACAAAAAGTATAATAATTGAACGATAGGAAATTATAGTAAATAATTATACTAAACTAAATGATGTAAAAATAATTATACATGAAATTTGAAATAAGTTTTAGAAAAGTTATCGTTAAGTCCACGGGAAAAGATGTAGCCAAAACAAATAGGTTTTTAACAGTGACACGTGAGCACCCGCCTCGAGACGCGCTCCTCTCTCCTAACATTACTCCCCCTCTTGAAAAAGCCTATCTCCGTCTCAATGGTGGCGCTGCTTGCGAGTTAAAGCTACAAATCTGCAAATAACTCTAAGGATATTCAAGATATTAAAGAAATTATTTTTCGTAAACCTTTCCGGGGATATACCTAATAATATCCCAAAATTTCACGGCGATTGGATGTATGGTTTTTGAATCCATAGAGGACACACAGACAGACAGACACACAGACATTCAATTTTATATATATAGATTATTTTGAAGGAGGTATAAAGAGAGAGAGAGAGAATGAAGCGAATGGTGTGCGAACACGTGAGGAATACATTTGTATGATGTATATACGCGCGCAGAGTATGAATTATCTTTAAAAGTATGGCTATATAACCTAAAATCAGACTTACCTGGAAATAGACATGAGCGATCGAATTATAGAGCGCCTGTTTAAATTACAAACACAAAAAAGGTAAAATATTAAAAGGAATTATAATAGCCCTTTTTGCAAATATTTTTATTTGTTAATAAATATTTCTTCCCTCGTCCCCTTTATATTTTATGAATTATATGTTTTTTTTTTCTATTTTATTTCACGACCATTGTCGGGATTGATAATATTTTGACAGAAATTTTATTTGATTTTTGTAGATAGCGACAGGGGTATTTTTATTCTGGTGTTTGAATGGAGAGACGTCTTTCCTTTTTTGACGAGATATTATCATCTTTGGAATATATCTGAGATGGGGTTAGGTAAAGCATGCGAACTAGCGACATTTTTGATACAGAATTCAGGAGTTATATCAGTGCAATACTTCAAAATATCTTGGTGATACCTACTACCTCTAATTATTCCACAGAACTCAGGGAAATTCACAGCGGTCTTCCACAACAGAACCTACACACACTATATGCATTCAAAGAGAAGTGACGATGAGCCACTCTCCCTGAAACCACAAGTTGGTTACATCAATTGAGGAATTCTACAAATGTACTTTAGGAAACTATGGCAATAAGCTTCATAGGCAATAGAGAAATATATAAAATTAACCATATTTATTTGTTATGTTCTCCAAAGATATTGTCCATAGTTTCCTTGAAAACATTTACCAATTATTTCTCTGAATGCTAGTTATATAATAGCAAAACAACCACAAAAATAACCAGGGCTTCCCGTTATTTACTCATAGCGATAGGAAACTATATTTGATTTAAAAACTGCGGTACTTCTTTTTACTTTCACTTCAAAAATAGCGTGTCAATACCTTATTTAGGCTAAATCAATATATAGATGGTGTACCAACGATAAATTTACTAATAGTATCCAAGATAGGGGGCTCATACGAAATACAAATTGTTGTACCCAAGTAAAGATGTGATGCTAGAATGTGCCCCACCACTACATTGAATTGTTCTCACTTCCCAGGCCCAATGTGAGGTGGTTGTGCTCCAGAAGCAGCTCTCCCAGCAGAGGACGCTACCCAGGCCGCCCCGGGGTCGACGGCCCAAGTCAGGAGACCGGGAGCCGCTGGTCTCTTCCGATACCTGTAGGTTACTCTGATAGCTCCGGTATTTCTGAGCTTGATCTTTCTAAATTGATATTGGAAGACATAATGTAACACATTTGAACTTGTGTGAATATTTGTGGTAATTATTTTGAAATAAAGTGGAATAGGCAACAATGTGTGTGTGTTGTGTGTGTGAGAAATATGCTATTATAAATTATAAAGAGTTAAAGCTCTATATAAATAAATAAATAATAAAATAAATGGGGGATTATGCGCCATTATTGGGTTAATAGCGAGTGTTGTTAGTGAAACAATTATCCGAATGACTTCTGTATAAAGATAAGATATAAGAGTGAGACGTGGTGCTCATATAGGGATAGGTATATATCTTACCCACCCACTGCGTGGAATGTAATGATGCAACTCTTCTAGATTCACAACCATATTGTCAAATTGAAAACGTAGAATAAATCAATATTCACATGTGATATCTTGGGACCTCTCGGACCAGTGTTACCTGATACTAAATGAGCCTCGATGTCGCCGCTACCGTGCAGTCGTGGGGAAGACGACACAGCTTGACCAAAGGTGAAATAAGCAAACAGAGATTCCACAGAAGAAGCGTCTGTCGTCAAGAAGGAATGGAAAGAGGAGAATTCAGGTAGGAAAGGATTACCTGGCGATCGATGTGACCTAGACCAAGGCTCTCGCTGACGGAAGAAAACGTTTTGACTACTTAGGTTTGGACGCTTCCTTTTATATCTTCCACGGGTCCAGGCAGGCCACTGCCCTTTCTGACGTAATCAGGGAGGAGAGTTACATCAGCCAAGAGTGCCATGACCTCGTAAAACTTGGAGTGGGTTTCTTACGCCTCGTTTCCTATTCGTAATAGCCCTGTTAATTTTTTGACTCAAGTTTCTCTTGTAATTCTCCATTCCTTCTATCTGTACAGTTGCTATACTTTATTACAGTCTTAAGCGGTACAGATTGATGTTATTTGATGTTTCATAGTTGCAGTAAATAGCAAGTTATATACATTCACGTGGTGAAACATGTGGTATTACATATTTGGATATATTACAATAATTACATTGTCTTAAATAATCACATACACATCTATACTACATCCGTTACTAGCTTATAAGTTGCGGAGCTTGGTACTCCAAATAACGAACTCCATCTATCTTCTAAAATTCACGCAGTTTGGAGCACCAGATTTTTCTTCAAGATATTCAAGGGTTCACGAAACCTGGTATCCCAGATTACGACCTCTATAGGTATTCTAGGTGTCGCGGAATTTGGTCACCATAAAATGTACATCAGTATTTTTTCTAGAAGTCACGCAGCTTCGTACCACAGATTACATACCCCATTAAACTTCTAGGATTCTCGGAATTTGGTAACTCAGATTTTATAACCATCAGTAATATAGGAGTCTCGGATCTTGATAACCCAGATTACGACCTCCATCAGTATTCTAGGATTCTCGGATCTTGATAACCCAGATTACGACCACCTTCAGAATTCTAGGAGCCGCGGATCTTGATAACCCAGATTACGACCACCATCAGTATTCTAGGAGCCTCGGATCTTGATAACCCAGATTACGACCTCCATCAGTATTCTAGGAGCCTCGGATCTTGATAACCCAGATTACGACCACCTTCAGTATTCTAGAAGCCTCGAATCTTGATAACCCAGATTACGACCACCTTCAGTATTCTAGGAGCCTCGAATCTTGATATTCCAGATTACGACCACCTTCAGTATTCTAGGAGCCTCGGATCTTGATAACCCAGATTACGTCCGCCATCAGTATTCTAGGAGCCTCGGATCTTGATAACCCAGATTACGACCAACTTCAGTATTCTAGGAGCCTCGGATCTTGATAACCCAGATTACGTCCGCCATCAGTATTCTAGGAGCCTCGGATCTTGATAACCCAGATTACGACCAACTTCAGTATTCTAGGAGCCTCGGATCTTGATAACCCAGATTACGACCACCATCAGTATTCTAGGATTATCGGATCTTGATATTTCAGATTACGACCACCATCAGTTTTCTAGGAGTTCTCGGATCTTGAAAACCCATATTACGACCACCATCAGTATTCAAGGAGCCTCGTATCTTGATATCCCAGATTACGACCACCATTAACATTCTAGGAACCACGATGGCTGGTATCCCAAATTATGACCTCCATCAGTATTCTAAGAGCCACGGATCCAAATTTCGACCATCACAGTTTTGTATTCAGAGGGCCTGAGACTAATTAAGGAAATGTTGCAGTTTAAGAGTTTTTAGCCGTTAATTATGTGCTTGAGAGACAAGATTACAAAGGGCCCCCCAAGATCATTAGGCGGTTTCTCAGACCAAAAAAATAATAAAGTTTTATTTTTCTAATTTCAAATTTTCTGATTTTTAAATTTGACAGTTTTGGCTTTGCCATCGAATGTATATTTTCGCGATTTTTTCTCTGGAAATACAACCCCATATATGTGAATATAGACAAAATATTTTAAACAAAGAAAATTACGAATATAAATTTTACATTTTAAAATTTTCAAATAGCAAAAATCTCTTTTATTTTTAAGTTCTTATTTATTCCTATATATATACATACAAATATACGCGGCGCTTTAAATGTAGTTTAGGGAATCGGTATAATATAAAACTATAAAACAGGATTTTAAAATATAATCACTCCCCTGAGGACAGCGAGTTACTGACGGAAATAAAATGGAAATGATCGGTGTAGCCATATATCTTCTAAAAAAACTTCCAACCAACATTTTAACTTAAAACTCTCAGGTATAACTCCCGCTCAGGAGAGTAAGGATCCTAGAAACTACTCGTACAAAAAAGGCAAACGCCCTCTGCGTGCTGGATTTCAATCATGAATGAAAAAGGAGAGGAATAACTCCTCTTTCCCTAACAGTCAAAGTGTTTGTAAAATCTTATAAAGGCGAAAGGATCGCAAAAAATAATAATAAAACACGGAAAACAAGTCATAATCGCAAGAATACAGAAAAATAACAGAAACTTGAACCCCTACAGTAACAAAGAAGAACACTTTATGCTCCTCCTCTATAATGACATTAAGCAAAGGAATGATGACCGAGAGTAAAACAGTTAGGACGGAAATAAACATTGTTCCGAGAAAAGATCGACTCCAAAGATGACTGAATCTGTCAAAGGTCAGCCTGGCGATGGAGGAAACACGCTCATGGGACCTAAATATAGAACGACACCGACACTAGACTACTGGCAAACCTCGAACCAGCACTAAATTCCATGGAGAAATCAGAGGCCAGTGAAGTAAGGAAGAAAATAAGAAATCTGATAACTTCGGACATATGAAATAATAAGACCTCTGCGTCAAATGAAGAGACACGCATTGTAAGAACACTAAGAAAAAGAAATCCCATAGTAATTTCGAATTCGGATATAGGTGAAACATATGCGTTATCATGGATAAAAAAAGAGCGTCAAAACAAAATGGAAAAAGTACTAAAGGACGAAGACACATTAAACTTAAAGAGGATCCTACAGAACCTATCTAAAATTTGGTCACCCCAAGAAAAGTCCCGTCTCGGTAAAATAAAATGAAGAACTCGCTTTGTTATATAGATATAATCCCAGAACTTCCATTTATGGCGTGCCTTGATCCATCGAGAATGCATTCCACTGAGACCAATCATATCAGGGAAAATATCCCTAACAAGAAAAATAGAAGATTGGATAAATAAAATAATGAAGAAACCAGAATACTAGGGAGAATATAAAATAAAATCAGAAGAGACTCAAGAAAAATTGATTTTGAGAGTAGTGCAATACCAGGCCAGTCTGTAGCCTGGGTGAGCAAGTTCCAAGGGAGTCCGAATAGTCCTTAATTCAGGTGTTTTTCCATCAAAGAACTGTGCGAGCCCATTATTTTTAATGTTAACAGCACGACAGATACACTTTGATCTTAGCCAAAAGGCCAAGAAGCGATATTCTATATAAAGAGATGACCTGGATTCGTCCGTCTTCTATTCAAATGAATGTTTTGCTATTATAAACTTGTTCCTGCGTACTGATAATGATGGTTGGGCTTCACTTGTGGTCTCCTTTACTGAATATTCCTGGAAAAACTTATTTCTGACAATCCTACACGATACAGCAATATTGTTATTATTATTTTCTGGAAGCTGCTTCCTGTTGGTTAATTCATCCTGACTGGGTTTTACTGAAAGGGCTTTACATGTACTGTATATTGTATCAAACATTACAAGTACACCTATATTACAGTCAGTACTAGGGTCGCGGAGCCACGAAGTGTCAAATACAATGTTAGAGCTATCTAGAAGATTAAACTGGTGAAACCGCTGGAAACTCTCGCCACTGATTATCCAGGTCATCCAAACATCTTTCATCGCATTATGGACAACCTTTTTATAAATAAAAAATATTATATATACATTCTCATAATGACTATTAATTAATTTTTAAAATATTTGACTACCTTTTGTCACATACACCTAACATACACCCATACATTAAGACTAAAAAAACTTTGGAACAGGAGAGAATAGTAAAATAAGACGTTTAACAGACGAAGCTTTGCGGTGTTCTTTTTTTCTCTTTACTATTATATGCTAACTACTTATTATTTTATATATATAAGACAAACCTCACATATTTAAACAAATAACAAATTTAAAATTTTGAAATTCTCTTAACGGTATATATATATATATATATATAATCTGAAATATTAATTTAATGTAATTTTAACAGTATCATTACAGACTAGTAAAAATCATAAAATATTTTTAGGGAGGAATTCTACATAAGAAATAGTATAATGAAATAGCTCCGGATGTAAATTTGAGATTTATACCCACTGTAAGCAGCAATGACTTATGGCATATTTAAACCAAACTGCCCCAGAAGAAGATAAAAAATCTCCAGACGATTGGAACAAAAGAAATGTAAATGTAAATTTAGAAAAATAATGGCCGCTGTTAACATGCCGCCAGATAAATAACTTTCATTTAAATCACGACATTCTCTGTGATTTTTTATTGTCAGAATATTTTATTTTGACCATTGATTATAGTAGTAAAACTTCTGTCCACCCAAATTAATTGAACGAAAATGTCATTTTCTTTTTACTTTATTTTCTCTTTTTCGTTCTAATACAGATATATTTTCAAATATTTTATCTATTACCTTCTATTAGTTAATTGACTCAAATAACATTTTGTTCAAATATAATTAATTTAAACTAATTAAATTAATGTTATGCACACACTCTCTCTCTTAATTTATTTAATTAAATCTTGAGGCTTTTAATTAATTTCTACGAATTAAGCATTCATTACATTTTATATAGCTCAATGTTGTAACGTCCTAGTGTTTGTTTAGATGCTAGGCTGCAAGAGGTGGATGGAAAGTTTGAAACAATTCTTTATTTCCGCACATATTACACATTGCCATATCCTGAACTGGATTTGCATAAAACAATGTGCAACATACATACATAGTACCATCAATGATAATATAATCTACTCACTGATAAATCCTGATTCAACAATATAGAACAAGAATTGATCATGATAGACTGCAGGCTACCAGCTGCCGTTACATTTCCCCCTTTGAAGAAAGTCAGTCTTCAAATTGTTTGGGCGGCTTGATGAACCGCCCGGACCTTGTTGTAATGGTGCCGTGCTCACTCCTGGGAACGGTATGGGAGGAATATCGAGATCTTCGGGAACCTGAGACTTCTCATTGTCACCGCTCGGGCAAGGTCCTTTGGGTATAGTTGACTTGGGGATCTCCGGTATTTTTTTTAGGTGTTGCTTTGGACTCTGCAGATACGTGCGTCGCTTGAAAGTGCTGTGTACTCACCCGTTCTGTACTTTATATGAACTTGGAGCTACGCCTTTAGCGGGGATCCATTCACGGTGATCCAGCATTATTTCTTCACCTTCAGCTTGTCGTAGTTTTTATCTGTCTTTACGTAATCGATATAATTTCTGCCTTTTCGGCTTTTTTTCTCAGGTGCTGTGGATGCTCCTTTTGAATTTCTAGTTCTAACTGCTGAGTGCTGGTGTGAGTGAGTCCTGGACCTGCAACTGAACAGACACTAAGCTGGTGACGGAAGACCGTCCCTAAGAGTGTTTTAGAAGTTGAAAAGTGTTGTTTTTTATTTCACTTCTTGTCCTGAATACAAACATTTCCCAATGGGTCTCTTGGCTGTCTATACCACTTTCTCCGCTAATCTATTTGATATAGGATATAAATGACTTGATGTCTTGTGTTCAAACAACCACTTCTGGACCCCTGGACGTGGAAGTTTGCTCCGTTATACGTTTCCAAAAGTCTAGGAATGTCATGTATACTGAACCGTTTTTAAGAGATACAATCCTTTCTGGAGAGTTCATCGTCCTCATATCTTGAAGAATGAATGAATCTTTAGTAATTTTATGTTGGTAACAGATAAATATTTCCTTTATCGCGCGCGAGAAATTATAGGCGCTGACTATCTCCTAAGGAAGACTCGGTATATTCGGTTCTTTGTCTTGTTCTTTTGATTTGTTTGGCAAGTCCTGCTAAGTGTTGATTATGTCTTGGGACATGCAATGCCAGTATATTGAGTCTCGGGCCCTTCTTAAGCAGCCGTTGGTTTATCGGTGTCCTTCGTGGATTAACTTGAATATTCATTCCCCGAAGGGGGTGGGGAGCTTTCTGAGACTGCTGATTTATAGTTTAAACAGCCATTTAAGATTAAGTAGTTCTTGGTCCTATTTTGTCAGAGCTTGGAGTTTTTCATAGCTTGATTTATTCGTGGGGATGGTCATTAGTAATTCGAAGTTCTCTTCCAAGTAGGTGTCCTAATAGGAGTAGCCTCTAGTTAGTAGCTTAGCTGTTATCACTTATTTCTCTTTTTTGTATTCAATCCTGAGATCATATTGTTATATATTTAGAAAATTTCTTTGTAGCCTAGGGAGTCCTTTGCTTAGTGGTTTCTTGAATATGGTTTCTAAAGGACGGTGGTCCGTCTCGAAGTCTCTCAACAGTTTTGAGGTCGATGAGTTGGTGGAATTTGTTACAGCCAAATTTGATGGCGAGTGCTTCCTTCTCTGACTGAGCGTAGTTCTGTAGTGTAGTTGAGAGCTGATGAGGCGATAGGTTTTCCGTTCTGTATTAGAACAGCTCCAAGGGCATATGAACTGGCGTCTACTGAGAGTGTCAGATGCCCGTTGGAATTAAAGAATTTCATAATCGGTGCAGTGTTCTGAGCAAAGTCTTGATCTCTAAGAGGTCAGATTCGAGGGATTTGTTCCAGAGCCAAGGTGCTTTTTTTTAAAGCATCATCATACTTTTAGTTTTATCTGATAGTTTGGGGATGAACTTGTTCAGGTTTTGTATCATGCCCAAGAGACGTTGTAGTTCTTGCTTGTTGTGCTCGGTGACTTAATTTCTCCTATCACGCGCAATTTATCAGGGTCGATATTAATGCCTTCTGTCGTGACCATATGGCCTAAAATTTAGACTTCAGGTTTAAATTTACATTTGAATCTATTTTATTTCGATTCTATTTTCTAAAGCTTTTTCAGTGTAGCTTTTGTCCTTATTTCCAGGGTCGGTGGAGCATGGGTAAGGATATGGTTCATTGCAAATTTTCTGTACCCTCTAGGTCTTGGAGTAAAAAACTCTGCTATTATTATCTGATATATTTGAAGGACAACTTTGGTTCCGAAAGTAAAAATCTCAAGAACATGTACCTACCCCAAGGCGTGCTGAAGATAAGGTGATAAATTAATGTCGTGAGTGGGAGCCACTTTGATCTGACCCTTTCCCTTTCTTCAGATCCAACATTGTGAAGTACCTAGAACAATGTAGGCTGGCTGCAATCTGATCGAATGTCCATAAAGGGAAGTGATTTCTAAGAATTACTTTATTGATGTCTGAGGTAGTTCAATGCATATACGTATTTTTCCCTTCTGTTTTTCTATGACCATCTTGCTGGAGATGGGTGTAGCAAGGTTTATGTTTCTTATATTCCCATTGTCTTCCATTTCATTACGTTATTTCTTTACTCGTACAGAGGTGGTCGTATTTGAATGTTTATGTCGAAAGTCCTAAACTTTACTTCATATCCTTACGCAAGGGATAATCTAAAATGATTCATTTTTGTGAGTCTTTTATAAGAAGATATTATACTTGTTGATTATTTTCACTAGAGAGGGGAGAGAAATACTTAATCAGAGTTAAAGTTTTACATTTTACCCTAAAACAATACAGTCTAACTTGAATAATTCGAACGTCTTTACTTCGGAAAATTCTTCAATTCGAATTTTTATCTTGGTCCCTAGAATTTCCTATGAATAGAATTTCCGTTTTTAATTCGAATATTTAAATAATTCATTTTATTTTTGTCCTTGGGCTTCCAATTATCCAAGTTCGACTGCCTACTTGGAAATACATATTTCCCGAAGACAAAACATTTAACTTACTTGATATTCTACAAGTTGAAAAAAAAAACATTATTTGATTATATGTGTGGATATGATTTTGTATGTCTTAATCTTTCCTTGTTAACAGCTCAATGGATGTTTTCACCATATTTATTTTCCTCTGGTGATGTCCATAAATATTTTAAATGCGATGGTATAGGTTCTATATCGGACCATGATGGGGCTCATTTAATTATATCCGATCTCCGTAATACGATTCTGTTAATTCCCATAATCGTATAAAGACATGGGGTGGAATATTTTCCTTTATAGTGCAGATATTTACTATGCATCATCCTTATCATTAGACGGTTGCACAGTTCACTTGAAGATTGTCATTAAAATTAAGAGAAACACCAGACTCCTTACATAATTAAGAGAATAGAAGCTGACTTTTTATTATCATCAAATAACATTTTGTCGTGAAATAATACATTTATTCCAATAATTAACATATTATATTTTTGGAATAAAAATTCTATAAGTACTTGATTTTTTTAGCATAAACCATAATTACTTCTTGGGATTTTCCTTGCAATTTTTAACTTCTATTATGATTATATACAAATGTTTAGACACATTTCTAAATAACATTTAAAAAATCAGGCTTTTTAAATTCTAGATTCCATATGACCTTTTTAAAATATTTATAGTGAACCTCCTAGTTAGTCCTATAGTTTTCAAGTAACTAATTCATTTTGTTACTTAAACTGATCTTTGAACTCACCCAAGGCCTACCTCTTTCATCGCCTTGTTCGGAGGCTTCCTGTTTACGACTCCCATCGTGTGTCTGGCCGTCTTAACAAAGCGCACTAGCCTGAAGAAAAAATAAAGACTACACGCATAGAGAATGGTTACCACGGTTTAGGGGTTGGCGCCCGAGAAGGTGAGACGAACAAAGGGGGGGATCCTGGGAACACTGGTCAATCAGGAATCATGGTGATCATATCCGGCTACTGTCCCATGTGCTCAGAAAAAGAGCAATATCATATCTTTGTGGCGAGGTCAGAGAAAGCGGGTCTCATTTATCCGTCCGTGTTCAATCAAGACATGTATGGCAAATAACCTCTACACCCTGGCTTAGCCTCTTTGGCAATGTCAAAGACCTTTTGGCAAACTTTCCGGGTATAAATTTTTAACGCTATTTTTATGTTACATATTTTGTGCTTGGTGTTCTAATATACGTAATTGTATTTCAGGATTATAAAATGTACAGAATATAAAATACGACAAATAAATATACACTGGTGTCCAAAAAATAAGAAACTTTTGTTTTTTAATGATATGTTTTAAAATATACAAGGCTAAAAGCTAAAAAGTAATTTAATTAGGTATTATAAGTCGTATAATTTATTTATCGCAACCATTCGATTCGGTAAAATTGAAAATATGCAAATTTTTGCTTGTCTTTATAAGTGTGCTATTTGGCGTGTCGTTTACCCCATCTAAGAATTGTCCAATTATAATTTTATTTAATCTATTCCTACTCTTTATTAATGATTTCATTAAAATATTTGATGACTCGGGGTTGTCAGGAATATACTTACCCAATTTCGGAAACATACACCTCCTCCTATATGCCGACGATATTGTTTTGATATGTGATTCTAAAATAAACCTTCAATTGAAAATCAATATACTGAAAACCTATCTAGAAACGAACTTCCTAACTCTGAACGAAAACAAGTCAAGAATAATGGTTTTCCGTAATGGAGGAAAGGTGGCGCGTTCAGAAAGATGGTACTGGGGTCAAAGTCCTTTAAGTGTTACATCAAAATATACGTACTTGGGCTACCCGCTAACCCTTCGATTTCTTTCACTCAAGTTGCCTTAAATTATAGAGGCAGGACCATGGCTGCGATGGGTACTGTGGGGGAGATTATTCTGAAGTCCAAGCTCAAATCCTTCCGTGCAAGTATGAGATTGTTGGATTCTATGATCTTGACAGTCCTACTCTATGCGGCTCCAATATGGGCACATGATCAAGCCTTAATCTTAGATAGAATCCAGGATACCTTTCTCAGACGTTTTCTGTGCCTTCCAAGCTATACTCCGGGCTATATTTTGAGGGCCGTAACAGGAAGAAACTCTCTTGATATCACAGTGAAAAAACTAACTTTAAAATTCTGGACTAGAATTCTGAAAATGGACGGCACAGGCTACCTTCAATTTGTTTGGCACATTTGTGGGACATTTCAATTTCTTCAAAACAGAATATCGGACTGGTAAAAAGTATAACAGAGCTACTTAATAACACCGGCTTCTCATGGCTTGTTGGAAGTACAGACTTCAATATTCTACAAAGATACATCCCCCTAATTATTAAAACGGCAACCGATCAATCCTTGCAGCTGGATTATGTAAGAATAAGAAAATCAGTACTCTACTCTCACTATAAATACTTTCATTCATCACCTACAATGGAATGCTATCTGAATGACAATATCCCCCTAACCTTAAAGAGAATCATTGCACAAGTAAGAAGCCTTTTTGCAATACAGAGAATTAATCATGTTTCACTTTTGAAAACTAAGACCATAAAATGCACCTTATGCAACGGTGAATTTAGTCTCGACTTTCCACACTACATGTTCTACTGTACGGCAATGGAAGAAGAGAGAGAAATTCTTCGTCAAGAGACCGGCTATAATAGCAATTCGCCTTATGTTTTAATGGCAAAAGTCGTAAAATCCAGACCCTTTGCATTCGCTTTTTATAAATACTGGAAATCAGCTCAATCAAAATATTTAGCACAGACACCGGATCCAACTCGATAATTGGTCGAGGTCAATACCCAATATTTGTTGATAACTATGATGCTAATTTGTTATTTAATTATAAAACTATTTTAGAGGCGTAATATTCTTTTTAAAATAAAACAATTTCTACTGTCCTTACTGCGATGGAAAAATTAGAGGGAGGGCCTCTAAAATAAAATTGTTTTATTTTAAAAAGAATATTACGCCTCTAAAATAGTTTTATAATTTGATAACAGATGGCGCTCTAGTACATCGTAACATAATTTGTTATTTATTTATTTTGTCCTACCGGGAGAATCCTGTATGGCACGTGTGCCCAATAAAGGCTATTGTTGTTGTTGTTATTTAATCCTTAGTTAATTATGAGTTTACGATAATTTTAGCAGATGATTTAAAATGAAGAGCTTTTGGAAGAATGGAGGCAGGGCAATCAAAAGTTGAAATAGCAAAATGGCTAAATGTGAATAAATCTGTGGTCAGCAAAATATGGAAACAGTTCATTGAGACAGAAACCATCAAAAGAAAAGAAGGTTATGGTAGAAAAGGAAAAACAGCTACCTCTGAAGACCGTTATCTGGTCGTAACTGCCAAGCGCCATAGGGAGATGACAGCTATTCAACTCTCAACTCTCCAGTGCTACTGGAACGAGAATTTCAAGACAAACTGTTTACCGAAGGCTTCACGAAGGTGCTCTTTATGCGAGACGACCAATGGTCTGTATCCCTTTAACCTCTGCTCTCAGGAGAGCCCGCTTGAATTGGTGCTTGGAACATCACGCCTGGACTCATGATCAGTGGGCCAATGTTCTCTTCAGTGACGAGTCAAGATTTAGTTTAAACACAGATTCTCGACGAGTTTTCATCTGGGGGGAGCCTGGAACCCGCTATCATCCCAGTAACATCAGGGAAATAGACAGTTTTAGAGGGGGCAGTCTCTTAGTCTGGGCTGGCATCAGTTCTAGCAGACGCACACCCCTCCACATTTTTTTCTGGGGGCACTTTAACTGCCCAAAGGTACAGGGACGAGATCCTTGAGCCCTATCTAAGACCTTATAGAGATCAAATTGGTCACAATTTAATTTTTATGGACGATAATACTCGTCCGCATAGGGCTAGGCTAGTCAATGAATATCTCCAGAGTGAGAATATTCGAAGGATGGATTGGCCAGCCAGATCTCCGGACCTGAATCCAATAGAGCATGTGTGGGATGCTCTAGGGAGGCGTATTGGAGCTCGTCACGCCTCTCCCAGAACCCTCGTTGAGCTAAGAACTGCTCTATTGGAGGAGTGGGGTTTACTACCACTGGACCTCCTCCAAAGCCTGGTAAACAGTATGAGGGCTCGCTGTGAGACCTTGATAGCTGTTAGAGGTGATCATACTCCCTATTGATATCTTATTTCTTTAAGATCTGGAACCTTAGCTTTGGGTATGTTGGTAATAATTCGCATATTTCATAATTTCAAATATTTTTTTTTTCATATAGCTAGTAAAATTATCCATAGTTTGATCTATTTATATACTAAATTTTATATTTATTAATAAATTAGCTTTTGAGAAATTTCAATATTGGTTAAGTTTCTTATTTTTTGGACACCAATGTATATGTGTGAAAAGGTAGGAAAAATAAAATATATCAATTGTAGGTTAAGGGAACAGTTTCAGTTCAGGGTGGATATACCTTTGCTATATTATATATACTAGAATACTTCATCTTACTCTTTTAAATCTCTATGAAAGAAATTGTAGGGGCTTGGAAAGGTATTTCAATGGTAACTCGGTGGTTATGAGAGTTTACTCTCTATTTAGAAATATCTCTACAAGAAATGTAGACGTGGAGAAGCATTTCAGTGATTGCTGGGTGAATATAAAACCTACTCGCTCTTCGGAACTATTTAGAAAGGAATTGTAGATTCGGAGAGAGAATATTTCTAATGGAATCTTGGTAAATAGAGGTACAATATAATGCGGATTGTAGTCTGACAACTTTTACCGCAAATGTTTATTTTGAACGAAAAATCGTAATTTATTTTAAGGAGAAACAACGAGTATTCCTATCCTTGGGGATGAAGTATTCAATTATAAATTAACTTTATATGATATTTAGGAACGGAAAATATATCCAGGGTAGCCTAGTGGACATGGCATCTGCCCGGTTAGCGGAACACTGTGGGTTCGATTCCCATCCCTGGACACTTTTATTTTTCCTTTCATCATTACTCTTCATAATTCATCCTTCCATACTTCATCCCTAAGGATAGAAATGCTCGTTATTTCTCCTTAAAATAAATTACGATTTTTCGTTCGAAAGAAACATTTGCGGTAAAACTTGTCAAACGTCGATCTACGTTTCTTGTTATTGAGGACATCATTCTGAAGTTGAAAATTCTGGGGGAAAGTCACCGCAAATCAGACGAAGGGGCTGAAGAAGCGGTGTATCACGGAATGTTTTACTAAATATACCTTACAAATGTACGGTTAAGTTTTAATATGTACGATAGAGTGTTTTAGTCAGGAAACTAATTTATGAGTAATATTCGATAACAATATTTAAATTTAGAGATAGGGTTTATATATGTTTTTTTTTATTGTCATATTTGTTGAGGAAGAAACATCCAATCTGTTCCTATCAATATTCAGAATAAGGTAAATGAGTTTATTTTATTGCTATGTAGCGAGATTATTTTCGAAAGGTTTTTGTAAACAATTTTGTTATAAAGTTCATTGTGAATACTGCATCCATGAGAAATATTATTTCGTCATTCTGAAACAAATTTTCAAATCACTCTCACTCGATAATTTCAATCATTGCACTATGATCTGCAAAGGAAGTTTTGAGGATTCATATGATACGGAACATAGTTGGCAATACATTTTATGGAAAATTATGCTCTAGATGGCACTCTAATATAATTATATTTGCAAATTTCCTAATGCATAAACATGTCTAAGAGTGTTTTACTCCAAAATACTCAAGTTACACGACTCCTAATAACCGCTGAAAGAGCTCGGCTGGGAATTGCCATTATTATCCATCATCGACGGAACAAAAACGGAGAAAATTAATGACGTAATTAGGGAGGTTTTGTTTAGCCCCAACTTCTTAGAGTCGTTGTCATCTGCTTATTAAAAAGTCCTTACATACCTTCACTTAGTTCGCACCTTAAATTGATGATTGCCATTTCATCAACGGTTAGTGATTTATAATGTAGAATGGAATATTCGCCACAGCTAGACTCCCTGCTGCAACAATACATGAACTGGAACTTTGATCTTCCAATGAACGGATCTAGAACAGTCTTGAACAATATTACATAATCATTTTGATAGAGATGTTTTAAAATCATATTTGAAGTGTTGTATATATATCATATTTTTCTATCTCTACTTAATATAAATAAAATCGAAAAAAACTGATTTAAAAAACAGCTATTATGTGTTTCAATAAATTCTTTACCAATTCTCTCAATAAATATGATAGAATTCGCATCACCCTACACCCACAATTATATGATTTATATAAAAGGACTTACTTAAATTATTTTAAAATATTGTTGATCATTTCATTTTCTATATTTGCACTTGCTTACTCTTGATGACAATTGAATCACACTCAAATTATCTCTTTATCAGATAATTTTAAAGGAATTTGACGGTTCAATGGTGTCTTGTCCATGGAGCAGATCAGATCGGTCCATTTACCCTGATCACAATACTGGCCAACCGAGGTGCCTTGTCTGTATGGATGTCTTCTTCTGGATTGATCTCCGCCATATAGAGGGCTGCAAGGATTGCCGGGCGACCGTTCAATTGAAATGATGTATAATAATTACTTGACGTGAGCACTGGATCCCAGGTATTTTGAGATCGCCTATATGTAAAATATTGAATGCTAAACATTCCGACACTTGTGTCCAGAAAGATTTGTCAGATAAAATAAATCGAAATTTCTCCATCAAATATATAGTTGAAGCGGGGTAGTACCTTGGAACACGTACTTGAGAATTCGGTGTATCGTCTTAGTAATTTTAGACAATATTTGCCATGTAA
Source organism: Cordylochernes scorpioides (assembly GCA_030710605.1). Classification (NCBI taxonomy): domain Eukaryota; kingdom Metazoa; phylum Arthropoda; class Arachnida; order Pseudoscorpiones; family Chernetidae; genus Cordylochernes; species Cordylochernes scorpioides. Next base: position 7,993,821 of record CP092877.1, read on the forward strand.
TTCCTAGAAGTGTTGAGATATAAAATCCTAGGTATTTGTGAACACTCTCCTCCATTTTTTTTTCATTTCTAGATGCACTGTAAGTAATTGAAATGAAGCTGGCCCGATACCCAATTAGAAAAAAAAACGAAATGAAGACTTGAAATTTTCCAACCGCTTCTCTCTCTCTGCGAATTTTCTTCAAACACTCGACATCAGAGCTACCGGGATGAAGGAAGATAAATTCGATAAATCGAAGTTACTCAAAATTTAAAGATGTAATAAATCCTTCTAAGCCGAATTTTGATATCAATACGGCCCTTTTAGAGTAAGGAGGAGCGGACATCAGGTTATAAACTTGTCAACTAATCCTCCGACATCTTGTACAGCCATATCTTGTATAGCGATCTTCGGCTCCATTCTAACTCAGGCCGGCCGGCCGGCCGAGGTGCGGATTAATTTCCTTGGAAAACTATGTCGATAATTGATCCATCAATATCCCCTACACAGATAGATTTCCGATAATATAGTTAATGGGAAAATTAGGCCTTACACTAATTGAAACGTTAATTAATGATCGACGCTAAATAATATGTCTCCAGGATTATAAAAGAGAATAAATGAAGGTTTAAGTAATGTGTGGAACCAACCGGTGATCAGCAGATGGTGTCGACGTAATCTATATATATAAAATTGAATGTCTGTGTGTGTGTGTGTCTGTCTGTGTGTCCTCTATGGATTCGAAAACCATACATCCAATCGCCGTGAAATTTTGGGATATTATTAGGTGTATCTCCGGAAAGGTTTACGAAAAATAATTTCTTGAATATCTTTAATATCCTTAGAGTTATTTGCAGATTTGTAGCTTTAACTCGCAAGCAGCGCCATCTTGCAACGGAGATCTGTCCCTCCCCCCCCCGTCCGGCCGCTGGCCAGTTGGTTGGACAGTCCAAGTTCCCACCGACCAATCAGAGGGATCAAGAGGTCCTGGCGCGCGGGGGGCGGGTGACCTCCGGGAACTACGTCCATCTTCCATAAACGACCATGATTTTATTCAACTTTTCGAGTATTTTTCAAGGGACCGGGAAAATATGTTCACTAGATAAAACGATGATTTTGTAATGTAGAAAATTAGGAAAGACAAAACTCAGGATGACACAAAACACAGGGACCGGGAAAAAATAATCACTTTATCGAGAGATTCACGACCATGACTTTATTCAACTTATCGAGTATTTTTCAAGGGACCGGGAAAATATGTTCCCTTGATAAAACGATGATTTTGTAATGTAGCAAATTATGAAAGACAAAATTCAGGATGACACGGCACACAGGGACCGGGAAAAAATGTTCACTTTATCGAGATATTCAAATTTACGAGTTTCAAATTATCGAAATATATCTTTTTTTAAAGTTTATAGAGAATTGTTTTACCAAATGTTCGTTAGACAAACCTTTACTCGGGTTAAACCTCGGGCGAAGCCGGGTACGTCCGCTAGTACTTTATATTTCTCCCTTGTATCAATAGTGAGTAAAATAATCAGGTCTCCAGGGAAAAGTATATTTTCCCTAGAGGCCTAATTAATTTTGCTCAACTTTATATAACTATACACAAAGTTTTTCTATGTTGGAAAAATAGCCTAGGGAATTCTGTTTATAGAATCAACGGCTCGTTCTTTTTAAAGTAATCCCGAAATTTACCGAAACCATTTTCCAATATCAATCTCCTACGAGATATATCCCGCCTAGGTTCGCCATACCATCTTTAAGTTCAAACACAATTCATTGATTTATTGGTAAATACGAGGCCTATCCAGTTTCTTTGTATCGAACTGTGAATTACCGAGATAGTGAAGAATTAATCTTTATTTATATATCGATATATATATATTCCTCATAGCTTTATTTTTATAACAATAGTTTTTGACGTGACAACGTCTTAAATTAGGTTGCGGCTGGGAGTCACTTATGAAAAAGTGTAACGCCCGGTAACGTTACGATGAGTCACCGAACGAGAGTGCTGCGCGCGCAGCGCTAGAGAATTAGGCGCATTGAATCGGCGCATGCTTGTCTCTGTCTTTGTCTTTCTCGAACGTTCTTGGCGTTGGAAAAACAAGAAAGCGTCATAATACAAGTTCACACGTGTGGTGTAAATTATTAGTTTAAAAATAATTAATTAATTAATTATTATTTTACAAATTTTAAATAGTTTCAAATTTATTTAGCAAAAATTTGAACCTTCGATCTGAATAAATGTTTTGATTTTCGAATTGATTCTTTAAAATTACAAATATTAAGAAAAAGTGGCAGATATAAGAAAACTTTATTTAAACTGTGTTGAGCAAGAATTTTAACATCTAATTTAAGTAAATGTTTTAATTTTCAACTTCATCATTTACAATTACAAATTTTATTTAATTTCAAATTTATTTATCAAAAATTTGAACCTTCGATCTGAATAAGTGTTTTGATTTTCAAATACCAACGCGGCTGGTGGAGTGGCGATCTATCGTAAATTATCATCGACATCTACGGCGGAAGTGTTCCAAGTTGCGATTACAGACGTAACTCGTGTCATTAAAACCAAGGGTGACATGTGCATGACTGAAGTTACTTGCTTCGCCGCTAATACTAGCTTCAAGTTTATACTCGGTGCTGTATATATTCATCCAGGAGCTAGTATGCAGGATATTGGAATGTTACTATGGCAAGGACTCGGTCCGTACATTCACAACAGCCAGTACGTGCCACCGTTCGTGCAAGTTGATTCTAGTATACCGATTCTTCTGTGTGGTGATTTTAACAAAAACGTAAAGCCTGACAACTCGTTTCTTAATTTCATGAAAAATACGTATAATCTTGATTGCGTATCAAACGTTTCTAAGTCAACTACGTTAAAAGGAACAACTATCGACTTGACTTTCGCAAGACACATTACAGCAGAAACACTTCCTTAAACACTCAAATAGGAATTAGTTAAGTTTAAGTTTACATGTACAATGTTTTAGTAAACAAAATATATTTCTATAGTTAAAATTTGTGTAATTCTTATTTTCATTCAATTCCTTGTTCCTATTGTGCAATTTAATTATATTCATGTAATATTATAAAGAATATTGTCTAATAAATAATTATGTACCATGTTGGATATAATGTATTCTGTATGGATTAAAATAAAGATGGCAGTCAAAGGACTTTGGAGATGGAAGAAGTAGAAGAGAAAAGAACGACAGATCCAAGTCGTGTATCTAGGTCACTTAGAACAAAGAGGCCCTCATATTCCAGAGTTGAATGTCCTGAGAGATTGGGATGTTAGGAAGCTTCTTCCCGACCAAATTTACCATCATGGCCGACAGAGACAAGGACCAATCAAAGGTCAAGCAGGGTCCCACATGACCCAAGCCAGGGGGCGGGGCAACCACAGTTTCGGTCGGTAACGAGTGTGTCAAGACGTGTGTGTGCTTCTTCTAAAAGTAGTGCCTCGAGGTCCAAGATGTGAGTCATCTCAATCCAATTTAATCGCGAAAATCCTTCCATCTCCTCTCCCGAGCCGCCAATGATTAATATTCCGAAGTGTTTTGTGATTCATTAATCGATATAGTGTGCCGATTTTTTTCATCCACCGCCATTGATAACGACTGCCCAAACAATACAAAAATCCCAATCCACTCCCGAGGATTCTCAGGACAAAGCACTGTATCACAGCGAAGTCGGCAAGCATTTTTTTATATTATAGAGAGTCGATAAGATTCTCAGGATCCTTTTTCCCATATATCACAGAGAGTCGACAGGATGGACGAGAGAAACGAAACGCAAGACGCGGAGGAATACACCGCAGAGGGAGGAAACAACCCCGCCGTAAGTACGCCCAAAATAGAACCCCCCCCCGCCGTCGGCAGAGTTGCCGGCCGTCTTGACACGCCTCGCAGCGTGTTTATCTGCCCTTCAGACCACCAGCGACCGCGTGACCCATCGGACGGAGATAGAAGTCCAGAGCTTCGACGGGACCTACCCAGCCGCACAGTTCTTTCGGACATATGACCAGAAAACAGACTGGGATGGTCTCACCAACACGGAAAAAGTGCTCCGCCTACCCCGTTACCTGAACAACAAACCGCTAGAACACTTCAGGAGGCTTCGGATGGAGACCCAACATTACATCCAGGTGAGACAGACCTTCCTGGATCTCTATCCGGAGACCAATGAGGCCACGTATGCCCAATACTTCTCCATGAAACTGGCCGGACAGCCCAACCTGGAAGAATACTATCGGAATAAGACCGCGCTGGGTCTACAACTGGGCCTCCCACAAGAGGTCATCTTGGAGACACTCACCGAGGGGCTGCCACCCTCCGACCAGCGCCTCGTCCGCATTGTGCCGCCAGAGAACCTAGGTGCATGGTTCCGGCTGGTGCAGCGGATCCGCGGCAGCGGCGCACCATCTCCAAGGCACCCAGACGAGCACGCACCACCCCTACTGGGCCCCTACGCACCGGTGCGACCTAGTCCAAGAACAGTGCCAACCAGGTCGACCCCGCCAACAGACTGCCGTTTTTGTGGTGGACTACACTGGCACTCTGAGTGTCGTCTCAGACAAGCCCCGCAGTTGCCCCGTGCCTCCGGAGACGCACGAGCAGCGCGCTCCGCGCAACTAGCGGAACAACGGCCGCGAGCCCAGCCCCATCACCAAGCGTCACGCGCACAAGCCACTGGGATAACCAAGGGAGCCCCAGACCAGCAGCCAACAGGTAGGCCTACTGACCAGGCCTTTCGTCAACCTGACAATTAGTCTGCCAATCTCCCATGGACTGTCCCTACCATTCCTGATAGACACGGGTGCGTCCGTTAACCTAGTGTCATGTGCCATATATAAAAATTTAAAGAATAATTTCCCTGACCTAAATTTAATAACTAAAAAAATAGTAAATTTACAGACAATAGATGGCCACGTGCCAACAATAGGCCAGATTACCTTCCCCCTGTCCATTCATGCCATAACCCAAAACGAAGTATTCCACGTGGTGGACGCCCCTCTACCATTTGGAATACTTGGTATTAATACCCTCCGTAAATTCAAATTAAAAATCGATTTTGCACATGGCACTATGTACCAACTCGATGCACCTTTGTCGCCCCTGACCTACCACTTTGCTGTGTTGCCCGAAAGGTGCACCTATTGGGAATGCCAGGCGGACCTATGCAAGGCCCACACTATTTTTCCGCCTTCCGCCAACAATACCCAATATGCGCATTTTTCGGACAACACGTCCACAACCCAGGGACTCACCCAACCACCGCACCATGTCCAATCAAAGAACTTTTTTAGAGCCAACTGCTCTTATTATAGGGTCAAGGTACCAGAACAACCACCCAATGCCAACCTCTCACACCCCACCAAGGTCCAAACGGACCACCTTCACCATACACCCAAACATCCCCATTCCACACACCATTCCATGTACCACACACACCACCCAACATCACCAGAACACCTCCCAGGGATCCCCATAGACAATCAACCGCAGCCACCGTATCCACCTCAATTCCCGGCGCTATTGCGCCAATACCAACACGTGTTCTCCCGGAACAAATTCGCGGTCCCATGCCTAAAGGTTCCCCCAGTAAGAATCGCCACCAACTCCGACAAAGTCGTCACCATCCGCCCATATAGGGTACCGATATGCGACCAACGGGAAATACGCAGTCAGATCCGACAGATGTTGGATAATGACATCATTGAGCCGTCCTACTCCCCTTTCTCTAGCCCGGTCACCCTAGTGACCAAGCGAGACAAGACCAAAAGGTTTTGTATCGACTATAGGAAGGTGAACGAGGTCATAAGCTCCGATGTCCATCCACTCCCGAGGATCGAAGATATACTGGACCGTCTCGCGCGGGCCAAGTATTTCTCGACTGCCGACGTCTCCTCCGCATATTGGCAAGTGCCGATACACCCTGATTCGCGACCACTGTTGGCCTTCGCCACGATAGACGGGTTGTATCAGCCCACCCGATTGCCTTTCGGACTTAAGACCAGTCCACAGATCTATGAAAGGGCAATCAATCAGGTCCTGCAGGGGCACGGACTTGATTGTGTGGCGCACTATTTTGACGACTTTGTCATATATTCGGAGACACTGGAGGAACACCAAGAACACCTGCGCAGGTTTTTCGCGTTCTGCGACGCGGAGAACTTGCAACTCAACCTCACCAAATGCGAGTTTTTTAGGCAGACCATCGAATTTCTGGGGTACACAATCACCGCTGGTACCACCACCCCACTTATCCGCAATACCGACGTAATCCACGCTATCCCACCCCCGAACAATCGCAAAACGCTGCAATCCTTCTTAGGCGCCGTGAACGTCTATAATAAGTTCATCCCGGACTATGCCCGTTTGCGGACCCCACTCAACAACCTTCTCAAGAAGGATGTGACGTGGGACTGGGATGACAAATGCCAAAAGGCGTTCACCAGCCTGAAGGAAAGCCTCACACAACACCCCGTATTGCACCTCTACAAGGATGAACTACCATGCCAGGTATATTGCGATGCATCAACACTTGGCATTGCAGGCGTCCTCAAACAAGTCCACTCCACTGGGAAGGCCTACCCAGTCCAATATTTCAGCCGCGCTCTGCGTGTACACGAGCGGAACTACACCATCTCCGAACTAGAATGCCTCGCCATTGTCGAGAGCGTGGAGAAGTTCCGTGTGTATCTAATGGGCAGAAAATTCACCATATTTTCTGACCATCACGCACTGCAGTGGCTGAAGACGATCAAAAACCCGTCAGGCAGATTATTCCGATGGAGTTTGAGGTTATCGTGTTACGAATACGAAGTCCGCTACATAAAAGGATCATTACAACATGAAGCGGACCTCCTATCCCGTAACCCGTTTTGTGGATTCTTAGACGCCACCATCATTAAGAACCATCAACTCACTCCTTCGGGAGAATCTAAACTGACCATTGATCGAAACGGACTGCAAACCCTAAAGCGTAGAGGTGTAACCAAAATTGTCGTCCCTGACGCCCTCGTTCCCGACCTACTAACAAAGGTGCACAGTCGGTACAACCACCCGGGCATATCCCAGATGACCAGGCTCATCTCTACCCAGTACTACTGGAAGGGGATGTCAGAAGACATCTCCAAAACCACCAAAGCCTGCGCCATCTGTCAGTCAACAAAACACCCTCGAGGTCCCACGTTTGGGGAACTAGGACAACTTCCTGTGGCCACTCAGCCTTTTGATCTGGTCGCCCTCGACACCATAGCTGGGCTTGCCAAATATGGTAACGCCAAAACTTACCTCCACGTTGTGGTGGATCACTTTTCGCGCTACACGTGGACCTTCCCCTCAAAATCTACCAGCCTCACCACCTATCAACAGGTGATAAAGCGAGTGTTGCAGGACGGCTCTCCGAAACGCCTACTCACGGATAGAGCGCCTGCGTTCACCTCACCAAAGTTCAGGAAGTTCCTGATTAACAGGAACATCCATCCCCTGCTCACCACCAGTAACAACCCCCAAGCTAATGGTCTATGCGAGCGCCTGAACGCTACCTTAACAGGCAAACTAAGGTTACTCCATTTGGAAAACCCCAAAGCCGCATGGACTAAGCTGGCGAAGCGCGTTACTGTGGTGTATAACAACACGCCCCACTCAGTTACCGGGTTCCCACCTGGCTACCTGATGTTCGGCGTTCTACCTCCCGAGCTCACTGAGCATGTAAACCCCTACCCCGTTTTAACCACAGCCCGACGGATAGCCCATGAACGTACCCAGGCCAAGCACCTCAAAGACAAACATGCCTACGACCAACAACATAAGACACCCCATTTTGAACCCGGAGATCTCGTGTTGGTAAAAGTTTACCATCACCCCAATACAGGCAAACTGGCTCCGTATTTCACGGGTCCCTACGAGATCTTAGAGATCATCTCTCCCAACGTGGTGAGAATAAACCGACCCAACCAACCTCTAAATCGGAATACCGACACAGTTCATGTAAATAAATTACAGTACTATAACGAAAATATTCGTTATATCGCACCTCCCACTCTGATACCACACCCTGCTAAACCCCAATCTAGGACGCTACCACCACTGTTCGAGCACCTCACCCCAGACCTCTTTACAGTCGAGCGCTTTGCTCCTACAATAGGCAATTGTACCACTACCACCCCTGTTGACCCACAATGTAACATTATCGCCCAACGCGATATTCCCCAACCTGCAATATCCCGTCCAACCCATATAACCAAAGTTAAAACCCCAATCCCTACAGTTAGGGCTGATCCCAAACCAATTCCCTTACAGGCAAGGTTTTTTCGTAACGTGAAAACCTTCCCCTTGTTCCACCTCCTATACCTCATCAACCTTTTCATCCTACCCACTGTACTATTACCCATGGCCACCCTACTGTATGTCAGTGTCTATACACTGCAGCCCAACCGTCTCTTCCAACTACAGGAAGCCCTATTCGAAATAACCATCGCCGTAGTGGAACTAATCCATCGAACCATAGGAATAATTCTCCCGGAGTTATGGACCATCCTTGTCCACAGTCATGCCTTGGTCGCTCTAATAGGTGAAATCATAGGAGAGATTTTCCAAACCCTCTTTAGAGCGCGCCAAGTCGAATAGCAATCTCCCCACCTTCAAACACTCGTCGATCACCCCGCTGTCAGCTGGCGTCCACTTTACAGAAACCTTCCGCCGAGCCGACGTCACGTCCTTTCCGATCACGTGACCGACGTCACACCCTCCCTGCGGAATGTAAACAAACCCGCCGTCACTTTTCGCGTGTCACCACACTTAAAGTTACTTTCTGGAACCTACACTCACACACACTCGCATACATTCACGCACCTATATAGTTTTGGCAACCTTATGACCTACGACCCTATAATAAACAAAGATTGGACATTGTTATGTAAAAAAATATTCTTCTTTTGTGTATATTTTTGTTAACCAATTTTAAGGACTTGTACACAACCAGCACTTTTATTTTTTTTATTTTTATTTTTTTTATTCCCACCATCCATGTCTATCACCCTTTCAATTTTTTAATCACCTCAAGTTTATTTTTTCCTTTTATTGTTTAAACCTTGTTTTGTCCTAACTGAATGAACAACTGACCTGACGCAATACTTCTCATGTATCAGCCTTCAGTTATCATACAGGAGCTTTGATTTCTTTTTTTATGTTTTGTTTATATTTTTTCACCGCCCCAAAGGCTAATCAGATTTCTTTTTCTTTTTTTTTCCCTCCATCACCAAAATTTATTGTCTATAGTTTTCTTTTTATTTCTGTTAATGTCTTATATGTTTTGTTTGGATTGCACCTCATAGAGTTTCCCTTGCTGTGGGTTTCCACACAGCAAGATTGAACACCTATGCAGGCAAGATTTTTTTTTTTTTTTCTTCTCCAAAAAATTATCATATTTTTTCCTAGTTTAGCAAGCACCCCTATCTACTCAAATTTCTTTTTTTACTTATTTCCATCATTTACTTTCTCCCCAATTGTATCTAACCACTCACTATTTTAAAAAAATTTTATTTTTTTTCTTTCCCAAAAAATTATTTTTCTTTTTTTCAGAATTTAATACAGATCCCTTTTAAAATTCTTATTCATAGGGGGCGCATCTGTAATATTATAAAGAATATTGTCTAATAAATAATTATGTACCATGTTGGATATAATGTATTCTGTATGGATTAAAATAAAGATGGCAGTCAAAGGACTTTGGAGATGGAAGAAGTAGAAGAGAAAAGAACGACAGATCCAAGTCGTGTATCTAGGTCACTTAGAACAAAGAGGCCCTCATATTCCAGAGTTGAATGTCCTGAGAGATTGGGATGTTAGGAAGCTTCTTCCCGACCAAATTTACCATCATGGCCGACAGAGACAAGGACCAATCAAAGGTCAAGCAGGGTCCCACATGACCCAAGCCAGGGGGCGGGGCAACCACAGTTTCGGTCGGTAACGAGTGTGTCAAGACGTGTGTGTGCTTCTTCTAAAAGTAGTGCCTCGAGGTCCAAGATGTGAGTCATCTCAATCCAATTTAATCGCGAAAATCCTTCCATCTCCTCTCCCGAGCCGCCAATGATTAATATTCCGAAGTGTTTTGTGATTCATTAATCGATATAGTGTGCCGATTTTTTTCATCCACCGCCATTGATAACGACTGCCCAAACAATACAAAAATCCCAATCCCCTCCCGAGGATTCTCAGGACAAAGCACTGTATCACAGCGAAGTCGGCAAGCATTTTTTTATATTATAGAGAGTCGATAAGATTCTCAGGATCCTTTTTCCCATATATCACATTCATATCAATAAATATTCTACCGTTGTCACGTAAAATCTTCGCCCGTAAAACCGACTTTACAGGCAACCATTGTTTACATATAAAATATTTGAGGGAGTATTAGGTTCAATAAATAGCAATACTATAAAAGAGGGGGGGACAATTGAAAATATAAAGAACAATTGTATGTACTAGAGCGCCATCTGTTATCAAATTATAAAACTATTTTAGTGGCGTAATATTCTTTTTTAAAATAAAACAATTCTACTGTCCTTACTGCGATGGAAAAATTAAAGGGAGGGCCTGGCTCATCAGTGGTGAACCCTCCAGCGGTTTCGCCAGTTTAATCTACCATACCGCTGTAATATTGCATTTTTGGAACTTCCTTATATAGGTGACTGTTGTAAGACTCTTGGAATGGGTATTTTAGAAGAACTATGGACATAAGCTTTTAGGACAGCAGAATTAAATATAATTATAAATATATAATATGCTTCGAGCAATCGCTCTTCCGCAAATATCAAATTGTGTCTTTTATTAGAACAATAATGTTACAATGTACTAGAGCGCCATCTGTTATCAAATTATAAAACTATTTTAGTGGCGTAATATTCTTTTTTAAAATAAAACAATTCTACTGTCCTTACTGCGATGGAAAAATTAAAGGGAGGGCCTGGCTCATCAGTGGTGAACCCTCCCAGCGGTTTCGCCAGTTTAATCTACCATACCGCTGTAATATTGCATTTTTGGAACTTCCTTATATAGGTGACTGTTGTAAGACTCTTGGAATGGGTATTTTAGAAGAACTATGGACATAAGCTTTTAGGACAGCAGAATTAAATATAATTATAAATATATAATATGCTTCGAGCAATCGCTCTTCCGCAAATATCAAATTGTGTCTTTTATTAGAACAATAATGTTACAATGTACTAGAGCGCCATCTGTTATCAAATTATAAAACTATTTTAGTGGCGTAATATTCTTTTTTAAAATAAAACAATTCTACTGTCCTTACTGCGATGGAAAAATTAAAGGGAGGGCCTGGCTCATCAGTGGTGAACCCTCCCAGCGGTTTCGCCAGTTTAATCTACCATACCGCTGTAATATTGCATTTTTGGAACTTCCTTATATAGGTGACTGTTGTAAGACTCTTGGAATGGGTATTTTAGAAGAACTATGGACATAAGCTTTTAGGACAGCAGAATTAAATATAATTATAAATATATAATATGCTTCGAGCAATCGCTCTTCCGCAAATATCAAATTGTGTCTTTTATTAGAACAATAATGTTACAATGTACTAGAGCGCCATCTGTTATCAAATTATAAAACTATTTTAGTGGCGTAATAATTTATAATTTGATAACAGATGGCGCTCTAGTACATTGTAACATTATTGTTCTAATAAAAGACACAATTTGATATTTGCGGAAGAGCGATTGCTCGAAGCATATTATATATTTATAATTATATTTAATTCTGCTGTCCTAAAAGCTTATGTCCATAGTTCTTCTAAAATACCCATTCCAAGAGTCTTACAACAGTCACCTATATAAGGAAGTTCCAAAAATGCAATATTACAGCGGTATGGTAGATTAAACTGGCGAAACCGCTGGGAGGGTTCACCACTGATGAGCCAGGCCCTCCCTTTAATTTTTCCATCGCAGTAAGGACAGTAGAATTGTTTTATTTTAAAAAAGAATATTACGCCACTAAAATAGTTTTATAATTTGATAACAGATGGCGCTCTAGTACATTGTAACATTATTGTTCTAATAAAAGACACAATTTGATATTTGCGGAAGAGCGATTGCTCGAAGCATATTATATATTTATAATTATATTTAATTCTGCTGTCCTAAAAGCTTATGTCCATAGTTCTTCTAAAATACCCATTCCAAGAGTCTTACAACAGTCACCTATATAAGGAAGTTCCAAAAATGCAATATTACAGCGGTATGGTAGATTAAACTGGCGAAACCGCTGGGAGGGTTCACCACTGATGAGCCAGGCCCTCCCTTTAATTTTTCCATCGCAGTAAGGACAGTAGAATTGTTTTATTTTAAAAAGAATATTACGCCACTAAAATAGTTTTATAATTTGATAACAGATGGCGCTCTAGTACATTGTAACATTATTGTTCTAATAAAAGACACAATTTGATATTTGCGGAAGAGCGATTGCTCGAAGCATATTATATATTTATAATTATATTTAATTCTGCTGTCCTAAAAGCTTATGTCCATAGTTCTTCTAAAATACCCATTCCAAGAGTCTTACAACAGTCACCTATATAAGGAAGTTCCAAAAATGCAATATTACAGCGGTATGGTAGATTAAACTGGCGAAACCGCTGGGAGGGTTCACCACTGATGAGCCAGGCCCTCCCTTTAATTTTTCCATCGCAGTAAGGACAGTAGAATTGTTTTATTTTAAAAAAGAATATTACGCCACTAAAATAGTTTTATAATTTGATAACAATTGTATGTGCTGCCCCCTTTTTAGGGAAAGGATGTTGTAATTGGTAAATATCTTGGAAACATCACCGCCGCTTTGTACGCGAAAATAGGGTGTTTTTAGGTGTTTGTTCCAACACTGATGCGTTGGCCTACGAGTAGGATTATGTGGAATTTATATTGGTTTTTACAATTATTATATTCTCTATATAATGGAGTATGTTTTCTGAAGATAATTTGTTGGTTGGAAGTTGGTTCAGAGAAAAACACAACCACATCAACTGATAACTTATTTTAACTTCCGACGTTTTAATGACTTCCTGTCACTCTCTTCAAGGGAATGGTAGTGGAACGTCGGGAGTTGGTGGCTGTGCAGTATGTTTTATCACAGTTGCACACATTAAACTTACACAATACCAAATATAGGAAGAATATTGTTAAAACAACTACGTTGCATGCGAGATAAAATGTTCACCCAACCTGAAATCAGCCTTTTCTCCAACAGTTAGAACATATATTTGAATACAGATGGAAAATTTGCCGAGAGTAAATTGATCTAAAAAAGCACAGGACTCCTCTCCCGTCAAATCAATCGTCAAAACTAGACGCTATCTATTGACCGTCGCCGCAAACTGACGGCCTCGGGTCGGTGCCACAACACCAGCAGTCCGCCCTTGGCTGCCATTAGTCCGAAACCATGGTCTCCAGGTGGACGCCTTTCAGTTTGCCAAAGCTGGTGTTGTGGCTTTGTCACCGACTCGAGGCTGCTATTTTGCGGCGACGGTCAATAGATGGCGTCTAGCTTTGACGTTTAATTTGGCAAAGAGGAGCCCTGAAATTTTATATTTTACATATTTGCATATACTGTGAATTTTATGACGATTTTCGTACACCACATTTGTCTTGGTGAGAGGGCCAAAAGAAACCATAATACTCTTATACGAATTTTGCCACTTCTCCAAAATATATTCGTTAACACAAAGCAATAACGCGCCATCTATATATATAAAATGAAAGGATTTAAAAGCACGAATGTTTCTTTTATACATAATACAAATTTCTACTGCCCTTACTGCGATGAAAAAATATATTGGGAGGGCTTGGCTCATCAGTGGTGAACCCTCCCAGCGGTTTCGCCAATTTAATCCACCAGACAGTTTCTCAGAGCTCTAATACTGCATTGGACGATTCTGCTTATATACGCAGCACTGAAGGATGGAATCTCAGAAATGGTTTTCAAGAAAACTATGGACATAAGCTTATAGGACAATAGAATTACATTCAAATAAGCAGAATCGTCCAATGCAGTATTAGAGCTCTGAAAAGCGGTCTGGTGGATTAAATTGGCGAAACCGCTGGGAGGGTTCACCACTGATGAGCCAAGCCCTCCCAATATATTTTTCATCGCAGCAAGGGCAGTAGAAATTTGTATTATGTATAAAAGAAACATTCGTGCTTTTATATCCTTTCATTTAAAAATATATTCGTATTTACTGAGATGAATCTTTATGATGTGACCGAATAAAATCAATATATCAAGTCTATATTTTTCATTGAAAAACATTAAGGTATAGTCGTCTGCTAATTTTGTAAATGGCGGCGGCAACGCCGTTTAGAATTAATTTAAAACAATTATGTAGAGTATTTCTTTTTTATATTATTTTTGTGGAATATTAATTAAGTTTTAGTTATTATTTGTTTCTATCAATTTAATAGTATAACAAATATTATCTTAATTTTATAATTATAAGATATCAGTAAAGCGACAAGTAATGTTTACCTTGAAGCATGTTTCCATGTCTTCGGGAAGTAACACCGGTGCAGTTCATCATTGAAGATCCCAGCGATGAAACCTATCCATTTGATGGGAAGCTTTTTGTCAATTGTGACGTAATATTGTCGTGGCCAGAAGCTTTGTGATTACCTAGGTTTTCAATCATTTTCTTGACTTCATTTGGGGTGGTCATTGATAGTGTTTTATCTTGACAACTTGATTGGTATTATCTGTTAGATTAAGTGAGGGCCTCATCCTCCAACTTAAAATTGTGTTTGGAGAAATGTTCATCAAGACAATTTCCATCAATAATAGTTCAATAGTGTCAATAATAGTTTCGAAATTTCATAACAGATGGCGCGCTAATGCATCATAATATAATTCTACCAGTTCTTTGTTCATTGGCTTTTAGTTGATTGTCTGTGGAGTCACTTCACAGTGGTATCGGCGAAGCGCCTTGAGCAGGTTCGAGCTATTATCACACTCTTTAACACCACTCTGTAAATGGTTTCTCTTCTTGAGCCTATATGAGTAGCCGCCATTATTTATTGGAACATATATTCTCTGATTTTTAAAGTCTGGAATATTATTACTCTTAATGATGTGCTTATTTCCGTACATTAGAATTTTTCTGTGCACAAGTTTTTCAGCCTTTGGCAGAGCAACTTCCAGTCTGTTATGTATTCGGCTATCACAGGTGATATTCTTGGATTTCTTACGTTTGTAACTGTTGTCCAAGGGCTATCTTCATCTATGGTTTCTCCGCCAAACTGCCGAGGTTGGCTGAGGTCGTTTGTTGAGGAATCCCACTTATCTCGCTCACTGAAACATTATTTTTTGAATACTTCGCATTTTCATTCTTGGTGTCTTTTGGTTGCGTGAAATATATTCTGATTGAGATTGTCTTCTTCGTTGAAGCTTCTATTCGGTACTCGATGCCACATCTTTCGAGAATTTTCACAAGTGAGGTAGGTTCTATTATGCAGACCTTTTCTCCTGAAGACCCGATCGATAGTTTGATTACGATCTATACACCTGAGGTTTTTATTGAAACTTATAGTTACTTTTGTAATTGTTGAAAGAATTAGATAACTGTGGCTGAATTGGAATAAGAAGGATCACAAAAAAGGTTAAATAGGAATAAATACAAATTATATTTAAGAAAAAATATTATTGTATAAAAATATATTAAGTCGCGGTCTCATTTGCAGTCGTAAGATATTGCAGCATGTCTTGAACGAATGGAGTTACGACCATTGAGTCCATTACATAAGGAAAGCACAACAGCGTGAAGCGAACCTCCTATCTCGCTCTGTAGCTTCTTAAACTCCTCCCTCATTAAGATCCATCATCTCGCCTCACCTGGAAAATGTAAATTGACCATAGATCGCAACAGACTTCGCATCTTCACCCGTAGTGTAGGGATTAAAATACTTATTCCAAACAAACTCTTCCACACGGTATACACAATAGAATCACCCAGACATCTCCCAAATGATCCGACTCATCCCCGCCGAGTACTACTGGAAAAGTATGTCAAAATATATCGCACAAAGGGTAAAAACCTGCTCGGTTTGCCAGCTGACCAAACCTTCTCAGAGGTCCCACTTTCGGAGAGCTAGGACAAATGCCTGTGACAACGCAACCATTTGACATAGTCTCTATCGACACTATCGCAGGATTCGCTAAATATTCAACTCTAAGAGCTACTTACACGTAGCCGTAGACTATCTCACAAGATATGTGTGGACTGTAGAGTCTATGAAAACCAGCATTCGAAACAACCAACAGGTCATTAAACAGGTATTGCAGGATGGTACTCCGAAACGCCTTTTCACGGATAGAGCCCCTGCATTTACCTCTCCCAAATTCAGAAGATTATCGATAAACAAAAATATTCACCCAATCACAACAACCAATAACAACCCAAAGGCCAAAGGCTTATGTGAGCGCCTAAACGCCACCCCAACAGGCAAGTTTAGGCTACTCTATTTGGAGAATCCTAAGGTCGAATGGACCAAGACGATTACGCGCGTAATGACGGCGCAACAAGTCGCACACAGTTACCAGGATTCCTCCAAGCCATTTAATGTTTGGAACACTACTCTCCTCTACTAGCATAACCATTCCCTGACCTCCACGCCGCACGACAAATTGCACAAACTCACTTACGCGACAAACACATTTTGGAAAGATATCAAAAACCTCTATTACCCGAATACAGGAAAATTAATTCCGCATTTCACAGGTCCATATAAAATCCTGGAGATCGTTTCTCCTAATGTCGTAAAAATAAATAGACCGAACAGACTGCTCAAACGAGAGGTCAAAACCATCCACGTCAACAAATCACAATATTATAACAAAAATGTACGCTTCATAGCTTCACCAACACAGAATACCCCTCACGTCCACATAACGTGGCTAATTTAAACCCATTCAGACATACCTATTCCAAACTGGTTAGAAACTTCTCCCGACTACAAACAGCGATCCTTTCATTATTTTATTTCAATTTAAAGCGCTATGTCTCCCTAGGGACACTTGCCTTGTCATACATGTATGCCTTTACATTTGTCTATACATATATATACAATAATTTTAGGCCGTGAATATAATAGACATATGATGTTTTCAATGAGAAAGAGAGAAAAAAAAAACGAGAAAAGACCTGTGTACAAAATAAAGAAGTGTCTGGCAATATGTACAATAAGCATAATTTTTATCTTTTTTTTTCCTTTCATTTCATTGACATTTCTCAGCGAATATATTTCTATCCACGCGCTTTGTAAACAAAATACGAAAAGACAACTCCACCACATTACAACCAAATAAATAAACTTCCCTCTCCTACAGCACTACCCACAATAATAAATATTCCTCAACACCAGAACTCATCTTTCAATCCAATTCCAAACAACAATACAAAACCCGATTACAAACATTCCTATATAATTTGAGACTTCAGACTATTCCATTTGATCTTCCTCATTACTCTTTCAACATCACCTAGCCATACTTTACCTGTTGTCATCTTATTGTACTTCGGTACTTTTCCTTCTACCACAATCACGTCTATACCAACTCCGAGAAAATATCTTCATGAAAGTCACTGTTAGATACTTATATCACCAACACATACTTAGTTGCTCTCTATCATCTTTGAGATTCCAGGAGAGAGATTCCAAACCACATCAAGACCTGACTGGAACAGAACAATTTTCGAAACAGATGGCGCACTAATGCAAATGTTTATTTTTGTTTTGTTTGAATTTATTATCGACGTATGTGAAAATTCCAAGCTCTAAATTTAATTATCTAACCATAAATTCAATTTTAATATTTATTTGGAAATTACATTACATTACTGAAAAAGTATTAAACTGAAACATGTTTAAACCAGAAAATGTGGCTATGTTATATTATTTGAGCAATATCACAAAATATGATAGGCAAATTGGGAAACAAAGGCAATATTTCCGATAATCGCGGAATGTCACCCGTCCAGCCAGATTAGCCACCTACATGTTCAGTTTCCTTCAGAAATTTATTTATTTCATTTTATGTGTAGCTGGAGGTCGAAAAGGTCGTGTATATTTATTTTTAGAAATTCCTCGAAAATGAAGGGTTTAAGCTCCAAAATGAAGGGTTCAAGCTCCAAAATGAAGGGTTTAAGCTCCAAAATGAAGGGTTTAAGCTCCAAAATGAAGGGTTTAAGCTCCAAAATCCAAGAAGAGTGGAGTCTGATATCAATGATATTCGAATGTGTAAGGACGAAGGCAATTCAATCTTCATCTTGGCATTCACAGCAGGAACCGGGCAGCGTTGGAAAGTCGTTGCCTCGTCTATCAAAAAGTGAAGACTATCAGTTTGTATTGAGAGGTAGTATAGGATAGGCGCGGCGTGCTAATATGATAACTTCTGAAGTCTTCTCCATATTTCGTTATTTCTACTCACCTTATTCATTGGTTAGGTAAAAGAGAATAACATGTCTTTTTTGTTCTGACCTAGGGCCGGGAATACAATGCGCGTCATGGGTCCAGGCAGCAAGTTACAATTATTTAACTGAACTTCGACTATTCGCGTATGGGCCTCGTATTGCTACTGGTGATGCCCCCCGAATTTTAACACTCCGAAACTAGGAGACAGGGTAGGCAGTAGCTACCCTGAGGTGAAGAGGCACCACAATTAGGCATTCATATGTACATTTGATTCTTGGTAGTATGGAAAGTATCATTGAAATAAATATAATCGCAAACGTTCAGCCTGGCTTACGGCGATATTGGGCGCAGGCTCCAGCCGGGAGGATCTTCTGGAGCTGATGCCGCTCAACCCGGCCCCCCCTCGGCCCACAGTCCTGGAGTTGGTGAGTGACCTACTGCTAACATTTATTCTACATGGGGAGGTTTAACTGTTTATAAATTTTAAATTTAAGTTTCTTTTAGGTTCTAAATCTTGTTTGATTCTAAAATGTTTTTTTTTTATTTATTATGGTTCCAATTTACAAATGAATATTGCAACTCCACTTCTGGTTTTTTTTTTTTTTTGCATTTTTGTAGGTAGCAAAATTTTACCTTTTCCTGATAAAAGATTTCAGAACACCTATTTCCAAACAAGACTAGATTTCAGTCAAAAAGCTAGCCTAGACTATAAGACTGAGGACCATAAACTGATGGTGATATATATGATATAAATAAAATTAGATGCTATATGTGAAAACCCATTAACATTTTTGTGAATATAGATGTCTTTTTATGAAATCTTATCAGCTGCACAAATATATTGTTGCATTTTTTTATATTCTTGTTTGAATTATTTTTTCATTTTAATTATCAATTAAATCCCAATGCCCTGATGTGTATAACTTTCTAGCGTAAAAAATATATATATCGTAATTTAAACAATGTGATATGTAAGTAATTAAGTATGACGCCCTTTCTAGTCGTCTCAAAGTGACACCAGCTTGCCACGGGCCACCTGGGGAATCGAGAGAGGGACAAAAGAAGGGGTGTACAGATGTTGACAGTTATTTAGGTTACAGTGGATATTTTCGGACAGCCCCGCTCAGTTCTAGGCCATTATCATCTCACGACGGTCCCCGCGGCTTCAGGTGGACGCCAAGCTTTTCCTCAGTTAATCCTCAACTTTCCCCTGGTCCTGGTGCCACTTAAGACGTACTGGGAGAGCGTCTTTTGGTCCCAAACTTTGTCCTTACTGTCCCGTGCGGACTTCCCACTCTGCACGCCTTGCCACTCAACCCCGACTGCTTCCAACTTACTTGTTGGCTTACCCGGGTTTACGACATATATATTTTGGTTTTGTTTGCTCCTCTTTTAACATACCGAGATTGGTCTCGTCCGATGGCGGGACATCTGATCACGGCCGTTACTCACCATTATTCCCCGACTCCAAGTGCTATTTGAGACGTGTGGACCCGGCCGAGCTGGGGCAAAGCTCGTGTGTTGTGAAGTGGAGGATTCTCTCTTGCCCCAACTGTTTTCTTCAATTGGTTGTCGAGAGATGACAGAGCATCGGGAATATTCGTCCTTGATTATAAAATAAAGTTGAGCGGTCCTTATTGAAGACATTACGTCACCAGATCCAGCTGGTCCCTGCACGCCAAGTCCTGGGCGCTCAGCGTGTCCAACGTTTGGTACCGACGAAAGGCATCGATGCCCAGCGAAACTTCTTCGGCTTTGCATCGCACCGAGAACATTTGAAAGAATGATGGACAGTTTGTTGAAGGACTCAGATGGACAACTTGTCTATGCTACTTAGACGTCGCCGTTGTATATTCTAATACCTTCTCAGGCACCTCTCACCTTTACCCACAGTACTGGAATGTTTCAGAAAAGCAGGATAACGACTTAACTCCAAAAGGTTATACTTTGGGTCAGGCCAAATAAAATTCCTGGGGCATCAAGTGGATCAAGAAGGCATTAGACCTGATTATGAAAAATAAAAGCAATAACTGAATTTCCTACGTGGTGAACATTCAACAAGTAAGGGGTTTCTTGTGATTAACATCATACTACCGATGATTCATCAAAAACTATGCCGATATTGCACGGCCACTTAATGAACTTCTGTTAAAGAAATCTACATTCAAATGGGGAGAGAAACATCGTTTGAAAGCCTGAAGCTAGCTCTCACGTCGAAACCTATACTCGGACATTTTGATGAGAAAGCGCCAACAAAAAATTCACAGTGACGCTAGCGGGTGTGAATAAGGAGTCATTTTAGTGCAGATCCAAAATGGAAAAGAAAGGGTCATCGCATACGCGTCTCGCACCTTACTAAAAACTGAGCAGAACTACTCAAAAAATTAAAAAGAATGCTTGGCGGTCATATGGGCAATTGGCAAATTCCGACCTTATTTATTTGGACGCCCCTTTAAGGTTGTGACTGATCACCATTCCTTGTACTGGCTAACAAACCTGAAGGAACCTTCGGGCAGATTGGCCAGATGGGCTCTTCGTCTGCAGGAATACGATATTTTAAGTTACATATAAGACTGGAGAGACGCACAAGGACGCAGATTATATTTCGAGGAATACTTTAAGAAGCAAAGCACTAGAAACTGAAAAATGATGATTTATACCGTTTTTAACGACCTTTGAATTATCATGGATGAACAAAGGAAAGACCCTTATATTTTGAGAATTATTGATAAACTGGCAAAACTTTTATCCAAGGAAAAACCGCTTCAAAATTGTTAATGGTATTCTTTACAAGAAGAATTTTGACCCAATCGTCCCTACTCTACTACTGATCAATTCTAACAACTGAGAGCTGACATATTGAACGAACTGCACGACGCACCCTTGGCAGGTCATCTGGGCTTTTCTAAGAATTACAATATAGTCAGGAAGATATTTTTGGCCAGGGCTCTATCGGAGTGTTAGAAAATATGTCAGAACTGTCAAAAGAGAAAGAAGACGCTTCAACTGCCGCCTGGACACCTGATGCCTATACCACCTCCAAATCGACCATTCCAGAAGGTAGGTATAGATCTACTTGGACGCTTCCTAATATCACGTGACAAGAAGAGATGGATCATAGTGTGCACTGACTCCAAGCATGTGATCACAGAGAGCTTGGTATCTGGAGAAGCTCAGCAAGTCGCGAAATTTCTAGTTGAGAAAGTGATTCTGGTCCACGGAAAGAGATTGTGACAGACCGGGGCCGCAACTTCCAGTCGAAGCTCATCCAGGAATTGACCCGCTGTTGCAGAATTATTAAGAGAACAACTACTGCGTACTATCCCCAAACCAATGACTAACAGAACGTCTGAACAGAACCATAGCAGATATGTTGTCAATGTATATAGACCTTGAACAGAAGAATTGGGATGGAATTTTGCCCTTCATCACCTTTGCTTATAATACTGCAAAGTAGAAATCAACTGGCTTTACACCATTCTTTTTGGTCCATGGTAGTGAAACTGAAACCCCACTCGACATATTATTTCCCTATCCAGAAACCACAGATGGCGACGAGTTTATCCAAGAGGTAGAAACAAGAGCAGAAGAGGCGAGACAGATTGCACGGTATCATATCTTTAAATCCCAAGACATCAATAAAATGAAATATGATACCAGACACAGAGAGACAGCCTACCGTCCTGGTGACTTGGTATGGATCTACACTCTAATACGACGTGTTGGTTTACGTGAAAAACTTATGAAGCTACCGCTTCGGCCCCTACCAAGTTACCAGGAAATTATCGGGCGTGACTTATGAAGTTGAACCATTAGGAGAACAAGACAGACGCCGGAAAACCAAGGACATTGCGCACGTCTTAAGGATTAAACCATACCACGGCCCATCTGGACAAGAGGACCTAGATCTAGACGCCATGGAATTATTGCCTAGGAATGACCAATCTAGCTGTGAAGTCACAGCTCTCTATAGGGAAGGATCAATGTAACATTTAATTTATTTATCACTGAATTATTTATTTTTAATAATCTGTTGCCCTTGATGATGATTCAGAAACATCTAGAATCTTTCTTTGCATTTGGAAATTAATGCGATTATTGTTTTTAAAACTCATAAATGAAATATATTATCGTTCAGTTTTATTTATCAAATTAATTACTTCACAATATATACGTGATAATCTGTATATAGCAATATGTAACCCCACCACAATCTATGCAATGTATCGTCAAAAGATTTAATAAAAGTTAGGCTTCGCGAAAAGGGGAATAACAATTAACAGGATTGCATCATCTAGGAAGTAAAGGTCACTCCCCTGTACCCATAAAACTTAAGTTCAAAGAGTTTCTTCTTCCTGGAAGATTGCAATCATGGCGACAATGGAGGTACTTAGCCAATCACAGTTAAGCATGGCAATTCAACAACCAATCACCTTTAAGCATGACCAACTAATAGCGAATCAGCAGAAAGCACGTGGAAGGATCTCCACCAATGAGAAGTCGAGAGAGTTAATGACGATGATCTCTGACAAGAAGTTGAAAAGAAGGTAGGTGACCGTGCTACAAGCAAGGTGTGCTCAACATAGGCTCCAACCATGGTAGTGTTCGCTCCATCATGTGAAAGGCCAAATACCTCCTCCAGTCTAATCACTTCCCTTTCGCAAGGTCTATTTTATATCCCATCCAGGTGTGCTCGTTATTCCCCTGTGGAAAACTACCATTCGACCAAGACTGCGCCACCAATCCAATCCACCCAACCACACAATTCACCAGGACTCACCAGGATTGTTACAGAGAGTCAACAGCAATCCGACAAGGTAAACACCAATCCTACAGTGAGTCGATAGGATCTTACACAACTCAACAGGATCCCACATATACATATCATATTTGATTCATTGGATCCAACTGTATTATAATAAGAGAATTATAAAAAAGGTTAAATTAAAATTGCTGCTGTTTCGCTATTATATTAATTCTAAAATATGTAAAATAAATTACAACAAAACTTCCCTTTGATTGAATCGTCTGAATGCTGTAATTGTACTGGCATCTTCTCACCACCTTCAGAGATAGAAACAGTTGACACAAAGAGAGGCAGGCAGTTTGTACCCAAGTCATCTCCCTAATCAACGCACGTATTGTGACCAACTTGAATTTCTAACAATTTGCATAAATCAATTATCTGAATTTTTTGTTATTTACATAATGATACGAATTAATGATTTGAGTTTTGAATTTCCGAGGTTCCTATCAAATTTTGTCTTATTCTCTTGTTTTGATTACTGTGACAACTTGAATGGTGTGAAGGGAATGTTGAATACACAGAGAGAAGCTTCGATTCTTTAAATATCATTTTAAATCGCGTTCTTTGCTTATATAAGGCATTTTTACTAACTGGTCAAATTTAGATGATGGAAATATTAATATAGATTTATATGTTAACATTGGTATATAAATTTTACAAAACTTTTTTTTCTCATTACTAAGGTGAGAATATCAGGTTTCTGGTGATAGGTTGGTTTTATAGCAAAAGTCTATATAACACTCTGCAGCGAATAACTTCTCACGTCTTTTGTTAAAGATTTTTGACTTCGATTTAAAAATATATATAAATAAGTATTTTAAATGTTAATTTTCAAGTTTAAGTTCGATTCCCAAAATAATCTGCAAATAATTAAGCTTTATGATATATTTTCACAATGTGTATGACTAGGAGTCGTTCAATTTAAATGAATTAGTATTTATTGTGTGATAACGTACAGTTTAAATACAGCAAACAAAAATAATAAACAGGTATATGACACAGCAGTGGGACCTCTTCAATCCTGTGACACTATATTTATTCAGTGAGAGAGAGAGGGACAATTTATTATAAAATTAATTATTCACTGCACCTACGTATGTTGGAAAACCCACTATTTATTTTTAAAAGTGCCGTGGAAAACCTGTATGTCTTGTCGTGGGAGGTTATATACTCCATGTGTGACAAATAAGATCCTACAGTAGTAACCATGGCAACTGAACCTCCGCGTAACGTTCTTGAGTTGTCCAAGTATTTCCTGCTCTTCTGCTGCTGCTGCACTTAGCCTTCAGATGGTCATTGGCCGGCAGTCCGAACCTGGGTTCCTCATTGTGAAGATAGAGGCTGCCTAGCCGGCATTCATAGTTCTTAAAATTGAAGATACATCGGTGGGTAAATATTTTTATTATCTCGACGTTTCGACAAAAGATTTTTGTCCTCTTCAAGATCAAATAAAAATTAAAACATTTGGCAAGGCATTAAAAATTAGTCTAAGGTTGCGCCCTGGTTACCTTGGAATAATTTGTTACGCCTTGCCACGTGTTTAAATTTATTTTCTCTTGACGGGGACAAAATATTTTGTCGAAACGTCGAGATAATAAAAAGATTTACTGGCCGAAGTATCTTAGGGAGTGTGTTCCTCAGTAACTCCCATCCACGTCCCACTTAACACTCCTGATGCTTTCTACGTCTGGTCCTGGTGCGATTTGACTCCTAACCAGCGAATAATCAGTAAATATCGCCTTTTTTTTAAGTTAAAATATTGTTTTTATATTTATTTTGATATATTCATGTTTACGGATAGGTTTGATGAGGCTAATTTCCTACAAAGAGAGGGGCATTTAAAATATAACACCTTCAGTCCTTTTAAAATTGTAAAATTAAATTTGATTATATATTTGCGTTCGCCTTTTCAATTTAAATTTAAAATTTAATTCTAAACACCCAAATATTTATAGTTTGGATTTAGTAAAGACAAATATTTCTCAACTTGAAGTCTAGATTGCTTACGTTTTTCTGTACATTTTTATCTTTTCAATTTGCGTATGGATTTAGGAAATATTTTTACATACACTTTGCTAATTTTGATATTATATATAATTAACTAGAATATTTATATATTTATACAGATATCAAAATATAATTTGAAATAGATAATATATTTTCATTATTTCAAAGAATTCGGGATGTGGCTGATAAAGACTAGATAATTAAGGTAAAGTATACAATCCATCTCTATCCCTCAGAGCCAGTGTGAACAGTAGCTTATTTCAGGAAAGGTCTTCCTATGGAATAGTACTTGCTAATCTTGCGTTTATTAGGTCGTACAACATCAAAGATTGGTCGGGATGGGTAAATATTGGGCCGAGTCATTAGGAGATGGAATCTATTCGGTCTATGCAATCATATTGGCCGAGATATCTGAGACGAATTATTTAGTTCTATAATATTTCCAGTATAGGTTTGTGAGGCTTAATTTCAATATAAGGCGATTATTTCAATATGTAAATAGGCGCATATGATTATGCACCTAGACGTTAGAAGGATGACTACCCTTCCATATATATTCAAATAATCTCTGAACACATTTATACACGTATTAAATGGACTTGACTTTGATGGAATTGAGGGCTTTAAGAGAACTTGAGGCAATTGTGCATACAGACGACTAAATATTTGAAAAATAGAAGATAACGAATAATGTTGTTGGAGCCAGGCGTTAGTTGAAGGATCCTGTATAATTTAATATAATTTCATTATAGAAAACTCCAGCTAAAATTATATTTCTATATTTGGCGGATAGCGACTTCAAAATCCCGATTGAAGGACTTTTAGCTTTATAAATTTTAGGATTCCATTTTGAAATGGAACATTTTGAAAGTTTTAGAATAATGGAATTTACAAGAAAACGTTGGATATAACAAAAATATATATGCTTCATAAAACATTATTTGGTAATATGGCTTATATTATTATAGAAAGTTGCATACTGTTTAAATTTTCTTTATTTAAATATATATGAAGAAAATTGCATTCGCGAGGGAATTTTCGGGCAAAGCCGGGTCATTCGTCTAGTATATATATAGACTAGACTAGATATACTAGACTAGACTAGACGAATGAACCCGGCTTCCCCCGAGTGCAATTCCCTTCATACTGAAAGTACATCAATAATAAATAGTAGAAGTGCCATAGAATAGCAAAACAGAAGTAACACATAAACCACAGGCAAAAAGTGTGTGATGGCAAAAATTGTATTATATTATTGTTTAGGTATTTGATTTAATTTTTTGCAATCCATGTAGTTGTTTCAAAATCAATATAGTTTACATAGATGGCAGCTTTTCCACCCAACTCCCGAGGTACCCGCCCCAGCGCATTAACCCTTGATTAGTAAGTAATAAGAAAAAATAATAAGAAAAAATAGGTTTATAAAAAAAAATAATCCAAAATACTGGCATGTAAATATTTTTCTGTGAAAAAAAATAAAAGAGCACATGGAAATTAGGCAAACATATGTGTTTGCTAATGACTGCGACTGTATTTTAAACGATAAAAAAAAAGAGATAAAAAAAGGCCAGAACAAAAATTAATAAAAAATACGAAAGCCATTATTTACATACCATAACGCTAATTTTGTAAAGTTTTTTAAAAAATTGCATTGTATGTACTTGCCGTAACTTAATATAAATTTCTCTCTCAATACTCAATACTTTTGCAAAAAAAAGTAACACTCGTATAAAAATATATTTAAAAAAAAAAGTACTCAAGCAACTTGAAAAAAATGCAGAACGCTCATTGGTCGCTCAATTGGCCTGCTATTGTTACTTCGCCTCGTATTTACTCCGCGTAAAAAAAAGTTATTCAAATGAAAAAATAAATAGCCAAAAATACTAATCAAAATATAGCCGAAAATTTTCCTCGGGTTTATAAAAAGCGACATGCAAAATTTGGTACCAATTGGTTCAGTAGTTTTTGAGTTTATCGCGAAACAGACAACAGACATTGACTTTTATATATAAGAAGATTAATAATTGTAAAAATATATGAAAATTTTGTATGTATGCCCGAAAGGTTTTCTATCACAATCTGACATTTGTAAAAGCTTCAATCTATGAAAATTATCACCAATAAAAATTGCTGCAGAAAGTGAGAGAATGGAATTGTCGAAAAGTCCATGCAAGTATTCCAGAGGAAGCAAACCTAGAAAGCAAGACATTATCAGATTATTCGTAGGCTGGGCCAGATATTTATGAGACTATCCTGGTCTTTGATCGACCAAACCTTTGGAGCAAAACTCTACAACGTACACCAGCTACGCCAACAATGGAGCAGGAAACAATTGACATGTTCCCATAATTCCATTAGCGTTGGAGTGTCGGGTGGAATGACACCGCCCAAGGTGTTGGACGTATCATATTCGTATAGGCCTCTTAATTATTTAAAAACTTTATAAAATTCCATTAACAGCAAGATAATGTTTGAAGATATGTTCTTCTATGTTATTAATATGAATTTCCAAAGGTTAGGCAAACAAATCTACAGCAATTTAGAATTTTCAATTTCAAAATGCGGATCCAATATATCAAGGTAACTTCTAGAGACACTCGTTCGCATTCCATTCTAAGTAAAAGTCCCGATGGAAGCTTAGGTTATTTTAAGAAACACACGTCAAAGGAAAGTATCCCAGGTTTGTTGGGCTGCCTCGAGTTGCTCATAGGTCCAGATTGGTGGTGCATATAGCAATGTAAACAATACTATCGAGTCAAATTTTGAGAGCAGGTTTGAATGTTTTCTTTGTCGATCTAGTCAGCTTCTCTCAAGGTATATATAGCATTTATATTATAGCAGCTTGTAATTTATATAATTCGAGAAGTATGACTAGTTGTGTGTGAGTGGGCAATACAAACAGATAGACTTGGTTGAGGCTGTAATCTCTAAAACCATTTGTCAGGTTGATCCAGACAACCTTCATTTCAGGTCACCATTATTTACGATTTGTTTTAGTTATATGTAAAGCGGCTACCCTCAAAGTATTTCTCGAGAAAATAAATTTTTAGAGCCGATTGAGCTTTGATCCTCCCAGAAGTACATTATCATATATATATATATGAGTAGAGAAAGAAATTCAAAATTCCAAAGTTCGGCAAATAAATTCCTGATTAGGCAGAACCATCAAAAATCGAAACCAAATCGCATTTTAAAACCTTGCAGCGCTCCCTGACTACAGTAGGGTTGAGGAATCCCAAAACTCGGCTAGAGAGAGTTGGCGTCATGTAATATAATTCTGAGAGAGAGAGAGAGAGGATTACCCTTTTCAAATGTTTACAGTTTTATCTTCTCTCTTT
Source organism: Cordylochernes scorpioides (assembly GCA_030710605.1). Lineage (NCBI taxonomy): Eukaryota > Metazoa > Arthropoda > Arachnida > Pseudoscorpiones > Chernetidae > Cordylochernes > Cordylochernes scorpioides. Next base: position 8,022,445 of record CP092877.1, read on the forward strand.
CCAATATTCAGAGCCAATTAGATAAGAGTTGTAAGGGTGAAATACAACCAGGGAAAGAGTATTCCTTAATGGCGCATCTGTTATATAAGGAATTTAAACTATTTTTGACGCAATCTTTTTCAAACATAACAATTTCCTTATCTTACTGCGATAGTAAAATAATGGGAAGGCCCCTGGATCATCAGTGATGAAAGCTCCCAGCGGTTTTTCCAGTTTAATCTACCATACCGCTGTAATATTGCAGTTGGCTGTATTCCTATTATACCGATATTGTAACTAAACTCTTGGAAAGGATATATTCAATGGACTATATTTGAATCAAAGAAACATCATCGCCGAAAATTGCTTAAAGATTCATTTCTCATTCAGGTCTGATTTCCACCAACAATCCCTCATTTTATGGCCATTTATTTAAAATGGTTTTTAGGTTTTAGTATAGTCGCGAATAGGTTTTACATATTACTTATTAATGTAATTACATAATTACCCTATAGTCGGGGGAGTATATTCTAGATCGTTTTTTTTTAGACAGAGTGGATCACTGTCAGGGGGTGGGAATTGTGACGGTTTCTGAAACCTTAATTTGATTATATTATTAAAAAAGCCGATATTTTTATTATGGTATTGCCCTTATTTCTTCATTAAGTATATTATGAGCTACGGTGTTTTATTTCCTTCAAGCCTAGATACGAGGGCCATCCAATAAATAAGTTTCCCTATTTTTTTTCTGCGAACGAAACGTTGTAAAAATTAGTTAGCATAGAAGAAATGGTCACTAGGATGCGTTGGAAGCTGGTGACCTTCAAATCACGCTACTCGTACGCGCAAGTCCGTAGCGCTTCAGTTTCCATGGAGCTACCACTGGTGAACGTGTCCACTTGCGAACTCCGTTCTGTAATTCGTTTTTTTACGGCGAAAAATTAAACTGCGGTCAATATTCATTGCAAATCAGTGTCAGTGTATGGTGAAGAATGTATGAGCATCCAAATGGTTCGCCGATGGCGTTCATGGTTCTTAGAAGGACGGCAAAACGTACATGATGACGAGCGAAGTGGCAGCCCCGTTACTGCTATGGACAATGCAGCCGTTGCTGCTGTTCGGAATGTGGCGGAAGCAGATCGCCGCGTCACCATTGACGAAATAATGATTCGAATGCCTCCTGGAATCGAAATTAGACGCTCTTCGATTGGAACAATCATGTCAGATGTTTTGAATTTTCGCAAAGTCTGCGCAAGATGGGTCCCGCGTTTGCTCTTTGAAAATCACAAGCAACAACGGATGGAAGCAGCCCGAGCTTTCCTGGAAATGCATCAAAGAGATGGAGATCAACTTTTTCCCGTATTGTCACTGGAGATGAAAGCTGGATGCATCTTTCAACTCCAGAAACAAAACGACAAAGCATGGTGTGGAAGAAGCCTGAGGAAAGTGCACCAAAAAAGGCGAAGGTCACAATCTCTGCAGGCAAAGAGGCAAGGAAAACTTCAAATGGGAAATTTTCACAAATCCACCTTATTCTCCGGAACTTGCCCCAAGCGACTTCCATCTTTATCCAGCACTCAAGTGGCACCTTAGAGGCAAGCACTTTGCGAATGATGACGAAGTGCAGACGGAGGCGAACCACTGGCTACGAAGACAGGACACGGCTTGGTACAACAGTGGTATCTAAATATTGCTACAACGGTATCAAAAATGTTTGGACAGAAATGGTGATTATTTAGAGAGGTAGTCTATGAGTTGTATAATGAAAATAAAATAACTGCATAATTGTAAATAATGTGGTTTATTTGTTAAAAAATAGGGAAACTTATTTATTGGATGGCCCTCGTATTTCAACAGCAATTTGTGATTTATCCATCCAATTCGGGTCATGATTTGAATGAAAGAGAGTTGGGATCAATTCTATAGTTGTTCAGAGGAAGGTAATTCAATAATACCGTTCTGTAATTGATACCTGTTCCTCCCAGGTGTCTGAAAGTCGCGTTCTCATAGAATTCAGAGTAATCCTGGACTGTGTTTATAGCAGTGCTTATCCTAGCACAAAATATGTAATTAATAGATTTTACATATTCTCTTCTCTATTTGATAAATATCCAATAAGTAAATGTTAACTTTTCTAAAGATCATACAGGGGATCTAAAAGTCTTGCACAATTTTAAAAACCAATAACTCCGCGAATATTTGCGCTAGAGAAATGCGGTAAAGACCATTGTGTTCATGATACAATGGGATTTTTATGGCAATTAATGAAAAATTCGAAATTGAATTTAGTTACAATTTTATATGCTAGATGGCGCTCTACCAGAATCAGAAATTCAGCGGCCAAATTATTTGATAAATTGAAAATTTTAACTGTTCGACAAGTATTTTTATTTTTAAATACCAGAAAAGAGCCTTAATAATATCAAATGATAAATTAATAAAACACCATTTCGCCAAAAAAATAAGAATTGGTTGACGAATTTAAAATGCAATCTGAGGTATGTAAAATAGTATATGCATATTAAAACATGTAGCAAAAATATATATATATATATACATTAGATGCGGTTTGCTGGTATCCTCTCAGCGATTTAAATTTCGAAGATAATAAATTTCTATATTTTTAAATTCAACTCTCTCTCTCAGTATCGATTATATTTATTTTAATTCATTTTAAAAATATTTATCTATCTCTGATAATTTATTTTACTCTGGAATGCCGTCACTACAGGATAGAGCACTCTTGGTGAAATGTTTTTTATTGAAATTCAGAATCTGCCATTGAAGCTTTATCAGCGTTTCGTACCTTTAAAGGTATTCGAAGCGGTAAAGGACCCATGAATTGCTACTCAATGAGGCGAATGATTAAAAATTTTGAGAAGACTGGATCTCTCTGGAAGCAAAACCTTTGAATGGAATACCATCGACAAGTCAGTGGCTGTTACGGGTTTCGCAGAATGTAGAAGCTATTGAAACGTTATCCACGTATGGAGAAGTAAGTCTCAACAATTATCTCGACAAACGGGGGGATTTCGTATGGAACAGTTTGGAGAGCACACACATTAAGAATTTTCTTTATAAATACCCATTCAAAATTCAAAGATTTCACTAGCCGAAAGTCGGCGATTTTGAAAAGCGTCAAGAATTCGCTGCATGGGTTTTCCGGCAAATTGATATTGATAAAAACTGGCTGTCAAATAATCTGTGGACAGATGATGCTCACTTTTCTCTAAACGGAGAAGTTAAGATTCAAAACAGCCGCATTTGGGCAACAGAAAACCCTAGAATTTTACAGAAATGCCACTTCATCAGCCCAGAGTTACAGTTTTGTGTGGGTCCACATCTTATTTTAATATTGGGCCATTTTTCTTTGAAGAAATCAATGGAAGAACTTTTAAACCCGTTTCTGTAACTGGTGAACGTGATGTTCAACTTATGAAAGAAAAGGTTATTCCCATATTGCAGGACAGACAAGCACTAAGCGAAATAACATTCATGCAATATGGAGGACCTCCTCATTCTCCCGCGGTGCCGAACAATTGTTCAAGGATACGTTCTGTGTAGATCGTGGGATAAGATGTCATTTTATACACCAGTGGCCTCCAAGATCACCAGACTTGACGCCTTGCGATTTTTTGGCTATGGGGGTACATTAAGTCGCGTGTTTATCGATGCTGGCCTACCACATTGGCCATGTTGGCTTCTATCAGATGGCAGGTTTTATAAATTTCAACAGAAATATTATTTAATGCTGTCCATTCTGTTATCTATCGTCTGCAGGCGGTGTTTGAGAATGAAGGGCGCCACATTGAGCAAGGATTGTGACCTAATACAAGAGAGAAGGCAGTTACCTCATGTGTTATATAAGCTGCCATATTATATTATCTACCAATATTTTGCATCTCTTTGTGTTGATTTATGGGGATAATAAATTTTGTCCTTACATCTTGACTCTTTTTTTTTTTTTTTTTTTTTTGTGAACAGTAATTATTTTGTTTGTCATTTGCTCACATCTTTTATTATGTCGTGCAGACCAAAGTGTTATAACTTCTTGAACAACACTGGTACACACAAATTTACCCCTTATGTTTATCGCTTTTTGCTCATTAGAAGAAATAGCATAAGGAATATTTTCTGTACCCCCCCCCCCCCAACTTTAGAAATTTTGCGCAAAAAAATAATGCAAAATTATTTTACAACCACGTTATTCAACGCGAAAGGTCGGTTTAAAAATGATTTTTATTTGAGGAGATACATTTTCAAAATTGTGTACAGTATAATAAACAATGATAACATTCGACAAGCCCATAGGATATTTGGAATAAAGTACGACAAATATATTTTATCACTCCCCTCTATATTTCATTTGTTGGATCATGACAAATATCCCGTTAAATAGTCAAGGGTCGCCAATCAGTCAAGAAACTACACATTCCTTATAGCAAGAAATCCTATTAGTAGTGCCATAATAATTTTTGGTATCATAATAACATTTCAAAAAATCGTGTATTGATTTCAGCAGTGTTTTCCAAACATTCAATCTATTTCACAAAACTCCATCGAAAATATAAATATTTTTTGCTACATGTGTTAATTTGTATTTACCTATTTTACATATCTCGGATTGCATTTTTAAATTATCATCCAATTCTTCTACTTTTGGCGAGAAATGGTGTTTTATTAATTTATCATTTGATATTATTTGGGTTCTTTCCTGGTATTCAAAAAGGAAAAAACGTGTCGATCAGTTATATTTTTTAATTTATCAAACAATTTGGCCGCTGAATCTCTGATTCTGGTAGAGCGCCATCTAGCGAATAAAATTGTAACTAAAAGCAATTTCGAATTTTTCGTTATTCGCCATAAAGGTTCCCATTGCATTCTGGTGTCATAATGGTGTTTACCGCATTGCTCTAGCGCAAATATTACCGTAGTTATTGATTTTTAAAGTTGTGCAAGACTTTTGGATCACCCTGTTCACACTCCTGTAGAAGGGTGAAAACAGCCAGAAAGCTAGAGTAGTGATAAAATTATTCTAAAGAAATTTATCCTTTAGCGATATTTGTTTGCCAAATATATATCATACCATATATATGATACCAATTCTAATACACGGAATCCTCTTTATGAGGTAAAGATCAAATAACAATTTTGTGTTTGTAAAATGTGGCTAGATACCGGGTTTAGAATTAATTATTGGTAAGATTGAAGTAAATTGCTAGAGATGCAATCACATTGAAGTACATATGTCTTAATATTATCATGCTTTCAATAATACAAAATAGATTTTAAAATCTTTAAATAAAAATGCATATATTGGATCAATAAAATTATTTATTTTACCAATATTTCAGTTGACTGAACGCCAACCTTTATCAAGGTATTATAACATTATAACATACAAGGTATTATAACACACCTTGATAAAGGTTGGCGTTCAGCCAACTGTTATATTAGTAAAAATAAATGATTTTTCGATCCAATATATGCCTTTTTATATAAAGATTTATTTATGGGTTTCTCTATTTTTTTTTTTAATTAAAATATTAATAAATAAATTTCAAAAATATTTGCAAATTGTCTATATCTCTATATATTTATATATTGAAAAAGAATGTTATAAAGGTCTCTCACACGTATATGAATTTATATATATGTAAATATATATGAGTTTATTAACAAAGGGTCATTTTGTATATATAGATATTTTGTATTCTTCTAATGTTTCATGTGAGACTTAGCCTTGAGAAGTAATATTTGTTATGAAAGACTATGCTGTTTCCCGGGGAAATTTGGCACATATCTGCGGAATATTTGAAAATATTTTGACCCAGATGAGCCTTTATTTATAAATGGATTGTGAGGGAGTCGGTTGTACTAAACCGTTGATGTTCCACCTATACGACCCGGGGTCGAATCCTTCATTTGGCATTTTTCTAATTAAAAAAAACAAAACTCCAAAGTCCAACCACACCAGCGATTGCAAGTAACCAAACGAGGCTTGCAAATGTTCTACTGGTTTTCACCTGTGTATACATGTGGTGCAGTTACAAAAAAAAGCCGTCGCTTACAACCCTAACCGTGATTATCATGGCCTGTACATGTACTGAGGACAATTTAGAAAAGCAAGTAAAATTGTTGTTATATGTATACATTTGTAGATGATATTTATATGACCATACCTGGCAATCCTAGTCTCCTCATCTTAACTTCCAATGGCTGTGTCAAGATGTTAAGGCAAGTCCCACTTATTGTACTCCTTCTGTTAATTGTGACGTACAATAAAACGATAATTTTTGCTGCATCCTTACAAACTCACGTGTTTATCTTTGTGGCATCCTGATATTAGACAAAGAACACGAACAGCGTCGGGTTAGACGTAAACAATATGTATGTATTTTATACGCTTTGCACGCCCATAGCATGATTTGGAATAACTCTGTTTCATGTTGATTTTAATTTAAACGGCAATAATACCAATATTTAGTTATTTTATTGTTCTTACTATTCTTTATCGCAAACTTTCACGTGCACATTCGCTAGTTTATTATAAAAATTTAAAATAATAAATTTCAAATTTGAGAGAGATCATCAGCAGAATATTCTGATTTTATTACGATTCAAAAACGTTCTCTCTCTCTCTCTCTCCGGCCGTGCGGCCACGCGGCGCGCGAGCTCCGCGTTTTTTGGATCTGAGATGTAGAATGTGGAGTTGAGTAACCCCTTTAAGGTATTGGCTGAAAGCCAAGAGAGAATGGGCTGCAAGCTCATGGCAGCCTCACTAAAATCGGCCATGCCTCCGCCGATAAATCATCTATAGAATCTGAAATGCCTGAAAGTCATTCAGATTCAACAAATGACAAAAATGCAAATACTAAGCCGGCGGCGGACGGCGAACATTCAAATTCTTGCCGTAATTAGGCTGATTGCCCGGAACAAGTCGACCAGCTTCCCGAGAGCGAAGATATGATTTTTCCCACAGTTGGAGGCTCAAAAAAGAGGCCACACGATCCTGACCACGCCAACTCCGGAACGAAAAAGGGCTGCGTACAGGCACCGAGAATCCCTCCAAACACCAGCAGGCCACGAGCCACGCAAAGGCCCAGCAAAGACACGAATGCCAGACCACCAGGCAGAAGCAGGCAACCTTCCGAGCAAGGTCGGCAGCGGGGCATGCGGACCAATGTGTCTACCTGGAGTTCTGCCCAGATTTCACACAGGAGCAGTATTTCCGGGCATTGGAAGCCGAGCTGGGCAAGGGCACCGTCTACCAGCTGACGAAGATGGAGGGGCAAATCCTGGTCGGCCTCTCCGGTGTCCAGCAAGCCGACAAGCTCGTGGAAGATGGGCTGGAGATCGAGGACGCCCTCCTGCGAGCAACACCACTAAAAAAAAGCGGGCAGAACGGATCGTGATCGGCAACGTTCCATTCTTCGTTGAAAACGTGGACCTCGTGGCATCCCTGTGGCCCTACGGACAGATAAGATCCATCCTCCAGAAAATGATGGAGCTGGGCGAGTCATACTGGGCTGACGCACGGCGTGAGGCGTTCATCACTCTTCGAGACGGTGTGAAGCTCTTACACATCCCAGCCCGTCTCGATATCAAATCCAAAGGAGTGACTAGCCACGTGTACGTGACTATGGCATCAAGTTTACCTTATGCTATAAGCACGGGCACAAACGTGCCAACTTCCCCCGGAAGACTGGCGTCCAAGAAGCTAACTTGCTTCTACACGTAGATCCCCCCCGCTGGTCCAAATAACGCCGGAGGAAGGCAGCCCTCCTCCTCGAACGCCATGCCTGCTCCAGTACCAACGCCAGCCGCAGGTTCAACAACGACAGCTGCTCCAATCCCAGATGCATCATCAGCACCACCCGCAGCACCAACAACTCCAGCTGCATTATCAGCCCCACCTGCAGCTCCTTCACCTGCTCCAGACACCCTACCTACTGCTTCTGTGGACCCAGTCCCTCCTACATCAAAGCAGTCCCGTGGTGGCGCTCGGAAGACGCAGAAAAAAGCCCAACGTGACTCAGACGCAGCTCAACAAACTCCTTGAGCGCATCTTCAGCAACATCTTGGACTACCCTGGGCTTGAAGGGCTTGAAAGAGGTGAAGTCTTGGAGGCGCTAGCCTCAGTCCCCGGTCTGAAGAGCCTGAAAAACAAGATCGGGAGCGAGCAGAAGACCGCGCTCAACAATACTGCCCAGGAGCTGATCGACGCCCTGCCCGACTCCAAATGCGCTCTTTACAAGCGCCTTTCGTACGTTCGTGCCCAGACGAGGAGCGCCCAATGAGCTTCCGTCTGGCATCCATCAACGCCCGCGGGCTCGCCGCTCGCGAGAGGAGCATTGAGCTCTGCCACTTCCTGCGTCAACATCGCGTAGACGTCGCCTCCATCCAGGAGTCCAACGCCTCGTCGCTGGACGCCATACAACATCTGTGCCTGGGCTAAAGCGCCGTCATCGTGCCCCCCGCAGCCCTCAGAGGTTCGGGCCTCACCTGCCTCTTCGCCCCGGGGGTTGCTGTCCTACGGCAGCGCGTCCTGTGGCCGAGCAATTTCTCCATCGTCTCCATCGACGTCCGCGGCCAGGTGTGCGCGTGATCAACTGCCACCTATCACACATTCCTCGCGAGCGGCTTGAGCAGCTGGAGTCCATCACGGCAGCCGCGATCCAGGATCCTTGTCGATGTGGCTACCGTCTTTGACGCTGAACACCTTCCAACCAGAGTGGCCTACTGCGGGATACGGGTGGACGCCGCTCGACTGGATAGATTTCTCATGGAAAGAGTGACACTGTACAAGACCATCTACTACAGACTCTCTGACCATCGAGCTGTCCTTATCCAGATAGGCTCGTCTCCTTCCCCTCGCCTGCCCTACGTGGCCGCCATGCTTCCTTCGGCGCTGGTTGATGAACATCTGCGGGCAACAATAGCGAGAACATCCTAATATATCGCGGACATGACCAGGGAAGATCTCTGGAGAAGCTGGTCCAAGATCAAGGCCGAACTCCTGGCGGGGGTGAGATCCCTCCACGTCTCACGTGTCGCCGATGACGATCACATTGCGCGCGCCAGGCGGTTTCTAAAGGCCAGACTGGAGGCAGTGTCGTCTACCGCCGATTGCTGCCAGACCTCGGACGTGCGCTCCGCCGCCGTGTAGCAACCATCGTCAGGGACGAAGAGGCCGAGATTATGGGGGACCAGGAGCTACGTTCTAGGGCGCTCTCATTCTTTAGGCACCGCTTCGCTCACTACCCAGCCGAACCTGCCGAGGTAGACAACTTCATCGCGGGAACCACCACCCCCATCATCCTCGAAGAAGACGATCCTCTACACCGGTCAGACATTTCCAGGGAGGAAATCGCTGCAGCCATCCGCATGCTTCCCTTTGAAAAGGCCCCGGGATGGGACGGCTTGCCTTTCGAGCTCCTCTCTGCATATGAAGATTTATTTTCGGCTCTTCTGTGGTGGGTGCTCGGAGCTTCCTTGATGCGCGGCGCCCTGCCATCATCTACACACCGTGGCTCCATTAGCCTGGTCCCTAAGGCCCGTAGTGGTCCTGGTCTAACTGGCTTCCGCCCCATCACCCTGCCCTTTACAGATTACAGGGTCCTCGCTGCCATCTTCTACAGCGTATCAAGCTCCACCTCCCTACACTGGCGATTGACTGCCAGACCTACGCTATCCCGGGGAGGTCTCCTTCCTGGAACATCGCTCGGGTCACGGACGAGGTCGAGAGAGCAATTGCGGGAAAGTTGCCGCTGGCGGTCGTATCAGTGGACCTGGAGTCCGCCTTTGACTCCCTGGACAGAGGATTCCTGCTGTCGCTCCTGGTCTCCTTGGGCCTGCCGCCAGCCTTCATAAGGTGGATCCAGCTCCTTTACGCCGGGGCAAACGCGGCCGTCCGGATTGGAGATCACCACACTGCCGCCTTCCCACTTCTAAACGGCGTGAGACAAGGCTGCGCCGTAAGCGCCGCGCTGTTCAGCCTCGCTACCACTCCGCTCCTGCGTCGCCTCCAGAGTGCCCTCAGCGAGTGCAACATCATCGTCTACGCCGTCGACATCGTGCTGATGGTCCGCCGTGAGGAACACTTTGGTGAGGTGGCCTCCATCTTCCAGGGTTTCCAGCGCGCCTCCGGGATCCGGGTGAACTTCAGGAAGATCTTGGGCCTCTGGTGCGGCGCCTGGCGTGCCCGCGTCTACTCTCACCTAGAAATTTCCTGAACTGACACCAGTTTGAGGATACTGGCTGTGACATCCGGCCCAGAGCGTCAGCCGCCATGCAGGAAGGACATCTCCTGGATCTATTTAACGCGGCCTTCCGAAGATGGGCTCACTTCACCCGCGGTCTCTCCCTCGTCGGTCGGGCCAGAGCCGCCAACTGCTTGGCGCTCTCCACCTTCATGCACCACCTCCACGGATACATTGAAGCCGACTCCTCCATCTCCAAGCTGCAGGCCCGTCTGGTGCGGTTTGTCTGGGGTTCCGATCGCACCGCTTGGTTGCCGGCTAGCCTTCTAACTAAACCCGCCTCCCTGGGTGGCTTTGGCCTTCTTGACCTCGGCACGCAGATGCGGTTGGCGTGCATCAAGGAAGTGAGGATTTCGTTGCGCGGAGGCTTAATCGCTTACTCTTGGCTCTCCGAAAGTGGTGCCTGGCTGACTCCTATTCCCGCCCGTGACCTGGCTACCAGCTCGACGTGGACGGCTGCTCGGAGTCTGGGAGGCCGCCTCGGAGTTCCTGGCCCTGTACCACAGGGTGCTGCCGCAGAACCAGCTTCTAGACCTCACCATCATGGGAGGCTGCAGGTTTCTCCGTTCCCCCGATCTCCTCGCAGTGGGTGGGAGCGCGAGTTGGGGACCTCATCGGCCATGGGTCCCCCCTTTTTCGCGTCACGCGCGCTGCCTTCGCGGACGAAGCTGCTCTGTCACAGTTAACCAGACGACTCCTGGAAGAAACCTGCCGCGGATCCTACCAGGTCAAAAGTGTCGGCGAGGCTATCGTGCTTCGCGGAACGGCTACACCCTCCCAGCGACTGACCACCCGCACTGCCCGCTGCATGTTAGAGCGCCCACGCCTGGCTGCTCTACCCATCTTCCATCTCCTGAGCCGATGGCAGCCCCACGTCGACCTGCCCGTCACCATCGCCTGGTCATCGCTTCGAAGGTGTTCTTTCTCCGGGCACAACGCCGACGTAGCGGTACAACTTGCCCTTCTCCATCCAGCACATCCGGCCTCAGTCCGGGAGTCCTGCGTCGCCTGTGGGTCCGGAGACCTGTCACTGGCCCACCGCTACTGGTCCTGTAGGCGGATCAGGCCAGTCATCGTGGAGGCCTTCACCATCATCCAGCGGCCCCCTGACCTGCAGAGCTGGATCTTCGGGCACGATCTTGAAGACGACGCTCTGGCCATCCTCGCGTCTGCAAAGGCGCGGATATATAGGTACTTCCTGGCCCCGAAGTTGCGGGGGTCCGAGAAGAACCCCTCATAGTCTGGAGGAGGACCCTATCAAGATGGTGAAGCTCTCCTCGCTCATAAATCATTGTAAATATTCCCATTATTCTTCCTTCGTTTTGTAAAACCTAATTGACAGGATGTCAATAAAAGTATTCAAATGTCAATGTCTCTCTCTCTCTCATTTTTCTTCTCTTTTGAAAGGTAGGAGTAGCGGTGGCAGGAGCGAAGGTCGTAAAAGACGGGGAGAAGAGCGAGGGATAATACACAGCGCTGTACGATACAACTGTACTACAAGGTGACAAGGCTTGAATGATTGGACGGGTTCTGATAGGTGACTGGGTTGTTTCTTCTGTTCGTGTTTCTATGAGTATTATCTCAACATTGAACTGAGAGCTCCTGTCCTTGTCGAGAGGAGGACAAGATGGAACCTTCCTGACAACGGTTTTAATATTTAATCACCAAATTGTAAATATATAATCACATTCACCTTTGTTTAATTTCTCTTTAAGTTTTGTAACAACAGACTAAGAATGTCCACTCGCTCTCCAGGAATTTTAACACTACTCTCATAAGAATAATTGGAGAATATAAAATGTCAATAAAAAAAAATTTAAAGTGCTAACACCACCGTATTTGAAATCTACTGATAAGGTAGTAATGCTTTTGGCAAGTATGACCTCCAATGGCAGTTAACTTTGTCTCAATGTTGCTTGGATCTCTTCGATTCATTCAGTATCAACAAACATAATCTTCTATGAGAAAAATTAGTACAAATGTGACATTGTACTGGAATAAGGTTCATAAATTAAGTTAATATTCTTAATAATCTTCTATATTAGGGCGTGATTTTCCCCTTAAGATCTTGGAGTGTTATAAACTCTCTCATCCTTATAATATATATAATTGGACCTTTTACAGGTAGTATGTATACACGCATAGAAAATTTAAAAACATTTGATGATGATGCGAATAGAAGATAGAGAAATGGAAAATGATCGGCAAATACTCTCACCAAACTATAATGGTTGTGGTTCACATAGGTCCCACAATTTATAAGGAAAACACAACTCATTCCTTCAACAACTAACTACGGCTGCAGGGTCCGAGGCAGGAGAGTCCTAGAGTGATCGAGGAGGACCTGACTCCAATCACCGAGTCCAAGCTGGAGCAGCTGACGTCGGACCTGGCGGCGTTCGTGCTGGGCCCTGCGCCCGGGACAACGGTGAAGTGCCGCGTTGTCCGAGCTCGCAGCTGCTGCAAGCTCTACCTCGACTTGAACCGTCGCTCAGTGAGTCTAGCTGACAACCTTCCTGTGTTCAGTAAATACTTGATGTTCACAAGATTTTAGAAAGGTTCTTTGCATATGAATGACATCCTTCTCAAAATACATTGTAGCTTGAATTTTCAGTGAAGATATAAATCGGAGTCATGTTTGAAAAAGGGCAGTGTACAAGGTGTGTCCAATAAATAATGAGACTGGTCAAAATTCCGCATCTATACATAATTTCCATCTCTTCTTCCATGATTTAAAACATTTAGAAAAGGCATCTTTCGGGATGTTCTTCAAGACTTTTTTTCGAATCCGCTTTGATGGACTCTCTAGTGTCAAATCTCCTTCCTTTCAGAGCCATTTTGAGTTTTGGAAAGAGAAAAAAATCATTTGGAGCTAAGTCTGGGGAATAGGGAGGTTGTTGAAGTATTTGGATGTCATGTTTAGCCAAATAAGTCAGTACAGATGTAGCGGTGTGTGGTGGTGCATTATCATGATGGATAATCCAATTTTTGCAACTCCACATTTCACTTCTTTTCAGACGAATTGATTCACGTACACGTCTCATAATACTTAAATAATATTCCATTTTTTTTATTGTTTGACCTTCCTCTAGATATTCATAATGCACAATTCCCTTTATGTCAAAGAACGTGACCAATAAGACTTTTTTTTTTACTTTCAAAGTCGGGATTTCTTCGTTCTTGGTTCATCTTTTCCTTTCCACTCCATGGATTGGCGTTTTGTTTCCGGGTCATACCCGTAAACCCATGTCTCGTCTCTAGTTATTACTTTTTCCTTTCAATTAGGGTTTTCTTCCACCATTTCAAGCATTTTTTGGCAAATCCATTACAAATTAGAAGTTGTTATGCAAGGCGTTCTTTTTACAAGCTTACAATTTATCGACTGCGCGCGCAATCACGTGATGTGATATACCGCAGTGTAGCTGAAGCTTTCTATTTTTTAAATAGATTTTTTAAAAAAATTATCATTTCATTTTTCTTTGTTTTGACCGGTCTCATTTTTATTGGACACACCCTGTATATGTAATTTAGAAACAGAATTACTAATTTTTTATCAACGTGTTTGCGGGGCGTAAATGTAATTTGAATTGTTGGTAAAAATATAATTTAAAACAACAAAAGATATTTTTTTCTCTAGTAAATATCATTTCTAAAATATTCTATGAATGATAATTTTGGCTATTTGATTATGTGACCTACCATGATTTGGGAAGAAATCATCTTTTACGAAAGAGGTGCGTGACTCTTCAAATATGGATAAAACTTCCTGTTACTGAAGATTTACTTTGTTAAATATACTCCTATATTGTAAATGAACATTTTCTGATCCCTCAAATGTTCTAGTGACTCCTATGTAAATCCTGACATCTGCAGTGCGAGTGCTGTCCAGGTCCTGCTGCTGAGTGCCAAGCGGAGATTCCTGGGGACTCGAGCCACCTTTGTCGTCCAGTGTCGCAAAGAGATTGTCGCCCGCCTCTAGTAAGTGCTCTTGTTAACGATGATGGATGAAATTGTCATTATGGTCATGTTTATTGATTATAATAGTTTTTTGCTTGTAATCCCAAAGAGGTTTTAAATAGGAACCTGAATATTAGAACTCGTTTGAGGTCGTGAACAATTGCTGAAATAATCAATTCGCAACAGTTTTCGACTTCGTGCCACACATATAATTGAAAAAGAAATATTCAAATTTGTTCATTCCCAGCCACACCAATCAATGCAACTCTCACAAATAAATTAAAATTTGATCATTAAGAAAATACAACTTTGTCTTTGCCCTAAACAAGTTAGCTTTGGATCAATATAATTCTTCTCCCCAGGGAACAACCATCTCCCTCCACAATATTTACTTTATGGGGAAATTTGTAACGATTTATCTATTCAACACTAACCCTTATTTCCCATCAGAGACGGCTCGAAATATTGCAATGAAAACGACAAAATTACAACATAACAAGGTTTCTACGATAAAAATCTTTCAGATTTCAACAAAGGCGATAAATTTCTTGTTAAATAATACTATCACCCTAATGTAGGAAGACTTTTATATCTCCCAGACCCGTACAGTTTCAAGGATCGGTAATCCTCAACGTGTGGAAATAGATAAACCTACCGACTAACAGGTCAACATTCCCAAATAATTCATATTGAAGCATTTAAAACAACTGTTGTATATATATATATTGTCGCGGAGATAAATAAAGCAAGGGCAAATTTGGGAATAAATAATTTATTTTAAGGGGTATGTATAGGGGAAGAGAGGGAGTACAACTTACCCCAAGTTAAAGCTAATCCTGAATGAACGGCGTTAGCCACCGTCCCGTTTTCCTTATTTACAGATCAGCTTCCCAGAAGCCCCCACACCTGTGGTCCCCCCCCCCCCCCCCCCACCACCGGGGTTCAGGGATGATTGACAGTTGTCCCATCTGGATGGAGCTACTTCACATTACTCCCTCTTTAGAAAAACAGCGACCCGCTGATTAGCTTGTCTCATCCCTTGTTCTGGAAGGAAACTATCACGGCCTGTGTTCCCTAGCAGAATAGAATGTTGTTCTTCAGGGTCCAGGTAGGGCTTCATCCGAATGACATGAACGATATCCTTGGATTTCCGTGATCGGGGAGACGGGTCCACGGGCTCTACTTCATACGTAACTTCTGAAAGCTTCTTGGTCACCTTGTAGGGACCGAAGTATCTCTTCAGTAGCTTTTCTGAGAGCCCTACTTTTCGGATGGAGTAAAAACCCACACAAGATCATCCTTCTGGTAATAGACTGGAGTATGTTTCTGGTCGTAAAGTCTACGGTCTTTCGCCTGTGATTGTAGAAGGCGTGATCGGGAGAGTTGACGCGCTTCCTCAGCTCTGGTCACAAGTTCTCCAACGTAGTCGTCAGAGATATCATCTGGTAGGTAGGGTAGTACGGCATCGATGTAGGTCTCGGCCTCGCGGGCGTGGACAAGAAAGAACGGAGTGTAGCCGGTCGCCTCCTGTTTAGCAGTGTTGTAAGCAAAAGTTACGTAGGGTAAAACTTGGTCCCAGTCCTTCTGCTCGACACCTGTGTACATGGACAACATGTCTCCCAGAGTTTTGTTGAACCTTTCAGTCAGGCCGTTGGTCTGGGATGGTAGGCCGTTGTAAATCTGTGCACAATTCCGCACAGATCATTGATCTCTTTTATTACTTGAGAAATGAAATTTCTTCCGCGATCTGTTATCATTTCTCTAGGAGCTCCATGCTTCAAGATAACATCTTCAACCAGGAACTTAGCTGTTTCGATTGCTCCTCCGTCTGGGATCGCTTTCGTTATGGCATACCTTGTCATATAATCGGTGCACACAATGATCCAACGGTTCCATCTTTAGAAACTGGAAATCTTCCAAGGAGATCGACCCCGACCTTATGGAATGGATTTTCTACAGGTGGTATGGATACAAGTTGTCCAGCCGGACGTCGAGGTAATTTCTTCCTTCGTTGACACTCCCGACAATGGCTTACATATTGGCGAACAGTTCTATAAAGGCCAGGCCAATAGAATCGTTTCTTCACTTTGTCATACGTTCGGGCGAAACCCAAATGCCCAGCTGTAGGAGCGTCATGTAAATCTGCCATAACTTCCGATCTTAAGTGTTTAGGAATCATCATAAGCCAGGTCTTCCAGTTGTGCTATAGTTTTTCTTGTATAAGATGCCGTCGATAATGCTGAATTCCTTTCTGGTGTAGCCCGAGTTTAAATTATCGATTATTTTAGCTAAATCCGGGTCTTTAGTCTGCTCTATATCGACGTTGGTTAGTGACATCACAGCACTTGGTTGATCGTTCTCAAGCGGGCTCCTTGACAGACAATCGGCATCCTTATGTTTGCGTCGCTCTTGTAGATAACGGTCACGTCAAATTCTTGCAACTTCAGCGCCCATCTTGCCAAACGGCCAAAAGGATCTTTCTGTCCTACCAACCAACATAGAGAATGATGGTCAGTGACAACCGTGAATGGTCGACCGAACAAATATGGAGGGAATTTGCTAATAGACCAGACTACAGCAAGGCATTCTTTTTCTGTTGTAGAATAGTTATGTTCAGCCTTTGTCAAGCTTCTAGATGCATAAGCTATAGGCCGCTCCTTTCCACCTTGTATTTGTAGAAGAACAGCTCCAATACCATGTCCGCTTGCATCCGTGTGTAGATGGGTATTAGCGGATTCATCAAAGTGTCCCAAGACAGGCTCTGAAATTAGAGCTGTTTTAAGGACTTCAAACGCTTTCTCTTGAGCTGTATCCCAGTAGAATTGTTTTTCGGTCTTCGGTAGGTCATGCAAAGATCTAGCTTTGTCAGCAAAATTTTCAATAAATCTTCGGTAATAGGAACATAATCCAAGAAAGCTTCTCAGTTCAGAGATATTCTTTGGCCTTGGGAAATTTAGAGACGGCTTCAACTTTATCTGGATCTGGATGAATTCCATTGGCGTCAACAAGGTGTCCTAAAATCTTTATCCTCCTTGATCCAAAAAGACACTTTTTGTGGTTCAAGCTTAGTCCAGCTTTCTGGATGCACCTTAATACAAGTTGTAGACGACGTAGATGTTCCTCAAAGGTAGGTGCGTAAACTACGATGTCGTCCAGGTAGCAAATGCACATGTTCCATTCAAGACTGCCCAGAACACTATCTATCATCCTTTCAAACGTTGCTGGAGCGTTGCATAGACCGAAAGGCATTACTCGGAATTCATACAGCCCATCTGGAGTGATAAAGGCAGTTTTCTCCCTGTCTTTTTCGTCCACTTCAATCTGCCAATACCCGGACCGAAGATCCATCGTGGAGAAGTAACTAGAGCCAGCTAAACTGTCCAAGGCATCGTCAATGCGTGGCAGCGGGTAAACATCTTTTTTTGTTAGCTTATTTAATCGACGGTAATCAACGCAGAATCTCCAGTTCCCATCTTTCTTTCGAACTAGAATAACTGGAGATGACCAAGGACTTTCAGAGGGCTTCACGATGTGATTTTCAATCATCTTATTCACTTCATCTTGAATTAGTCGTCGTTCACTTGGTGCTACTCTATAGGGCCGCTGTTTGATAGGAGAGTGGTCTCCTGTGTTTATCTTGTGCTTCACAGTACTGGTGGGCTTAATAGGAGTACTCCCAAAGTCAAATATGTCAATAAACTCGTCAAGGCAAGAAACAAGCTGTAACCTTTGAATTTCAGGACAGCCCTGGATCTAGAGTAAGGTTTATCTTCTGTGACCATTCACGTGACTTTAGCTGTGTTTCTTGTAACTCATCGCTGGATTCAATAAGACTGCAGATATTCCCATTCTCATAAACTTTCCATGGTGCACATATTCATTCCTGATGGAATCAGTTGCGGCAAGACGCTCCATTCGCCACCCAAATGCTACCTCGGCCGTGTCGAAATGTAACCAATGAGTTTGGTATAAGAACTTCCTTTCTTAATAATAAGTCCTTAGAAATTGAGACTAAAACATCTCTAACACCACATATTTCTTCGTTTATCACACTGATCTTCTTTATTGATTTAGGCGGGATGACGAAGTCGTCGGAAGCAAACTATCTCTGGTTTTCCTCCTCTCGAGATTGCAGGACGGAGGTTTCCCCGAGATGGAGTTCATTTCTGCCACAATCAATGACGGCCTCGGTGGCCTTGAAGAAGTCCCATCCAAATATGATGTCATGGCTGCATTCCACCATAACAACGAATTCAAATGAGATATTCAGACCATTAACTTCTATGTTCAGGACACATTTTCCTATGGTTTCTATTAAATTTTTGTTTGCGGCTTAAGAATGGGACCTGGTTCTTTGAAGAGAGGTGGCTTTAGTTCGCGTCGAAATTTGTCTGAAATAACAGAAAAGTCGGCTCCTGAATCCACCAATGCTTTAATTTTGCGTCCATTTATTTCGACCATAACAAACTTTTCTTTTAATTTAGCGGCGATATACCCTGGAGGATTTTCCTCAATGGCGACCTCACCCCCGTTAGAAGCCGCTCCACTTAGTTTTCCACATTCTGAGGCTTGGGAGAACGGCTGAAACGACGGGCCTGGCGACTGGGATTTGTCTTCGGGCTGGCGACCTTGCGCGGCTTGGATGTGGGGAATAACTCTTGTAGAAGTACGTCGAGGTTTTGGGCGTTACATAGTCGTCGTCGGCGTCATATCTCGGGGGTCGACTCGAAAATCCAACATTTCTTCCTTCTCCGCCATTTCCTTGTCCTGGCTTCAGCGAAGACCTGCCGTCCGTTCCCCACAATAAAGGACGACATGTCCGGGGTCGTCCGCAGTGTAAGCAGATAGGTTGTCGGTCGTAGTTCTCCAATGTTCCGTCTTCCTGGGTTGGTTGGCGGTCGATATTATAATAGGGCGTTCGTGGTTGTTGTTGTACCGACGTTGACTTGTGGTCTGGTAGGTTGTAGAGCACGGCTGACCTCTTCCCTCACAGTCTGTTCCAGGGCGTTCACCTCTCGGAGCGGATAGATCACTTCAGGTGCTCAGAAAACCTTTGTATCTCTTCTCTAACTATGCGGCGATTAAGCCGGCCAAGTCGTCTGAGTCGTCAACACACGAAATGGGCATTACGTTTGACAACCTGGCGAATTTCGTACGGCCGATCATGCGCTGCTTGACGGTTTTCATGATGACGGCAAAACTTCAGGATCTCATCTA
>CP092877.1:8041959-8100815 GCA_030710605.1 Cordylochernes scorpioides
GGTTATGTACATATTAATTCGATGTATAGGATTAAGGTACAGAGTGGGAGCGGACAATCATCGGCTATGTACAATATACACTGGTCCGCAAAATTAAAGGAACAACACATGTTTAAGAAAAAGAAAAGTTTTATTAAGGGATATATATCTAGTTTTGGTAGATTCAGAAGCTTCCATGAATTAAGTGTAAGAGAATCAGAGGCTGGATCTCAAAAGTATTGTTTAATTAACAACAATATTATATTAAGATGACAAGGAACAAAAACGAGTCACAAAAGGCAAGCGCAGTAGCAGTAAGAAAACCAAAACTTAAACTACAGGTATAGACAGTGTGGCGCCAGGTCACGTGATGTCTGGGTAGGATGGTGTCGTTGCTAGGCAACAGCTGATGTGCGAAGTTACTCTCCAACACTCCCACCTAACAAGCACTTTGTTGTTTCAAACAGTCCAAGTTGGCTTCTTAGTCTTCTATACCTTTCTGGAGGTAGAGCTTTCGTAAATATGTCTGCAGCTTGATCATTGGAGCAGACATAAAGAAGGTCAAATGCATGTTTTTGAAATTGATCTCTGATAAAGTTATGCGAAATATCAATATGTTTAGTTCTTTTGTGGTATTCTGGGTTGTGAACGAGTCTTATGCAGCTTTGATTGCCGCAAAAAATTGTTGTAGGCTTTACTTGTTCTTGATGTAGCTCGCGTAGAAGTTGTCTCAGCCAAATTGCTTCTTTCGTTGCTTTGGAAGCCCCAATATATTCAGATTCTGTTGTTGACAGAGACACACAATTCTGTTTTTGACTGCACCAAGAATTATTCAACATGAACACATATCCGGTGGTTGATTTTCTTGTGTCTAGGTCTACAGCAAAATCAGCATCGGAAAAACCTATCAGAGATGTAGTGCAGGAACTCCCACCAAAACAAATACCGATGTTTTTCGTAGCTTTTAAGTATCCAAATATTTTCTTTACTGCGGTCCAATGTGAAGGTCCTGGGTTGTTCATAAATTGGCTAACCCTGCTGACTGCGTAGGCAATATCAGGTCTAGTTCCAGTCATGAGGTACATTAAACTACCAATTGTCTGTCTGTATGGAATCTTGTTCATTTCTTCAATTTCCTGATTATCCTTTGGGCACATCTCTTTTGTTAGTTTTGAGTAAGGATCAAAGGGTACAGATTGTAATTAATTTCAAGAAGGTTGTAATGTTCAAGTGTTCTTTCAATGTATGAGGCTTGATGTAGAAATAACATTTTAGTCGTTCTATCTCGATATATTTGTAGGCCAAGGAAAAATTCGGCAGTAAAAGGTTTCATTTCAAAATTGGAATTTAAGGACTGTACTATATCATCTAAATATTGTTTATTTACACTGCAGATTAAGCAATCATCTACATATATTGCAAGTAATATGTAAGCCTGTTTACATTTCATTGTATAGACACATGAATCTGATATGCTAGGTTTGAGATCAAACTTAATTAAAAACTCATGAAATTTCTTGTTCCACATTCTGGGGGATTGCTTAAGACCATAGATGCTTTTCTGAAGAGAGCAAACATGATTGGAAAATCTGGATTTTCATAACCTTGGGGTTGTTCCATGTAAAGTTCTTCTTCCAAATCACTATTCAAGAAGGCAGATTTTACATTTAATTGAATCATTTCCATATCAAGTGATGCACAAAGTGATAAGATTGTTCTAATTGAATCAAATTTTACTACTGGAGAAAAAGTTTCACCATAATCAAGTCCTGATTTTTGTGAATAACCTTTCGCAACTAGTCTAGCCTTAAACATTTTATTTGATCCATCTGCATTTTGCTTTATTTTGTATACCCACTTGCATGCAATAGCTTTTCTGTCTGATGGTAGTGTCACATAAGTCCATGTTTGATTTTTCATCAAGGAATTGAATTCATCATCCATAGCTAGTTTCCACTTTTTTGAGTTTTGTCCTACAATTGCATCTTCATAGTTCAATGGTTCTTGGTCATGGACATAACAAGCATATGAAATAGCTCTTGTACAGTTGGTTGTTGATTGTTCCTTTTCTCTGATTCTATTCCTGAGAGGGTGTCGACATGATTCTTCTGGTTTGGAACTGGTATTTGTGCTATCAACACTTTCTTCACTATATATAGTTAAATATATGTATTAGCTTCAGTAAATATTACATCTCTGCTTATGATAATTTTTCTAGCAATAGGATCCCACATTCTCTAATTTTTTGTTAGTTTCAGTATATCCAACAAAAAATGTACGAATACTCTTTTTGTCTAATTTCTTTCTGTTATCTTTTGGTATATGCACATAAGCGTCTCATCCAAAAGTTTTCAAATTTAAGATGGAGGGTTTTCTCTTGTACCATATTTCATAAGGTGTAGAATTTCCCAATACTTTAGTAGTACATCTATTTAAGAGATAGACTGCTGTGTTTACGGCTTCAGCCCACAGTTCAAGCGGCATTTTTCTTCCATGTAACAAGCATCTAGCTGATTCAACTATTGTTCTGTTATCTCTTTCAGAAATTCCATTCTGTTCTGGGGTATATGGAGCAGTGAGTTCATGAACAATTCCTAGAGATTTTAGATAATCAGAAAAATTCTTATTTAAGAATTCTGTGCCATTATCTGTTCTGAATATTTTTATTTTATTTCCAGTTTCAGTCCTAACTATTTTTACAAATTCTTTAAATTTCTCAAGTACATCTGATTTATGCCTAATGAAGTAGGCCACTCTAAATCTTGAAAAATGATCTTTGAATGATAATAAAAATAATGATCCATCTGGTGATCTTTTACTCATTGGTCCACAAACATCTCAATAGATCAGCCCTCCTGGATAGGTCGAATTTGGACTTGTTGACGCGTGAAAAACCTTTCTATTTTGTTTTCCATAGATGCATGCTTCACATAGTAAAGAATCAGGCTTTTCTCTAATTTTAATGTTTTCTTCAAAAACATTATTTTCAAACATTTGGGTTAATTTTATAGGATTTACATGACCCATTCTTTGATGCCATATATCTAGACTTAACTGAGCAACATGAGTTTGTGAAGATTGCTTTGCTTTAATAAAAATTCTATAAAGATTTGAATTGTCCTTTATTCCAGTAACTAGCACTTTCGATTTTTTTTTTCAATTTTATCTGATTTCCATTACAAATGAGCGTCAAACCATGTTTTGTTGCAGTAGATATTGAAAAAAGATTGGTCTCCAATTCAGGTATATAGAGAACATCCAAAAGAGTTGCATTAATTTCCTGACTATCAACATAAGAGAGAATATCAATATTTCCCTTACCTTTTGCATAGATCTTCTTTCCATCTCCAAGGCACACAGGATGAACACCTTCTGGTATTTCTTCGAACGTAGAGAACCATTCTCTTCTGAAAGTCATTTGATCCGTTGCTCCAGAATCTGCAATACAGGAATCCTTTGTTTCAGCGAGGAAGGCACTTGTATCAGCTGAAAAAGCACAGCTATCATCTCTGGCTGAAGAACTTGGCTGTTGTCCTTTTTGTTCTTCCTTTCTTTTATAGCATTCTTTCACCAATGTCCTTTCTTCTTGCAATATCCACAGTGTGTGTTCTTCTTTTATCTTTAATGGATTGTTGATGCTGCTGTTGTTTGTTGGAAGATGTTGAATTTCTGTTGAACTTTGAAAAAGTCATCAAGGCATTATCTGGTTTAAAAATTTCCTGAAGAATCCCAATGATCCTGTAAGCTTTCTTCTTTCAGTAATCTTGCCGTCAAGTTTTCTAGAGTCTTTTCTTCTGATGAAACTGAATCCCACGCTGTTATGAAATTCTTGTATTTATCAGGCAAGCTGCAAATTATCTTTGTAATTAGGGCAACATCAGAGATTGGCTCACCTAGATCTTTCATTTGTTGTGCCTGAGTTTCAACTTTGGAAATGTGAGAAGCAATGTTATCATTTGGATTCATTTTATATTCGAAAAATCTTTGTTGCAGCAAATATTTGTTTGTTTCAGATTTCAGTTCATATAATGTTGATAATTTCTTCCACATTTCTGCTGAAGTCTGGCAATTAACAATCTGTTGAAGATATTTAAACTCTAGAGCAGTAGTGATCAGCATTTTGGAATTTGCATCTTTCTTTTTCCATTCAGAGAATTTTGCAATATCCTCTATTTCAGGTTTTACTTCAGAGCCATCAGTTATACTGAGAAGATCTTTTGCTTCTAGAATAATCTTCATTTGAAATTTCCATAGATGAAAATTATCGCCGTTGAATTTTTGAATTTGTGGAAGTTCAGTTGTCATCTTGAGTAAGCAAACGAATTTCAGCTTAGATAAACAAAAATATTTGATACCAACCAAACTCTGCTGCCATGTAAGAGAATCAGAGGCTGGATCTCAAAATTATTGTTTAATTAACAATAATATTATATTAAGATGACAAGGAACAAAAAAGAGTCACAAAAGGCAAGCGCAGTAGCAGGAAGAAAACTTAAACTACAGGTATAGACAGTGTGGCGCCAGGTCACGTGATGTCTGGTAGGATGGTGTCGTTGCTAGGAAACAGCTGATGTGCGAAGTTACTCTCCAACATTAAGAGAGTATGTAAAACAGAAAAACAAATAAAGTTGTTCCCAATGTGCAAAATACCACCGTCTACGTTGACTCCTCCTCCAGCACGTGCCTGAGTCTTTCTCAAAGCGTCCTAATTTACGCTCCACTAGATTTTTATTGAACCTTTTTGTTTTTTTTTTAAGTTTTCATGGCTTATAGGCAACATTTATCACAAGAAAAAATGGCAAGCTATTGGAAGGATAGAAGCAGGCCAATCACAGGCAGAAGTAGCAAGATGGCTTGGAGTGACAAGAAACGTTGTCTCAAGGCTTTGGAAAAAATTTCAAACGACAGCTAATGTTGCCAGAACACCGGACAAGGACAGCCAAGGGTCACAACGTTAAATCAAGACCGTTATTTGAGTCTCCTTGTGCGTCGCAATAGGAGAATGACAGCATCGCAACTACAAAGTGACCTCAATGCAGCTACAGGAGTCTTAGTATCAACTGAAACAATACGCAGAAGGCTTCACAAGAAGAGCCTCTATGCTCGACGACCCATAATTTGTGTGCCATTGACACCACCCTCAAAAGAGAGCAAGGAAACTTTGGCGCAACAACATGTCGCCTGGAATCCAGATGAATGGAGGCGTGTAATGTTCACTGATGAGTCCAGATTCTCTCTAAAGAGCGATTCTAAAGAGCGATAAAGAGTGTCTTTGTCTGGAGAGAGGTAGGAACCAAAAATAATCCCGGAATATGGTTGAAAGGGATCCCTACAGAAGCCAAGGTTTTATGGTCTGGGCTGGAATCTTCTTGGGCGGTTGCACAGCACTCCATATTTTTCGGCAAGGAACCCTGACTGGACAGAGGTATCGGGACGAGATCTTGGCAGCATACGTGATACCTCAAGCATTGGAAATGGGAGAAAACTTTCTTTTAATGGATGATAATGCCCGTCCACATAGGGCTGGTGTGGCCGACACTTTTCTCCAAAACCATGCAATTGCTCGGATGAATTGGCCATCTCGATCACCAGACCTAAATCCCATTGAGCATGTATGGGACAACCTAGGACGGCGGAGCTCATCCCTCCAACCCCCTCCTAGAAACACTAATGAGCTAGAAACAGCCTTAACACAAGAGTGGGCGTTGATTCCACAGGAGCTGATAAACTCCCTAATTCTTAGTATGGGTCACCGATGTTAACAACAATATCCAAGATATTTATTCAATGACTGCAAGAAGGTCATTGCTTGACCGGCTAATTTGCATAAAATACGTGTTATAATTCTTTGATTTCGGGTATTCTAATCAATAATGGAATAATAAATTTGTGTATAAAATTTCATTGATAAATGTTCAATAAAATTTGAGATAAAATGCTAAAAATGAAGAGAAAAAGTTTTCTTTATTAAAATATATAGGTTACAAGCTTTCGGGCACCAAGCCCTTCTACAG
Organism: Cordylochernes scorpioides; assembly: GCA_030710605.1. NCBI lineage: Eukaryota > Metazoa > Arthropoda > Arachnida > Pseudoscorpiones > Chernetidae > Cordylochernes > Cordylochernes scorpioides. Next base: position 8,047,953 of record CP092877.1, read on the forward strand.
GTACTCACTTTTAGCATTTTATAAGCTATTAAAGAGAAATTTCGTGATTTTCGTTTTAAAATTTGAGATAAATGAAAAAAATATGTTGTTCCTTTAATTTTGCGGACCAGTGTATATATATGGACGCATGATTGATAAGGTTTAGGGAACGGTAAATAGATAGTATAGTATTCCTTAATTTCTGGGAATATATACATTCTTATTTTTTCAAAACTACAACTCTTGATTTATTTAATCCTGGAAAATTTAACAAAGTTCAGGAATTTTATTCATCCGTTCTCGACACAATAAATTTGACCTTTGCCTTCAACAATAATTAAAACTAAGTTTTCAAAGATATCTTTGTATTTTTTTTTATCTTCCTATTAGTTTGGCATAAAATTTCAATATATTTTAATATGTATGTTATCAATTTGTGCGTGTGGCATAGCTTCAATTCAAGATTTTCTATATATTTTTCATGCCTATTCACTTATTGAATGTTGAGGCTCCGCTTTACATTTCAAATTCAATAAGTGTATTATTTACATATAGATTAGTCTTTGAATAATATATTTTCGTATTCGGTTTAAATTCCTTATATATATTCAATTATTGTTGCGATCGCGGGGCTCAAATGCAAAACCCACGAAACTATCAAGTGTTGGGTTCACGTGTTTTCATTCACTTTAGACATACAAAATAAAACTTGGCTTCTTTTTTCTTACCTTTAAACAAAAACCAAATATAAAATTACAAATTTATAAATATTTACCAATTAAAAATATCTAAAGTTCAAGAAGGAGGCCTAAATTAAAATTTCTCAACAACAACACAGAAACTAAACCAAACGACTCTAAATTCTCTTCTAATCTAACTACACCGAGTAAAAAGAATAAATAATAATAAATATTTTTTAATAAAAGCAAATCAACGAAATTATTCTGAATTTACATCCGCTAATAAAAATCAATCAAAGATATATTCAGTATATAATAATAAAAAATATTTTAAAAAAGAACACGTATAAAGAAAACCTAAAGAGGCAAAAAAATAAAATGAAATCCAAATATATACACTTTCTTCAAATAATTATTATATAATATATTCATTCCTCTTTATATATACTGAATTTTTTAAATCTGCTTTCTCTTTAAATTTGTCCTATAACACCGATCTGATTGGCCTTTTATTTTACTTTTGCTGCAGGTAATTTCTTCATATTTGCATTTATCATCATATTTCTTCGTTCCAAACTTCTTCATACACTTGTTTCTCTTTGTTATTCTTTATATCAAACACATTTCCATGTTTTGACTCCGTTGAATGCATGAGAATATGTTCATGTTGTGTTTTCATGTCATTCATGGCTATGTTCATTGCTATTTTATGAGCTTTGTTAAAGGTTAATTCTGATTTTGTTAACAACAATTCCACAAACACATCGATGGCGAAGCCATCAAATACCCCCCATATTGACAATTCTCTCTGCTTAGCCTATTAGCCCAAACATTATTTCTATAGGCTTCATTGAAATAGCACCGTTGAACCGTAAATGATGACATAGGAAGTTGAAGGTGGTTGTAACCTTATCTAATACTATATCATGGTTAAAATTATATTTTGGCCATTTAAGCTGAAGCAAATTTCGTATTAGGCTATAAATATAATCGTAACATATAACCTAAAGAAATTGGATTTTGTTTTTTAGTGTCTTCAATTACATTTGCCAAAAATAGCTTCCAATTTTGCAGAATATTTTCCCCACTCAACTCCTTTTTCGAATTTTTTCAATTTTCCGAACCATTTTATTTTCTTTATTTCTATTCTTTTTATCTTGTCGTCAATTGTCGCCTAACGTCTTTTCAAATATAGAGAGGGGAATTATTCACCAGTTGCGCTACTAATAAAAATGTTGACTTTTATTTTTATTCTCAATACCTACCTATCTGTATGTAATGTTTTTTTTATTTTTTGAGGCTACAATATTTACATATGGATGTTGATAGATACCTTCTCTCTCTCTCAATGATAATATTAATCTGTTATTAATAATTAATTATTTAAGAAAATGTATAACAACTAATTTACACATAACATAAACTGGTTGACATTTTTTTAAACTCAGATTCTGCATTTTGCCCGAATATTTTAAAGGTGGGTTTACAATGTAAAACATTTCTATGATAAATTGTTACAATTAAATTATGGTTTGATAATTGAATATGTTAAAACAAATATAACAGGGGAATTGAAATTTTAAAATTTTAATCAATAGTAAAAAGTTATCATAACAATATTCAAAATGATTTTAAAATATAAAATTTCACAATGAACGTAAATAATTAAAAGAAGTGATATAATTTGTTGTAATTAAGATGAAGTATATAGCTTCACAATAAAATAACAGGAAATTAAAAGATATAATAAATGTTTTCAGTGTTAATTGGTAATAAAAATGTCAATTAGGTTTGTTATGATTCATTACGAGGAATTAGAATGACAATTTTCGATTAATGTCACCTTAATCAAAATGGTAATCGACAATATTGTCACATTGGAAAATTAGGAAAGACAAACTTCGGAAAGACACAGCAATTTATTTAGAGAAAATACAAATTATAATGATAAAAAAGCAATAAGGGAATTTACAGAAGCAAAATATATAATATCAAAATTGATAATTTGTTAATAAAATAATAAATACTTTGCTACAAATTCATTCTATTTGCCCAATAACCATTCTACTAATATACAATCTAGCAAGAGTCTATCTCTCATATAACTTCACATGAACGATACAATAGTTTCAATATCAATTTATCTCTCTCTCTCTGTCTGGGTATCCGAGTCTCGTGGCTCCCCGGGCACATCCTGGCTCGTCCATGGTGGCGTCGGCCTGCTTGACATCGCGGGCCAGCTTCGGCTCGCCTGCCTGAAGGGGGTCCAAGCCTCTCTTCGCGGCGCCGCCAACGGCTACTCTTGGCTGGTCCTCAGCCCGGCGAAGCTGACACCGCCGGCTCCTGACGTCTGGCTCTCGTCTAGGAGGAGGAGACTGCTGAGCTTGTGGGAGGCCGCCTCAGGTGTCCTTGAGCTGGACCACAGGGTTCAGCATCCCGCCATTCTGAGGTCCCTGCGCCTTCGAAGCGACAACAGGTTCCTGCGGCCGCCAGACCTACTGGCTCCCGAGCGCTGGCTACAGGCGACTGTCGGGGACTTCTCCGATGGCGCCCCAGCACTAGCGCGCTCAACGCGGGCCCCGCTCCTGGACGCGCAGCATCTGGGGGCCTTCTGCCAACGTTTCCTGCGGGAAAACGCCAGCTCCAGCTATCATGCGGAGTACGAGGCGGAGCCCATCATCCTGCGGGGCTCGGCGACCCCCATTACCCATCTTACTAGCCAGAGGGCCCGCCGAGCATTGGACTCGGCACGGCTCCAGGCGCTTCCTACTGCAGAGCTGGCCACCTGTGCCGCCTGTGGGTCCAGCGACGGGTCGCTGGCCCACAGATATTGGAGTTGCCGAGCCGTGCGACCCCTGCTCCGGGAGGTGTTCGCCTCCTGCGAAGTGCCCCTGGATTTGCAGGCCTGGCTCTTCGGCGTCGGCCTCCATCCCGAGGCAGTGAAACTAACAAGTGTGGCGAAGGCTACCATCTACAAGTACCATCTTGGTCTTGAATTGGGTAATGCCAGCCAACACATCGACTTACCCACTCTGTGGGAAAGAACTCTCGCAGTCCATCGGTGGCGGAGTCTTTTCTCGCGGTGGGCGCCACCAATGAAGACCTTGTTTATATTTATATATATGTATATTTATCAATTATTTTATCTATTTATTTCATATATTTATCATTATTAATCTTATTTATTCATTTTATGTATTTAACCTTATATAATCTTATATGGACGTTATAATAAATCAGTTTCAATATCAATCTCTCTCTGGCTGGGTATCCGAGTCTCGTGGCTCCCCCGGGCACATCCTGGCTCGTCCAGTCTTCGATGGTGGCGTCGGCCTGCTTTACATCGCGGGCCAGATTCGGCTCGCCTGCCTGAAGGGGGTCCAGACCTCTCTTCGCGGCACCGCCAACGGCTACACTTGACTGGTCCGTAGACAGGCGTGGCTGACTCCGTCGACTCTTGTGTTTGGTTCTCAGGAGACCTTCCTTCGTGTTTTTTTCAAGGGCTCATAAAATTTGTCGCTTCACCTATGGTGCATTTTTGTCTGGATTTTCATAAATGAGTATGTGACATATCTTTATATCCGCGTGATTGGTGCAGACATATGATCATGCGTTCGTATTTGTATTTAAAATAAAAATGTCATTTCTCCCGTTAGCCTCTCATCGACTTACAACAGCCTGTTACAATGAGAATATTTTATTGAGAATGTTTATATAAATGGAACTTCCGTCTCTGCCCCGACAACTGGCTCCCATCAATAACAAAGCACCTGTCCACATTCAGAGCATCTTAGTCAGACTTTCCACCAAACGCAAAACTTCTGTGTTTTTTTTTTTGCGCTTCATACTCCCTCTGACATGGCTCGGAGGGAATTTTACCATTTTCCAAGCTGCTGGGACCCAATTTGTATCAAGACAATATGCAACGGCCGAGATCACTTATATATATTCATATTTATCTATATTTAACCTTATATAAGCTTATATGGATGATGAAGTGACATCTTAATCTCTCTATTGTGATTTATTTATACATATTTAAATAAAATAAAGTATATGTAATCTCTAGTCTATATATATAAAATTGAATGTCTGTCTGTTTGTCTGTACTCTATAGATTCAAAAACCATACATCCAATCGCCGTGAAATTTGGGGTATTATTAGGTATATCACCGGGAATGTTTTTGAAAAATAATTTCATGAATATCTTGAATATCCTTAGAGTTATTTGCAGATTTGTAGATTTAACTCGCAAGCAGCGCCCCCATTGTGACGATGATAACAAGTTTTCTTATCACTAAGTTTGTTATCTTAAATATTATTTATCAAAAGTAAGATTATCTCAGGATGACACGGCAATGTGACACGGGAAAAAATGTTCACTAGATAAAACTATGATTTTCTAATGTAGAAAATTAGGAAAGACAAAATTCAGGATGACACGGCACACAGGGACCGGGAAAAAATTTTCACTTTATCGAGAGATTCAAATTTACGAGTTTCAAATTATCAAAATATATCTTTTTTTTTAAATATGTTTTTAGAGAATTGTTTTAACAAATGTTCGCTAGACAAACCTTTACTCGGGTAAAACCCCGGGCGAAGCCGATTACGTTTTATAAGTTTATAGAGAATTGTTTTTAACAAATGTTCGTTAGACAAACATTCACTCGGGTAAAACCCGTGCGAAGCCGGGCACATCCGCTAGTTAATTATAATTGTTCAGACATTTAATGTTGCATATAAAATAATAAAATAGCTGTTGGTTTTTCTTCTGAATGTTTTTTTTTTTTTTCATTTTGTATTTCTTCACCAAAAGGAACTAATCAAAATGCTAGGATATAATTGTTCCAAGTTTGAATTAAATACAATGAGAGCGGTAAAAAATAATTTTACTCCTTGGAATCTCTCTCTTTGTAAACTTATCGATTTTCCCCAAATGTCCAGGCCGGTCTAGGAACGGCGAGGTTTATCGCGAGTTTTCATAGAGCCTTCGAGCTTCTTAATTTTGCCTTCTAACGTTTTTACTGTGTCCTTGAGACAATCCATGTGAAACTTCATCTTTTCCAGGTCCTGTCTCTGTTTTGATTTCTTCGACCTCGATGTCTGAGATCCACTTCTTGTACTCGCACTCCACCGTGTTGTTGAGCTTTATGGCGGCCTTCAGTATGTGCTGGAAATCTTTCCTGGTCAGCTCCACGGGCCCGTCGTCGTCGACCTTGCTGCTGGTGCTGGTGGAGGTGCCGCACTGCCCCACGGTGCCCAGTAGAGCCAGTATGTAGCAAGTGCCGGCAAACCTCCTAATCATGCTGCGCCAGTAACAATAAGGCTGGTTTCTAACCTGGTCATGTTTATTGTGGGCTCCTGGTTAGAAGACAAGATTCACGTATCGTTATACTTGAATAAAAACTGAAATTCTCATCATTCCTATTATTTTCAAAATGATAGCAGAATGAATTGCGAATTGGCATAAAAAAATGTTGAAATTTTAATACAAATATCAAATGCGCAAATTATTCTAAAATCGTCTATCATATCAAAAATACAATAATAATTTCAAATATTTAAAAATTTAAAACTTGAGGAATATCGTCTATCATTATTGATCAGTATTTTGTACAAAGAAGGATTCGGTGTGCAATGGCGTTCATTCTATGTTAACTCGATATTTCTTAATGATTCCTCAATGTTTAATCATTGCCTACAATTTCCTTCTCGAGTATTTATTGGAATTATCCGGAGTTCTTTCTGTTTTATAACACGGAGATAAATCCAATTGGAACCTATAGAAATTATTATCTATAGGAAAATGAAGTTATGTTGACTACAATATTTACGATATACTACAAGATTATAATGTTGAATTTTGGTTTTGCAATCGGCAAGTTCTGGTGTGGCGTTCTAGCTGCTAATCTATTCCAGTCTTTTACAATATTTTAATGCATTTAGAAGCTTCCTCGACTATCTGACGAACTTTGCTCGACAACATTTTGCTACATGCCCTGGTCCATAGCATTTGAATCAAATGGATCTCTCATCGTGTCCTTTCAGATACAGAATTATCAGCAAGATTATTATTATTAATCATTTTCTATAATTTTCTCTTGGCTTAAATATGGGATATTGGCAAGTTTGCTGCGGTGTGTTGGGATAAAGTTCTATATATTTTTTAGAATTTCGGCTTTTATAGGGCAATAGCAAGTTTCTTTCCTCCATTGTGAATATTCCCTTGGAAAGTCATTCCTTGCATTGTGGTATCTCTCTCATTTCTATAATTCCTGTTTGAAATAATAATATTTTATGATCGTTGTTGATATACCTTTTCGAAACATTCCTATTTTTTACATGCATCTAAAAGTTAGTCAATGATTTTTTCGATATATGATGCGACGGCGTACTCCTTCTTTAAAATGCCAACAAAAAAATTAATCTGATCTACCATTATCGCATCAACTTTACAGCATAAAAAATAATTTATTCAGCAAGTCACATCGTTGATTCATCCCAGCTTTGCATCCTATTGATTTTAAACATCAGAAGATTCTAATTCTCATTACCGGCGAAGTCCTGGGTTTTAGTTTTCCCAGTGGGTAACAGCGGCTTTATGAAGATCATACCGTGTTCTCGCACCTCCCACAAACTTCATTGGGCGTAGCGAGCTATGATTTAACCCGCCCACCTGTGCAAGAACCAAATTTCTTTAGTTGGATTCAATCCATTTGCCAGGATCCGTATATCCGTCGTACCTTTCAATTAAAAATAAACTGGGGTTCAATAGCATTGAATCGAATCCAGTTGTTACACCAGCATTGGTTGTAGAGGTTTGACAGAGTGTTTGTTCACTGGGGTCGATGTTGTCGTCTAGCCCGAGATCTGATTTAAAAATGAGGTTATAATAGAAATTAGACAAATAATTGAAGTGAATAGCAAAAGAAAACTATCTGGTATCTTATAAAAATTATCAACTTATTAATATCATAATATCAAAATTAATTTGTGCAAATTTTAAAATGAATTGATAATGAATAATTTACATGAGTCGATGCCGGTTGTGACAACATTAAACAAAAAGGTAAAACATTGTGAAACATAAAATTAGAAAAATGTATATGCTAACTTTATTTTAAAATATAATCCCTTGTAATATATATAGGATCATTTGAAAATCATCCGGAGATAGGTTTCTTCAACCTAGTGTAATACCGGTTCTTGCTCTGTTACAGAGGAATACAACCATGGTGTCAAACAAGCCAATCTCAATTTACACTATCTTTAACATATCCAGTTAGAAATTTAGAGAGAGAGATTGAATATACTTTTATTAATCGTTCATATAAAATTATATAGGGTTAATAGAAGAAAAAAAGTAAAAATAAATATTATTTTCATCAGTGAAATCCCACTGATGGTTGTCTGGTATGATGTCACGCCCTGAAGTCTAAACAGATCTCCCCGACTATTGCCATGTCGAGGTATTTCATCAGAACATAGCTCTGCTCAGGTGACAGGTCCTCCCTGTTAGAATGAGAGACTATCTCCTCCCTATATGATAGAAAAACATTTGCATTTGAGAAAAGTGAATTATAAGAATGCAAAAAATAAAGCTTGCCAAAAAAATAAAATTATTATTGAATAATCAAAATAAATCTATATTATTTATATAAATATATAATCTTTTTTAAAAAAGGAAGTATTTGACCGCGCGCCTTGATGGCTTGATTGCTTATTTGGTTTCGATTTTTTTCGCTCTAACATGTTTTTCTAAGGTTTATGTAGGCTAAGATAAAAATATAGGAAATTGAAATATTTAAAAAGAAATATTCTCTATAAAATAATTCCTTGCATCAATATTGAGTAAAATTACTCAGGCCTCCAGGGAAAGTGTCATTTCAAAACATTTTCATTATTCTCTAGCTTTCGGGCACGGACGCCCTTCCTTAATTATTTATATATCCATTACACCAGGTTTTCTGCTGTGGAAGGACGTCCGTGCCCGAAAGCTAGAGAATAATGAAAATGTTTTGAAAGACACTTTTCCCTGTGGAGGCCTGATTAATTTTACTCAAGAAATATTTTATCAAGAGAAGCTAGTGCCACATCTTGTATAGCTTACTGTTATAAAATTATACTTTTGTCTAAAAAATAAGCTAATTGATTATATTATATAATGCTCTAGTTTTACAATTATAAAAGGGTAAAATTATTATTATATTCATATAGATATACAATTACAATTTGATATTCAGGTTATTTCTAGTGGCTCTCTTAATCTGCTGGTATATCTTATGTAAGAAGCTGTGCTATGTTGGCAGGAGATATGGCGTTCTGCTTGCTCCTCGGCCCAGTATTATTATTGGAGTTGGTAATGGGATATCTGATGATCTGGTCTATTGTTCAGGAATTTCGAAACGAGAATTTTATGCCATATCTACTTAATCCATGAGATAACATTTCATTAGCTGGTGATAGTTGTAGATAACATTTGAGCGAATAGAGTATTTGCTTTTTCGGGCGTGATGGATTTAAAAAATAGATATATTTGCCTGTTAAGTCAAAATCCAATTGTGATGATCAGTTTAAAAATAAGAAGAGAAAATCACAAAACGGAGAGATTTTCTTGCATTTATATATGTTTATACAACTTTAGGGAAAGTCTCCCATCAACGGGTATAATACTATATCAAATAGGTATAAGCGGTTAGAATTTTTAAATATTTTGCTAGCTATAACATTTATTTTCATGATGATTACAAATATAATATCAAAAATATTAGTACCTAATATGGAAGATTGATAAATATATAAATAACTATGTAATTTAATTTTATATAAATAGTACAATAAACATCAGAAAATTTAGATTCACGCATGATATCAGTTGATGTTGAATACGTCGATCCCACATAAAGAAAACTCTCAAAGAATTTTCAAATTTCATGTATAATCATCCTATAATAGATTTCCCCCATTCCAAAATTTATCGTTTTAATTACATTCAAATCTGTTTTTCAGTCAACGCAGGCGGCGTCATTTTCCTTATTTTTCAAATATTTTTAATGGCATGTAAATGTTTGGAAATAATTAGTGGAGATATGCTCAATGCCTTCCTGAGTGGACCTTGTAGTTTCGTATCAATTTCATACAATAACGCTTTCAGATCGGCGCTTTCAAATGGTTAAGGGTTGACAGGCCAACAACCAGGGAGTTAGAAGGACTGCAACAAGGGTCGGTCTGACGACGACCATGTGGGCCTTAAAAGCCATACCTAAGGTTGGCAATTCAACCATAACATAGGCTTCATAGGCCACACCTAAGGGTTGCACACCAACCATAACATAGGCTTCAAAGGCCACACCTAAGGTTGGCATGCCAACCATAACATGGGCTTCAAAGGCCACACCTAAGGTTGGCAATTCAACCATAACATAGGCTTCAAAAGCCACACCTAAGGTCTGCACGCCAACCATAACATAGGCTTCAAAAGCCACACCTAAGGTCGGCACGCCAACCATAACATAGGCTTCAAAAGCCATACCTAAAGTTGACACACCAGCCATAACATGAGTTTCAAAGGCCACACCTTAGGTTGGCACGCCAATCTTAACATGAGCTTCAAAGGCCACACCTAAGGTTTGCACGCCAACCATAACATGGGCTTCGAAAATTTCTTGAAGTGTTGACCCATGAAGGACGAGAGGGTTCAGAGAGAACTGTTTGACCCACCGATCACAACGTGGGTTCCAATGACCACACCGAGGTACCACGTGGATATTGAGGAAGGAGGGTTGTCAGTCCGACAAAAGGTGCTGCGACATTTTAATATCGAGAGCAGGAAGAGTAATGGCGCCCTTGGGAGGTTTGTCTTAAAAGCTTTCTCCTGTCTCCCGGCGTTCTCCACGTTGGTTAAACCGCACCACTTGATGAAAACACCGCCACTCCCGGGATAATGGAGCAGCGCTTTTACCTGTTCCAGAGTAAAAAGCCTGAATATAAATACGTTCTGTATTCATTTTTTCTGTGAGCTCTTTTCTTATAACAAAATTACATTATCCAACAATTCACAATCTATATACATTCCTAAAATTCTGAGTTTGAATATTGCCTTCAATTTTTTTCATCAAATAGAAAACTCTCACAATATAAGTTGTACAGCGTCTGTAAATTTGAATTTTCTATAGCAATGAGATTACCATCGCAAGTCGTCATCGAATATATTTCCTGAAAATAAGTATACGTGTTTGCGTGGAAATAATAAAAAATAAAAAGGTCGAGTGTTGGTATTAAAATCAAAAAATGCATTTCCTGACCACGAGCACACGAGCTTTGTAGATGGCAGAGCGCCATCTAGTGGAACAGAAATCAACTTAACGTTGATTTAGCCTGTTCCCTGATAAATGTTTATTGTGTGTGTTAATTGCTATTAAAAATAGTAAATATATGTTTTAATTCAGTAGGTAAAATATATTAGAGTGTCACTTTTCCATAGTTTTGTTGTTACACGTTCTGATAAGAAAATGCCTCTGTATTTTGGATTGAAGACTATGGTGTCTCGATACTGTGTTTATAACTTACATTGTGTTGTGATTTAATAAAAATATAAATGCTGTAAAGATACGTATTATGCGGTTTTAGTTAAGGTATTGAAGTTTCCATGCGTTCATTAGGCTGGGATGGCTTGCCGAAGGAAACCTGGTTATCTTTGTTGTTGGCACTTCTGGCTATATGGGGAAAGCGGTGGGCATTTACTTTCGACAAAATTCCGAGGGCTTTGACACTTCAACGCCGCATGCTTGTAGCGAAATTTGCCTTGTGCTGTGTGATGTATTATCTTATCCTGAATGGAAGTAGATGAATTAAATGTTTGGTGGCAGTGTCAGATCGTGGAGTCAGGATATGTTTTTTGAGCCGTTTCATGAACCATTTCTACAACGCTGCCACATGTTGTAAAGACGACATCTTGTAGTTGGTACAGTTTATCGGATTGTATCATGTAGGATCAAACGTACACTAGTGAGGTAGAGGTGGTGGTACGGTATAGGAACGTGGTGAATGTGAACAGGAATATAATGCAGAATGTGGTAAACATCCTTACAATGGTCCCAATATATCTAGGATTGTTGTTGGCTAGTCAGTACCATGGTGGCACCTTTCGCGGTTTAGTCTGAGCTTAGAGATAATGGTTTGGCTTATACATGGGGTTAATCGTGTTTTTCTAGATTCGTTCTAATATATCCTGGAAGAAGATGTCTGATGTGAAGTGGGTTGGGCTGCCGTGGGTTGTCCTCCTTGGAATATATCAAGTGAGAGGTGTCTGAATGAAAATGGATCGGTTTCGTTCTTCTGTCATTCAACTGCTGGTGATGCAATGTGAAAAATGTTTCCGTTGTAGTGTTAAAGTTTATTCAGTGCTGTTTTCTCTATTGAGGGACTAATTATTCTCATTCAGTTTGGTGAGATGATGTATCTAGGACCTCGTAAGATTATCATTCTTCATTCTCTAAATAGTACTCGAATCATTTTGAATTCGCCTCAAAATTGCTATACTTTTCAAGTTTAATTAAATAGTAATTTATAAATTGTTTTCTATTTATGACGAGAGATATTTACTCTCTCTTTTCTTAAAACTTATTTTTAATTTAATTTATTAATTTGAGTATAACATTTATATGTATTCGTTTGGAATAGAATGTTTTGTTGATTATCTAATTAAGCTACATTTTAGCAAAAAATAAACAACAATTTATTCTTCAGAAATACGCATCTCTTATGTATATTCAATAGTGGTAATTTAATATTTATATTTAAATATAAATTATTTGTGAATATACTCTATTTTACATATGCCAAAGAATACAAGACAAATATAGAAACAGTTCTTTCAAATAAATATAACTATTTTTTAAAATAATAGATCAATGTGTGTGTGTGTGTGCGTGTGTTTTCATATTAATCATTTTGTCATCTCTTCCATTTCACACCTACTAAATATTTATTAGACATCTTTTATGATTCTTACAGAGTGTTTGAGAAGTGTTGCGGAAACAATCTATTAGAGAAAATTTGACAAAACTTTCAAAAAGCAAGTTGTTGAAATTCGAGTCAGAACGAAGATTAGAACTCCGCCAAGCCTACTAGGAAGAAAGCAACAAAGTTTTTATTTAATCTCGGGCCGAGAGGCAATTAGAAGAATCAATCGTCTGCTCCTCGAGATGGATGAATGTATCAGACGATCTTTTAACGTCCCTCGTTTAAACGTCCGAATTTAATTCAACTTGATAAAAACATTTCGTATATACATATATAACATTCATGTTTCGTTCTAGGATACGGCTTCGATGATAAAGTACTTTTTACACCTATTTGGAAACGTAAAAACAATATATCCATTGAATACTTATGATAAATTATATTTTACTCGGTATATATTTACAAAAATATAGAATATTCAGAGATACGCCTCGTGTTAAAATTCAATAAATGTTTTTTATATAATAAAACGTCATTTATATTTTTTTCCTTGTTTCATATTTTTACATTTTTAATTATTATTATAAAAATAAATGCACTAAACACACATTCAATAGATATTTCCATCTAATTATGTTTGGCGTTCTCTTTTAAGTTAATATTATTTGAAATACCAGTTGTGAATGTGAAAAGAAATTTAATATAGATGTTTAGAATGCGAATCCCTGAAAAAGGTTTCACATTACTGGCTCATATCTAAATATACCGAGTTTAAATTTATTAAGACATTTTTGTTGGAATTTTATTTTATTAAGGACATTTCAATAAGGACATTTTTGTTTTTATTTATATTAATAGCTCTTTTTACTTTGAAGAGATATATCATTCTATATATAATATAACTTTTTAAAATTAAAAAGCCTTGATTAAATATATTTAATAAATTAGAGCTTAACGACATTCTAAAGTTTTAAATCTACAGTTTAACGTGAAATAACAACCTTTCAATATATAGTTTTTGATAAAAACAACATTTTAAAATTGATAATTAATTTTGAAGTCTTGGGAACTCTGAATGCTACGACCTCCGCCTAGCCACCCTGGCTTATCATCATCACACACCTGTTGTTTACCTTCTGGCAAGCTTTATTATTAACTTTCCCTTTTTAAATGGATAATAAAGATCATTGTCGAATAACCATCAACGGCCTCATGCCTTCATACATACTGTAAGTACCAAAAGCTTACAAAAATTAGATTATGAGACAAAATATTGCATGATATTGAACTAATGAGTTAAAACAAGAAAAAAGGCTTAGCAGATATGACGTCACGACGTAACCCTATATAAATAGCCTTTTAAACTTGAAATTTTCTTGCAAAAATATTATCTTTGGAAGGGTTTCTTCGAATATTATCAGACGAACGAAGATCGAATGGAAGAAAAAAAGTTTCTAAAGTTATTCTATTGTACTTGAAGTTTGCGCAGGATAGCTGCGCAATTTGCATCATTTACCTAACTTAGTGTGGTAACTTTACCCTGGTATTTTCATATTTTTCTTCCTAGTATTTTTGGTGTTACAAATTTAGACACGCAGTGTATATTATAACAGGAATTCGTCCAGGTTCTTCCCGAGTGTATTTCTGCTTATAACAAAGATAATGATTTAATATGCATTTTAAAAGATATTATTACGTGGGAAAAATGGCGCATTCCAGAATAGAATATTTTAGAGCGTTCAAGAAAAATGCAGAAAAATCGGAGGACAACTAATTGGCCAATCTAAAGCGATTGCGCAAGGCTCAGCGCTGGCGGCTTTCTGATGCCATGACCGTTCTGTAACGATCTACTCCGGGATATATAAGGATAAGGAACTCATGCAAGCAAGTAGAAGAACGAAGCTACCTGGTGTACTCCAAGCTACGCTGCTGTCTCAAGAAGTCGGACTGCTGCTTACCGCCGACGCCGTGTACTTCCTTGAAGATTCTAGAAGGTTCTACGAACTTCTGTCTCCTGTTCTGCTCCTGCTTTACCTCACCGTGCTGCAGTTGGTGAGTTTGTAACTGCTGTGTTCTTTTTGCACTCTTCCATAATTATTTTATTTATTAGGCTTAAATAAAGTCCTAAAGATCCTTTGTACCCACGGAATTTATTCTTTGTCAACCAACAACGCAACAATATGATATAATATTTGATGTTTTATATTAAAAAAATAAGATATATACGTAATATAATATTTTATAAGATAAATATGATATTAGATTTTATATTATTATCACTCCATAAGGTGAAGTATATAAAAAAATTCAAAACACACAAAATGATTATTATAGTATTGGTATTTTATTAATTGTAATTCCCTTGAATATTAATTATAGTTAGAATGATTTAAATTAAATGACATTTGTTATAAAGCAAAATTCAACAGGCAACCATTCACTAGGGGAAAAGCCAGACGTAGAATATAATAATTATCATAATTACATAACTTCAAAATATGCAAAACTATTTCTTTATTTGTCTCATTTTTGCCTTTTGAATAATGTATATGTTAATCTAAATTTTCAGCGATTATGTACACAACATCAAAATGTTTTATTCAGTAGGTTTGGTGGAGATAAAAGTAACAAACAAAAGTCAACCTGGGCTAGAATATATTCATTATGTATTTCCCCGAATTTTTCCAAAGATTGTGTCGTGGCTTTGTCACCGACCCGAGGCCGCTAGTTTGATTGAGGACAGGGTCAATAGATTATGTTTAGTTTTAAGGTATATTTTGACGGGAGAGGCGCGACCTATATACAACCTCACTGTATAACAAAAACATCAATATTAAAAATAAATTAATTAAAAATTAAAACTAAGTTTGTTTTCAACAAATTAAATCAGCAAACGCAGTTTATTCCATTAAATGTCAAATTTGTGATGTCGTATTTGGGGCTGAAAACCCAGGATGCATCCATGTTAGATTAAATAAACAGAAACCTAAGGAGCTACATTCAATGATATACCAGCATTCCTCACAAACCAGCAAGACGTCAAATGCCATTAATAAAATTTACTAGTCATTCCTACCTCCGCTATATAATGTAAATATATCTTGATAGATGTGTATTTATTACACTAACAATTTCTAATAACTTTTCTGGTCCCAAGCCCGGATGAATAAAGAAGAGGGGGAGGGGGAGCAGTAACAAGTTCGCCAAACAACCTGGGCTTAGCTGACCCGGATAATAGTGCCTTGTAAGGGCTCTTGATCCAGGGATACAGGATGAGCAGCGTTTGTACTCCATGTTGGAGCGGCTGCACATGGCGTCTGTTCCTCATGTCAGAGGCGGCCATCTATTTTGCAGCTAAGTCGGTCTGCCACTGAGTAGTGCTCCCAGTCTTAATGACAAAGGCAGACGCATTCTACTTCCCCCAGTCATGGCGGTTGTCAAACGGACACCATCAAAAGTCTCAATATCTACAGGCTTGATACCTTAATATGATTGAGTGGAGATAAGAAAGAAGAATAAAACTAATTCTAATTATATATGATAATATATATTTTTTAATGGGAATACATAAGATAATAATGAATATTTCAAATATCTTTTAATGTTTTCATTCCATTATGCACCCCCTTGTGAGTGCAGCTAAAAACATTTGTTTTTATATATATTCCGTATTTTTCTCCACTAGGATACATTAGTAAAATAGAGTCGTTGCTCGGATTAAATGGATATTTCTACATGAATATTTCACTCAATATAATGGGGAATTTCAGTATAATCACAAATTCCAGTATATAAAAAACCCCATTATATAATAGACAAAATGAGATAAAAATATATGCAAGATCTTTAATGAAAACGACAATAATGCCCGAAAGTTTACGGTTTTTAATCAGTGTTTGCATTATCCCCATTTACAAAAATACCTTGATGAAACACAATCCCTTCCCATATAAATCAAATTTGCTTACTTACTATCTTCCCGTTAATCTATCGTCCAGCTGTAGCCGATATTTGGCCCCCATCACCAGAAGCATCCCCGGGTTTATTTGAGAATCGACACCAAAAAAGTGACAATAAAAGTTTTAGATTTTATTGAAAGAAAGGAAAAAATGGGCCAAATGAAATGTTTGGCGTGAAGTCGCCGGGATCAAAAGCGGATTTATTTTCACTCGGCCAACTTCCAGAAGTTATGTTTCCGAAGGTAATGTTATTTGTTGCTGGCCATACATCACACCCAAAAAAGAGAAAAAATAAAATCGATTTGAAGAAAAAGAGTCCGGCAACAAATTCTCCCTAGAGAATCTCCCAGGTTGTGATGGGGCAGAGACAGCTCTTCGAAAATAGTTTCGGACTTTTACCTTCCGGCTGAATACGCACATCCCAGCCTTGTTCAAACGGCTGTTGCTATGAGGTTCCTGTATTGAAATATTTCTGATATTTTTCGGGTTTTATCCCAAAGGGTTATTTATATGTGTGTGATTTACCCCATTCATTGCAAAGTTAAGCGTTCATTTTCGCAAATTGTCATTTATGCCCATGCATCGGTAGATAGTATATTCTGATTTCACGACGTTGACAAGATACAACAGCCCTATGTGGCTGGTGTCTCTAGGAATATATTAAATTATATAATTGATCGATATATATATGCGGAAATACAAATAACTCAACTTTAAATTGATATTGTGCTAGATGGTAGAGTCATCCCTAGTCGTTAGTTTACAACCGAATCCTTTCCCCCAGGAGAAATAAAATAGGCACTATAAATGTGTTATAACAACTGGATATTTCAGATGTTATTTTAATCGCAAAATCTGTTATTAACACTTTCTCTCTCTTTCTATGACTGTAAATAAAACAGTTTCAGTGAAGTCTCGATAAAATGAATATAAAAAAATATAAAATAAACCCCAATATTAGTGATATAGTGAAGAATTCAGAGTTGCCTATAGAGAAATTACTATACCTGCTATTTCTGAGACGATAGAATAATTTGGAGCCTGCCATCTCATCAGTTCTGAACTCTCTGGAGATTTCGTTAACTCAATAACAACTTCTATAGTGGAGCTTTTATCGATGCTACCGGCCTTCTCTAGAATTCTATCTTTAAACGGCAATAGAACAAGTCGTAGAGGACAGAGGTCGGGATAGCAAACTGTATTTGCAGAGTCTTCCACTGATTCATTATTTTGGATAGAGGTACATATTTAGGTTTTATTTTTAATATTAGCGCTTAGAATGATGATTAATTGTTATTGAATATTCACCAAGCGCTGGAGTAATAAATGTCGCGGAAAATACGAACTTAATGATTGTGAACTAACATTTTATCCTAAAGGTAACGACACTGGGTGTATCTTTCTATAATTGAAGTAAACGAAAAAATTGTGCTACCATAAAAATACAACCTTTCGCAATGAGTTTCTTTTATTATGATATGCGCGAGCTTTCGGGCTGGCCGAAAGCTCGCGCATATCATAATAAAAGAAACTCATTGCGAAAGGTTGTATTTTTATTTGTATCTTTCTATAAACTGACCTTTTTTTATTCATATTTCTTTGTAATTTTTTAACTCGTGGGGTTTGTAGTTCATTACGATATATTTATATAATTATAAAATACTTTCATATGTGCGCTAGAAAATATAGTTTATTAAATTATTATATATACATTCTAATTCAAATCTATAGCTTTCGGGCATGGAAATCCTTTTATACAGGAGAAAACATGATACAATGACCAAGTCCGAATCACCAAGTGAGAAAGATTGATTCTAGAATTCCTCATTCGAATTTTTCAGAACATTATCAACAGGAGATAAGCAAGAGGAATTACGTCATAACCAACATCATGTATCCCTAAAACCTACATCTCCTGTATTTAGTCTCAGATTTAATTTTGCCCAATGAAGAGTGAGAGATTGAAATCTATAAAACTATTAATACAGATATTAATAATATTCAAAAATATTGATGATGAAATCAACCACTATAATGTTTTATAAAATGTCATTATTAAGATAAATTTCATATGTTTTCTGTCGTTCTAGATTGATTTACTTGTGTAAAATTTCATTCAGGAAACCTAGACATTGCTTTGGTTTAGACTTTTCACCAATCAGGCTTTAGACCAGCTGTCGTTCTAGATCTGTAAATTTGTCGAAAACACGAGCATGGCTAGAGTCAGTTGATATTGATTATACCGATAGGTTTACAGGACATAGATGATAATAAAGTAATATAAAAATTATACAGTGTCGTAAAACGCTCCATTTATTAGGTTTTTCTTTTATTTTATCGTAGACTACGTCAGGACCTTCCAAAAATTCCACTACTTATGGTCAACCGCCTTGCTCCCCCGCCAATGCTCAAATTCCGCGTAACATTAAAATTCCGGCTTAGCATTGTGTAAGCGGATTATGGCAAAGGCAGTATCTCTGAAAATGAAATAAAAATTAGGGTACAATAGTATCAGATAGTAAGGTCGCTTTTATTGTGATGGATGCAATAAAATGTTGGGACAGATTTCTGAGAAGGGCTGCAACATTTCGTTCATGATTCTGATCACTGTGGTAATTCTAGAGATGTCGGAGTAAGAAAAGAACGAGTCATCGAGTAGCTACCGCGGAATTAACAGTTCAGCATGTCACACCTCTAAGGAACTACAAACTTACATTAAAATTTCAACGGGCGGTTTGTCGCAACTATCTCACGCGGACATGATGAATTTCTCGATCCTGATAGTGTCAATAAATAAGGGAGATAGATATAAAAAATATCTATTGACGTATCACCACCTAATACTAGTTATTTTGTTTATGAGTATAACCCTGCATACCACAAACTATGAAAAAAAGTTAACTTAATGTCGGTAAAGAATTATAGTTATATTGCATAATTTATAAAGATATGTAAGAGAAACAATGTTCGTTTGAAATTATTCAAAACTAATATCATTTGGACTTATAATCATATCTTTCACTGGAAATTATAAAAAAATTGTGTCTTACTTTCATTCTAAATAACTCTCCATTACGAAAGCTGTGTTTCTCTCCTTTTCATTCTAGAGTTTGAATGCATCATCTGGAATAAATATTTAACCGAGCGAATGTTTCAGAAATATTTATTCATAAAATGAGCAGGCATTGAGCAGGTTACTAGGCCTCAGTATTGTTTCAACAGATAGACTCGACTGTAATTTGATTAGCTGTGGTTTTAGAAAACGCTCACATTTGAGTGTTTAATATGGCGAATTATTACAAATAGGGTTTAAATATGGCGAAATTATTACAAATAGGGTTTAAATATGGCGAATTATTACAAATAGGGTTTAAATATGGCGAATTATTACAAATAGGGTTTAAATATGGCGAATTATTACAAATAGGGTTTAAATATGGCGAAATTATTACAAATAGGGTTTAAATATGGCGAAATTATTACAAATAGGGTTTAAATATGGCGAAATTATTACAAATATCTCGGCTTTCATAGGTTGTGGCCAAATTTATTGTCATTTTCAGGCACGTAACATGGGATATACTATTTCAAAATAGACTGTCTTATCCCGAACCAAATTGAAAATTAAAAAATTTAATCGCCGATGAGTAGAGCCTGTTATTAAAATAAAACCAGAGACAAACCGGCGGCCACTTAGAGAAACTAAAGTATACGCAATAATTTCATAAAAAGGAAACAATAAGGGGAATATGACCAAATCTCTATTCTTCTATCAATTTTTACCGCAAGGTCGTGCGACGCAATTTACCTTCAGGTTTAAGAGATGGAATCAGGCGTCAATGTTTTGGAAAGTTGTCTGCAAGAATTAGATTCTCCAACGTGGGTTTCGCTCGGCTGTCCCTTCTTACTATCGATTTTTTACACAAGAAAAATATTTCCGTTTCTTTCCTCCATTTACCTTATGTTCTCTAATTACTTTTTATTGAATTTAATAATTAAATAAAATAATTTATAAATGAATTAACGTACAGACATTTAATTTATTCCCTGGGTGTAATGAATTTTAGGAATCAATTAGTGCAGGTGACTCAGAGCTCCGATTATAATTTAATTATTTTCTTCACTAATTTTATTTATCTTTCGGTTAATTGCATATAGTGTTATATTACGAATGAAGACATTAAGACGCGAGTGTTTCTTTTCACAAATAAATCAAACTTCTACTGTCCTTACTGCGATGAAAAAATATAGAGATAAGCAGAAGTTTGATTTATTTGTGAGAAGAATCACTCGCGTCTTAATGTCTTCATTCGTTATATATATATGGCGCGTTATTTCTTTGTATATATTGTTATAGTATATAGTGTTATTGTATATAGTGTTATTGTATATAGTGTTATAGTATATAGTGTTATAGTCACTAGCCGATGTACATGGAGGTGAGTGGCCCACGTAGAGCATCATCAGCTGTGGTGAGAGAAGCAGAGCTTGTTGTGCCAGCGGGAGTAAGATTAGATGATATAGGTATTTCTAAGGTCAAACTAAAGAGCTTATGAGACTCAGGAAAGAGAAAAAAAAGAAGGAAAAAGTCCCGAAGGTTCAGAAAATTTTAAGTTTTAACCTAAAATCTTAGATTTGTCTGTGATACTTAAGATAATCAAAAATAAAAGGGGAAATAAAAAAGCTAATACATATAAACAGCTTTTAAAGTTTAATTTATATTCAAAATAAATAATATACAAAAATATTAATATAATATTAAAATAATAAAGTTCTTAACTGATAAAAATTATATTTGACTAAAAAGTAAGATATTTTCACGAATAAAAGAGCAATATGTTATTACCATTTAGGTATTATTCAACAGCGCGATATCCCGGCTATTCCCATATATCAAGTATAATTATGTCGTACATTTCCCATGCTTACTCTTAGATTCAACTTTGCCTCTTAAAGAACGAGAGCTTGAAATCTCGGAAGTTTTTATAATAAACAAACTTATTGTGAAAGGTTTTGATCACTTTATAATGTTGTATCGTATTTTCCTGTAAAATAATATTATATGATACAATAAATGGAACCTTAAAGTTGAAGATGTTTTTAAACACTACACATGAAATGATAAAATTTATTTTATTTTAAGTAGAAGTTTTAAATTCGAATTACTTCCCTTTATTTCTAAGGATCCTCCCGGTAAACTTCTCATTACCTTTATTTGATATCTATTAAGTATCTGTCTCTCTGATCACTGAGCTGAGAAATATAATCACTCTTTTACTATCTAAACTCTGATTGGCTATTAAGGTCACGTGACAGTAGTGAACAATACAGAATTGAGAATAGTGGGGAAAAAACATTTAAAAACTGCCATCAAAGTAATTTCAATGTTCAGAAGGTTGATGAGAGTTAGAAGTTTCGGGGCGGGCTGCTATGTCAAAGATTCAAGCACGAGACGGCATTTCTACTCCACTCATAGGGCATTTCTCTGTGCTCTTCGTGTTTATAGTGGTGAAGGCATATTGGTGAAAGAACAAATTTTCTACTAGAAGATATATACATATCTCATCCAGCTCAGTGACTTCGATGTTTGTGCGATCCTCTATGACCTGGATACAAAGTTGATAGAGATTTCTAAAGACTTGAATTACCGCCGCCAAGATTGAGTCCTCTCAGAGCAATCCTCCCAACACCAAGAAGATTGGCCCCGGGACTTAATACCAATCCCGGATATCCCCCGGAAGGCGGCCAGATCAAACAGTTCGCAGAAAATTGCGCTAGGCCAATTAGGAGCCGCGACAATTAATCTGGATTAATTTATTGTGGGGTTGGCCAATTACAGCTTCTCAGGGCTAGCTTGATTAAATTGTGCAGCTGAAAGTAATACTTTTTCTGTTGTTGTTCTCTCTTTCTCACCTGGACTTCAATTGGATTCTTTTATATCGGTCTCAAATTGAAACATACTTTTAGAAAGACTCGAATTAAAATTACATCGAGAGAGAGTGACTATCATGATAAAATTTATTCAATAAAAATATTCACATAAAAATAAACTTATTTGTGATTCTAGTAAAGGACCATATTTAGAATATGCCATAAATTGTCTCAAAATAATTGTAAATTTATCCATCTACTTCCATCAAGAACGTTTTATCATTTCAAAATGTTGACCTCTGTTTGACACGAGGCCATGTCTGGTATAATTATGTCCAGGATTCAACTGAACCAGATGTCAATCCTCTAACATCGATCCAAAGTGACAACTGTTGAATTCAGCAGGACCTTAGAGAAATAATATCTCCAATGTGTATGATTGCAAGGTCGAGATAAGATGATGGAGGTGCAGTCCCAAATACCGAGGACAGCGAACTAAGGGAATAACTGGCACGGGATGATCAGCCATATTGGATTATTCCCTGTGGGTGACATTAAGGAGATACTCTAGACCAAACTCACCAACCGACGGCGGCAAACATTAAATATTAAAATGTGACAATTTCACACAATGGTTTCAAAATAACCATTGCTAGTGCTATGCTCAGAAAAAATCTCACCCTGATCCTTGAATAGGCAACTAACTCCCTTAAATGTAGTGTACAGAAGGAATGCATCAAGGAATTTGCCTATTTAATAATATAGTTAGATAGATATAACGGCAAGCTTAAAGGCGAAGGGTACTTTCATTATAAATTCTACTCACGAGATTTCACTAGTCATTGTTTTCCTACAGGTGCAATTCTGAAGAAAACAAAAAGAGAAACACGATTATTATAAAAGCTATTTTTTCCTAATTTAAGCGAATTAAGTCAAGAATAGACATATTTTAAACTTGAGAGAATATGTGTAAAAATGACTATTTCCAAATGAATAAAAACTAAAGAATGTAATGATATATAAAATTAATGATAAAAATAAAGATCAACTATAGTCAAAATGAGAACATATTTGGGGGTTTTATTCTTGTCTTATTATATATCTCACCTTATGTATATCTTATATATCTCATATGTAAATCGTTTTTATTTTAATGCTCTTTAGAGTTACATCTGTAGAAAATCCGTTGAAAGATCGTGAATTGATTCATTCTCTTTCGCTTGTAAAAATTCCGTTACATTCAGGAATTATATTTGAAACGGCCATTTTAGGACGTTCCAGTTATACCCTATTCAAATAAGACGTAAGAATTTCATTTTTCGATCGTATTCGCCATTATAGCTCTCTTTGCGGCTCTTTGAATCATGTTATGGGAAACAGTCGGTTAATTGTCTCCTGACCTACAGTCAGAAAGACGTACACATCTCAAATTCCGCTCTAAATATTTTCCATTTAAAAATAGACTCCTATACTAGATTTAGAAGCCAAAGCAATAAAGGAATTTATATTTTTAATGTCTACCGAGTGCTTAGAAAAATATCCTTTGAAAGGATGTAACGCCTACATATTTTCTCCTCTGAAACGAAAATAATTACAGCTCTCTTGAAGGACTGTGTTTGAAAATTTTTAAAATGATTCTATAGATATATAAATCACCAGCACCCATTCTTGTTCCGGTAAACTTCTGTGAGAGATATTGGAAACCCTGTAGTCTTTCTTCCAGTTATTCTAATCAGGTTTAGATTGTTTAACAAGTAGGCTTATTTTATATCAGTTATTCAGAAACACAAGAAATATTTTAAAAAGGAATATCGCGAAACACAAAAATATTAATAAAATGTTTCATTTTCGTTTTTTTCCTAATGATTATTATAAACATTTAACCTATTTTAAAGTTCATATATATGATAATTTAAACCAATAACCCTATATTATGTAATACGTATAACAAGCTTGTCATGTTGTATATAGAACTAATTATAAACTACAACTAATTATACGCATAATTAACGTGTGTCCTTGTATCTCCAGATGTAATGTACTGAGGATGAATAAATAAAAATATATAATAGATTAAAAACTGAGTTAAGAGCAAGATTGAGCGAATCACAATGTAACTTCTAAAGTTAGATGGAAGCCCAGACAGGCGCCAGTGTGGACACGTGCAGAAAGGCAATACTTCCTGGTCCACTTCCTAGTCCCCTTCCTGGTCCAAAAAAGTTGTTTAAATAGGACCCCACGTAGCAACAGCCAATTTCAGTTCTAGTCAGTCCCGGTCAGCCTCACCCCTTGTCGCCGGTTGTCACCAACTCATCGACGATGTAAAACAGTAAGAAAACTTCTCGATCTCCATCTTTGCTCTTGGCTCGCTTTTTATCTATTCAAGAAACTTTCTTTCAACGTGTCGCTTCGTTTTTGTGTGTGTGGACATCCCCAGTTTTCCACTCTGCCTCGACCACGACTGCCTGTACTTTGTGAGAACTGTTAAAGGTCCTACAAGGTGCAGAGAGGCTACTGGAAAACTCTCCACCCCTGACTGTCCCTCGCGGTTACTACAGGTTTGACCCTCGGTTGCCACAACTTATAGCGAGAGTCGACGAGGTTCTACAACAGGCTTACCAAACCCCAACATATTATTACAGAGAGTCAACAGGATCTCAACGCATTATTACAGAGAGTCGACAGGATCTCAACACATTATTACATATATATATATGTAGTATATTTTACACTATATAATAATAATACTGTGTTAGTATAATTCACATATCATGCAATTAGTTAGAGCCGATACTTTATAAGATCATACCCTTCTATTAAAATATACACTGTTCCTATTTACTACCACCCCCATATTTTGTATATATGCTATATCTTTTTATTAATATAACCTGTACACCCTTATTTGTATTTAAACTCAAAATGATGACGTCAAAATAAAAACAGCAAGAGTGGGCAACTGGGGACAGCTGCGAGGCAGAGTGGAAGGACATAGCCGAAGCCCAGATGATCCCTCCCGAGCCCAACAGAAGAGTTTCAGCTCAAAAGATCAGGGAGACTGTGCTACAGTATGTCTACCGACGCAGGTCGTTTCTGTCTCTCTCTCTCTCTCTCTCCATGTCTCGGTGTTAGGAATGCAGGTTTGTGTCATGGCCTCTACCTCTGTCCCGTGGGCTGTTCCCGATCACTCTCGGTGCTAACATCTAGCCCTGCCTCTGCTTCTTGTTGTCCGCGTGTGGGAAGAACATCAACACTCGCCTCACGTACACGACTGCCAGTTTAACAATATTTCGGCAGAATCATTTTCAACAATTCGACATATATTTTTATATTTTAAATTTTATTTATGCATATATAATATATATTATAAATATATTTACATTTGTGTTCTGAATATAGAGAAATCCATATTTAATGTTTAGATAATAAAAAGGCTTATATTGGATTGAATAAAATATTTTGTCATTATTTCGGTTGGCTGAACGCCAACCTTTATCGAGGCATTACATTTTTGTAATAAAAAAAAACTCAGCGCCGCATATTGTTATAATATCACAGTTGAAATAGTTTTTTTTAATACGAAGGAGGTGAGGGAGGGGAGAAATTGGGGCATTAAAAAAATGATTATAAAAATTACTATCAGAATAAGTTGAATATCTTGGATTATTGAAACTTTTATATCAATTATTTCATGCAAAAATTTCTCCCACCTCCTTCACCTCCTTTGTATTTTTGAAATTTATTTCAACTGTGATATTATAACTCTTTACGGCGCTAAGTTTGTTTATACAAAAATGTAATGCCTTGACAAAGGTTGGCATTCAGCCAACCAAAATATTGCCAAATTAATCTTTTATTCAATCCAATATATGCCTTTTTATTATCTAAAGATATAAACATATGAACTCAGCAATAATATTTACTGGACAGAAATTTTTAAATATTAATAGAAAACGAGCAATGTTTATTTATAATAATTATAAAATCAAAACATTACTAATTTATAAGTTTACAATTTATATTTATTGTGTCCCCGCTAACACCCTGAGTGAACTTATTAGTTGGATAAGTCCTTCCAAACCTTTTCACCGGCGACAAATGTTAAGTTAGATTTTTAGCAAAACTTATGACATCTGTGTGAAAAGTTTCAACTCAGAGCCTGCTGACTAGAGAGCCTGCTGATTGTCTGTTAATGTAGCAAACTATTGGCAATCTCACCGCTATTTAGCGGTAAGCTATAGCCGGATTTAGCAGGAGGTATGCCGCATGGATAAGTACGCGGCCATAAAATTGATTTTCATCTTAAAAAATTATTAAATGAATCAAAAGGTTGGTAATAATGATAAATTTCTGAGAATATAACAAAATTCTTCTCTCAAATATGCACGTATATTTTCACACAGATGTCATAATATACGTGTATATTTGAGGAGAATTTTCGTTTTATTCTCAGAAATTTATCATTATTACAAACCTTTTGATTAATTTAATAAATTTTTAAGATGAAAATCAATTTTATGGCCGCGTACTTATCCATGCGGCATACCTCCTGCTAAATCCGGCTATAGCTTACCGCTAAATAGCGGTGAGATTGCCAATAGTTTGCCACATTAACAGACAATCAGCAGGCTCTCTAGTCAGCAGGCTCTTGAGTAATCAGCCAGTAGGCTCTCGAGTAAGGCAGAAGACAGAAATTTATACTAGAATGGCGTCCTGGCGATTAAATTAAGGAATCATGAACAAATTGAAGTTCTAGGGTTTTCATTTACAGTAGAAGACAGAATGGAAAGTCGTATTATACTACAACAATTAGGGTCAACGCCCCATATTGGATATTCCTTATTGAATATATAAATATATTTACAACTTTATATATATACACTATAATTTCGTGGTGTTCTGCAGTTCCTTCTTTCCGTTACCAGATTTGAATGAGTTATATAGAAGTATGTCCTTAGTTAATTTATCCATCGCAGAATATATTGACGACTTGGTTCCGATTCTTGAATAAGTTCTTTCTGCCTCTATAGTTATATATGTGGTCATATCCTGTTCTAGTACATTCGTAATCTTCACTTTACACAAAGCATATGGCATCTTCTTCTAAGCTTTTGTCATGATTTCCTTGGGAAAAAAGTAAAGAATATTCTCAAATAAGCAATGGATCGTTTGACTATAAGGGGTATATATCACTGATTATATAATCCTTTGATGAAAATGACACATCCAGATGTTTATAATGGGATAAGAACTTTGAATTAATTATACTGGTTTGATCACTCTGCAGAGATTGCCCTTTTATTAATTGAAGGGATTTCTCTAACGCTGCAGCATTCGTGCTAAGAAAGTCCAGTAGAATGTACTTTTGAGTCAGAATCTCTCAGTAAATCCTAGAGATCGTTTTGTTGTGTTTGAGGTCTTCCATAATTCTGCAAGACAGATGGGAGGTAATCTAGTTATACCCATTTTTATAGGATTCTAAGCCAATACTTTAGAGTCAGCGCGGTGACTCTCAGAGAAATCCGTCCCGATTCCATCCCAAGTATATATATACCCTGGCGTATATATAGAAAGTTCAGTAGGCGAAGAAGAAAGATATACTGTATTTGTTCAATCGTGTTGCTTTGCTCCCACGGCGCGGGATACAGCAACGTCGACATAACAATCCAGCATGCGGGAAAATAACTTAACATAGGATGGATTATATTTCTCTGGACTGCCACGATAGCCGCGAGTGTTTTACCTTCAAAGTGAAAGCAGACTAAGCTGTTGAGCTGATATTGTAGATTTCGATAGAAAGTAGAATCTGTTGTGATATGTAAATAACCTATGTTAAGTGTTATAATTGTTACCTATTGTTAACTATGCAAAATTATTCCATTTGTTAATTGTTTAAAAAAAAAAAAACTTATGTAAATTATTTCCTTTTTATCTCTATCTTGTATATAAGAAGATTGCTAGATTGAATAAACATACAGTTCAACTTGTAAGTCGTAGCGAGTTTGTTCAGACAACTCATACACATTACAACATGGCGCAGTCGACAAAAGTATCGAATTAAAACAGATTAATTCAACAGTGAGTAGAATGGAAGGAATCAAGCCGCCGGCGGAATTTGTCCCGTACAGCAACGAAAAAAAATGGGAAACCTGGAGAGAGTCGTTTGAAATTTTTGCAATAGCGGTAAATTTAGAAAGCATGCCGCTGGTGCATCAGCGAGCAATCTTGAAGCATATTTCTGGTGAGAAAACAGTGATGATATACAAAACATTTCTATATACAAAACTACCCAAATGTAAAGGAAATGCTTGATATGTTTACGAACCATTTTAAGCCCTTCAAAAATACGATTCAAAGGAGAAATGCATTTTTTACCTGTGTACAAAAGGAAAGGCAGGGAATCATGGAATTTGTCACAGAATTAAAGCATCTAGCACAAGAATGTGAATTCGAGAATTTAACAGAATCTCTCATAAGGGATCGCCTTATAATTGGAATACTTGACCGAGAAGTGAAAAGAAAATTGTTAGAAGATCCACAGTTGACACTACCAAGGGCAATTTCGATAGCTATGATCTCCGAGTCAACATGTTCACAAGTAGCATCGTTGAATGAGCAAAAATGATTGAAAAAATTGAAAAACGTAATTGGGTGAAAGATAGAATTCGAATGGAAAATGCAGAAGCAGGACCAAGCGGTATAAACCCGAGAAGAGAAAGAATAATAGAACCATGTAAGTGGTGTGGACAACGACACAAGTATGGAAAGTGTCCAGCATATGGGAAGAAATGTAATGCATGCGGAAAAAACCAATCATTTCTCAGTAGTTTGCCGAACAAAACGTATAAGAAATCTCTTAGCGGAAAGTGAAGCTGAAGAATCCTGTGAAGAGATAAATCTAAATGAAGTTGCTGTAAAGACTGTTCGGTCGGACAAGTGGTCCGCGACAATAATAATTAATGGCAAGAAGACCACGGTACATTTGGACACTGGCGCACAGATAAATGTGCTTCCTCATAAAGTAATAAACCAATGGCCATCAAGACCAGAAATCAGACCCACGTCATTAAAGGCGTTCGCATATGGAAATACAGAATTGCCTATCGTCGGCAAATGCAATGTGCTATGCCAATATGGTGAAAAGAAAGGAATGTTTGAATTTATCGTAGCCGATGTAGAAGCGCAGACACTTATCACGGGCGATACTTGCGAGAAGCTTGAAATATTGAGGCGAATTAATCATATAAACACGGATGAAATGAAATTGTGTTCTGAAACTCAAAAAATCCTCGAACAATACCACGAAGTATTTCAAGGAGTAGGATTAATCAACTCGGAATGTAAGATTTACACAAAGCCTGAATATTCTCCTGTGCAAGTCCCTCCCAGGCGCATCCCAACAAGCCTCGGAGCCGAAGTTCAGTCTGAATTGGAAAAGATGGTGAAGCAAGGAATCGTAACAAAAATATATCATGAAACAGAGTGGTCTCATCCTATGGTCGTTGTAAAAAAAAATCTGGTCAAATCAGAATATGCCTGGATCCTCGGAAATTAAATGAGGCCCTTGTGGGAAGACATTTCCAGACTCCGGCTCCAGCTGAACTATTGCACGAGATACCCAAAGCTAAGTATTATACCGTGTTAGACGTGAAATCAGCCTATTGGCATATTCCGGTTGCAAAGGAATGCAGAGATCTGTTAGTGATGACCACGCCATTTGGCAAATTCAGATATAACCGGTTGCCATTTGGTTTGAAAATATCGGCACAAATTTTTGTTGAGAAAATGACGAATATCTTTAGGGATAGCTTTCAAAATATTACATATGTAGACGATTTGCTGATATATGCGGATACCATTCAAGAGCACAATAAAAAATTGAAGGGAATTCTAGAAAAAAGCAAAAGAAAAAAAATATCAAATTTGATTTAACAAAGGCTCAAATATGTCTAACGAAGTTTCGTTTCTTGGGCCATTTGATATCACAAAATGGAATTGATCCAGAGCCAAATAAGATTGATAAATTAATTACCTTTAAAAGGCCAGAGGATAAAAAGTCGCTGCAAAGAATCATGGGTCTTTATAATTACTTGGGAAAATTCATTCCAAATTTAGCTGCGTCCACATCCAATATAAGAGGAATATTAAGAAAGAATGTTGTCTGGCATTGGGGGCCTAAACAGGATAGGGAATTCGATCATATTAAGGAATGCGTGAGGAATACTCCTTCGTTGGCACATTTTGACAAAAGCAAGATGCTGATTTTGCAGTGTGATGCCAGCAAAGATGCAATGGGAGCTGCTCTGCTACAGGAAGATCGACCTCTAGCATTCGCATCCGCGTCATTTAGCGACTCGCAGAAACAGTACTCTCAGATTGAGAAGGAGTTACTGAGTGTTTATTATGGATGCAAAAAGTTCGAATATCTATTGTCAGGACACACTTTCGTTGTCCAAACGGATCACCAGCCTTTATTGCCTCTAGTCAAAAAACCGCTGAGTGATATATCTCCGCGTCTACAAAGATTAGTAATGAAGCTTATAGCATTTGACTTCAAATTGCAGTACAAACCAGGAAAATACTTGATTGTGGCTGATACCCTATCCGGGGATACTCACCCCATGGACGAACTACCAACGCCTTTTCTTGAAGACAAAAGAATGGTCAAGATGGTACGTGTTAATATCTCGGACGAAAAAACTGGTAGCGATGCAGAAAGATACCCGAGAGGATCCTGCTTTGGTTAAAGTAATCGATTATGTGATTGAGGGATGGCCTATATGCAAAAAAGACGTCGATGAAGATGCCAAAGTATTTTTCGATTTCAGACACCGTTTATATTTATGGAATGATCTATTATGTATAGGATCGGCCATAGTGATTCCGAAGACACAAAGGAACAATATGCTTAATTTGTTGCACCAATCGCACCAAGGGATATCTGCAATTCAGGGTTTGGCGCGAGAATCTTTATTTTGCCGAGAATGTCCATCGACATTGCTGAAAAAGTAAAAAATTGTGAAATTTGTCAAAAACATCAGAAATCAAAAATACGGCAGCCGTTAAAACCTTTCCCAGTTCCAGATTATCCATGGCAGACAGTATCATTGGACATATTTTATATTCAGAAAAAGCCCCATTTGTTAGTGGTCGACAGATATAGTGGCTACCCGGAGGTATTTACATTGGACCCACCTACGGCGATTAATGTAAAAAATAAATTGAGAGAAACATTTGCACGATTCGGGATTCCGGAAACCATGATGTCCGACAATGGACCACCGTTTCGCTCAGAGATTATGACTGACTTCTGTATAAGATGGGGTATAAAACAGCTATTTTCGAGTCCACACCTTCATAGATCTAATGGTCTGGCCGAGAGAAACATTCAAACAATAAAAATCAACTAATTAAATGTAGAGATGAAGGGTCCGACCCATATCTGGCTATTCTGGCATATAGGAATACACCAAAAAATGACCTACCGTCACCCGCACAGCTATGTTTATCGAGGAGCCTTCGATGTCAGATCCCCAGAATTACACCGCTATATAGACACTATCAAACTAATTGGAGAAGTATAGAGAATGCCAAAAGAAAAAGACAGAGCTCAATGAAAGAGCAGTATGACAGAAATAGTAAAAGCTATCCCAAGGTCAATGTAGGAGAGGATGCATGGTGTCAAATACATCCAAGGGAGACATGGACACCGGTGAAGATTTCAGCGCAGGCTGATTCTTCTCAGAGCTTTGAAGTTGTGACACCATCGGGAAATAGGTTGATAAGAAATCAACAATTTATTAGGCCAAGGGATGGAGGCTACGAAAAAAGCCAGTTGTCTTCAGAACCAATTACCGCCTCCCCAGAAGCTCAACATCCGCAGTGCGACAGTCCAACGATGGGCGAGTCATCCACAGCCCCGATACAGCGGTCAAGTGAAGAGACCAATTTTGGCCAGAGGGAAGGCGCGACTACATCCGCTGGGATTTCACCAGAACCATCCGGAAGGCCCCGGTTTTCAAGATTTGGAAGAGAGTTAAGAAAACCACAAAGATTTTGTTTTTAAGCAGAAGGGAGGCATGTCAACCGCCTTTTGATTTGCCTGATCTGATTGTTGATGGTTGTCTAGATTCCTGACATTCTTTAATTGTTGTAGCAGAGGGGAAACATGTTTTGATATGTAAATAACCTATGTTAAGTGTTATAATTGTTACCTATTGTTAACTATGCAAAATTTTCCATTGTCAATTGTTTAAAAAAAAAAAAAACTTATGTAAATTATTTCCTTTTTATCTCTATCTTGTATATAAGAAGATTGCTAGATTGAATAAACATACAGTTCAACTTGTAAGTCGTAGCGAGTTTGTTCAGACAACTCATACACATTACAACAGAATCCGGCGTGAGATAGCTCTTTGACCAGTTTGTGTCTGCCAGGCGACCTCCATTGCGACATACCACACACACGTTATCTTATATTTATCTTCATTCAAAGTCGGAAAGTATTTAACACATTAATTTTGAGCTGAAAAATAATTGTTGATTCGCCTATTAGCACTATGTATTGGACATATAGAAGGATATGAATATTTATCTAGGAGATAAATCCCTCTATCTCTTCTAGTTAATAGTTATTGAATGCTGCAGCCACCAAATCCTGTCAAGGTTTTATGGGAAGTTTCCTTTTTTTAAAGATTCCGAGGTGTTGTTTACAGTTTCAACCAAAATACCCTTCAACATAATTGTCAGTTTCCTTGTCAACATTTAGCCACCACCCCTCTGTTCTTTGTTTCTTCTTTACTATTCATGAATGACCTTTTCTTGAGCTAGAACATGAATCCTTTTTCTCAATTTCTCAGGAATCACTATGTTTGTTCCCCCCCCCCCTCTTAAAATTAATCAATTCACTTTTATCACAGAAATATACATTTGTGCACATTATTCCAGTTTCCTTTTGATACGCATACTTTTTCATTTATAATTCTGGGTCAACTTCCGTAATGTTACTATTTCTTCTTGAGTCATGGCTATTGAAAGAGTTTATTTTACTATGCTATTTAAGGTTCATCATAATTCTCTTGACCCTCAATCACCCTGAGTATTGATAAAGGACCAGTTATTTTTTTCTCTTCCTGGCTGGTAGTAGATAACCTCGTAGGCTTGAAAGGCTGCATTGTTAAAACTCATATTTCAATTCTTGTGAAATTCAGTTTTAATTTTTTTCCAAAAAATATATATTTCCAAAGGCTTGAGGCCGGTGATCAAATCAAAATTTTGACCAAAGAGATAATATTTGAATATTTTACAGGCCCACAACAGACCAAGTTTTTTTTCGTTTATCTCTGTTTAGTCTTTAGCATCTGCTCACATATCAATATGATAGGGTTCCTTTTTCACTCTAATGGATAAATACGAGTACAGGTCAACAGTACTTGCATCTGCTATTACCCGAGTTCAACGACCATAAAGGTATAAAAAATAACTCGAGCATTTGTTAACGGCTAAAATCTGTTTAGGCTTCTGTAAAAATTCTTCCTCTTTCCTTGTCCACCAGAAAGGTACTTGTACTTTGTAAGATTTTTAAATGGCTTATATAACGAGGCTAAGTTGGGTGAAAATCTTGAAACAAAATTCACCGGCCTACAAGAAGCTATTTGCCTCATATTTATTATAAGGTGTTCTAAAATTTCGAATGGTCTTACTTCACTCAAACCTATCCCATCTCTGGATATGCAGCGACCTATAAAAACAATTTCTGAGAATTCTCTATTGTATTGTTCTTATATTTAAAGGTATTCCTTTTTTCTTCTAGTGCATCAAGAAATTTCTTCAGTCTTCACGGTGTTCTCCTTGTGTTTCCATAAATGATGATGACAACAATGAAGTTTTATGCAGCTTCACAACTTTGGAGTATTCGCTCCATTATTTTCTTTGTGGCCCAATTTATTCCGAACATACGTCTTTTGTAGCGAATTGAGCCTTTGTATGTGATAAATATTGTGGGTGACTGTATTCTGCACCCAACTATATTTGGTGGAGACTTAATGTTCCACTGACTGAAATACATGGCCATAAAAAAAATGCATTACTCATAAACACCTTAGCAAATTTACATAAATTTCCATACGTAATCAGAACATCAAGACATGTTAATGATCAATTTCTCAAACCGTAACTATAATATAGGTGCACAGAAATAGCCATGTTTATTCATGAAAGAGTATTTAAATAGGCTCATAGTGTATCATTAATTTAAGTTATATACTTGTGTTTTTTTTAATTCAAAAGAATTTATAGAAACTGTAGAATGCGAAAAGGCAGAAGAAAAAGGCGTCATAAGGACAAATTGCTGATTTTACAATTATAGGCCTTCTCAGGGAAGGTGTAATTTAGAGAAATTGCTATGAAGTAGGACTCAATCAAATAATTGATTTAGAAATCTGATCTCAGTGGTCAGAGATGGAGAAACTTGTCCTAGAATAACAACAGAGAGATTGAGATTGAAAATTCTTTATTAAATCGTTCTTATAGGCTTATCTAAGGTTAAATATATAATATAAATGAATAAATATAAATAAATGAGATTTAATAATTTTAAATAGATGAATAAATGTGAAAATAAAAAAATAAAAAGGTCAAGCGTTGATATTAAAAATAAAGAAGGCATATTCTGACCAGGAGCACATGTGCTTTTTTTTTTTAGATAGCAGAGCGCCATCTAGTGGAACAGAAATCAACTAAACATTGATTTTAGCCTGTTCCTTGATATTTAGCTAACCCATTTTCATAATAAATCAAGAAAAAACATAAAAGATAAATAAATATAAAAATATATAACCATAAATCTGTATAAATATATGCAATGTCGTCGTTGAGAGTTAGAGAGAATGTGAAGGATGGTTAGAGAATAACTGTACCATTCTAAAAGTTTAGATAGAATCCATTCTCAAAACTCACTGTTAATGTTGTCAATTCACAATTTAACAGCTAGTTTTCGATTAGATTAATCTCGCATATTATTTTTGAGTAAAAATTATTTAGATAATAAAGTAACGTAGTTATTAAATAAAAACACAGGTGATATTATGTAAATTTTATAATGTACATATAACTTATTTATTACCAGTTGCAAATATGACACGCTATATCTGATCTGGATAATTGCGCGTGAAACTATTTACAATAATTCATATTGTAGTAGAGTAGGTAACTTATACATATAGCTTGCCATAGCAAAGTTAAGTTTCATTTTGTATCAATTTTCCTGTTGTGGTTGTTTCTTATTCCTCAAGTCGTTTAAAACGATCTCCATTAGAATTCCAATCTCTCAGCTTTTCTATTATAGTCCTGGGGTTATCCCAGAGGTATTTTAATTTCCCTGTAGAAGGGCGTTATCCCGAAAGATCGAAAAACGTTTAATTAAAAAATATACTTCAGACGTTCACTTTATTATCTAAATTAGCTAGCAAAAGATTCTATTATAAAATTAGAGTAGAAATTCTTTATTCAACTCGCATATTTAAACATATAAACTATACACGTAACTCTAATGTAAAGAAAAACAAAATGTGAAAACACAATTTAATATTTTGATTATTTTACACCAAAAATACAAAAACAAAATTAATAATAAACAATATATTAAAATAAATAGTGTCACAAAAACACAAGAGTTATTGAAAAAAAAATGTTAAAAAGAAAAGACGAAATAGAAAGATAATTAATTTCTTTTTTTTTTTTAAAGATTCACATCATACTTTGAATAAAATTCTCCAAAATAAAGATAAAATTTAAAAGTAATATGTATTGCGATTTTAATATGGAGATTTTCAGGAAAAATGAAGCTATGGTAATTTAATTTAAATATTTAAAAAATGATCTTTGAGATTTATAAACAAAAAAAGTGTAAGCGCATCCGAATCGATATAAAGTATAAATAATCTTTTTTTTTTTTCGTTGACACTTTTTTTGGGGCTAAAATACGATAATATTTTCTTTCTTTCTATCAACATTTTAAAATTAATTACTGGAGGATTCTCTTTGGGAATATTATCGGGGATTCGCTTTTCAAACTATGTACTATAAATATCCTTCAGCTAGAGCACATATCATCTTATTTGAGGTATCTAATTGTAGTAAAAATATACGATGGAAAATCGTATACAACGCTGAGCATATTGTTTTTACTTTTCATATATTTCACATTCAATTTTTTAATTCATTTTTATGAAACATATTATTATTATAAAAACATTATGTACTATATAAAATCGTCATTTGTATTTTGTAAAGCACTGAATACACAACCTGCTATAAACTTTGATATGAGATATAAAGATATATTCTAGATCATGGGTCGGTTAACTTTTGAGTCGGAAGAGTCAAATATTACAATTTACAAATTTCAAAGTTTTTTAAAGAACGACACTTTTTTCTTGCCAACAATAAATATAGTACTCGCATAAATAATATTAACGTATGGAACTATATAAAGAACTTCACACCCAAAGAGCCGCATTTGACTTAGAAGCCGCAGTTTGCCGACCAAGGGTCTATTTAATATATAAATTCCTTATTATTGACTTATATAAGTTTGTAGAATGGTTGAAACACGATCTGACAGGTCTCAGCAGAAAGTAAAGTTGAAGAACCTGCCAGACCACTACCTGGTGCAAACAATTTTAACGGAAATTTGACCTTAAATAACTATTTATTGATTCCTCGGGAAACCTCCTGGGGAAATATTTAGTCATTGAGCCTGCACCACGAGGGCCAACACCCCGAAATGCGTACTATATTGGATTTTCATTTCAAAGAAAATGGGTTGGTCAATTATATTGAGAGACAGGTGTTGATTATATAAGAAGAGTAAATAAAACGGAAATAAATCAACAGGTTCTGGGAAAATATTAATTTTCTTTTTTGTAAAAATAAAAGTGAAAAACCTTTAGGTAAAATAAAAACAAATTAATACAAAATATTTTGGCTGTATATAATATTTTAAATGAGGTATTTTATTAAGGATTAGTAATAAAGGTACCAGTACTAAGACAACCAACCACAGAGGTAGGTACACTAGAGATTACATAGCGCGTTCAAATGGGTCGCTGTGATTACAGGTGCGGTCCAATGTATCCTACCTTCACTGTCTGTGTTCTAAGGAACACGACAAAGTCAACTATTTATTGGAATAAGGGTGCTTGTCTTGTGTGGCCCTCTGCTCTGTATATATTTTCCTCTATGTATTTTGTGGTATCCTGGAACAACCTAAACTTTGCCCCTATATACATTCACTCGATAATTGAAATATCGGTGCCGAAGAAAACTTTCTGTTTCTGTATTTTATTTATTGATGATTATTTGAAAATACGTATCTTCCTATATTTTATATATTTTGGAAAATAGTACAAATGTGATATTGTACTGGGATAAGGTGTATAAATTAAGAAAAAGGCATCTCCTTATCGTGCAACTGAAAGTTGCTGATGGCCTGCGCCATCTATCGGAATAAATATCAACTATTCTCGTTAATTTTTAATTATTCCAGAATTGGCCAAATACCTTACCAGTCATTTTATATATTTGTATTTTTTAAAAACAGTCCTCGTTTGAAGTCAATAAAAATTAACAAAGAGAAACATTTTAAAACACCAAAGGTACGTATAGGCTTCATATTGAATTTTGAGAATAAATTGTGTGATTCCAATGTCGAGGAACAGAGCAATCAAACTTCAACTGTCCTGCGAGTTATTCCTAATGAATCGTAACAGATGAAACCTCCAGGGACAAAAACACTAATGATCTCATTTGTTGCAGATTATATATGGCAGCAGATATTTTAAGCCTCAATTAAGCCTAAAAAGAGTTTAATTATGCTAATGTTTTGTAGAGAAATTGTCTTGATAAGCAATTAATGAGAAAAAATGGAGATTCCAGGACTCGATAAGGGAATTAGGTGATTAATCAGTATTTGTGATGAAAGATAATCATTCTATTAACATATAGGAACTTATAAAACTTGAAATAATGCGAATATATATTTATGCTAACTTCACACACATCATCTATGTTCTATTTCTTCTGCACTGAAAAACTTAAACCATAGAGTTCCCCACCCCAGTTGGTCTGCACGAGAGATTTAAGCTGTAAGAATAAAGTATTGAATAAAGAATAACCTCCAGTTTTATATAAAAAACTAATTATAACAGAGTTATGGAGGCCATATCTCTCCAATTAATGGAATCCGTTGATAATAGAATTCCATAGAAACCAAACTTTATAAATATACATGTTAGTTAAAGTCGAGTCTTCAAAAACACACTCTGGAAATAGAAATGTACTCGAAGTGAATAGAGAGGCTTATAAAATATATTGGCACAAATCTAATTCATAAAATTCTCTTGTCACCAGAATCCTCTCTATGTATGGCATCGACTCTTCACTTGCTACTAGGAAATTGAAAGAGTGATACCTTTTTAATTTGAATCATTCGCTAAGACGACTTCATTGTAGAAGTTATATTTCAGATATGCAAATAACATTTACATATGTACAAATGACTTTAAGAACGATGCGTTTGTTCAATTATCTCTGCGCAGACAAGATGTCAAACGACTTTATACTGATTAGGGCCAAAGTTCGACGCCATAATTTACAGGTTAGAATTACCTTTTTTTACAAAATCATATTATTCCCCAGGATGAATATTAATCAATTTCCCGCAAAATATAGAATAAAACAACAATCAGTCAGAAAGGATCAATTAGCGCGTAATATTCCAAATTTATTAGAAAAGCCAAAAGACACGCAGCACACAAAACCCAACTATAGAGAAGACTGTGTTGGCCTAGAACATGGGGGGAATTAACATGAGCTTCTTCCAGAGATCACAGCTGCTGTAGACTGGGTATCGAGGCGAATTGTTTGAATGGTAGCTACGGCCGGACTGTGTGCTTCAGCTATCTTCTCGAATATTTTTATCTTCCGCTTAGAGAAAATATCGAATAAACATGTTTGATAGGTGAGGAATCTTTCAAAACATGCTTGCCAAGGCCCGAAGTCCAAAATATTGACAGGTGATAAAGGTAGTTCAAGATGTCGTACGAACATTGAAATTTCCAGGTAAAATCGCCAGGACGTTGGATCCACAGTTAAGAGAGCGGATAATTATCTACGAGGTAACTCAGAGGGATGTCACCCAACATGTCATTTCTATATATATCCGATAGAGAAAATGTCCTTGTCTGGGGAATTATTTCCACTGTAAAATGTTATAAAATATAAACCCAACTGAAATGACGCTATACCTATTTATAATGTAAAGAATACACAGAATATAAAGCTCGCAACGAAAATATTTCTGCTGGACCAGTGTGTGGTTTGTGTGTTCATTGGGGAAATTTGCTGTTTTCTTGAAGCTTTTTTACACACGCATTGAAAATATATTTACATAGCGTATTTATTTGTCAATATCTTAGTAAAATATATATGCGGATAATAATTCTGTTTGTATGATTATATTGATTCCATTACTATATATATATATGTGTGTGGTGTGTGCAATTAGCATAAACACCTGTTAGTCTGGGTTGTTTATCATGTCTGGCCTTTGTCGTCTGGACTATGGCGTCGTCTGATCTACCTTTACCTCTTTGCTTTATTTGTCACTTCTATTGTTCGATACATATTTTTATATACAGATATGGGGTTATATAAATATTGGAAGAAGATTGTGCTCTATCTACCTTAAAATATACTACAGAATGTGTCCCCGGTGATGAAGGTTTGGTTGGGGGAATGACATGTAATGAATGATAACCTAACAAACCTATTATAAAAAATAAAAGAAATAATTTGTATACAAATTAGTTAAAATTATTATGAAGTTACAAGTTAAAAAGAGAAAGATGTTGTAAGGGTGGTGTATCAATAAAAACGTACAAAATAATGATAAAGATTAAGAGAAGGTATATAATACAAAATGGTAACTATGGTAAAATGAATCGTACAAGGAAAAATATCTTATTGTATTAAAGATGAGAGAAAAAAATAAGTTAGTTTATTAACTGAACGTATAATGTGACGCTAAGGTTGAAAAAGGGAAAGGGGGTATCTGAGCATGTTTCTGCAAAAGTAGTATCCCAAACATTCTGCAATGCAATGCGAACTTGTTTAAGTGAGGCATTGTTTTCATTAACAGAAGGCCTAAGATAATCCATCTGCATCATTAGCTCAGACAGCGGAAAGAGTTGGGATGATAGATGGAGGTAAAAGGGGGAGGTAGAGGTAAGAGGGATCCCTGTTGTCCATAATGATTGTGCCCGGTTGAATTGTGAAAAAAAAATGAAAAGTTGAAAAAAAGATGAATTGATATGATGCGTCGGGCGATGAGGAAAAAAAATAAAAATATCGCGCTGGATATCCTGAACTCTTTATTGGGAATGGTATAGTGAGGAAGGATTGTTCCAGTCGGATTAATCAATGAAAAAAACAAAAATGTTCGGCGAACTGGAATCCCTTGGAAGGTAGGAGGTTTGAAGGATGCGGAAAAGGAGAGGTGGTGTGTAAGAGATTTATTGCTGTTAATTTTGATTGTGTCCGGCTTGTGTGGTGAAAAGAAAAGTTGAAAAATGAAAAAATGATGAGCCGGACGATGAGAGAAAAAAAATCTAACTGGGGTCTCCTGAGCTCACTGTTGGGAGATGTACAGCGAGGAAGGGTCTTCTAGTTAGGTTAATCAATAAAAAAAAAAGAAAATGGCTGACGAACAATAAACTCTTGATGGAGGGAAAGGTTGGGAGGAAAGGTTCATGGGTTAGAGTTAAGAGGTTGTAAGGGAAGCGTCAAAAATATCATTTTGAAATCTACAAAGAAAAATAAAATGATAAATGTTTTATCTGTTAAAAAAATAGTAAAAATATTGTTAGTTGTAGGTTCTTTTAAAATGGTGCCTAAAAATAATTGAAGTTGTAAAATGCTAAGACTAAACATATGATGAGAAAAGAGAAAATAAAATTTAAATAAACATATAAAGGTAATATTTATATAAAGGATTGATTGGTAGTTGATGGCATTAATGAACAAAATGATATTATCGATTGATATTGAAATGTTTATCTACATCTGTAAGTTAAAAACAAAGTCCAACACCACAAAACTAGGTAAACTGTAAGTCTATTTACAATAATGAGAGAAAGTTAGCAAACCTATTAAATGGTAAATAATTTGGGGCACAAATTAGTTACTAGAATAAAAATAAATAAAAAGGGGAGTAGTGGTGACACATTGATATAATATTATAAAACTACAAAAAATATATAAGAGGAGTACATAGGAAGGATAAATATAAAGTGAACAACACAATAGCTAAAGTAAATATTTGGGAAAGTTGGTATACTATTTACAGCTTTTTGTTACTTAAGGTGCCTTGAGTATTTACAACATAGTTTCAGGGATGTAATACAGGAAGGAGGGAGAAGTAGAGATAATAAAAGTAAAATAAAATATAAAAGAAAATTGACTTAAGCAAAAGGTTTGCGATAGGTAGTGACGCAGTGAGGATTAAAGGAAGAAGGTCTGAATTGGTTTCTGCAAATGACATCTCAGGAGTACTGCCCTGCAATACGAGC
This sequence comes from Cordylochernes scorpioides, assembly GCA_030710605.1. Classification (NCBI taxonomy): domain Eukaryota; kingdom Metazoa; phylum Arthropoda; class Arachnida; order Pseudoscorpiones; family Chernetidae; genus Cordylochernes; species Cordylochernes scorpioides. Next base: position 8,090,038 of record CP092877.1, read on the forward strand.
TTAGGAGCGAAGTATTGTTTTCAAGGTTCAGCAATCTCAAGATGCTCTGTAAGTAGCATTAGATTCAGATGGGCAAAAGGCGTGAAGATCGAAGGAGAGGTAGGTAATGGGAGAATATGGGAAAGAAATCTTTTCTGAGAGAAGTTAAAAGAGATGGTGGCTCAAGAGCTGCGCTGTTGTCGGTGATTGAGCTCGACCAGATGAAAAATAAAATTAAACGAAAAATGAGTGGGCGCATCGTGCTGTGATGGCCTGGGTCGAGCATTAGAGAAAAAAAATCTCGCTGGTTACCCAAGCTCTCCGTGTGGAGTTAACATGGGAGGAAGAGTGTACCAGGGTCGATGAATTATTAAAAAATAAAAATTAAAAAAGGTTGACGAGCAGGAGTCTCAGGAAACCGTTGAAGAGGTTAGAGGATGGAGGTAGATTGTGAAAACAGGGCTCGACTGTTGCCATTGATTGATTGAACCCGGGTTTGAGGAAAAAAGAATGAAATAAAGAATGCTTGGACGGTGACCTGGGTGTAAATAAAAAAAGTCGGCAAACAGGAACTCTGCGATGGATGAGGGGTGGTTTAGAACGAAGGCATAGAAGGCCAATGGAAAATGGATCAAGAGACGAGAGAAGTATGGAAGGCAGAGTTGTAAGGAATATTTTTGCTAATGATGGGTGCTAATGATGTAACAAGGGAGGGAGTCCAGCGCGTCCTTGAGTTGTCGTTGGGGTGAAGATTGGAATTAATTGTTCTTTTATGTAGGCCAAGATAACGTCTCACATGGTGTCATGTACAGGATCGATTTTAGAGATGGTGACTCTATAATTGATTGATTGTCAAGCAAGAGTGTTGAAGTAGGGCTATCTCTGCTAATGGTGAGTACAAGGTCATTCCAACCCTTTAGATGTAGGTAAGGGAAGACGAAGTAGAAGAAAAAAAAAACAATTAGGGGGAGATCAGTGCGACCTTGAGTTTGTTTGTCATTTGGATGAAGATTGGAATTAATTGTCGTTTTATGTAGGCCAAGATAACGTCTCACATTGTGTCATGTACAGGATCGATTTTTAGAGATGATGGGGACCTAATTTTTAAACGGGGTTGACAAAAACGATAAATTATCCTATAACATTATAGTGTATAAATAAATGTGTTATGATCATGCGAAATGTGTTAATGGGATATGGGATATGCGAGAGGAATTAAAATTGATGTGAACAATGTAGAAGTGCGAAATAAAAATGTATTTAATACGTATATAACAATTTAACACAGGCAGGAATGAAATGTAATGGGGTATGGAAATTTTATGGTATGATATTTAGTTTTCGCATTTTACATTTATATTTGTTTTGGTAATTGTGGGAAATAGGGGAGGCACATTTTGAGATGGGATAATTTAATATTGATATTTATAAAAATAAAAATCTAGGACTAGTTTTTAAAACTTTTAAATATTGAGAAATACCAATTTGAATAGTAATAGGTCAAGTAGAATAAAGAGTGTAATAAATTTAATTATCAGTATTATGGCTATAACTAAGGTATTAAAAAAACACACAAATAATTTTAGAAAATATGATTCGAAGAATTAAAAAATAATATGATTTTTTATGTAAAATTGAAATTAATGAATTAAAATTTAAAAGTTGCTTAAAATAAAGTAAAAAATTGATAAATGAGGGTGTACAAGATTTAAAATTTGAATTGAAATGCTATAAAAAATGGTAAAATAATGAACTTGATGGATTTATAATAATAATGTTATTGCTATTAAAATGGTATCGAATAATTAATTCAGAGCAAACGGAGATAGTGTTACATTAAATAGTTCTGTAGAGAAAATTCTCTTACCAGATGGATGTCTTGAATGGGTCTTGTGGAGTGGGCTGCGATGAGGCTTGGTGATCACTTTTTGCGATGGTTGCCATGGGACATCGTCGATGTTGGTTGACGGGGCAATGTCAGGATTTCTCGATGATTCTTGTCTGCCTGTTCGAGCCGATGGGGGGAGATGTTCGCGGCGCAGGAGATGTTGATGGGGGCGATGATGACCTGCTCGCGGAGAGGTGCAGCTAGTCCTCGCATGGAGTTTTTTAGGGTGGCTTACACGGTCTTCGCAGTGGGGCTGCATGTTGGTGAGGGCATCCGCGACGTACTCGTCTTCTGCCTCCGTCATCCTCTGAAGGTTGCTGTCCTCAGTCATCCTGTCGACTTTAACGGGTTCTGTAGTAATCCCGAGGTGGAATGTGCTGGGCAGTCGGTGGTAGTGGGTGCGTGATGGGATTCCCGCACTGGGACAGCAAGAGACAGAGGCAGGTCTAGGTTGGTAACTCCAAGAAGTAGAGGTAGACCACGGACGAAGGTAGTCGGACCATGGACGTCACGGATGCCCTAAGTCTACATCGCGGATAGGGGTGAGAAATATGACCGGCCGTATAACAGCGTCGCTCTGAAACAACTGAAACAACTACTAACCTTGTCCCATCTTGGGGGACCTTAATATTGGCCTCTGACGAGTTCTGATTGGATCCCGTATCATGCCACCTGTCAAGCGCTGGGTTATTAATTATGTCTGGCCACGTGTCGGCCACCTGCTGACGGGGGATGAACTCATTAGCATAAACACCTGTTAGTCTGGGTTGTTTATCATGTCTGGCCTTTGTCGTCTGGACTATGGCGTCGTCTGATCTACCTTTACCTCTTTGCTTTATTTGTCACTTCTATTGTTCGATACATATTTTTTATATACAGATATGGGGTTATATAAATATTGGAAGAAGATTGTGCTCTATCTACCTTAAAATATACTACATATATATATTATTTTGAAGAGGTATAAAGAGAGAGAGAGAATGGAGCGAATGGTGTGCGAACACGTGAGCAATACATTGTATGATGTATATGTCATAATTTGTATATACCAAGATGTAATCCCACCACAATCTATGCAATGTATCGTCCAAAAGGTTTTAATAAAGGTTAGGCCTAGCGAACAAGAGAGAACAGCAATTACCAGGATTGCATCATCCAGGAAGTAAAGGTCACTACCCAGGAACCATAAAACTAAAGTTCAAAGACCTTCTTCTTCCTGGAGGATGGTAATCATGAAAGACAATGAGGTACCAACATCCAATCACAGTTCAGCATGAACAACTAACAGCCAACCAAAAGTAACCAGGTAGACGATCTCAACCAATGAGAGGCATAGAGAGTTAACGAGAAGATCTCGGGACAAAAAGTAATCAGGAGGAAGGCGACCCGACTAGGAGCAAGACGTGCCCAATTCTCTCTCACCAAGGTGGTAACATTCTCTCGATCATGTGATAGGAAAGTACCCCATTTAGTCTCAAACTTTCTCTCCCTCATTCGCGAAGTCTTAGATTCAATCCCATCCTGGTTTTCCTCTCGTTTTCTTCCCCTGTGGAACCCTACTATTCAACTACGACTGCGCCATCAATCATCAACCACCACAAGTCACCAATCCTACAGTATGTCAACCGGATCTTACATAGGAACAACAATCAACAATCAAAAAGGTAAATTATTATATATATGTCATAATTTGTAAATAGCTGTATGCAACCCCGACCCAAAATGTATGCAATGTATGTTTCAAAGACTTAATAAAGAATAAGGTAACTGGAGGATAGAACGACTTAGAGAAACAAGGCCTAGAAAAGAGGCTTAGAAGTCAGCACAATCATTAGGAAAAGTTATACCCCATTTTATTAACGCGGAAGGAATAAAAGTTGAGTTCAACGACACAGTATTTCCTGGTCGTGTCAGGACAAGTCCAAAGACAAAGAAATTAGCAAGGACCAATTAGGAAGCACCTTCCCAAAGGTCAACCAATAGAAAACGGCCACGTCCCACCTTTCGACCAATGGGAAAGAAGAAAGGTCTTCGTGTTAAATGGAGAACCGAGGATTGTCAGTGGTTCACTCGCTCCCACCGAGACAACACCTAGGAGAGTAGCTCTTTCGCTCCACCGAGATAGTATCTAAGTCAATCACCGCCATGTGATCAGATAGTTGATAGTCAAAAATCCGCTCCATCTTCTCTAAAGCCTTTTTTCCTCCAACCCGTTGCCTTTTATTTTCAAAACCCCATCACGTGTCCTGGTTATTCCCCACTGTATGCTCAACTTTCCACTCAAACGACTGCGCTTCCAACAATCTTCACCATTCTCATCCAACAACAAGAAATTCCGCAACGATATTGTGACATATATACGCGCGCACAAGGTATGACTTATCTCTATAAGTATGACTATATAACCTAAAATCCGACCTACCTGGAATTTGACATGAGCGATCGAATTATAGCGCGCCTGTTTAAATTACAAACACAAAAAGGTAAAATATTAAAAGGAATTATAATAGCCCTTTTTGCAAATATTTTTATTTGTGATTAAATTTTTCTTCCCTCGTTCCCTTTATATTTTATGAATTATATGTTTTTTTTTTTCTATTTTATTTCACGACCATTGTCGGGATTGATAATATTTTGACAGAAAATTTATTTGATTTTTGTTGTAGCGACACGTGTATTTTTATTCTGGTGTTTGAATGGAGAGACGTCTTTCCTTTTTTGACGAAATATTATCATCTTTGGAATATATCTGAGATGGGGTTAGGTGGAGCATGCGAACTAGCGCCATTTTTGATACAGAATTCGGGAGTTATATCAACATCATTGCATTTCTTTAAAATATCTTGGTGATACCTACTACCTCTAATTATTCCACAGAACTCAGGGAAATTTACAGCGGTCTTCCACAACAGAACCTACACACACTATATTAGGGCCTCCAATCACGGGATCCCGTTTCCCGGTATCCCGGAGCCAAATAATGATCCCGAAATCCTTGGATTCTGCTCGAAAAATCCCGGGATTACTGGTTTGTGCATGAAAACCAGCGCAAAAATATATTTTTCTTATCTAGCATTTTGGTAATCAAACAGATGATGAGATAGCACACTTTTGACGTTTTGTTTATACAGCTGCATTTCGGGTCTTTTTTTTTTCTGAGAGATTTGAAATTATTTTCATGCACTAATAACGAAGGGTTATTCTGCAAGATCTTTCCAAAATGGCAGCCTCTAGAATGAGAGTATGCGCATGAGCAAGCGTTACCTGAACATTAATATTCATAGCCGTACCAAGGTGTGGAATCTTGGCTTGATTTGAATATCTGGAGTATTTTCCTCTGAAACAATGCAAATATGTCATTGGCGCTAAGCTCTTGGAGTTCGGAATCGACTTCGAAACTGATATTGTGTGTGTTACAACTGATGGGTGCGCAATGATGGTAAAATTGGGTCACATTATTGGTCCACTGCAACAGCTCTGCTACGCGCATGGTCTCCATCTGGCTGTGATGGATTTACTTTATGCTAAGAAAAAATAGAGGGTTGTCCTGAATTCGTTTCCGCAACAGTAAATGAAGCAGAATCTGACCTTTCCGAGGATGACAATGAGGACACTTCTCCATTTAACGTTAGCCTAGAGGTAGCACATCCCTTATTCCCTGAAGCAATTTATCCACAATATCCAGTATTTTCAAAGAAAATATAAATGAAGTGACGAAAAAAGCTCGTGTGGTTGTGAAATTGTTCAAACGATCGCCGCTGAAGAACGAGATCTTACTGAACTACATGCGGCAAGATAATCGCATTTCCACCAGTATGTGTCTCATTCTCGACTGCAGAACGCGCTGGGATAGTTTATTGAACATGTTGGAGAGACTTCTCAGTGTGAAGTCATCGATTCAGAAGGCGTTAATAGATGTGAAAGCAAATGTCCGTCTAACTGATGAAGATTTTGATATCATGACGCAAGTAGTTTCCACACTGAAACCATTTCGGGCAGCTGTGGCGGCTATCTGTAGACACGACGCTACGCTTTTGACTGTAGAAGCAACAGTAAAGTTTCTTCTAGAGGAGCTGCAAACACAATCTCATTCTCTCAACAAAGATCTGCAAAAATCTTTTCAAAAGAGAATTTAAGAAGAGCGATGCAATAAAACATCTTTAGTCCTCCAATATCTGCACAATCCGCAAGCACAGTTAGAAAAAAAGAAGATGGTCAAAGAGTTTAGCGTGAAATTGATCTTGCGTCTTAAACCGTTACAGGAACAAATGGCCGAAGTAAGAATTCAGCCTGATAATTCGCAACTTCCTCGGAGTTTAAAAGAACGCCATGAGCCATCACAATCGAATGACCATCTTACAATTGAGCGCCGATTGCAAGAGGCTATTGAGGCTGCCTCTTCAACTTCATTTGCAATACCTACACCAGACTCCGCATCCTACTCAACTATGATTAACCACGAACTTAATATTGCTGCTCAGTCAGGCAAACGAGGACCCCATTTAGAGAGTGTGTATCAATTCTTGCTGACAATTCCTCCAACGTCTGTGGAATCGGAAAGAGTCTTCTACTCCTCTGGATACCTATGCAATAAGATACGTTCTAGTTTGCATGATGACAATCTTGACAAATTATCTTTCCTACGCTCAAATCTTTCTCGAAATTGAATTTTTTATCCTTAAAATGAAGTAATTCATGGTTTTTAAAACGGTGCTGTCTTCTTTCTAAACATTAATACATAGTTGGGCAAAATGCAATAATGATTACATTTTCTATAATCACAATTGCAAATAATCATGATTACATTTGCTATAATTACAATTACAACTAATTTTAATCGCAATTGCTATCATTATATATAGAATTACGAGTAATTATGTTTACATTCTAATGCAATTAATTTTTTTGCATAGTAATGCATTGCAAAGTAATCGTAATTACAAGGTAATGTATTAGTTTGAATGGATTACTGCCCAACACTGCATTAAGAGATGTGGTCTAAGAGTTCCAAGAACAGTGATTTTTTCCAGATGTGTGCACAGTAATTGACAGATAATTTCAAACTGTAACCCAAAAGCAATGATTTAGTTCATAAGCAGGCGCAAAATATATGGCTTTCAGGTTGTTTTCTTCGAAGTAAGTGCCACGTCATTGGCACTATATAAAAGAAAAAATTAAAAATATAACGAATGAAACGATATACCTCTTCGCGTAGAAAGACGAAAATGTTTTTCAATCCCGGGATATCCCGGGATCCCGGGATTGAGAAAAAAGCAATCCCGAATCCCGGGTTTGAAAATATGTACCGGGATTGGAGGCCCTACACTATATGCATTCAAAGAGAAGTGACGATGAGCCTCTCTCCCTGAAACCACAAGTTGGTTACATCAATTGAGGAATTCTACAAATGTACTTAAGGAAACTACGGCAATAAGCTTCATAGGCAATAGAGAAATATATAAAAATTAATCATTTTTATTTGTTATGTTCTCCAAAGATATTATCCATAGTTTCCTTGAAAACATTTACCAATTATTTCTCTGAATGCTAGCTATATAATAGCAAAACAACCACAAAAATAACCAGGGCTTCCCGTTATTTACTCATAGCGATAGGAAACTATATTTGACTTTAAAACTGCGGTACTTCTTTTTACTTTCACTTCAAAAATAGCGTGTCAATACCTTATTTAGGCTAAATCAATATATAGATGGTGTACCAACTATAAATTTACTAATAGTATCCAAGATAGGGGGCTCATACGAAATACAAATTGTTGTACCCAAGTAAAGATGTGATGCTAGAATGTGCCCCACCACTACATTGAATTGTTCTCACTTCCCAGGCCCAATGTGAGGTGGTTGTGCTCCAGAAGCAGCTCTCCCAGCAGAGGACGCTACCAGGCCGCCCCGGGGTCGACGGCCCAAGTCAGGAGACCGGGAGCCGCTGGTCTCTTCCGATACCTGTAGGTTACTCTGATAGCTCCGGTATTTCTGAGCTTGATCTTTCTAAATTGATATTGGAAGACATAATGTAACATATTTGAACTTGTGTGAATATTTGTGGTAATTATTTTGAAATAAAGTGGAATAGGCAACAATGTGTGTGTGTTGTGTGTGTGAGAAATATGCTATTATAAATTATAAAGAGTTAAAGCTCTATATAAATAAATAAATAATAAAATAAATGGGGAATTATGCGCCATTATTGCGTTAATAGAGAGTGTTGGTGTGAAACAATTATCCGAATGACTTCTGTATAAAGATGAGATATAAGAGTGAGACGTGATGCTCATATAGGGATAGGTATATATCTTATCCACCTACTGCGTGGAATGTAATGATGCAACTCTTCTAGATTTACAACCATATTGTCAAATTGAAAACGTAGAATAAATCAATATTCACATGTGATATATTGGGACCTCTCGGACCAGTGTTACCTGATACTAGATGAGCCTCGATGTCACCGCTACCGTGCAGTCGTGGGGAAGGCGACACAGCTGGACCAAAGGTGAAATAAACAAACAGAGATTCCACAGAAGATTCCCCAAAAAAAAAATTACAAAAATCTATCTTCTCTCATCAAGAGAGAAAATAGAGCAAAAAATACTTCTCTTTCTCTAATTAGCTTCATTTTATATTTGGAAAATTATTATCAAGGTTCTGTCTTTGCTGTCGTCGTCAAGCGTCTGAAGCGTCTGTCGTCAAGAAGGAATGGAAAGAGGAGGATTCAGGCAGGAAAGGATTACCTGGCGATCGATGTGACGTAGACCAAGGCCTCGCTTACGAAAGAAAACGTTTTGACTACTTAGGTTTGGACGCTTCCTTTTATATCTTCCACGGGTACAGGCAGGCCACTGCCCTTTCTGACGTAATCAGGGGGAAGGGTTACATCAGCCAAGAGTGCCATGACCTCGTAAAACTTGGAGTGGGTTTCTTACGCCTCGTTTCCTATTCGTAATAGCCCTGATAGGTTTTAGACTTAATTTTCTCTTGTAATTCTCCATTCCTTCTATCTGTACAGTTGCTATACTTTATTACAGTCTTAAGCGGTACAGATTGATGTTATTTGATGTTTCATAGTTGCAGTAAATAGCAGGTTATATACATTCACGTGGTGACACATGTGGTATTTCATATTTGGATATATTACAATAATTAAATTGTCTTAAATAATCACATACACATCTATACTACATCCGTTACTAGCTTATATGTTGCGGAGCTTGGTACTCCAAATAACGAATTCCATCTATCTTCTAAAATTCACGCAGTTTGGAGCACCAGATTTTACTTCAAGATATTCAGGATTCACGAAACCTGGTACCCCAGATAACGACCTCTATAGGTATTCTAGGTGTCGCGCAATTTGGATACCCGAGAATCAAATGTCCATCAATATTTTTTCTAGAAGTCAAGCAGCTTCGTAACACAGATTACGTACCCCATTAAACATCTAGGATTCTCGGAATTTGGTAACTCTGATTTCAACATCCATCAGTATTCTAGGAGTCTCGGATCTTGATAACCCAGATTACGACCAACTTAAGTATTCTAGGAGCCTCGGATCTTGATAACCCAGATTACGACTGCCTTCAGTATTCTAGGAGCCTCGGATCTTGATAACCCAGCTTACGACCACCATCAGTATTCTAGGAGCCTCGGATCTTGATAACCCAGATTACGACCAACTTCAGTATTCTAGGAGCCTCGGATATTAATAACCCAGATTACGACTGCCTTCTGTATTCTAGGAGCCTCGGATCTTGATAACCCAGATTACGACCACCATCAGTATTCTAGGATTCTCGGATCTTGATAACTCAGATTACGACCACCTTCATTATTCTAGGAGCCTCGGATCTTGATAACCCAGATTACGACCAACTTCAGTATTCTAGGAGCCTCGGATCTTGATAACCCAGATTACGACTGCCTTCAGTATTCTAGGAGCCTCGGATCTTGATAACCCAGATTACGACCAACTTAAGTATTCTAGGAGCCTCGGATCTTGATAACCCAGATTACGACTGCCTTCAGTATTCTAGGAGCCTCGGATCTTGATAACCCAGATTACGACCACCTTCAGTATTCTAGGAGCCTCGGATCTTGATAACCTAGATTACGACCTCCATCAGTATTATTGGAGTCTCGGATCTTGAAAACATAAATTACGACCACCTTCAGTATTCTAGGAGCCTCGGATCTTGATAACCCAGATTACGACCTCCATCAGTATTATAGGAGTCTCGGATCTTGATAACATAGATTACGACCACCTTCAGTATTCTAGGAGCCTCGGATCTTGATAACCCAGATTACGACCACCTTCAGTATTCTAGAAGCCTCGGATCTTGATAACCCAGATTACGACCACCTTCAGTATTCTAGAAGCCTAGAATCTTGATAACCCTGATTACGACCACCTTCAGTATTCTAGGAGCCTCGGATCTTGATAACCCAGATTACGACCACCTTCAGTATTCTAGAAGCGTCGAATCTTGATAACCCAGATTACGACCACCCTCAGTATTCTAGGAGCCTCGGATCTTGATAACATAGATTACGACCACCTTCTGTATTCTAGGAGCCTCGAATCTTGATAACCCAGATTACGACCACCATCAGAGATTACGACCACCATCAGTATTCTAGGAGCCTCGGATCTTGATAACCCAGATTACGACCACCTTCAGTATTCTAGGAGCCTCGATCTTGATAACCCAGATTACGACCACCATCGATATTCTAGAAGCCTCGTTCTTGATAACATAGATTACGACCACCTTCAGTATTCTTGAAGCCTCGAATCTTGATAACCTAGATTACGACCACCTTCAGTATTCTAGGAGCTTCGGATCTTGATAACCCAGATTACGACCACCTTCAGTATTCTAGAAGCGTCGAAT
>CP092877.1:8100915-8161179 GCA_030710605.1 Cordylochernes scorpioides
TGTAAATTCGGTGAAAACACGAGCATGGCTAGAGTCAGTTGATATTGATTATATCGATAGGTTTACAGGACATAGATGATAAGAAAGTAATATAGAAATGACACAGTATCGTTAAAAGCTCCATTTCTTAGTTTTTTATTTTATGTTATCTTAGATTACGTCAGGACCTTTCAAAAAGCACGAAGATGGGGCGAAGGATTGGAGAAGAAAAATTCTTCTACTCATGGTCAACCGCCTTACTCACCCTCCAATGCCCAAATTTCCCGTAACATTAAAATTCCGTCTTAGCATTGTGCAAGCGGATTATGGCAAAGGCAGTATCTCTGAAAATGAAATAAAAATTAGGGTACAATAGTATCAGATAGTAAGGTCGTTTTTATTGTGATGGATGCAATAAAATGTTGGGACATTTTCTGAGAAGGGCTGCAACATTTCGTTCATGATTCTGGTCACTGTGGTAATTTTAGAGATGTCGGAGTAAGAACAGAACGAGTCATCGAGTAGCTACCGCGGAATTAACTGTTCAGCATGTCACACCTCTAAGGAACTTACATTAAAATTTCAACGGGCGGTTTGTCGCAACTATCTCACGCGGACATGATGAATTTCTCGATCCTGATAGTGTCAATAAATAAGGGAGATAGATATAAAAAATAATCTATTGACGTATCACCACCTAATACTAGTTATTTTGTTTATGAGTATAACCCTGCATACCACAAACTATGAAAAAAAGTTAACTTAATGTCGGTAAAGAATTATCGTTATATATATTGCATAATTTTTAAAGATATGTAAGAGAAACAATGTTCGTTTGAAAATATTCAAAAATAATATCATTTAGGCTTATAATCTTTCACTGGAAATTCTAAAATTGTGTCTTTCTTTTATTCTAAATAACTCTCCATTACGAAAGCTGTGTTTCTCTCCTTTTCATTCTAGAGTTTGAATGTATCATCTGGAACAAATATTTAACCGAGCGAATGTTTCAGAAATATTTATTCATAAAATAAGAGAGATCTGATACTACCTAGAATGGATGTTATGGTAGAAAGGTTAGAAGTGGCCGGATGGCATTGAGCAGGTTACTAGGCCTCAGTATTGTTTCAACAGATAGACTCGACTGTAATTTGAATAGTTGTGGTTTTAGAAAAAGCTCACATTTGAGTGTTTAACATGGCGAATTATTACAAATAGGGTTTATATATGGCGAATTATTACAAATAGGGTTTAAATATGGCGAATTATTACAAATAGGGTTTAAATATGGCCAAATTATTACAAATATGGTTTAAATATGGCGAAATTATTACAAATATGGTTTAAATATGGCGAAAATATTACAAATAGGGTTTAAATATGGCGAAATTATTACAAATATGGTGTAAATATGGCGAAATTATTACAAATATGGTTTAAATATGGCGAAATTATCACAAATATCTCGGCTTTCATAGGTTGTGGCCAAATTTATTGTCATTTTCAGGCACGTAACATGGGATATACCATTTCAAAATAGACTGTCTTATCCCGAACCAAATTGAAAATTAAAAAATTTAATCGCCGAAGAGTAGAGCCTGTTATAAAAATAAAACCAGAAACAAACCGGCGGCCACTTAGAGAAATTAAAGTATACGCAATAATTTCATTTAAAAAAAAAACAATAAGGGGAATATGACCAAATCTCTATTCTTCCATCAATTTTTACCGCAAGGTCGTGCGACGCAATTTACCTTCAGGTTTAAGAGATGGAATCAGGCGTCAATGTTTTGGAAAGTTGTCTGCAAGAATTGGATTCTCCAACGTGGGTTTCGCTCGGCTGTCCCTTCTTACTATCGATTTTTTACACAAGAAAAATATTTCCGTTTCTTTCCTCCATTTACCTTATGTTCTCTAATTACTTTTTATTGAATTTAATAATTAAATAAAATAATTTATAAATGAATTAACGTAGGGACATTTAATTTATTCCCTGGGTGTAATGAATTTTAGGAATCAATTAGTGCAGGTGACTCAGAGCTCCGATTATAATTTAATTATTTTCTTCACTAATTTTATTTATCTTTCGGTTAATTGCATATAGTGTTATATTACGAATGAAGACATTAAGACGCGAGTGTTTCTTTTCACAAATAAATCAAACTTCTACTGTCCTTACTGCGATGAAAAAATATAGAGATAAGCCGAAGTTTGATTTATTTGTGAGAAGAATCACTCGCGTCTTAATGTCTTCATTCGTTATATATAGATGGCGCGTTATTTCTTTGTATATAGTGTTATAGTATATAGTGTTATTGTATATAGTGTTATTGTATATAGTGTTATAGTATATAGTGTTATTGTATATAGTGTTATTGTATATAGTGTTATAGTATATAGTGTTATTGTATATAGTGTTATTGTATATAGTGTTATAGTATATAGTGTTATTGTATATAGTGTTATTGTATATAGTGTTATAGTATATAGTGTTATTGTATATAGTGTTATAGTATATAGTGTTATAGTATATAGTGTTATTGTATATAGTGTTATAGTCACTAGCCGGTGTACATGGAGGTGAGTGGCCCACGTAGAGTATCATCAGCTGTGGTGAGAGAAGCAGAGCTTGTTGTGCCAGCGGGAGTAAGATTAGATGATATAGGTATTTCTAAGGTCAAACTAAAGACCTTATGGAGACTCAGGAAAGAGAAAAAAAAAGAAGGAAAAAGTCCCGAACGTTCAGAAAATTTTAAGTTTTAACCCAAAATATTAGATTTGTCTGTGATACTTAAGATAATCAAAAATAAAAGGGGAAATAAAAAGCTAATACATATAAACAGCTTTTAAAGTTTAATTTATATTCAAAATAAATAATATACGAAAATATTAATATAATATTAAAATAATAAAGTTCTTAACTGATAAAAATTATATTTGACTAAAAAGTAAGATATTTTTACGAATAAAAGAGCAATATGTTATTACCATTTAGGTATTATTCAACAGCGCGATATCCCGGCTATTCCCATATATCAGGTATAATTATGTCGTACATTTCCCATGCTTACTCTTAGATTTAACTTTGCCTCTTAAAGAACGAGAGCTTGAAATCTCGGAAGTTTTTATAATAAACAAACTTATTGTGAAAGGTTTTGATCACTTTATAATGTTGTATCGTATTTTCCTGTAAAATAATATTATAGGATACAATAAATGGAACCTTAAAGTTTAAGATGTTTTTAAACACTACACATAAAATGATAAAATGTATTTTATTTTAAGTAGAAGTTTTGGAAATCGAATCACCTACTATTATTCTTAAGGGTCAATATCCTTTCGGCAATATTCCCCCGGCATATTCTTTTACCATCTAAACTCTGATTGGCTGTTAAGGTCACGTGACAGTAGTGAACAATACAGAATTGAGAATAGTGGGGAAAAACATTTAAAAACTGCCATCAAAGTAATTTCAATGTTCAGAAGGTTGATGAGAGTTAGAAGTTTCGGGACGGGCTGCTATGTCAAAGATTCAAGCACGAGACGGCATTTCTACTCCACTCATAGGGCATTTCTCTGTGCTCTTCGTGTTTATAGTGGTGAGGACATAGTGGTGAAAGAACAAATTTTCTACTAGAAGATATATACATATCTCATCCAGCTCGGTGACTCCGATGTTTGTGCGATCCTCTATGACCTGGATACAAAGTTGATAGAGATTTCTAAAGACTTGAATTACCGCCGCCAAGATTGAGTCCTCTCAGAGCAATCCTCCCAACACCAAGAAGATTGGCCCCGGGATTTAATACCAATCCCGGATATCCCCCGGAAGGCGGCCAGATCAAACAGTTCGCAGAAAATTGCGCTAGGCCAATTAGGAGCCGCGACAATTAATCTGGATTAATTTATTGTGGGGTTGGCCAATTACAGCTTCTCAGGGCTAGCTTGATTAAATTGTGCAGCTGAAAGTAATACCTTTTCTGTTGTTGTTTAGATTCTCTCTTTCTCACCTGGACTTCAATTGGATTCTTTTATATTCGGTCTCAAATTGAAACATACTTTTAGAAAGACTCGAATTAAAATTACACCGAGAGAGAGTGACTATCATGATAAAATTTATTCAATAAAAATATTCAAATAAAAATAAACTTAAAATTATACCACGAATGTTTTTTTAAAAATCGAAATTTATTTTCAAAGAGAAATAGCGACATTTCTAACTTTGAGGATGAGGTATGGAAAGGTGAAACATGAAGAGTAATGGAGAACGGAAATATAAAAAAGTGTCCAGGGGCGGGAATCGAACCCACACCCTTCTGCTTACCGGGCAGGTGCCTTGTCCACTCGGCTACTTATATTTCCGTTCTCCATTACTCTTCATGTTTCACCTTTCCATACCTCATCCTCAAAGTTAGAAATGTCGCTATTTCTCTTTGAAAATAAATTTCGATTTTTAAAAAAACATTCGTGGTATAATTTTAATTTTCGTTTTACAATCATCAGCCGCGTTATATTTGTATTTTAAATGTTACTTTAAATATAAGTTATGAACGGAAAAATACGTCCAGGGTAGCCGAGTGGACAAGGCACCTGCCCGGTAAACAGAAGGGTGTGGGTTCGATTCCCGCCCCTGGACACTTTTTATATTTCCGTTCTCCATTACTCTTCATGTTTCACCTTTCCATACCTCATCCTCAAAGTTAGAAATGTCGCTATTTCTCTTTGAAAATAAATTTCGATTTTTAAAAAAACATTCGTGGTATAATTTTAATTTTCGTTTTACAATCATCAGCCGCGTTATATTTGTATTTTAAATGTTACTTTAAATATAAGTTATGAACGGAAAAATACGTCCAGGGTAGCCGAGTGGACAAGGCACCTGCCCGGTAAGCAGAAGGGTGTGGGTTCGATTCCCGCCCCTGGACACTTTTTATATTTCCGTTCTCCATTACTCTTCATGTTTCACCTTTCCATACCTCATCCTCAAAGTTAGAAATGTCGCTATTTCTCTTTGAAAATAAATTTCGATAAAAAAAAAAAAACATTCGTGGTATAATTTTAATTTTCGTTTTACAATCATCAGCCGCGTTATATTTGTATTTTAAAAATAAACTTATTTATGATTCTAGTAAAGGACCATATTTAGAATATGCCATTGTCTCAAAATATTTGTATATTTATCTATCTACTTCCACCAAGAACGTTAGATACGTTAGATTACGATAGATAGCAGAGAGAGCTCCATCTAGTAGAACAGAAATCAACTAAACATTGATTTAGCCTCTTCCTTGATGTATAGTTATATACATCTGTATCAAAATATTCAATGTCGTCATTGAGAGAGGAGGACAGGTGAAGGATGGTTGGAGAACTGTACCATTCCAAAAGTTTGCATAGAATCCATTCTCAAAACTCGCTGTTAATATTTTCAATTCCCAATTTAACAGCTAGTTTCGATTAGATTAATACTCGAATTATATTTTTTAGTAAAACTTCTTTAGATAATAAAGTAACGTAGTAAACCAATGTAAATAAAAACACAGCTGATGTCAATTTTATAATGTACATAGAACTTGCCATAGCATAGTTAAGTGTTTCAATCAATTTTCCTGTTGTGGTTGTTGCTTATTCCTCAAGTCGTTTAAACAATCTCCATTAGATTCCATTGTCTCAGCTTTTCTATTATAGTCCTGGGGTTTTCGGAGAGGTCTTTTAATTTTCCTGTAGAAGGGCGTTATCCCGAAAGCTCGAAAAACGTTTAATAAAAGATACTCATCCTTCGACTTTATTATCCAAAAATTGTTAGTAAAATATTATATTCTAAACTTAGAGTAAACCTCTTTATTCAACTGCATATTTAAACATATAAACTATACACGTAACTCTAAGGTAAAAGAAAAACAAAATGTGAAAACACAATTTAATATTTCGATTATTCTACACCAAAAATACAAAAAACAAAATTAATAATAAACAATATATTAAAATAAATAGTGTCACAAAAACACAACAGTTATTGAAAGAAAAAAATTGTTAAAAAGAAAAGACGAAATAGAAAGATAATTAATTCCTTTTTTTTTTAAAGATTCACATCATACTTAGAAGTTGAATAAAATTTTCCAAAATAAAGATAAAACTAAATTTAAAAGTAATATGTTTGGCTATTTTAATATGGAGATTTTCAGGAAAAATGAAGCTATGGTAATTTAATTTAAATATTTAAAAAATGATCTTTGAGATTTATAAACAAAAAAAAAAGTGTAAGCGCATCCGAATCGATATAAAGTATAAATAATCTTTTTTTTTTTGTTAAGTTGACACTTTTTTGGGGGCTAAAATACGATAAAATTTTCTTTCTTTCTATCAACATTTTAAAATTAATTACTGGAGGATTCTCTTTGGGAATATTATCGGGGATTCGCTTTTCAAACTATGTACTATAAATATCCTTCAGCTAGAGCACATATCATCTTATTTGAGGTATCTAATTGTAGTAAAAATATACGATGGAAAATCGTATACACCGCTGAGCATATTGTTTTTACTTTTCATATATTTCACATTCAAAATTTTTATTCATTTTATGAAACATATTATTATTATAAAAACATTATGTACTATATAAAATCATCATATGTATTTTGTGAAGCACTGAATACACAACCTGCTATAAACTTTGATATGAGATATATATTCTAGGGTCGGTAAACTTTTGAGTCGGAAGAGTCAAATATTACAATTTACAAAATTTCAAAGTTTTTAAAGAACGACACTTTTTTCTTGCCAACAATAAATAGTACTCACATAAATAATATTTACGTATGGAACTATATAAAGAGCTTCACACCAAAAGAGCCGCATGTGACTTAGAAGCCGCAGTTTGCCGACCAAGGGTCTATTTAATATATAATTTCCTTATTATTGACTTATATAAGTTTGTAGAATGGTTGAAACACGATCTGACAGGTCTGAGCAGAAAGTAAAGTTTGAAGAACCTGCCAGACCACAACCTGGTGCAACAATTTTAACGGAAATTTGACCTTAAATAACTATTTATTGATTCCTCGGGAAACCTCCTGGGGAAATATTTAGCCATTGAGCCTGCACCACGAGGGCCAACACCCCGAAATGCGTACTATATTGGATTTTCATTTTAAAGAAAATGGGTTGGTCAATTATATTGAGAGACAGGTGTTGATTATATAAGAAGAGTAAATAAAACGGAAATAATTCAACAGATGCTGGGAAAATATCAATTTTCTTTTTGTAAAAATAAAAGTTAAAAACTTTTAGGTAAAATAAAACAAATTAATACAAATATTTTGACTGTATATAATATTTTATATGAGGTATTTTATTAAGGATTAGTAATAAAGGTACCAGTACTAAGACAACCAACCACAGAGGTAGGTACACTAGAGATTACATAGCGCGTTCAAATGGGTCGCTGTGATACAGGTGCGGTCCAATGTATCCTACCTTCACTGTCTGTGTTCTAAGGAACACGACAAAGTCAACTATTTATTGGAATAAGGTGCTTGTCTTGTGTGGCCCTCTGCTCTGTATATATTTCCCTCTATGTATTTGGTGGTATCCTGGAACAACCTAAACTTTGCCCCTATATACATTCACTCGATAATTGAAATATCGGTGCCTAAGAACAGTTTCTGTTTCTGTATTTTATTTATTGATGATTATTTGAAAATACGTATCTTCCTATATTTTATATATTTTGGAAAATAGTGCAAATGTGATATTGTACTGGGATAAGGTGTATAAATTAAGAAAAAGGCATCTCCTTATCGTGCAACTGAAAGTTGCTGATGGCTTCCACCATCTATCGGAATAAATATCAATTATTCTCGTTGATTTTTAATTATTCCAGGATTGGCCATATACCTTGCCAATCATTTTATATATTTTTATTTTTTAAAAACAATCTTCGTTTGAAGGCTAATAAAGAATTAACAAAGAGAAACATTTTAAAACACCAAAGGTACATATAGGCTTCATATTGAATTTTGAGAAGAAATTGTGTGATTCCAATGTCGAGGAACAGAGCAATCAAACTTCAACTGTCCTGCGAGTTATTCCTAATGAATCGTAACAGATGAAACCTCCAGGGACAAAAACACTAATGATCTCATTTGTTGCAGATTATATATGGCAGCAGATATTTTAAGCCTTAATTAAGCCTAAAAAGAGTTTAATTATGCTAATGTTTTGTAGAGAAATTGTCTTGATAAGCAATTAATGAGAAAAAATGGAGATTCCAGGACTCGATAAGGGAATTAGGTGATTAATCAGTATTTGTGATGAAAGATAATCATTCTATAACATATAGGAACTTATAAAACTTGAAATAATGCGAATATATATTTATGCTAACTTCACACACATCATCTATGTTTTATTTCTTCTGCACTGAAAAACTTAAACCCTAGAGTTCCCCATCCCAGTTGGTCTGTACGAGAATTAAGAATAAAGTATTGAAAATAGAGAATAACCTCCAGCTTTATATAAAATACTAATTATAACAGAATTATAAAGGCCATATCTGTCCAATTAATTGAATCCGTTGATAATAATATTCCATAGAAACCAAAGCTTTATAAATATACATGTGAGTTAAAGTCGAGTATTTAAAAAAAGGGCACACTGGAAATCGAAATGTACTCGAAGTCGATAGAATGGCTTATAAAATATATATTGGCACAAATCTAATTTCATAAAATTATCTTGTCACCAGAATCCTCTCTATAGGTGGCATCGACTCTTCACTTGCTACTAGGAAATTGAAAAAAAAATGGTACCTTTTTAATTTGTATCATTCTCTAAGACTACTTGATTATGGAAGTTATATTTCTGATATGCTAATAATTGTGAACGACGCATTTGTTCAATTATTTCTGCGCAGACAAGATATCAAACGACTTTATACTTATTAGGGCCAAAGTTCGACGCCATAATTTACAGGTTAGACTTTTTTTACAAGATCATGTTATCCTCATTATGAATATTAATCAATTTCCCGCAAAATATCTAATAAAACAACAATCAGTCACAAGGGATCAATTAGCGCGTAATATTCCAAATCAATGAGAAAATAAAAAAAGAACACGCAGCACACAAACCCCAACTATAGAGAAGAATGTGTTGGCCTAGAACATGGGGGGAATTAACATGAGCTTCTTCCAGAGATCACAGCTGTTGTAGACTGGGTATCGAGGCGACCTTGTTTGAATGGTTGCTACGGCCGGACTGTGTGCTTCAGCTATCTTCTCGAATATTTTTATCTTCCGCCTAGAGAAAATATCGAATAAACATGTTTGATAGGTGAGGAATCTTTCAAAACATGCTTGCCAAGACCCGAAGTCCAAAATATTGACAGGTGATAAAGGTAGTTCAAGATGTCGTACGAACATTGAAATTTCCAGGTAAAATCGCCAGGACGTTGGATCCACAGTTAAGAGAGCGGATAATTATCTACGAGGTAACTCAGAGGGATGTCACCCAACATATCCGATAGAGAAAATGTCCTTGTCTGGGGAATTATTTCCACTGTGAAATGTTATAAAATATAAACCCAACTGAAATGACGCTATACCTATTTATAATGTAAAGAATACACAGAATATAAAGCTCGCAACGAAAATATTTCTGCTGGACGAGTGTGTGGTTTGTGTGATCATTGGGGAAATTGGCTGTTTTCTTGAAGCTATTTACACACGCATTGAAAATATATTTGCATAGCGTATTTATTTGTCAATACCTTAATAAAATATATATGCAAATAATAATTCTGTTTGTATGATTATATTGATTCCATTACTATATATATATATATGTGTGTGTGTGCAATAGGTACTGCAGTTTCATTAAACTTCCTTTTGTAAGTTTTTTTTAATCCTAATTATATATATATATATTATTTTGAAGGAGGTATAAAGAGAGAGAGAGAGAGAATGGAGCGAATGGTGTGCGAACACGTGAGGAATACATTTGTATGATTTATATGTCATAATTTGTATATACCAAGATGTAATCCCACCACAATCTATGCAATGTATCGTCCAAAAGGTTTCAATAAAAAGTTAGGCCTCGCGAACAAGAGAGAACAGCAATTACCAGGATTGCATCATCCAAGAAGTAAAGGTCACTACCCAGGAACCATAAAACTAAAGTTCAAAGACCTTCTTCTTCCTGGAGGATGGTAATCATGAAAGACAATGGAGGTACCTACATCCAATCACAGTTCAGCATGAACAACTAACAGCCAACCAAAAGTAACCACGTAGACGATATCAACCAATGAGAGGCATAGAGAGTTAACGAGGAAGATCTCGGACAAAAAGTAATCAGGAGGAAGGCGACCCGACTAGGAGCAAGACGTGCCCAATTCTCTCTCACCAAGGTAACATTCTCTTCGATCATGTGATAGGAAGGTACCGCATTTAGTCTCAAACTTTCTCTCCCTTATTCGCGAAGTCTTAGATTCAATCCCATCCTAGTTTTCCTCTCGTTATCTTCCCCTGTGGAACTTTACCATTCAACTACGACTGCGCCATCAATCATCAACCACCACAAGTCACCAATCCTACAGTTAGTCAACCGGATCTTACATAGGAACAACAATCAACAATCAAAAAGGTAAATTATTATATATATACGCGCGCACAAGGTATGACTTATCTCTAAAAGTATGACTATATAACCTAAAATCCGACTTACCTGGAATTTGACATGAGCGATCGAATTATAGCGCGCCTGTTTAAATTACAAACACAAAAAGGTAAAATATTAAAAGGAATTATAATAGCCCTTTTTGCAAATATTTTTATTTGTGATTGAATTTTTCTTTCCACGTTCCCTTTATATTTTATGAATTGTATGTTTTTTTTTTCTATTTTATTTCACGACCATTGTCTGGATTGATAATATTTTGACAGAAATTTTATTTGATTTTTGTAGATAAGCGACACGTATATTTTTATTCTGGTGTTTGAATGGAGAGACGTCTTTCCTTTTTTGACGAACTATTATCCTCTTTGGAATATATCTGAGATGGGGTTAGGTGAAGCATGCGAACTAGCGCCATTTTTTATACAGAATTCGGGAGTTATATCAACATCATTGCATTTCTTTAAAATATCTTGGTGATACCTACTACCTCTAATTATTCCACAGAACTCAGGGAAATTCACAGCGGTCTTCCACAACAGAACCTACACACACTATATGCATTCAAAGAGAAGTGACGATGAGCCACTCTCCCTGAAACCACAAGTTGGTTACATCAATTGAGGAATTCTACAAATGTACTTAAGGAAACTATGGCAATAAGCTTCATAGGCAATAGAGAAATATATAAAAATTAACCATATTTATTTGTTATGTTCTCCAAAGATATTGTCCATAGTTTCCTTGAATACATTTACCAATTATTTCTCTGAATGCTAGCTATATAATAGCAAAACAACCACAAAAATAACCAGGGCTTCCCGTTATTTACTCATAGCGATAGGAAACTATATTTGATTTAAAAACTGCGGTACTTCTTTTTACTTTCACTTCAAAAATAGCGTGTCAATACCTTATTTAGGCTAAATCAATATATAGATGGTGTACCAACGATAAATTTACTAATAATATCCAAGATAGGAGGCTCTCTCTCTCATACGGAATACAAATTGTTGTACCCAAGTAAAGATGTGATGCTAGAATGTGCCCCACCACTACATTGAATTGTTCTCACTTCCCAGGCCCAATGTGAGGTGGTTGTGCTCCAGAAGCAGCTCTCCCAGCAGAGGACGCTACCCAGGCCGCCCCGGGGTCGACGGCCCAAGTCAGGAGACCGGGAGCCGCTGGTCTCTTCCGATACCTGTAGGTGTTGTTGTTACTCTGATAGCTCCGGTAACTCCGAAGTTGATCTTTCTAAATTGATATTGAAAGACATAATGTAGCACATTTGAACTTGTGTGAATATTTGTGGTAATTATTTTTAAATAAAGTGGAATAGGCAACAATGAGAAATATGCTATTATAAATTACTAAACGAATGGCCGGGGCAACGCCCGGGTTTTACCCGAGTGCGAATAAATTTTAAAAACGTTGTCTTGGGTGGTCGCTATAGACAGGGTGGTCTGTATAGACAGGTGTATGTATCACACAGCTGATAACAGGGTTGTCTAGAGTGGCCGCTATAGACAGGGTGGTCTGTATAGACAGGTGTATGTATTACACTGCTGATAACAGGGTTGCCTAAAGTGACCGCTATAGACAGGGTGGTCTGTGTAGACAGGTGGATGTATCACACTGCTGATAACAGGGTTGCCTAAGGTGACCGCTATAGACAGGGTGGTCTGTATAGACAGGTGAATGTAACACACTGATGATAACAGGGTTGCCTAAAGTGACCGCTATGGACAGGGTGGTCTGTATAGACAGGCAGCTGATAACAGGGTTGTCTAGAGTGGTCGCTATAGACAGGGTGGTCTGTATAGACAGGTGTATGTATCACACTGCTGATAACAGGGTTGTCTAGAGTGGTCGCTATAGACAGGGTGGTCTGTATAGACAGGTGTATGTATCACACTGCTGATAACAGGGTTGCCTAAAGTGACCGCTATAGACAGGGTGGTCTGTATAGACAGGTGAATGTAACACACTGATGATAACAGGGTTGTCTAGAGTGGCCGCTATAGACAGGTGTATGTATCACACAGCTGATAACAGGGTTGTCTAGAATGGCCGCTATATACAGGGTGGTCTGTATAGACAGGTGGATGTATCACACAGCTGATAACAGGGTTGCCTAAAGTGACCGCTATAGACAGGGTGGTCTGTATAGACAGGTGGATGTAGCACACTGCTGATAACAGGGGTGTCCAGAGTGGCCGCTATAGACAGGGTGGTCTGTATAGACAGGTGGATGTATCACACAGCTGATAACAGGGTTGTCTAAAGTGGCCGCTATAGACAGGTGTATGTATCGCACAGCTGATAACAGGGTTGTCTAGAATGGCCGCTATATACAGGGTGGTCTGTATAGACAGGTGTGTGTATCACACAGCTGATAACAGGGTTATCTAGAATGGCCGCTATATACAGGGTGGGCTGTATAGACAGGTGGATGTATCACACAGCTGATAACAGGGGTGTCTAGAGTGGCCGCTATAGACAGGGTGACCTGTATAGACAGGTGGATGTAACACACTGCTGATAACAGGGTTGTCTAGAATGGCCCGCTATAGACAGGTGGATGTAACACACTGCTGATAACAGGGTTGTCGAGAGGGGGGCAGGGAGGACACGTGATCGCCGTCAGCCAATGGGCGCGCATTCTATCCGTGAGCTTCAGACATAGACAGAATAAGGCAATTATATAAGTAGATAAAGAGTTAAGCTCTATATAAATAAATAAATAATAAAATAAATGGGGGATTTTGCGCCATTATTGGGTTAATAGAGAGTGTTGTTAGTGAAACAATTACCCGAATGACTTCTGTAGAAAGATGAGATATAAGAGTGAGACGTGGTGCTCATATAGGGATAGGTATATATCTTATCCACCCACTGCGTGGAATGTAATGATGCAACTCTTCTAGATTCACAACCATATTGTCAATTTGAAAACGTAGAATAAATCAATATTCACATGTGATATCTTAGGACCTCTCGGACCAGTGTTACCTGATACTGGATAAGCCTCGATGTCACCGCTACCGTGCAGTCGTGGGGAAGGAGACACAGATTGACCAAAGGTGAAATAAGCAAACAGAGATTCCACAGAAGAAGCGTCTGTCGTCAAGAAGGAATGGAAAGAGGAGGATTCAGGCAGGAAAGGATTACCTGGCTATCGATGTGACGTAGACCAAGGCCTCGCTTACGAAAGAAAACGTTTTGACTACTTAGGTTTGGACGCTTCTTTTTATATCTTCCACGGGTACAGGCAGGCCACTGTCCTTTCTGACGTAATCAGGGGAAGGGTTACATCAGCCAAGAGTGCCATGACCTCGTAAAACTTGGAGTGGGTTTCTTACGCCTCGTTTCCTATTCGTAATAGCCCTGATAGGTTTTAGACTTAAGTTTCTCTTGTAATTCTCCATTCCTTCTATCTGTACAGATGGTATACTTTATTACAGTCTAAAACGGTACAGATTGATGTTATTTGATGTTTCATAGTTGTAGTAAATAGCAAGTTATGTACATTCACGTGGTGAAACATGTGGTATTACATATTTGGATATATTACAATAATTAAATTGTCTTAAATAATCACATAGACATCTATACTACATCCGTTACTAGCTTATAAGTTGCGGAGCTTGGTACTCCACATAACGAATTCCATCTATCTTCTAAAATTCACGCAGTTTGGAGCACCAGATTTTTCTTCAAGATATTCAGGGATTCACGAACCTGGTACCCCAGATAACGACCTCTATAGGTATTCTAGGTGTCGCGCAATTTGGTCACCATAAAATGTCCATCAGTATTTTTTCTAGAAGTCACGCAGCTTCGTACCACAGATTACATACCCCATTAAACTTCTAGGATTCTCGGAATTTGGTAACTCTGATTTCAACATCCATCAGTATTCTAGGAGTCTCGGATCTTGATAACCCAGATTACGACCACCTTCAGTATTATAGGAGCCTCGAATCTTGATAACCCAGCTTACGACCACCATCAGTATTCTAGGAGCCTCGGACTTGATAACCCAGATTACGACCACCTTCAGTATTCTAGGAGCCTACGGATCTTGATAACTCAGATTACGACCACCTTCATTATTCTAGGAGCCTACGGATCTTGATAACCCAGATTACGACCACCTTCAGTATTCTAGGAGCCTCGGATCTTGATAACCCAGAATACGACCTCCATCAGTATTCTAGGAGCCTCAGATATTGATAACCCAGATTACGACCACCTTCAGTATTCTAGGAGCCTCGGATCATGATAACCCATATTACGACCACCATCAGTATTCTAGGAACCTCAGATCTTGATAACCCAGATTACGACCGCCATCAGTATTCTAGGAACCTCAGATCTTGATAACCCAGATTACGACCGCCCTCAGTATTCTAGCAGTCTCGGATCTTGATATCCCAGATTACGACCACCATCAGTATTCTAGGATTCTCGGATCTTGATATTTCAGATTACGACCACCATCAGTATTCTAGGAGTCTCGTATCTTGATATCCCAGATAATGACCACCATCAGTTTTCTAGGAGTTCTTGGATCTTGAAAACCCATATTACGACCGCCATCAGTATTCTAGGAACCTCAGATCTTGATATCCCAGATTATGACCACCATCAGTATTCTAGGAGTCTCGTATCTTGATATTTCAGATTACGACCACCATCAGTTTTCTAGGATTTCTTGGATCTTGAAAACCCATATTACGACCACCATCAGTTTTCTAGGATTTCTTGGATCTTAAAAACCCATATTACGACCACCACCAGTATTCTAGGAGTCTCGTATCTTGATATCCCAGATTACGACCACCATCAGTATTCTAGGAGTTCTTGGATCTTGAAAACCCATATTACGACCACCATCAGTATTCTAGGAGCCTCGTATCTTGCTATCCCAGATTACGACCACCATCAGTATTCTAGGAGTTCTTGGATCTTGAAAACCCATATTACGACCATCATCAGTATTCTAGGAGTCTCGTATCTTGATATCCCAGATTACGACCACCTTCAGTATTCTAGGAGTTCTTGGATCTTGAAAACCCATATTACGACCACCATCAGTATTCTAGGAGCCTCGTATCTTGATATCCCAGATTACGACCACCATTAACATTCTATGAACCACGATGGCTGGTATCCCAAATTATGACCTCCATCAGTATTCTAAGAGCCACGGATCCAAATTTCGACCATCACAGTTTTGTATTCAGAGGGCCTGAGACTAATTAAGGAAATGTTGCAGTTTAAGAGTTTTTAGCCGTTAATTATGTTTTCGAGAGACAAGATTACAAAGGGCCCCCCAAGATCATTAGGCGGTTTCTCAGACCAAAAAAATAATAAAGTTTTATTTTTCTAATTTTAAATTTTCTAATTTTTAAAATTTGGACAGAATGTGTTCTGGCTTTGCCATCGAATGTATATTTTCGCGATTTTTTCTCTGGAAATACAACCCCATATATGTGAATATAGACAAAATATTTTAAACAAAGAAAATTACAAATATAATTTTACATTTTAAAATTTTCAAATAGCAAAAATCTCTTTTATTTTTAAGCTCTTATTTATTCCTATATATATATACATACATACAAATATACGCGGCGCTTTAAATGTAGTTTAGGGAATCGGTATAATATAAAACTATAAAACAGGATTTTAAAAATATAATCATTCCCCTGAGGACAGCGAGTCACTGACGGAAATAAATTGATCGGTGTGTGTGTGTGTAGCCATATATCTTCTAAAAAAACCTTCCAACCAACATTTCCACTTAAAACTCTCAGGTATAACTCCCGCTCAGGAGAGTAAGGATCCTAGAAACTGCTCGTACAAAAAAGGCAAACGCCCTCTGCGTGCTGGATTTCAATCATGAATGAAAAAGGAAAGGAATAACTCCTCTTTCCCTAACAGTCAAAGTGTTTGTAAAATCTTATAAAGGCGAACGGATCGCAAAATAATAATAATAAAACACGGAAAACAAGTCATAATCGCAAGAATACAGAAAAGTAAAAGAAACTTGAACCCCTACAGTAACAAAAAGAAGAACACTTTATGCTCCTCCTCTATAATTACATTAAGCAAAGGAATGATGGCCGAGAGTATCACAAACAGAGCCTACATAAAAAAAAAAACAGCTACGACGAAAATAAACATTGTTCCGAGAAAAGATCCACTCCAAAGATGACTGAATCTGTCAAAGGTCAGCCTGGCGATGGAGGAAACACGCTCATGGGACCTAAATATAGAACGACACCGACACTAGACTACTGGCAAACCTCGAACCAGCACTAAATTCTATGGAGAAATCAGAGGCCAGTGAAATAAGGACGAAAATAAGAAATCTGATAACTTCGGACATATGAAATAATAAGACCTCTGCGTCAAATGAAGAGACACACATTGTAAGAACACTAAGAAACAGAAAGCCCATAGTAATTTCGAATTCGGAAATAGGTGAAACATATGCATTATCATGGATAAAAAAAGAGCGTCAAACAAAATGGAAAAAGTACTAAAGGACGACGACACATTCAACTTAAAGAGGATCCTACAGAACTTATCTAAAATTCGGTCACCAAGAAAAGTCCCGTCTCGGTAAAATAAAATGAACTCGCGTTGTTATATAGATGTAATCCCAGAACTTCCATTTATGGCGTGCCTTGATCCATCGAGAATGCATTCCACTGAGACCAATCATATCAGGGAAAATATCCCCCCCCCCTAACAAGAAAAATAGAAGATTGGATAAATAAAATAATGAAGAAAACAGAATACTAGGGAGAATATAAAATAAAATCAGAAGAGACTCTAGAAAAATTGATTTTGAGAGTAGTGCAATATCAGGGCAGTCTGTAGCGAGAATGAGCAAGTTCCAAGGGAGTCCGAAGAGTCCTTAATCCAGGTGTTTTTCCATCAAAGAACTGTGCGAGCTCATTATTTTAAATGTTAACAGCACGACAGATACACTTTGATCTTAGCCAAAAGGCCAAGAAGCGATATTTTATATAAAGAGATGACCTGGCTTCGTCCGTCTTCTGTTCAAATGAATGTTTTGCTATTATAAACTTGTTCCTGACTACTGATAATGATGGTTGGGCTTCACTTGTGGTCTCCTTTACTGAATATTCCTGGAAAAACTTATTTCTGACAATCCTACACGATACAGCAATATTATTATTATCATTTTCTGGAAGCTGCTTCCTGTTGGTTAATTCATCCTGACTGGGTTTTACTGAAAGGGCTTTACATGTACTGTATATTGTATCAAACATTACAAGTACACCTATATTACAGTCAGTACTAGGGTCGCGGAGCCACGAAGTGTCAAATACAATGTTAGAGCTATCTAGAAGATTAAACTGGTGAAACCGCTGGAAACTCTCGCCACTGATTATCCAGGTCATCCAAACATCTTTCATCGCATTATGGACAACCTTTTTATGAATAAAAAATATTATATATGTAATATTGTGTTGAGATCCTGTCGACTCTCTGTAATAATGCGTTGGGGTTTGGTAAGCCTGTTGTAGAACCTCGTCGACTCTCGCTATAAGTTGTGGCAACCGAGGGTCAAACCTGTAGTAACCGCGAGGACAGTCAGGGGTGGAGAGTTTTCCAGTGCCTCTCTGCACCTTGTAGGACCTTTAACAGTTCTCACAAAGTACAGGCAGTCGTGGTCGAGGCAGAGTGGAAAAGCTGGGGATGTCCACACACACAAAACGAAGCGACACAGTTGTAGAAAGTTCCTTGAATAGATAAAAAGTTGAGCCAAAAGCAAAGATGGAGATAGGAGTAGCGTTTCTTACTGACTACATGGTGAAATGAGGTGGAACTTGGAGACAGCCGGCGACGCGCTGATGGGGAACTGTACTGACTCTGTTGCTAAGGCCGGTCTTATTTATACTACGAGAATTGGGTCATGCACGTGTCGAGGGACACCGGACACTGGCGACAGTCTGTCGGGGTCCAATCTATCTTTAGAAGTTACTTTGTAAATCTCTCAATCTTGCTTTTAACTTAGCTTTTAATCTATATATAGTTTTATTTATTTATCCTCAGTACATTACATCTGGAGATACAAGGACACAGGTCAATTATGCGTATAATTAGTTATAGTTTATTATTAGTTCTATATACAACATGACAATCTTGTTATAAATTACATAATATAGGGTTATTGGTTTAAATTATCATAGATGGGCCCCGTGAGTGAAAGGGTTTATCCGGGTTTAAGCGGGTAAAGCCTCTCTAACACAGGTAAGTAATTAAAATTTCTTTTAATTAATTAAAACTGTGAGGGTAAAGGGCTATAACAAGATGTTTATTTGGCTATATCTGAAAATTATAAAAATAAAACTTATGTTTAATTTAAAAGTTATGATATTCATTATAAAAGAGAACTGTAGATAAAACCTTTGTTTGCTAAAAAATAATGATGATGTTCTAAGAGATTGTTGGCGGGCGTTGGAAAGGGTTAGGGGTTGAAGAATATGCAATTGTAAGTGTTGCACAGACAATCAAATACTGAGATCCAGGTGCAAAGCGAGGATATAGACTTGTGCGTCTTCCTTGGCAATGTTTCACCTGTGATCCT
The DNA here is from genome assembly GCA_030710605.1 of Cordylochernes scorpioides. Classification (NCBI taxonomy): domain Eukaryota; kingdom Metazoa; phylum Arthropoda; class Arachnida; order Pseudoscorpiones; family Chernetidae; genus Cordylochernes; species Cordylochernes scorpioides. The sequence goes on from CP092877.1 coordinate 8,120,207, forward strand.
GTATAAGGTTACAGTGCTTTGACACAATTGTAGGGTTATTGGGTTGAAAAGTTGTTGAAGAAAAGACTTAATATGATTGAAAGGGATGGTAGAGCCATGCGATACGTAGAATTGTTGTAGCGACAGTAGGTGGTCTGACTTGACTTGAAATCAAAGGTTGATTGTGGTCCGCTAGTGCTGAAAAAAATTGAAAATTGAAAAAAGTGAACGCTTTGTGCATGCGTTGGTGATGTGCTCTGCGGATGACTGAAATAAACTTTTGAAACGTGTTCAGACCAAAAGTCGAGACTTGTACTTCTGGGGAACGGTGTTTTCAAAGAGTTTGTTGAATTACGAAATCAAAAGAAAAATTGTCAAGCAGTGCTGTCGTTTCTAGCAATGGCTGAAATAGGTAGTGAGAAAGTATAGGGAATTAGTTAAAGAATATGATTGTTGAAAACGATTGTTGTAGATGCCCGATAGTTGATGATAAACATTGTCATATAATAAAGTTATTTAAACAAAAATATAGTGAATAAAAAGATAGAAATATGATTGCGGATAACAACAGTATAAGGGGATAAAATCAAACATGTAATATACAAAAGACATAATAATGAATTAGCAAAATATAAAAGATGTAATAATTAGAATTAGTAATATATAAAAGATATAATAATGAATTAAAAATTTAAATATTGAAAGAATTAAATGTTTTGCCATACTAAAATAATATCATGAAGAATAAAATTGTTACAATAAAATTGTTAAAATAATGTTGGAATAAAAATTTGATTATAATTGAAAAGTAAAAAAAAATAAAAATAAAAATAATTATTCAAGATTTTATACAAAAAAAAATAATATAATTAAAGGTTATTAATGATTATATAAATGTTAAGTAGTAACAAATGGAGCAAAAAATGTCTCTTTTGAAGAAAAGTTAAAAGAAAACAAAAAATATTCGTTCCTGAAAAAAAAAGAAAGGAACATATTCACACAATGTCTAGGTGTAGGTCCAAGATTATTGGTGTCTTTAGTTTGACCTATGGGGAGGCAATGTGGCCCTATGTCGCTTTGGTCCGGTCTGAGAAGTTGGTCTTTGCCAGATCTTCCCGATTATATTATGTGAGACCAGACGGGGAGCGATCTTGATCCCTAAAAATGATGTAGTGTAGTGGAAGATGGGGACTTTGGATACATGAAGTGTGTAGTGCATGTCTTAGGCGCTAAAAAGATTGCAGAGCGTTTTATGCAGTTTGGTCTGCAAAATTTTTAGGTGAGCCTACCCAAACGCCGGCTTGTTACGCTTGGGAAAAAATCATTTAAACTATTAACTTAACAAATCTTTTTTCCATGTAACATTGCGTTACCTATGGGGAAATGAGAGGTTAAATTCTTTTTTATTCCTAACGAATGAGCCGGTAATGTTGTGTTTGTTCGTATTAAAAACGTACCCAAAAGTCATATAATTGAATGATTGTTCTTTTGCGTCAAAAAAGATTCCACACTGGGCGTGCAAACAATGTAAAAGTTGTAAAACACACGATGATAATTAAAGATATAAAGTTTAATGATATTTTTTTCAATATTAAAATTCAAATTAATAAGTGAATTGGGTAATTATTGGTAAGTCAATTAGTTTTAGGTGCTGCAATCTATTCGTCCCGCGAGTTGGATCACGTGTCAGGTACAGGCGAACTGCAACTGGAGGTGTCATTTTAACATGGCGGTTGTAATTGGTGTCGATATCAACATGTGTCATGCCCTTTGATGCCGACCGACATAGCTTGGTTGTTTATTTTCGTAGGCGGTCCTTTGTTGCCGACCCTTTGTTACCGACTGTCACATGATCCCATGTCTGGCCTACGTCCCGAGTTGAGTTATCTTCTCTTGCCTGTTTGAAAATAAAATTTTTCTTCTGTTTGAAAATATAGTTTTCTTGGTGTTCGTAAGTGTTGTGTTTCGACGATGTTGCGGACTTATTAAAAAATGTTATTCAATGATGTCAGGTTAGATGTGAATAAAAGTGCGACTTCAACGTAGACACGCTTTGGTGAGGTGTCACAGGCATGAAGGCGTCTTGGGCCTGTTAAGTGAGAAAATTGTTGTGGTGCGCTGTGTGACACTTAGTAAGTGGATTGAATAGAAAGGTGTCACGTGAAGTCTGTTCTTGGTACAGCATCTAACTTGTTTCCGAAAAATAACAAATTTATTAGTCATGGGTGGTGGTTGTACAAAACACATCGAGAATTTTCAGATTGTTATAGAAGTGGCATGTTTATTGCGAAATCTTTTGTTCGCGCCAATATGGAGCTCGTGTGGCTCGAAATTGGATGTTGTTAAATCGCGCGTTAATAGATGTGGCCAATTGGAGAACGTGATGTGGGAGTGTGTTGAAGTTCGTTCTGAGAGATGTGTGAATTATTAATAATTATGCATGTAAAAAGAAAAGGACGAGGGAGTGTAGCTATGCTGGAATTTTTAACTTGTTTTGGGGAAGGACAGTTACTTTTCTAGTTGTGCTTTTGAAGATAGTGTATCTTTCGATTTTTGTATTAAAAAAAATGCGTTTCACCTATGTTTATTAAAATTTGAACATATTTTTTAAATCGTTGCTTATGTTAGTGCGAAAATTATACTTGTAAAAGGGCAATGGCATGATAGTGACTTATAATTTGAATGGGGCGTGTACATAAAATAGTGAACATAATAATGATTTTTTGCAAAGTTTTGTGTATTTACTTAAGACATTGGTGTTTTTTGGTATAAAAATAAGGTATTAAGAGAAACACAACAAATAAGTTTAGAAAATAGGATTCGAGTAATTAAAATATAATATGATTTTTTATGTAACATTGAAAGTAATGAATTAAAATTTAAAAGTTGCTTAAAATAAAGTAAAAAATGATAAATGAGGGTGTACAATATTTAAAATTTGAATTGAAATGCTATAAAAATGGTAAAATTTGATTTAAAAATAATTACAGTAAAAATAAACATTATATTTATGGAAAATCAAGTTGTTAGCATGAAGAGAGAGTTATGTAGATTTTTTAAAAACTCACAGTTTTTATGATTGTTCAATCAGGGGACTTGGTCTTTGGTTGTTGTCCTGATGACGTGGAAGGCGACCCATGTAGAGCTTGTAGAAGCTTGTGACTTCTGTTTGGTGATGGTGGCATGTCGTCTGGATGGTTGCGTTGTAAGGTCGAAGGTGGGTAACTTCTCACCGGCTTATTTTGCGGGATTTTCGGCTGTGTCGTTGGGGGGAAGATTGCTTGGTCGTTTCGTTGGATTGGCGTGCTTGTTCCTCCATCTTTGCTTCTTGGCTCTTCTATCTATCTGGACAGTCTTTTTACCTTCTTCGTTGTGGTCTCCTTCGTTGTGGTAATCCTGTCGACTATCTGTAATATTGTGTTGAGATCCTGTCGACTCTCTGTAATAATGCGTTGGGGTTTGGTAAGCCTGTTGTAGAACCTCGTCGACTCTCGCTATAAGTTGTGGCAACCGAGGGTCAAACCTGTAGTAACCGCGAGGGACAGTCAGGGGTGGAGAGTTTTCCAGTGCCTCTCTGCACCTTGTAGGACCTTTAACAGTTCTCACAAAGTACAGGCAGTCGTGGTCGAGGCAGAGTGGAAAAGCTGGGGATGTCCACACACACAAAACGAAGCGACACAGTTGTAGAAAGTTCCTTGAATAGATAAAAAGTTGAGCCAAAAGCAAAGATGGAGATAGGAGTAGCGTTTCTTACTGACTACATGGTGAAATGAGGTGGAACTTGGAGACAGCCGGCGACGCGCTGATGGGGAACTGTACTGACTCTGTTGCTAAGGCCGGTCTTATTTATACTACGAGAATTGGGTCATGCACGTGTCGAGGGACACCGGACACTGGCGACAGTCTGTCGGGGTCCAATCTATCTTTAGAAGTTACTTTGTAAATCTCTCAATCTTGCTTTTAACTTAGCTTTTAATCTATATATAGTTTTATTTATTTATCCTCAGTACATTACATCTGGAGATACAAGGACACACGTCAATTATGCGTATAATTAGTTATAGTTTATTATTAGTTCTATATACAACATGACAATCTTGTTATAAATTACATAATATAGGGTTATTGGTTTAAATTATCATATATATACATTCTCATAATGACTATTAATTAATTTTTAAAATATTTGACTACCTTTTTTCACATACACCTAACATACACCCATACATTAAGACTAAAAAAAACTTTGGAACAGGAGAGAATAGTAAAATAAGACGTTTAACAGACGAAGCTTTGCCGGTGTTCTTTTTTCTCTTTACTATTATATGCTAACTAATTATTATTATATATATAAGACAAACCTCACATATTTAAACAAATAAGAAATTTAAATTTTGAAATTCTCTTAACGGTATATATACGCGTATATATAATCTGAAATATTAATTTAATGTCATTTCAACAGTATCATTACAGACTAGTAAAAATCATAAAATATTTTTAGGGAGGAATTCTACATAAGAAATCGTTTAATGAAATAGCTCCGGATGTAAATTTGACATTTATACCCACTGTAAGCAGCAATGACTTATGGCATATTTAAACCAAACTGCCCCAGAAGAAGATAAAAAATCTCCAGACGATTGGAACAAAAGAAATGTTCGTAAATTTAGAAAAATAATGGCCGCTGTTAACATGCCGCCAGATAAATAACTTTCATTTAAATCACGACATTCTCTGTGATTTTTTATTGTCAGAATATTTTATTTTGACCATTGATTATAGTAGTAAAACTTCTGTCCAACCAAATTAATTGAACGAAAATGTCATTTTCTTTTTACTTTATTTTCTCTTTTTCGTTCTAATACAGATATATTTTCAATTATTTTATATATTACCTTCTATTAGTTAATTGACTTAAATAACATTTTGTTCAAATATAATTAATTTAAACTAATTAAATTAATGTTATGCACATACTCTCTCTCTTAATTTATTTAATTAAATCTTGAGGCTTTTAATTAATTTCTACGAATTAAGCATTCATTACATTTTATATAGCTCAATGTTGTAACGTCCTAGTGTTTGTTTAGATGCTAGGCAGCAAGAGGTGGATGGAAAGTTTGAAACAATTCTTTATTTCCGCACATATTACACATTGCCATATGCTGAACTGGATTTGCATAAAACAATGTGCAACATACATACATAGTACCATCAATGATAATAATCTACTTACTGATAAATCCTGATTTATAACAATATAGAACAAGAATTGATCGTGATAGACTGCAGGCTACCAGCTGCCGTTACATTTCCCCCTTTGAAGAAAGTCAGTCTTCAAATTGTTCGGGCGGCTTGATGAACCGCCCGGACCTTGTTGTAATGGTGCCGTGCTCACTCCTGGGAACGGTATGGGAGGAATATCGAGATCTTCGGGAACCTGAGACTTCTCATTGTCACCGCTCGGTCAAGGTCCTTTGGGTATAGTTGACTTGGGGATCTCCGGTGTTCTTTTTTAGGTGTTGCTTTGGACTCTGCAGATACGTGCGTCGCTTGAAAGTGCTGTGTACTCACCCGTTCTGTACTTTATATGAACTTGGAGCTACGCCTTTAGCGGGGATCCATTCACGGTGATCCAGCATTATTTCTTCACCTTCAGCTTGTCGTAGTTTTTATCTGTCTTTACGTAATCGATATAATTGCTGCCTTCTCGGCTTTTTTCTCAGGTGCTGTGGCTGCTCCTTTTGAATTTCTAGTTCTAACTGCTGAGTGCTGGTGTGAGTGAGTCCTGGACCTGCAACTGAACAGACACTAAGCTGGTGACGGAAGACCGTTCCTAAGAGTGTTTTAGAAGTTCAAAAGTGTTGTTTTTTTTATTTCACTTCTTGTCCTGAATCCAAACATTTCCCAATGGGTCTCTTGGCTGTCCTATACCATTTTCTCCGCTAATCGATTTGATATAGGATATAAATGACTTGATGTCTTGTGTTCAAACAACCACTTCTGGACCCCTGGACGTGGAAGTTTGCTCCGTTATACGTTTCCAAAAGTCTAGGAATGTCATGTATACTGAACCGTTTTTAAGAGATACAATCCTTTCTGGAGAGTTCATCGTCCTCATATCTTGAAGAATGAATGGATCTTTAGTAATTTTATTTTGGTAACAGATAAATATTTCCTTTATCGCGCGCGAGAAATTATCGGCGCCGACTATCTCCCAAGGAAGACTCGGTAAATTCGGTTCTTTGTCTTGTTCTTTTGATTTGTTTGGCAAGTCCTGCAAAGTGTTGATTATGTCTTGGGACATGCAATGCCAGTATATCGAGTCTCGGGCCCTTCTTAAGCAGCCGTTGGTTTATCGGTGTCCTTCGTGGATTAACTTGAATATTCATTCCCCGAAGGGGGTGGGGAGCTTTCTGAGACTGCTGATTTATAGTTTAAACAGCCATTTAAGATTAAGTAGTTCTTGGTCCTATTTTGTCAGAGCTTGGAGTTTTTCATAGCTTGATTTATTCGTGGGGATGGTCATTAGTAATTCGAAGTTCTCTTCCAAGTAGGTGTCCTAATAGGAGTAGCCTCTAGTTAGTAGCTTAGCTGTTATCACTTATTTCTCTTTCTTGTATTCAATCCTGAGATCATATTGTTATATCTTTAGAAGATTTCTTTGTAGCCTAGGGAGTCCTTTGCTTAGTGATTTCTTGAATATGGTTTCTAAAGGACGGTGGTCCGTCTCGAAGTCTCTCAACAGTTTTGAGGTCGATGAGTTGGTGGAATTTGTTTCAGCCAAATTTGATGGCGAGTGCTTCCTTCTCTGACTGAGCGTAGTTCTGTAGTGTAGTTGAGAGCTGATGAGGCGATAGGTTTTCCGTTCTGTATTAGAACAGCTCCAAGGGCATATGAACTGGCGTCTACTGAGAGTGTCAGATGCCCGTTGGAATTAAAGAATTTCAGAATCGGTGCAGAGTTCTGAGCAAAGTCTTGATCTCTAAGAGGTCAGATTCGAGGGATTTGTTCCAGAGCCAAGGTGCATCCTTTTTCAAAAGCATCATCATACTTTTAGTTTTATTTGATAGTTTGGGGATGAACTTGTTCAGGTATTGTATCATGCCCAAGAGACGTTGTAGTTCTTGCTTGTTGCGCTCGGTGACTTAATTTCTCCTATCACGCGCAATTTATCAGGGTCGATATCAATGCCTTCTGTTGTGACCATATGGCCTAAAATTTGGACTTGTTTAAGTTGAAATTTGCATTTAAATCTATTTAATTTCGATTCTATTTTCTAAAGCTTCTGCAGTGTAGCTTTTGTCCTTATTTCCAGGGTCGGTGGAGCATGGGTAAGGATATGGTCCATTGAAATTTTTCTGTACCCTCTAGGTCTTGGAGTAAAAAAGGTCTGCTATTATTATCTGATATATTTGAAGGACAACTTTGGTTCCGAAAGTAAAAATCTCAAGAACATGTACCTACCCCAAGGCGTGCTGAAGATAAGGTAATAAATTGATGTCGTGAGAGAGTGGGAGCCACTTTGATCCGACCCCCCCCCCCCCCCCCAGTTCCCTTTCTTCAGATCCAACATTGTGAAGTACCTAGAACAATGTAGGCTGACTGCAATCTGTTCGAATGTCCATAAAGGGAAGTGATTTCTAAGAGTTACTTTATTGATGTCTGAGGTAGTTCAATACATATACGTATTTTTCCCTTCTGGTTTTCTATAACCATCTTGCTGGAGATGGGTTGTAGCAAGGTTTATGTTTCTTATATTCCCATTGTCTTCCATTTCATTACGTTATTTCTTTACTCGTACAGAGGTGGTCTTATTTGAATGTTTATGTCGAAAGTCCTAAACTTTACTTCATATCCTTACGCAAGAGATAATCTAAAATGATTCATTTTTTGTGAGTCTTTTATAAGAAGATATTATACTTGTTGATTATATTTTCACTAGAGAGGGGAGAGAAATACTTAATCAGAGTTAAAGTTTTACATTTTACCCTAAAACAATAAAATAATACAGTCTAACTTGGATAATTCAAACGTCTTTACTTCGGAAAATTCTTTAATTCGAATTTTTATCTTGGTCCTTAGAATTTCCTATATGAATAGAATTTCCGTTTTTAATTCGAATATTTAAATAATTCGATTTTTTTTTTTGTCCTTGGGCTTTGAATTATCCAAGTTCGACTTGGAAATTTCCCGAAGACAAAACATTTAACTTACTTGATATTCTACAAGTTGAAAAAAAAAAAACATTATTTGATTATATGTGTGGATATGATTTTGTATGTCTTAATTTTTCCTTGTTAACAGCTCAATGGATGTTTTCACCATATTTATTTTCCTCTGGTGATGTCCATAAATATTTTAAATGCGATGGTATAGGTTCTAGATCGGACCATGATGGGGCTCATTTAATTATATCCGATCTCCGTAATACGATTCTGTTAATTCCCATAATCGTATAAAGACATGGGGTGGAATATTTTCCTTTATAGTGCAGATGTTTACTATGCATCATCCTTATCATTAGACGGTTGCACAGTTCACTTGAAGATTGTCATTAAAATTAAGAGAAACACCAGACTCCTTACATAATTAAGAGAATAGAAGCTGTCTTTTTATTATCATCAAATAACATTTTGTCGTGAAATAATACATTTATTCCAATAATTAACATATTATATTTTTGGAATAAAAATTCTATAAGTACTTGATTTTTTTAGCATAAACCATAATTACTTCTTGGGATTTTCCTTGCAATTTTTATCTTCTATTATGATTATATACAAATGTTTAGACACATTTCTAAATAACATTTAAAAAATCAGGCTTTTTAAATTCTAGATTCCATATGACCTTTTTCAAACATATATAGTGAACCACCTATTCTGTAAATATAAATTATAAACGCTTCCACCTAATAGTTTTCAAGTAACTCATTCATTTTGTTACTTAAACTGATCCTTGAACTCACCCAAGGCCTACAACTTTTATCGCCTTGTTCGGAGGCTTCCTGTTTACGACTCCCATCGTGTGTCTGGCCGTCTTAACAAAGCGCACTAGCCTGAAGAAAAAAAAAAGACTACACGCATAGAGAATGGTTACCACGGTTTAGGGGTTGGCGCCCGAGAAGGTGAGACGAACAAAGGGGGGGATCCTGGGAACACTGGTCAATCAGGAATCATGGTGATCATATCCGGCTACTGTCCCATGTACTCAGAAAAAGAGCAATATCATATCTTTGTGGTGAGGTCAGAGAAAGCGGGTCTCATTTATCCGTCCGTGTTCAATCAAGACATGTATGGCAAATAACCTCTACACCCTGGCTTAGCCTCTTTGGCAATGTCAAAGACCTTTTGGCAAACTTTCCGGGTATAATTTTATTAACGCTATTTTATGTTACATATTTTGCTTGGTGTTCTAATATACGTAATTGTATTTCAGGATTATAAAATGTACAGAATATAAAATACAACAAATAAATATATATGTGTGAAAAGGTAGGAAAAATAAAATATATCAATTGTAGGTTAAGGGAACAGTTTCAGTTCAGGGTGGATATACCTTTGTTATACTATATATACTAGAATACTTCATCTTACTCTTTTAAATCTCTATGAAAGAAATTGTAGGGGCTTGGAAAGGTATTTCAGTGGAACTATGTGGTTATGAGAGTTTACTCGCTATTTAGAAATATCTCTACAGGAAATGTAGACGTGGAGAAGCATTTCAGTGATTGCTGGGTGAATGTAAAACCTACTCGCTCTTCGGAACTATTCAGAAAGGAATTGTAGATTCGGAGAGAGAATATTTCTAATGGAATCTTGGTAAATAGAGGTACAATATAATGCGGATTGTAGTTTGACAACTTTTACCGCAAATGATTATTTTGAACGAAAAATCGTAATTTATTTTAAGGAGAAATAACGAGTATTTCTATCCTTGGGGATGAAGAGTATGCAATTATAAATTAACTTTATATGATATTTAGGAACGGAAAATATATCCAGGGTAGCCTAGTGGACATGGCATCTGCCCGGTTAGCGGAACACTGTGGGTTCGATTCCCATCACTGGACACTTTTATTTTTCCTTTCATCATTACTCTTCATAATTCATCCTTCCAAACTTCATCCCTAAGGATAGAAATGCTCGTTATTTCTCCATGAAATAAATTACGATTTTTCGTTCGAAAGAAACATTTGCGGTAAAACTTGTCAAACGTCGTTCTACGTTTCTTGTTATTGAGGACATCATTCTGAAGGTGAAAATTTTGGGGATCTGAGTGTCACCGCAAATCAGACGAAGGGGCTGAAGAAGCGGTGTATCACGGAATGTTTTACTAAATATACCTTACAAATGTACGGTTAAGTTTTAATATGTACGATAGAGTGTTTTAGTCAGGAAACTAATTTATGAGTAATATTCGATAACAATATTTAAATTCAGAGATAGGGTTTATATATGTTTATTGTAATATTTGTTGAGGAAGAAACATCCCATCTGTTCCTATCAATATTCAGAATAAGGTAAATGAGTTTATTTCATTGCTATGTAGCGAGATTATTTTCGAAAGGTTTTTGTAAACAATTTTATTATAAAGTTCATTGTGAATACTGCATCCATGAGAAATATTATTTCGTCATTCTGAAACAAATTTTCAAATCACTCTCACTCGATAATTTCGATCATTGCACTAAGGTCTGCAAAGGAAATTTTGAGGATTCATATGATACGGAACATAGTTGGCAATACATTTTCTTTTGTCAAATTATGCTCTAGATGGCACTCTAATATAATTATATTTGCAAATTTCCTAATGCATAAACATGTCTAAGAGTGTTTTACTCCAAAATCCCCAAGTTACACGACTCCTAATAACCGCTGAAAGAGCTCGGCTGGAAATTGCCATTATTATCCATCATCGACGGAACAAAAACGGAGAAAATTAATGACGTAATTAGGGAGGTTTTGTTTAGCCTCAACTTCTTAGAGTCGTTGTCATCTGCTTATTAAAAAGTCCTTACATACCTTCACTTAGTTCGCACCTTAAATTGATGATTGCCATTTCATCAACGGTCAGTGATTTATATTCTAGAATGGAATATTCGCCACACCTAGACTCTCTACTGCAGCAATACATTAACTGGAACTTTGGCCTTCCAATGAACGGATCTAGAACAGTCTTGAAAAATATTACATAATCATTTTGATAGAAATGTTTTAAAATCATATTTGAAGTGTTGTATATATATCATATATTTCTATCTCTACTTAATATAAATAAATTCGAAAAAACTGATTTAAAAAACAGCTATTATGTGTTTCAATAAATTCTTTACCAATTCTCTCAATAAATATGATAGAATTCGCATCACCCTACACCCACAATTATATGATTTATATAAAAGGACTTACTTAAATTATTTTAAAATATTGTTGGTCATCTAATTTTCTATATTTGCACTTGTTTACTCTTGATGACAATTGAATCACACTCAAATTATCTCTTTATCAGATAATTTTAAAGGAATTTGACGGTTCGATGGTGTCTTGTCCATGGAGCAGATCAGATCGGTCCATTTACCCTGAACACAATACTGGCCAACCGAGGTGCCTTGTCTGTATGGATGTCTTCTTCTGGATTGATCTCCGCCATATAGAGGGCTGCAAGGATTGCCGGGCGACCGTTCAATTGAAATGATGTATAATAATTACTTGACGTGAGCACTTGATCCCAGGTATTTTGAGATCGCCTATATGTAAAATATTGAATGCTAAACATTCCGACACTTGTGTCCAGAAAGATTTGTCAGATAAAATAAATCGAAATTTCTCCATCAAATATAAAGCTGAAGCGGGGTAGTACCTTGGAGCACGTACTTGAGAATTCGGTGAATCGTCTTAGTAATTTTAGACAGTATTTGCCATGTAATTTCTAGAAGTGTTGAGATATAAAATCCTAGGTATTTGTGAACACTCTCCTCCATTTTATTTTTTATTTCTAGATGCACTGTAAGTAATTGAAATGAAGCTGGCCCGATACCCAATTAGAAAAAAAAAAACGAAATGAAGACTTGAAATTTTCCAACCGTTTCTCTCTCTCTGCGAATTTTCTTCAAACACTCGACATCAGAGCTACCGAGATGAAGGAAAATAAATTCGATAAATCGAAGTTACTCAAAATTTAAAGATGTAATAAATCCTTCTAAGCCGAATTTTGATATCAATACGGCCCTTTTAGAGTAAGGAGGAGCGGACATCAGGTTATAAACGTGTCAACTAATCATCCGACATCTTGTACAGCCATATCTTGTATAGCGATCTTCGGCTCCATTCTAACTCAGGCCGGCCGGCCGAGGTGCGGATTAATTTCCTTGGAAAACTATGTCGATAATTGATCCATCAATATCCCCTACACAGATAGATTTCCGATAATATAGTTAATGGGAAAATTAGGCCTTACACTAATTGAAACGTTAATTAATGATCGACGCTAAATAATATGTCTCCAGGATTATAAAAGAGAATAAATGAAGGTTTAAGTAATGTGTGGAACCAACCGGTGATCAGCAGATGGTGTCGACGTAATACTTTATATTTCTCCCTTGTATCAATAGTGAGTAAAATTAATCAGGTCTCCAGGGAAAAGTATATTTTCCCTAGAGGCCTAATTAATTTTGCTCAACTTTATATAACTGTACACAAAGTTTTTCTATGTTGGAAAAATATCCTAGGGAATTCTGTTTATAGAATCAACGGCTCGTCCTTTTTAAAGTAATCCCGAAATTTACCGAAACCATATCAATCATCTACGAAATATACCCCGCCTAGGTTCACCATACCATCTTTAAGTTCAAACACAATTCATTGATTTATTGGTAAATACGAGGCCTTTCCAGTTTCTTTGTATCGAACTGTGTTACTGAATTACCGAGGTAGTGAAGAATTAATCTTTATTTATTATAATCCTCATAGCTTTATTTTTAGAACAATAGTTTTTTCCATGTAAAATATTTGAGGGAGTATTAGGTTCAATAAATAGCAATACTATAAAAGAGGGGGGAACAATTGAAAATATAAAGAATAATTGTATGTGCTGCCCCCTTTTTAGGGAAAGGATGTTGTAATTGGTAAATATCTTTGAAACATCACCGCCGCTTTGTACGGGAAAATAGGGTGTTTTTAGGTGTTTGTTCCAACACTGATGCGTTGGCCTACGAGTAGGATTATGTGGAATTTATATTGGTTTTTACAATTATTATATTCTCTATATAATGGAGTATGTTTTCTGAAGATAATTTGTTGGTTGGAAGTTGGTTCAGAGAAAAACACATCAACTGATAACTTATTTTAACTCCCGGCGTTTCAATGACTTCCTGTCACTCTCTTCAAGGGAATGGTAGTGAAACGTCGGGAGTTGGTGGCTGTGCAGTATGTTTCATCACAGTTGCACACATTAAACTTACACAATACCAAATATAGGAAGAATATTGTTAAAACAACTACGTTGCATGCGAAATAAAAATGTTCACCCAACCTGAAATCAGCCTTTTCTCCAACAGTTAGAACATATATTTGGATACAGGTGGAAAATTTTCCGAGAGTAAATTGATCTAAAAAAGCACAGGACTCCTCTCCCGTCAAATCAATCGTCAAAACTAGACGCTATCTATTGACCGTCGCCGCAAACTGACGGCCTCGGGTCGGTGACACAACACCAGCAGTCCGCCCTAGGCTGACGAGTGCCATTAGTGCGAAACCATGGTCTCCAGGAGGACGCCTTTCAGTTTGCCAAAGCTGGTGTTGTGGCTTTGTCACCGACTCGAGGCTGCTATTTTGCGGCGACGGTCAATAGATGGCGTCTAGCTTTGACGTTTAATTTGGCAAAGAGGAGCCCTGAAATTTTATATTTTACATATTTGCATATACTGTGAATTTTATGACGACTTTCGTACACCACATTTGTCTTGGTGAGAGGGCCAAAAGAAACCATAATACTCTTATACGAATTTTGCCACTTCTCCAAAATATATTCGTTAACACAAAGCAATAACGCGCCATCTATATATATATAATGAAAGGATTTAAAAGCACGAATGTTTCTTTTATACATAATACAAATTTCTACTGCCCTTACTGCGATGAAAAAATATATTGGGAGGGCTTGGCTCATCAGTGGTGAACCCTCCCAGCGGTTTCGCCAATTTAATCCACCAGACCGTTTCTCAGAGCTCTAATACTGCATTGGACGATTCTGCTTATATACGCAGCACTGAAGGATGGAATCTCAGAAATGGTTTTCAAGAAAACTATGGACATAAGCTTATAGGACAATAGAATTACATTCAAATAAGCAGAATCGTCCAATGCAGTATTAGAGCTCTGAAAAGCGGTCTGGTGGATTAAATTGGCGAAACCGCTGGGAGGGTTCACCACTGATGAGCCAGGCCCTCCCAATATATTTTTTCATCGCAGTAAGGGCAGTAGAAATTTGTATTATGTATAAAATAAACATTTGTGCTTTAAATCCTTTCATTTAAAAATATATTCGTATTTACTGAGATGAATCTTTATGATGTGACCGAATAAAATCAATATATCAAGTCTATATTTTTCATTAAAAAAACAGTAAGGTATAGTCGTCTGCTAATTTTGTAAATGGCGGCGGCAACGCCGTTTAGAATTAATTTAAAACAATTATGTAGAGTATTTCTTTTTTATATTATTTTTGTGTGGAATATTAATTAAGTTTTAGTTATTATTTGTTTCTATCAATTTAATAGTATAACAAATATTATCTTAATTTTATAATTATAAGATATTAGTAAAGCGACAAGTAATGTTTACCTTGAAGCATGTTTCCATGTCTTCGGGAAGTAACACCGGTGCAGTTCATCATTGAAGATCCCAGCGATGAAACCTATCCATTTGATGGGAAGCTTTTTGTCAATTGTGACGTAATATTGTCGTGGCCTGAAGCTTTGTGATTACCTAGGTTTTCAATCATTTTCTTGACTTCATTTGGGGTGGTCATTGATAGTGTTTTATCTTGACAACTTGATTGGTATTATCTGTTAGATTAAGTGAGGGCCTCATCCTCCAACTTGAAATTGTATTTGGAGAAATGTTCATCAAGACAATTTCCATCAATAATAGTTTCAATAGTTCAATAGTGTCAATAATAGTTTCGAAATTTCATAATAGATGGCGCGCTAATGCATCATAATATAATTCTACCAGTTCTTTGTTCATTGGCTTTTAGTTGATTGTCTGTGGAGTCACTTCACAGTGGTATCGGCGAAGCGCCTTGAGCAGGTTCGAGCTATTATCACACTCTTTAACACCACTCTGTAAATGGTTTCTCTTCTTGAGTCTATATGAGTAGCCGCCATTATTTATTGGAACATATATTCTCTGATTTTTAAAGTCTGGAATATTATTACTCTTAATGATGTTAGGATCAGACATACTTTAGCCACGTTTTAAAAGTTAAAAAAGAAAACGAAAATATAACGTGGTGAGTTTCTTTTTATTGAAAATACAAGCTTTCAAGCAAAACGCTTTTCTTCAGGTAATCCAAGAAAATGTGCGGAGAGGTATATACACCCAACTAAGTAAGATTTGAATATTGAAGCGGAATTGCCACGAACAAGCACGTATCAACACACCTAGAGAGCGAGCGAGAAATCCAGTTTAAAATAAGTTTAAAATAAATAAAATATATAAATAAATCGGGAAAACACTTGAGGTTAAAATTCCTTATGCGGTATCCATGCTATTACAAAAAGCTATGTACTGCGGGGGTAGTAAATAGAAAAATTGAACTACCCCCGCAGTACATAGCTTTTTGTAATAGCATGGATACCGCATAAGGAATTTTAACCTCAAGTGTTATCCCGATTTATGTATATATTTTATTTATTTTAAACTTATTTTAAACTGGATTTCTCGCTCGCTCTCTAGGTGTGTTGATACGTGCTTGTTCGTGGCAATTCCGCTTCAATATTCAAATCTTACTTAGTTGGGTATATATACCTCTCCGCACATTTTCTTGGGTTACCTGAAGAAAAGCGTTTTGCTTGAAAGCTTGTATTTTCAATAAAAAGAAACTCACCACGTTATATTTTCATTTTCTCTTTTAAATCTTAATGATGTGCTTATTTCCGTACATTAGAATTTTTCTGTGCACAAGTATTTCAGCCTTTGGCAGAGCAACTTCCAGTCTGTTATGTATTCGGCTATCACAGGTGATATTCTTGGATTTCTTACGTTTGTAACTGTTGTCCAAGGGCTATCTTCATCTATGGTTTCTCCGCCAAACTGCCGAGGTTGGCTGAGGTCGTTTGTTGAGGAATTCCACTTATCTCGCTCACTGAAACATTATTTTTTGAATACTTCGCATTTTCATTCTTGGTGTCTTTTGGTTGCGTGAAATATATTCTGATTGAGATTGTCTTCTTCGTTGAAGCTTCTATTCGGTACTCGATGCCACATCTTTCGAGAATTTTCACAAGTGAGGTAGGTTCTATTATGCAGACCTTTTCTCCTGAAGACCCGATCGATAGTTTGATTACGATCTATACACCTGAGGTTTTTATTGAAACTTATAGTTACTTTTGTAATTGTTGAAACAATTAGATAACTGTGGCTGAATTGGAATAAGAAGGATCACAAAAAAGGTTAAATAGGAATAAATACAAATTATATTTGAGAAAAAATATTATTGTATAAAAATATATTATGTCGTGGTCTCATTTGCAGTCGTAAGATATTGCAGCATGTCTTGAACGAATGGAGCTACGACCATTGAGTCCATTACATAAGGAAAGCACAACAGCGTGAAGCGAACCTCCTATCTCGCTCTGTAGCTTCTTAAACTCCTCCCTCATTAAGATCCATCATCTCGTTTCACCTGGAAAATGTAAATTGACCATAGATCGCAACAGACTTCGCATCTTCACCCGTAGTGTAGGGATTAAAATACTTATTCCAAACAAACTCTTCCACACGGTATACACAATAGAATCACCCAGACATCTCCCAAATGATCCGACTCATCCCCGCCGAGTACTACTGGAAAAGTATGTCAAAATATATCGCACAAAGGGTAAAAACCTGCTCGGTTTGCCAGCTGACCAAACCTTCCCAGAGGTCCCACTTTCGGAGAGCTAGGACAAATGCCTGTGACAACGCAACCATTTGACCTAGTCTCTCTCGACACTATCGCAGGATTCGCTAAATATTCAACTCTAAGAGCTACTTACACGTAGCCGTAGACTATCTCACAAGATATGTGTGGACTGTAGAGTCTATGAAAACCAGCATTCGAAACTACCAACAGGTCATTAAACAGGTATTGCAGGATGGTACTCCGAAACGCCTTTTCACGGATAGAGCCCCTGCATTTACCTCTCCCAAATTCAGAAGATTATCGATAAACAAAAATATTCACCCAATCACAACAACCAGTAACAACCCAAAGGCCAAAGGCTTATGTGAGCGCCTAAACGCCACCCCAACAGGCAAGTTTAGGCTACTCTATTTGGAGAATCCTAAGGTCGAATGGACCAAGACGATTACGCGCGTAATGACGGCGCAACAAGTCGCACACAGTTACCAGGATTCCTCCAAGCCATTTAATGTTTGGAACACTACTCTCCTCTACTAGCATAACCATTCCCTGACCTCCACGCCGCACGACAAATTGCACAAACCCACTTACGCGACAAACACATTTTTGAAAGATATCAAAAACCTCTATTACCCGAATACAGGAAAATTAATTCCGCATTTGACAGGTCCATATAAAATCCTGGAGATCGTTTCTACTAATGTCGTAAAAATAAATAGACCGAACAGACTGCTCAAACGAGAGGTCAAAAAATCACAATATTATAACAAAAATGTACGCTTCATAGCTTCACCAACACAGAATACCTCTCACGTCCACATAACGTCGCTAATTTAAATCCATTCAGACATACCTATTCCAAACTGGTTAGAAACTTCTCCAGACTACAAACAGCGATCCTTTCATTATTTTATATTAATTTAAAGCGCTATGTCTCCCTAGGGACACTTGCCTTGTCATACATGTATGCCTTTACATTTGTCTATACATATATATACAATAATTTTAGGCCGTGAATATAATAGACATATGATGTTTTCAATGAGAAAGAGAGAAAAAAAAACGAGAAAAGACCTGTGTACAAAATAAAGAAGTGTCTGGCAATATGTACAATAAGCATAATTTTTATCTTTTTTTTTCCTTTCATTTCATTGACATTTCTCAGCGAATATATTTATATCCGCGCGCTTTGTAAACAAAATACGAAAATACAACTCCACCACATAACAACCAAATAAATAAACTTCCCTCTCCTACAGCACTACCCACAATAATAAATATTCCTCAACACCAGAACTCATCTTTCAATCCAATTCCAAACAACAATACAAAACCCGATTACGAACATTCCTTTATAATTTGAGACTTCAGACTATTCCATTTGATCTTCCTCATTACTCGTTCAACATCACCTAGCCATACTTTACCTGTTGTCATCTTATTGTACTTCGGTACTTTTCCTTCTACCACAATCACGTCTATACCAACTCCGAGAAAATATCTTCATGAAAGAGACTGTTAGATACTTATATCACCAACACATACTTAGTTGCTCTCTATCATCTTTGAGATTCTAGGAGAGAGATTCCAAACCATATCAAGACCTGACTGGAACAGAACAATTTTCGAAACAGATGGCGCACTAATGCAAATGTTTATTTTTGTTTTGTTTGAATTTATTATCGACGTATGTGAAAATTCCCAGCTCTAAATTTAATTATCTAACCATAAATTCAATTTTAATATTTATTTGGAAATTACATTACTGAAAAAGTATTAAACTGAAACATGTTTAAACCAGAAAATGTGGCTATGTTATATTATTTGAGCAATATTACAAAATATGATAGGCAAATTGGGAAACAAAGGCAATATTTCCGATAATCGCGGAATGTCACCCGTCCAGCCAGATTAGCCACCTACATGTTCAGTTTCCTTCAGAAATTTATTTATTTCATTTTATGTGTAGCTGAAGGTCGAAAAGGTCGTGTATATTTATTTTTAGAAATTCCTCGAAAATGAAAGGTTTAAGCTCCAAAATGAAGGGTTTAAGCTCCAAAATGAAGGGTTTAAGCTCCAAAATCCAAGAAGAGTGGAGTCTGATATCAATGATATTCGAATGTTTAAGGACGCAGGTAATTCAATCTTCATCTTGGCATTCACAGCAGGAACCGGGCAGCTTTGGAAAGTCGTTGCCTCGTCTATCAAAAAGTGAAGACTATCAGTTTCTATTGAGAAGTAGTATAGGATAGGCGCGGCGTGCTAATATGATAACTTCTGAAGTCTTCTCCATATTTCGTTATTTCTACTCACCTTATTCATTGGTTAGGTAAAAGAGAATAACATGTCTTTTTTGTTCTGACCTAGGGCCGGGAATACAATGCGCGTCATGGGTCCAGGCAGCAAGTTACAATTATTTAACTGAACTCCGACTATTCGCGTATGGGCCTCGTATTGCTACTGGTGATGCCCCCCGAATTTTAACACTCCTAAACTAGGAGACAGGGTGGGCAGTAGCTACCCTGAGGTGAAGAGGCACCACAATTAGGCATTCATATGTACATTTGATTCTTGGTAGTATGGAAAGTATCATTGAAATAAATATAATCGCAAACGTTCAGCCTGGCTTACGGCGATATTGGGCGCAGGCTCCAGCCGGGAGGATCTTCTGGAGCTGATGCCGCTCAACCCGGCCCCCCCTCGGCCCACAGTCCTGGAGTTGGTGAGTGACCTACTGCTAAGATTTATTATACATGGGGGAGGTTTACCTGTTTATAAATTTTAAATTTAGTTTCTTTTAGGTTCTAAATCTTGTTTGATTCTAAAATGTTTTTTATTTATTATGGTTTCAATTTACAAATGAATATTGCAACTTCACTTCTGTATTTTTTTTGCATTTTTGTAGGTAGCAAAATTTTACCTTTTCCTGATAAAAGATTTCAGAACACCTATTTCCAAACAAGACTAGATTTCAGTTAAAAAGCTAGCCTTGACTATAAGACTGGGGACCATAAACTGATGGTGATATATATGATATAAATAAAATTAGATGCTATATGTGAAAACCCATTAACATTTTTGTGAATATAGATGTATTTTTATGAAATCTTATCAGCTGCACAAATATATTGTTGCATTTTTTTATATTCTTGTTTGAATTATTTTTTCATTTTAATTATCAATTAAATCCTAATGCCCTGATGTGTATAACTTTCTAGCGTAAAAAATATATATATCGTAATTTAAACAATGTGATATGTAAGTAATTAAGTATGACGCCTTTTCTAGTCGTCTCAAAGTGACACCAGCTTGCCACGGGACACCTGGGGAATCGAGAGAGGGACAAAAGAAGGGGTGTACAGATGTTGACAGTTATTTAGGTTACAGTGGATATTTTCGGACAGCCCCGCTCAGTTCTAGGCCATTATCATCTCACGACGGTCCCCGCGGCTTCAGGCTGGACGCCAAGCTTTTCCTCAGTTAATCCTCAGCTTTCCCCTGGTCCTGGTGCCACTTAAGACGTACTGGGAGAGCGTCATTTGGTCCCAAACTTTGTCCTTACTGTCCCGTGCGGACTTCCCACTCTGCACACCTTGCCACTCAACCCCGACTGCTTCCAACTTACTTGTTGGCTTACCCGGGTTTACGGCATATATATTTTGGTTTTGTTTGCTCCTCTTTTAACATACCGAGATTGGTCTCGTCCGATGGCGGGACATCTGATCACGGCCGTTACTCACCATTATTCCCCGACTCCAAGTGCTATTTGAGACGTGTGGACCCGGGCGAGCTGGGGTAAAGCTCGTGTGTTGTGAAGTGGAGGATTCTCTCATGCCCCAACTGTTTTCTTCAATTGGTTGTCGAGAGATGACAGAGCATCGGGAATATTCGTCCTGGATTATAAAATAAAGTTGAGCGGTCCTTATTGAAGACATTACGTCACCAGATCCAGCTGGTCCCTGCACGCCAAGTCCTGGGCGCTCAGCGTGTCCAACGTTTGGAACCGACGAAAGTCATCGATGCCCAGCGAAACTTCTTCGGCTTTGCATCGCACCGAGAACATTTGAAAGAATGATGGACAGTTTGCTGAAGGACTCAGATGGACAACTTGTCTATGCTACTTAGACGTCGCCGTTGTATATTCTAATACCTTCTCAGATCACCTCTCACCTTTACACACAGTACTGGAATGTTTCAGAAAAGCAGGATAACGACTTAATTCCAAAAGGTTATACTTTGGGTCAGGCCAAATAAAATTCCTGGGGCATCAAGTGGATCAAGAAGGCATTAAACCTGATTATGAAAAATAAAAGCAATAACTGAATTTACTACGTGGTGAACATTCAACAAGTAAGGGGTTTCTTGTGATTATCATCATACTACCGATGATTCATCAAAAACTATGCCGATATTGCACGGCCACTTAATGAACTTCTGTCAAAGAAATCTACATTCAAATGGGGAGAGAAAGATCGTTTGAAAGCCTGAAGCTAGCTCTCACGTCGAAACCTATACTCGGACATTTTGATGAGAACGCGCCAACAGAAATTCACAGTGACGCTAGCGGGTGTGAAATAGGAGTCATTTTAGTGCAGATCCAAAATGGAAAAGAAAGGGTCATCGCATACGCGTCTCGCACCTTACTAAAAACTGAGCAGAACTACTCAAAAAATTGAAAAGAATGCTTGGCGGTCATATGGGCAATTGGCAAATTCCGACCTTATTTATTTGGACGCCCCTTTAAGGTTGTGACTGATCACCATTCCTTGTACTGGCTAACAAACCTGAAGGACCCTTCGGGCAGATTGGCCAGATGGGCTCTTCGTCTGCAGGAATACGATATTTTAAGTTACATATAAGACTGGAGAGACGCACAAGGACGCAGATTATCTTTCGAGGAATACTTTAAGAAGCAAAGCACGAGAAACTGAAAATGATGATTTATACCGTTTTTAACGACCTTTGAAATATCATGGATGAACAAAGGAAAGACCCTTATATTTTGAGAATTATTGATAAACTGGCAGAACTTTTATCCAAGGAAAAACCGCTTCAAAATTGTTAATGGTATTCTTTACAAGAAGAATTTTGACCCTATCGTCCCCTACTCTACTACTGATCAATTCTAACAACTGAGAGCTGACATATTGAACGAACTGCACGACGCACCCTTGGCAGGTCATCTGGGCTTTTCTAAGAATTACAATATAGCCAGGAAGATATTTTTGGCCAGGGCTCTATCGGAGTGTTAGAAAATATGTCAGAACTGTCAAAAGAGAAAGAAGACGCTTCAACTGCCGCCTGGACACCTGATGCCTATACCACCTCCAAATCGACCATTCCAGAAGGTAGGTATAGATCTACTTAGACGCTTCCTAATATCACGTGACAAGAAGAGATGGATCATAGTGTGCACCGACTCCAAGCATGTGATCACAGAGAGCTTGGTATCTGGAGAAGCTCAGCAAGTCGCGAAATTCCTAGTTGAGAAAGTGATTCTGGTCCACGGAAAGAGATTGTGACAGACCGGGGCCGCAACTTCCAGTCGAAGCTCATCCAGGAATTAACCCGCTGTTGCAGAATTATTAAGAGAACAACTACTGCGTACTGTCCCCAAACCAATGACTAACAGAACGTCTGAACAGAACCATATAGCAGATATGTTGTCAATGTATATAGACCTTGAACAGAAGAATTGGGATGAAATTTTGCCCTTCATCACCTTTGCTTATAATACTGCGAAGTAGAAATCAACTGGCTTTACACCATTCTTTTTGGTCCATGGTAGTGAAGCTGAAACCCCACTCGACATATTATTTCCCTATCCAGAAACCACAGATGGCGACGAGTTTGTCCAAGAGGTAGAAACAAGAGCAGAAGAGGCGAGACAAAATATGATACCAGACACAGAGAGACAGCTTACCGTCCTGGTGACTTGGTATGGATCTACACTCTAATACGACGTGTTGGTTTAAGTGAAAAACTTATGAAGTTACCGCTTCGGCCCCTACCCAGTTACCAGGAAATTATCGGCGTGACTTATGAAGTTGAACCATTGGGAGAACAAGGCAGACGCGCTGGAAAACCAAGGACATTGCGCACGTCTTAAGGATTGAACCATACCACGGCCCATCTGGACAAGAGGACCTAGATCTAGACGCCATGGAATCATTGCCTAGGAATGACCAATCTAGCTGTGAGGTCACAGCTCTCTATAGGGAAGGATCAATGTAACATTTAATTTATTTATCACTGAATTATTTATTTTTAATAATCTGTTGCCCTTGATGATGATTCAGAAACATCTAGAATCTTTCTTTGCATTTGGAAATTAATGCGATTATTGTTTTTAAAAATTATAAATGAAATATATTATCGTCCATTTTTATTTGTCTAATTAATTACTTCACAATATATACGTGATAATCTGTATATAGCAATATGTAACCCCTCCACAATCTATGCAATGTATCGTCAAAAGATTTAATAAAAGTTAGGCTTCGCGAAAAAGGGAATAACAATTAACAGGATTGCATTATCCAAGAAGTAAAGGTCACTCCCCTGGACCCATAAAACTTAAGTTCAAAGACCTTCTTCTTCCTGGAAGCTTGCAATCATGGCGACAATGGAGGTACTAAGCCAATCACAGTTAAGCATGGCAAATCAACAACCAATCACCTTTAAGCATGACCAACTAATAGCGAATCAGCAGAAAGCACGTGGAAGGATCTCCACCAATGAGAAGCCGAGAGAGTTAATGACGATGATCTCGGACAAGAAGTAGAGAGAAGGTAGGTGACCATGCTAGAAGCAAGGTGTGCTCAACTTAGGCTCCAAACCAAGGTAGTGTCCGCTCCATCATGTGAAATGCCAAGTACCTCCTCCAGTCACATCACTCTCTCCCTTTCGCAAAGTATTTCTATCCCATCCAGGTGTGCTCGTTATTCCCCTGTGGAAAACCACCATTCGACCAAGACTGCGCCATCAATCACCAGTCCAATCAAATCCACCCAACCACACAATTCACCAGGACTCACCAGGATTCAACAGGATGGTTACAGAGAGTCAACAGCAATCCGACAAGGTAAACACCAATTCTACAGTGAGTCGATAGGATCTTACACAACTCAACAGGATTCCACATATACATATCATATTTGATTCATTGGATCCAACTGTATTATAATAAGAGAATTATAAAAAAGCGTTAAATTAAAATTGCTGCTGTTTCGCTATTATATTAATTCTAAAATATGTAAAATAAATTACAACAAAACTTCCCTTTGATTGAATCGTCTGAATGCTGTAATTGTACTGGCATCTTCTCACCACCTTCAGAGACAGAAACAGTTGACACAAAGAGAGGCAGGCAGTTTGTCCCCAAGTCATCTCCCTAATCAACGCACGTATTGTGACCAACTTGAATTTCTAACAATTTGCATAAATCGATTATCTGAATTTTTTGTTATTTACATAAAATGATACGAATTAATGATTTGAGTTTTGAATTTCCGAGGTTCCTATCAAATTTTGTCTTATTCTCTTGTTTTGATTACTGTGACAACTTGAATGGTGTGAAGGGAATGTTGAATACACAGAGAGAAGCTCCGATTCTTTAAATATCATTTTAAATCCCGTTCTTTGCTTATATAAGGCATTTTCACTAACTGGTCAAATTTAGATGATGGAAATATTAATATAGATTTATATTGTAAACATTGGTATATAAATTTTACAAAACTTTTATTTCTCTTCACTAAGGTGAGAATATCAGGTTTCTGGTGATAGGT
Source organism: Cordylochernes scorpioides (assembly GCA_030710605.1). Classification (NCBI taxonomy): domain Eukaryota; kingdom Metazoa; phylum Arthropoda; class Arachnida; order Pseudoscorpiones; family Chernetidae; genus Cordylochernes; species Cordylochernes scorpioides. The sequence goes on from CP092877.1 coordinate 8,145,109, forward strand.
TTGTTTTATAGCAAACATCTATATAACACTGCAGCGAATAACTTCTCACGTCTTTTGTTAAAGATTTTTGACTTCGATTTAAAAAATTATATAAATAAATATTTTAAATTTTAATTTTCAAGTTTAAGTGCGATTCCCAAAATAATCTGCAAATAATTAAGCTTTATGAAATATTGCCACGATGATGATGACTTGGAGTTGTTGAATTTAGACGAATTATTATTTTGTGTGATAACGTACAGTTTAAACACAGTAAACAAAAATAATAAACAGGTATATGACACAGCAGTGGGACCTTCAATTCTGTGACACTATATTTATTCAGTGAGAGAGAGAGAGACAATTTATTATTATAAAATCAATTATTCACTGCACCTACGTATATTGGAAAACCCACTATTTCTTTTTAAAAGTGCCGTGGAAAACCTGTATGTCTTGTCGTGGGAGGTTATATACTCCATGTGTGACAAATAAGATCCTACAGTAGTAACCATGGCAACTGAACCTCCGCGTAACGTTCTTGAGTTGTCCAAGTATTTCCTGCTCTTCTGCTGCTGCACTTAGCCTTCAGATGGTCGTTGGCCGGCAGTCCGAACCTGGGTTCCTCATTGTAAAGATAGAGGCTGCCTGGCCGGCATTCATAGTTCTTAAAATTGAAGATACATCGGTAAGTAAATATTTTTGTTATCTCGACGTTTTGACAAAAGATTTTTGTCCTCTTCAAGATCAAATAAAAATTAAAACATTTGGCAAGGCATTAAAAATTAGTCTAAGGTTGCGCCCTGGTTACCTTAGGATAATTTGTTACGCCACATGTTTAAATTTTAGTTTCTCTTGACGGGGACAAAAATCTTTGTCGAAATGTCGAGATAATAAAAAGATTTACTGGCCGAAGTATCTTCAAATTTAAGAACTATGTTCCTCAGTAACTTCCATCCACGTCCCACTTAACACTCCTGATGCTCTCTACGACTGGTCCTGGTGCTATTTGACTATCTTACCAGCGAATAATCAGTAAATATCGCCTTTTTTATGTTAAAATATTGTTTTTATATTTGTTTTGATATATTCATGTTTACGGATAGGTTTGATGAGGCTAATTCCCTACAAAGAGAGTGACATTTCAAATATAACACCTTCAGCCCTTTTAAAATTTTAAAATTAAATTTAATTATATATTCGCGTTCGCTTTTTTTATTTAAATTTAAAATTTAATTCTAAACACCCAAATATTTATAGTTTGGATTTAGTAAAGACAAATATTTCTCAACTTGAAGTCTAGATTGCTTACGTTTTTCTGTACATTTTTATCTTTTCAATTTGCGTATGGATTTAGAAAATATTTTTTACACACACTTTGCTAATTTTGATATTATATATAATTAACTAGAATATTTATATATTTATACAGATATCAAAATATAATTTGAAATAGATAATATATTTTCATTATTTCAAAGAATTCGGGATGTGGCTGATAAAGACTAGATAATTAAGGTAAAGTATACAATCCATCTCTATCCCTCAGAGCCAGTGTGAACAGTAGCTTATTTCAGGAAAGGTCTTCCCATGGAATAGTACTTGCTAATCTTGCGTTTATTAGGTCGTACAACATCAAAGATTGGTCGGGATGGGTAAATATTGGGCCGAGTCATTAGGAGATGGAATCTATTCGGTCTATGCAATCATATTGGCCGAGATATCTGAGACGAATTATTTAGTTCTATAATATTTCCAGTATAGGTTTGTGAGGCTTAATTTCAATATGAGGCGATTATTTCAATATGTAAATAGGCGCATATGATTATGCACCTAGACGTTAGAAGGATGACTACCCTTCCATATATATTCAAATAATCTCTGAACATTTATACACGTATTAAATGGACTTGACTTTGATGGAATTGAGGGCTTTAAGAGAACTTGAGGCAATTGTGCATACAGACGATTAAATATTTGAAAAATAGAAGATAACGAATAATGTTGTTGGAGCCAGGCGTTAGTTGAAGGATCCTGTATAATTTAATATAATTTCATTATAGAAAACTCCAGCTAAAATTATATTTCTATATTTGGTGGATAGCGACTTCAAAATCCCGATTGAAGGACTTTTAGCTTTATGAATTTTAGGATTCCATTTTGAAATGGAACATTTTGAAAGTTTTAGAATAATGGAATTTACAAGAAAACGTTGGATATAACAAAAATATATATGCTTCATAAAACATTATTTGGTAATATGGCTTATATTATTATAGAAAGTTGCATATTGTTTAAATTTTCGTTATTTAAATATATATGAAGAAATTTGCATTCGCGAGGGAATTATCGGGCGAAGCCGGGTCATTCGTCTAGTATATATATAGACTAGACTAGATATACTAGACTAGACTAGACGAATGACCCGGCTTCCCCGAGTGCAATTCCCTTCATACTGAAAGTACATCAATAATAAATAGTAGAAGTGCCATAGAATAGCAAAACAGAAGTAACACATAAACCACAGGCAAAAAGTGTGTGATGGCAAAAATTGTATTAAATTATTGTTTAGGTATTTGATTTAATTTTTTGCAATCCATTTAGTTGTTTCAAAATCAATATAGTTTACATAGATGGCAGCTTTTCCACCCAACCCCCGAGGTACCCGCCCCAGCGCATTAACCCTTGATTGGTAAGTAATAAGTAAAATAATAAGAAAAAATAGGTTTATAAAAAAAATAATCCAAAATACTGGCATGTAAATATTTTTCTGTAAAAAAAATAAAAGAGCACATGGAAATTAGGCAAACATATGTGTTTGCTAATGACTGCGACTGTATTTTAAACGATAAAAAGAAAGAGATAAAAAAAAGGCCAGAACAAAAATTAATAAAAAATACGAAAGCCATTATTTACATACCATAACGCTAATTTTGTAATGTTTTTTTTTTTTAATGCATTGTATGTACTTGCCGTAACTTAATATAAATTTCTCTCTCAATACTCAATACTTTTGCAAAAAAAAAGTAACACTCGTATAAAAATATATTTAAAAAAAAAAGTACTCAAGCAACTAAATTGGTCGCTCAATTGGCCTGGTATTGTTACTTCGCCTCGTATTTACTCTGCGTAAAAAAAAGTTATTCAAATGAAAAAATAAATAGCCAAAATACTAATCAAAATATAGCCGAAAATTTTCCTCGGGTTTATAAAAAGCGACATGCAAAATTTGGTACCAATTGGTTCAGTAGTTTTTGAGTTTATCGCGAAACAGAAAACAGACATTGACTTTTATATATAAGAAGATTAATAATTGTAAAAATATATGAAAATTTTGTATGTATGCCCGAAAGGTTTTCTATCACAATCTGACATTTGTAAAAGCTTCAATCTATGAAAATTATCACCAATAAAAATTGCTGCAGAAAGTGAGAGAATGGAATTGTCGAAAAGTCCATGCAAGTATTCCAGAGGAAGCAAACCTAGAAAGCAAGACATTATCAGATTATTCGTAGGCTGGGCCAGATAGTTATGAGACTACCCTTGTCTTTGATCGACCAAACCTTTTGCGCAAAACTCTACAATGTACACCAGCTACGCCAACAATGGAGCAGGCAACAATTGACATGTTCCCATAATTCCATTAGCGTTGGGGTGTCGGGTGGAATGACACCGACCAAGGTGTTGGACGTATCATATTCGTATAGGTCTCTTAATTATTTAAAAACTTTCTAAAATTCCATTAACGGCAAGATAATGTTTGAAGATATGTTCTTCTATGTTATTAATATGAATTTCCAAAGGTTTTAGGCAAACAAATCTACAGCAATATAGAATTTTCAATTTCAAAATGCGGATCCAATATATCAAGGTAACTTCTAGAGACACTCGTTCGCATTCCATTCTAAGTAAAAGTCCCGATGGAAGCTTAGGTATTTTAAGAAACACACGTCGAAGGAAAGTATCCCAGGTTTGTTGGGCTGCCTCGAGTTGCTCATAGGTCCAGATTGGTGGTGCATATAGCAATGTAAACAATACTATCGAGTCAAATTTTGAGAGCAGGTTTGAATGTTTTCTTTGTCGATCTAGTCAGTTTCTCTCAAGTTATATATAGCATTTATATTATAGCAGCTTGTAATTTATATAATTCGAGAAGTATGACTAGTTGTGTGTGAGTGGGCAATACAAACAGATAGACTTGGTTGAGGCTTTAATCTCTAAAACCATTTGTCAGGTTGATCCAGACAACCTTCATTTCAGGTCACCATTATTTACGATTTGTTTTAGTTATATGTAAAGCGGCTACCCACAAAGTATTTCTCGAGAAAATAAATTTTTAGAGCCGATTGAGCTTTGATCCTCCCAGTAGTACATTATCATATATATATATGTGAGTAGAGAAAGAAATTCAAAATTCCAAAGTTCGGCAAATAAATTCCTGATTAGGCAGAACCATCAAAAATCGAAACCAAATCGCATTTTAAAACCTTGCAGCGCTCCCTGACTACAGTAGGGTTGAGAAAGCGGCTGCTTTATCCCAAAACTCGGCTAGAGAGAGTTGGCGTCATGTAATATAATTCTGAGAGAGAAAGAGAGGATTACCCTTTTCAAATGTTTACAGTTTTATCTTCTCTCTTTCCAATATTCAGAGCCAATTAGATAAGAGTTGTAAGGGCGAAATATAACCAGGGAAAGAGTATTCCTTAATGGCGCATCTGTTATATAAGGAATTTAAACTATTTTTGACGCAATATTTTTCAAATATAACAATTTCCTTATCTTACTGCGATAGTAAAATATTGGGAAGGCCTGGATCATCAGTGATGAAACCTCCCAGCGGTTTTGCCAGTTTAATCTACCATACCGCTGTAATATTGCAGTTGGCTGTTTTCCTATTATACCGATATTGTAACTAAACTCTTGGAAAGGATATGTTCAATGAACTATGGACTATATTTGAATCAAAGAAACATCATCGCCGAAAATTGCTTAAAGATTCATTTCTCATTCAGGTCTGATTTCCACCAACAATCCCTCTATTTTATGGCCATTTATTTAAAATGGTTTTTAGGTTTTAGTATAGTCGCGAATAGGTTTTACATATTACTTATTAATGTAATTACATAATTACCCTATAGTCGGGGGAGTATATTCTAGATCGTTTTTTTTTTAGACAGAGTGGATCACTGTCAGGGGGTGGGAATTGTGCCGGTTTCTGAAACCTTAATTTGATTATATTATTAAAAAAGCCAATATTATTATTATGGTATTGCCCTTATTTCTTCATTAAGTATATTATGAGCTACGGTGTTTTATTTCCTTTAAGCCCAGATACGAGGGCCATCCAATAAATAAGTTTCCCTATTTTTTTTTTCTGCGAACGAAACGTTGTAAAAATTAGTTAGCATAGAAGAAATGGTCACTAGGATGCGTTGGAAGCTGGTGACCTTCAAAATCACGCTACTCGTACGCGCAAGTCCGTAGCGCTTTAGTTTCCATGGAGCTACCACTGGTGAACGTGTCCACTTGCGAACTCCGTTCTGTAATTCGTTTTTTTTACGGCGAGAAATTAAACTGCGGTCAATATTCATTGCAAATCAGTGTCAGTGTATGGTGAAGAATGTATGAGCATCCAAATGGTTCGCCGATGGCGTTCATGGTTCTTAGAAGGACGGCAAAACGTGCATGATGACGAGCGAAGTGGCAGCCCCGTTACTGCTATGGACAATGCAGCCGTTGCTGCTGTTCGGAATGTGGTGGAAGCAGATCGCCGCGTCACCATTGACGAAATAATGATTCGAATGCCTCCTGGAATCGAAATTAGACGCTCTTCGATTGGAACAATCATGTCAGATGTTTTGAATTTTCGCAAAGTCTGCGCAAGATGGGTCCCGCGTTTGCTCTTGGAAAATCACAAGCAACAACGGATGGAGGCAGCCCGAGCTTTCCTGGAAATGCATCAAAGAGATGGAGATCAACTTTTTCCCGTATTGTCACTGGAGATGAAAGCTGGATGCATCTTTCAACTCCAGAAACAAAACGACAAAGCATGGTGTGGAAGAAGCCTGAGGAAAGTGCACCAAAAAAGGCGAAGGTCACAATCTCTGCAGGCAAAGAGGCAAGGAAAACTTCAAATGGGAAATTTTCACAAATCCACCTTATTCTCCGGAACTTGCCCCAAGCGACTTCCATCTTTATCCAGCACTCAAGTGGCACCTTAGAGGCAAGCACTTTGCGAATGATGACGAAGTGCAGGCGAAGGCGAACCATTGGCTACGAAGACAGGACACGGCTTGGTACAACAGTGGTATCTAAAAATTGCCACAACGGTATCAAAAATGTTTGGACAGAAATGGTGATTATTTAGAGAGGTAGTCTATGAGTTGTATAATGAAAATAAAATAACTGCATAATTGTAAATAATGTGGTTTATTTGTTAAAAAATAGAGAAACTTATTTATTGGATGGCCCTCGTATTTCAACAGCAATTTGTGATTTATCCATCCAATTCGGGTCATGATTTGAATGAAAGAGAGTTGGGATCAATTCTATAGTTGTTCAGAGGAAGGTAATTCAATAATACCGTTCTGTAATTGATACCTGTTCCTCCCAGGTGTCTGAAAGTCGCGTTCTCATAGAATTCAGAGTAATCCTGGACTGTGTTTATAGCAGTGCTTATCCTAGCACAAAATATGTAATTAATAGATTTTACATATTCTCTTCTCTATTTGATAAATATCCAATAAGTAAATGTTAACTTTTCTAAAGATCATACAGGGGGATCCAAAAGTCTTGCACAATTTTAAAAACCAATAACTCCGCGAATATATGCGCTAGAGAAATGCGGTAAAGACCATTGTGTTCATGATACAATGGGATTTTTATGGCAATTAATGAAAAATTCGAAATTGAATTTGGTTACAATTTTATTTGCTAGATGGCGCTCTACCAGAATCAGAAATTCAGCGGCCAAATTATTTGATAAATTGAAAATTTTAACTGTTCGACAAGTTTTTTTCTTTTTGAATACCAGGAAAGAACCCTAATAATATCAAATAATAAATTAATAAAACACCATTTCGCCAAAAAAAAATAATAATTGGTTGACGAATTTTAAATGCAATCTGAGATATTTAAAATAGGTATATGCAAATTAAAACATGTAGCAAAAATATATATATATTTTAGATGCGGTTTGCTGGTATCCTCTCAGCGATTTAAATTTCGAAGATAATAAATTTCTATTTTTTTAAATTCAACTCTCTCTCAGTATCGATTATATTTATTTTAATTCATTTTAAAAATATGTATCTATCTCTGATAATTTATTTACTCTGGAATGCCGTCACTACCGGATAGAGCACTCTTGGTGGAATGTTTTTTTATTCAAATTCAGAATCTGCCATTGAAGCTTTAACAGCGTTTCGTACCTTTAAAGGTATTCGAAGCGGTAAAGGACCCATGTGTTGCTACTCAATGAGGCGAATGATTAAAATTTTTGAGAAGATTGGATCTCTGGAACCAAAACCTTTGAATGGAAGACCATCGACAAGTCAGTGGCTGTTACGGTTTCGCAGAATGTTGAAGCTATTGAAACGTTATCCACGTATGGATAAGTAAGTCTCAACAATTATCTCGACAAACGGGGGGATTTCGTATGGAACAGTTTGGAGAGCACACACATTAAGAATTTTTCTTAAAAAATACCCATTTAAAATTCAAAGATTTCACGAGCCGAAAGTCGGCGATTTTGAAAAGCGTCAAGAATTCGCTGAATGGGCTTTCCGGCAAATTGATATTGATGAAAACTGGCTGTCAAATATTCTGTGGACAGATGATGCTCACTTTTCTCTAAACGGAGAAGTTAAGATTCAAAACAGCCGCATTTGGGCAACAGAAAACCCTAGGAATTTTACAGAAATGCCACTTCATCAGCCCAGAGTTACAGTTTTGTGTGGGTTCACATCTTATTTTAATATTGGGCCATTTTTCTTTGAAGAAATCAATGGAAGAACTTTTAAAACCGTTTCTGTAACTGGTGAACGTGATGTTCAACTTATGAGAGAAAAGGTTATTCCCATATTGCAGGACAGACAAGCACTAAGCGAAATAACATTCATGCAAGATGGAGGACCTCCTCATTCTCCCGCGGTGCCGAACAATTGCTCTAGGATACGTTCTGTGAAGATCGTGGGATAAGACGTCACTTTATACACCAGTGGCCTCCAAGATCACCAGACTTGACGCCTTGAGATTTTTGTTTATGGGGGTACATTAAATCGTGTGTTTATCGATGCTGGCCTACCACATTGGCCATGTTGAAGGCTTCTATCAGATGGAACGTTTTATCAATTTCAACAGATATGTTATTTAATGCTGTCCATTCTGTCATTTATTTTCTGCAGGCGGTGATTGAGAATGAAGGGTGCCACATTGAGCAAGGATTGTGACCTAATACAAGAGAGAAGGCAGTTACCTCATGTTTTATAAAAGCTGCCATGTATTATATTATCTACCAATATTTTGCAGCTCTTTGTGTTAGGTTATGGGGATAATGAATGCTGTCCTCACATCTTGACTCTTTTTTTTTTTTTTTGGGAACAGTAATTATTTTGTTTGTCATTTGCTCACATCTTTTATTATGTCGTGCAGACCAAAGTGTTATAACTTCTTGAACAACACTGGTACACACAATTTTACCCCCTTATGTTTATCGCTTTTGCTCATTAGAAGAAATAGCATAAGGAATATTTTCTGTACCCCTCCCCCCAACTTTAGAAATTTTGCGCAAAAAAATAATGCTAAATTATTTTACAACCACGTTATTCAACGCGAAAGGTCGGTTTAAAAATGATTTTTATTTGAGGGGATACATTTTCAAAATTGTGTACAGTATAATAAACAATGATAACATTCGACAAGCCCATAGGATATTTGGAATAAAGTACGACAAATATATTTCATCACTCCCCTCTATATTTCATTTGTTGGATCATGACAAATATCCCGTTAAATAGTCAAGGGTCGCCAATCAGTCAAGAAACTACCCATTCCTTATAGCAAGAAATCCTATTAGTAGTGCCATAATAATTTTTGGTATCATAATAACATTTTAAAAAATCGTGTATTGATTTCAGCAGTGTTTTCCAAACATTCAATCTATTTCACAAAACTCCATCGAAAATATAAATATTTTTTGCTACATGTGTTAATTTGTATTTACCTATTTTACATATCTCGGATTGCATTTTAAAATTATCATCCAATTCTTCTACTTTTGGCGAAAAATGGTGTTTTATTAATTTATCATTTGATATTATTTGGGTTCTTTCCTGGTATTCAAAAAGGAAAAAACGTGTCGATCAGTTATATTTTTTAATTTATCAAACAATTTGGCCGCTGAATCTCTGATTCTGGTAGAGCGCCATCTAGCGAATAAAATTGTAACTAAAAGCAATTTCGAATTTTTCGTTATTCGCCATAAAAGTTCCCATTGCATTCTGGTGTCATAATGGTGTTTACCGCATTGCTCTAGCGCAAATATTCCCGTAGTTATTGATTTTTAAAGTTGTGCAAGACTTTTGGATCACCCGGTTCACACTCCTGTAGAAGGGTGAAAACAGCCAGAAAGCTAGAGTAGTGATAAAATTATTCTAAAGAAATTTATCCTTTAGCGATAGTTTTTTGCCAAATATATATCATACCATATATATGATACCAATTCTAATACACGGAATCCTCTTTATAGGGTAAAGATCAAATAACAATTTTGTGTTTGTAAAATGTGGCCAGATACCGGGTTTAGAATTAATTATTGGTAAGATTGAAGTAAATTGCTAGAGATGCAATCACATTGAAGTAAATATGTCTTAATATTATCATGCTTTCAATAATACAAAATAGATTTTAAAATCTTTAAATAAAAATGCATATGTTGGATCAATAAAATTATTTATTTTACCAATATTTCAGTTGGCTGAACGCCAACCTTTATCAAGGTATTATCACATTATAACATACAAGGTATTATAACACACCTTGATAAAGGTTGGCGTTCAGCCAACTGTTATATTAGTAAAAAATAAATGATTTTTCGATCCAATATATGCCTTTTTATATAAAGATTTATTTATGGATTTCTCTTTTTTTTTTTCAAAAAAAATAAAAATATTAATAAATAATTTTCAAAAAATATTTGCAAATTGTCTATATCTCTATATATTTATATATTGAAAAAGAATGTTATAAAGGTCTCTCACACGTATATGAATTTATATATATGTAAATAAATATGAGTATATTAACAAAGGGTCATTTTGTATATATAGATATTTTGTTAACACAAAGCAATAACGCGCCATCTATACATATAAAATAAAAGGATTTAAAAGCGCGAATGTTTCTTTTATACATAAAACGAACTTCTACTGTCCTTACTGCGATGAAAAATATATATTGGGAGGGCTTGGCTCATCAGTGGTGAACCCTCCCAGCGGTTTCGCCAATTTAATCCACCAGACCGCTTCTCAGAGCTCTAATACTGTATTGGATCATTCTGCTTTTATATGCTACACTGAAGAATGGAATCTTAGAAATGAATTTCAAGTAAACTATGGACATAAGCTTATAGGACAGTAGAATTACATTCAAATATTTGCTTCGAGCAATGCTCTTCAGCAAACTATAAAGACAAGGCCAGTTAGGAATAAGTTAACACAAAGCAATAACGCGCCATCTATACATATAAAATAAAAGGATTTAAAAGCGCGAATGTTTCTTTTATACATAAAAGTAAGGACAGTAGAAGTTCGTTTTATGTATAAAAGAAACATTCGCGCTTTTAAATCCTTTTATTTTATATGTATAGATGGCGCGTTATTGCTTTGTGTTAACTTATTCCTAACTGGCCTTGTCTTCATAGTTTGCTCAAGAGCATTGCTCGAAGCAAATATTTGAATGTAATTCTACTGTCCTATAAGCTTATGTCCATAGTTTACTTGAAAATCATTTCTAAGATTCCATCCTTCAGTGTAGCATATAAAAGCAGAATGATCCAATACAGTATTAGAGCTCTGAGAAGCGGTCTGGTGGATTAAATTGGCGAAACCGCTGGGAGGGTTCACCACTGATGAGCCAAGCCCTCCCAATATATTTTTTCATCGCAGTAAGGACAGTAGAAGTTCGTTTTATGTATAAAAGAAACATTCGCGCTTTTAAATCCTTTCATTTTATATAGATATTTTGTATTCTTCTAATATTTCATGTGAGACTTAGCCTAGAGAAGTAATATTTGTTATGAAAGACTATTTTGTTTCCCGGGGAAATTTGGCACATATCTGCGGCATATTTGAAAATATTTTGACCCAGATGAGCCTTTATTTATAAATGGATTGTGAGGGAGTCGGTTGTACTACCGTTGATGTTCCACCTATACGACCCGGGGTCGAATCCTTCATTTGGCATTTTTCTAATAAAAAAAAACAAAACTTCAAAGTCCAACCACACCAGCGATTGCAAGTAACTAAACGAGGCTTGCAAATGTTATACTGGTTTTCACCTGTGTATACATGTGGTGCAGTTACAAAAAAAAAAGCAGTCGCTTACAACCCTAACCGTGATTACCATGGCCTGTATATGTACTGAGGACAATTTAGAAAAGCAAGTAAAATTGTTGTTATATGTCTACATTTGTAGATGATATTTATATGACCATACCTGGCAATCCTAGTCTCCTCATCTTAACTTCCAATGGCTGTGTCAAGATGTTAAGGCAAGTCCCACTTATTGTACTCCTTCTGTTAATTGTGACGTACAATAAAACGATAATTTTTGCTGCATCCTTACGAACTCACGTGTTTATCTTTGTGGCATCCTGATATTAGACAAAGAACACGAACAGCGTCGGGTTAGACGTAACAATATGTATGTATTTTATACGCTTTGCACGCCCATAGCATGATTTGGCATAACTCTGTTTCATGTTGATTTTAATTTTAAACGGCAATAATACCAATATTTAGTTATTTTATTGTTGTTACTATTCTTTATCGCAAACTTTCACGTGCACATTCGCTAGTTTATTATAAAAATTTAAAATAATAAATTTCAAATTTGATCACATCAGCAGAATATTCTGATTTTTTTACGATTCAAAAACGTTCTCTCTCTCTCGGCCGTGCGGCCACGCGGCGCACGAGCGCCGCGTTTTTTGGATCTGAGATGTAGAATGTGGAGTTAAGTAACCCCTTTAAGGTATTGGCTGAAAGCCAAGAGAATGGGCTGCAAGTTCATGCCGACCTCACTAAAATCGGCCAAGCCTCCGCCGATAAATCATCTATAGAATCTGAAATGCCTGAAAGTCATTCAGATTCAACAAATGACAAAAATGCAAATACTAAGCCGGCGGCGGACGGCGAACATGCAAATTCTTGCCGTAATTGGGCTGATTGCCCGGAACAAGTCGACCATATATAGGCACTTCCTGGCCCCGGAGTTGCGGGCGTCCGAGAAGAACCCCTCCTGGTCTGGAGGAGGACCCTATCAAGATGGTGAAGCTCTCCTCGCTCATAAATCATTGTAAATATTCCCATTATTCTTCCTTCGTTTTGTAAAACCTAATTGACAGGATGTCAATAAAAGTGTTCAAATGTCAATGTCTCTCTCTCTCTCATTTTTTTCTCTTTTGAAAGGTAGGAGTAGCGGTGGCAGGAGCGAAGGTCGTAAAAGACGGGGAGAAGAGCGAGGGATAATACACAGCGCTGTACGATACAACTGTACTACAAGGTGACAAGGCTTGAATGATTGGACGGGTTCTGATAGGTGACTGGGTTGTTTCTTCTGTTCGTGTCTCTATGAGTATTATCTCAACATTGAACTGATAGCTCCTGTCCTTGTCTGGAGGAGGACAAGATGGAACCTTCCTGACAACAGTTTTAATATTTAATCACCAAATTGTAAATATATAATCACATTTACCTTTGTTTAATTTCTCTTTAATTTTTGTAACAACTGTCTAAGAGTGTCAATAAAATGTCCACTCGCTCTCCAGGAATTTTTACACTACTCTCATAAGAATAATTGGAGAATATAAAATGTCAATAAAAAAAAAATTTAAAAGTGCTAACACCACCGTATTTGAAATCTACTGATACGGTAGAAGTGCTATGTATGATCTCCAATGGCAGTTAACTTTGTCTCAATGTTGCTTGGATCTCTTCATAAATTCAGTATCAACAAACATAATCTTCTATGAGAAAAATTAGTACAAATGTGACATTGTACTGGAATAAGGTTCATAAATTAAGTTAATATTCTTAATAATCTTCTATATTAGGGCGTGATTTTTCCCCTTAAGATCTTGGAGTGTTATAAACTCTCTCATCCTTATAATATATATAATTGGACCTTTTACAGGTAGTATGTATACACGCATAGAAAATTTAAAAACATTTGATGATGATGCGAATAGAAGATAGAGAAATGGAAAATGATCGGCAAATACTCTCACCAAACTATAATGGTTGTGGTTCACGTAGGTCCCACAATTTATAAGGAAAACACAACTCATTCCTTCAACAACTAACTACGGCTGCAGGGTCCGAGGCAGGAGAGTCCTAGAGTGATCGAGGAGGACCTGACTCCAATCACCGAGTCCAAGCTGGAGCAGCTGACGTCGGACCTGGCGGCGTTCGTGCTGGGCCCCGCGCCCGGGACAACGGTGAAGTGCCGCGTTGTCCGAGCTCGCAGCTGCTGCAAGCTCTACCTCGACTTGAACCGTCGCTCAGTGAGTCTGGCTGACAACCTTCCTGTGTTCAGTAAATACTTGATGTTCACAATATTTTAGAAAGGTTCTTTGCATATGAATGACATCCTTCTCAAAATACATTGTAGCTTGAATTTTCAGTGAAGATATAAATTGGAGTCATGTTTGAAAAAAGGCAGTGTACAAGGTGTGTCCAATAAATAATGAGACTGGTCAAAAATAAAGAAAAAATAGAATGATTAAAAATATTTTATTAGTATTTTTCAAAATAGTCCCCTTCCGCATCTATACATAATTTCCATCTCTTCTTCCATGATTTAAAACATTTAGAAAAGGCATCTTTCGGGATGTTCTTCAAGACTTTTTTCGAATCCGCTATGATGGACTCTCTAGTGTCGAATCTCCTTCCTTTCAGAGCCATTTTGAGTTTTGGAAAGAGAAAAAAATCATTTGGAGCTAAGTCTGGGAATAGGGAGGTTGTGTGTTGAAGTATTTGGATGCCATGTTTAGCCAAATAAGTCAGTACAGATGTAGCGGTGTGTGGTGGTGCATTATCATGATGGATAATCCAATTTTTGCAACTCCACATTTCACTTCTTTTCAGACGAATTGATTCACGTACACGTCTCATAATACTTAAATAAGACTCCATATTTTGATTGTTTGACCTTCCTCTAGATATTCATAATGCACAATTCCCTTTATGTCAAAGAACGTGACCAATAAGACTTTTTTTTTTACTTTCAAAGTCGGGATTTCTTCGTTCTTGGTTCATCTTTTCCTTTCCACTCCATGGATTGGCGTTTTGTTTCCGGGTCATACCCGTAAACCCATGTCTCGTCTCCAGTTATTACTTTTTCCTTTCAATTAGGGTTTTCTTCAACCATTTCAAGCATTTTTTGGCAAATCCATTACAAATTAGAAGTTGTTATGCAAGGCGTTCTTTTTACAAGCTTACAATTTATCGACTGCGCGCGCAATCACGTGATGTGATATACCGCAGTGTAGCTGAAGCTTTCTATTTTTTAAATATATTTTTAAAAAAAATTATCATTTCATTTTTTCTTTGTTTTGACCGGTCTCATTTTTTATTGGACACACCCTGTATATGTAATTTAGAAACAGAATTACTATTTTTTTATCAACGTGTTTGCGGGGCGTAAATGTATTTTGAATTGTTGGTAAAAATATAATTTAAAACAACAAAAGATAATTTTTCTCTAGTAAATATCATTTCTAAAATATTCTATGAATGATAATTTTGGCTATTTGATTATGTGACCTACCATGATTTGGGAAGAAATCATCTTTTACGAAAGAGGTGCGTGACTCTTCAAATATGGATAAAACTTCCTGTTACTGAAGATTTACTTTGTTAAATATACTCCAATATTGTAAATGAACATTTTCTGATCCCTCAAATGTTCTAGTGACTCCTATGTAAATCCTGACATCTGCAGTGCGAGTGCTGTCCAGGTCCTGCTGCTGAGTGCCAAGCGGAGATTCCTGGGGACTCGAGCCACCTTTGTCGTCCAGTGTCGCAAAGAGATTGTCGCCCGCCTCTAGTAAGTGCTCTTGTTAACGATGATGGATGAAATTGTCATTATTGTCATGTTTATTGATTATAATAGTTTTTTGCTTGTAATCCCAAGGAGGTTTTAAATAGGAACCTGAATATATTAGAACTCGTTTGGGGTCGTGAACAATCGCTGAAATAATCAATTCGCAAACAGTTTTCGACTTCGTGCCACACATATAATTCAAAAAGAAATATTCAAATTTGTTCATTCCCAGCCACACCAATCAATGCAACTCTCACAAATAAATTAAAATTTGATCATTAAGAAAATACAACTTTGTCTTTGCCCTAAACAAGTTAGCTTTAGATCAATATAATTCTTCTCCCCAGGGAACAAAAAAAAAAAAAAAACACCACCTCCTTCCACAATATTTACTTTATGGGGAAATTTGTAACGATTTATCTATTCAACACTAACCCTTATTTCCCATCAGAGACGGCTCGAAATATTGCAATGAAAACGACAAAATTACAACATAACAAAGTTGTCTACGATAAAAATCTTTCAGATTTCAACAAAGGCGATAAATTTCTTGTTAAATAATACTATCACCCTAATGTAGGAAGACTTTTATATCTCCCAGACCCGTACAGTTTCAAGGATCTGTAATCCTCAACGTGTGGAAATAGATAAACCTACCGACTAACAGGTCAACATTCCCAAATAATTCATATTGAAGCATTTAGAACAACTGTTGTATTTATATGTCATAATATATGCTCTTACAGGAATAATAAAGTAAATCTGCAG
>CP092877.1:8161279-8250525 GCA_030710605.1 Cordylochernes scorpioides
CTTGATAACCCAGATTACGACCACCCTCAGTATTCTAGGAGCCTCGGATCTTGATAACATAGATTACGACCACCTTCTGTATTCTAGGAGCCTCGAATCTTGATAACCCAGATTACGACCACCATCAGAGATTACGACCACCATCAGTATTCTAGGAGCCTCGGATCTTGATAACCCAGATTACGACCACCTTCAGTATTCTAGGAGCCTCGATCTTGATAACCCAGATTACGACCACCATCGATATTCTAGAAGCCTCGTTCTTGATAACATAGATTACGACCACCTTCAGTATTCTTGAAGCCTCGTTCTTGATAACATAGATTACGACCACCTTCAGTATTCTAGGAGCTTCGGATATTGATAACCCAGATTACGACCTCCATCAGTATTCTAGGATTCTCGATCTTGATAACCCAGATTACGACCACCATCAGTATTCTAGGTTTTTTGGATCTTTATATTTCAGATTACGACCAGTATCAGTTTTCTAGGAGCCTCGGATCTTGATATCCCAGATTACGACCACCATCAGTTTTCTAGGAGTTCTTGGATCTTGAAAACCCATATTACGACCACCATCAGTATTCTAGGAGTCTCGTATCTTGATATCCCAGATTACGACCACCATTAACATTCTATGAACCACGATGGCTGGTATCCCAAATTATGACCTCCATCAGTATTCTAAGAGCCACGGATCTAAATTTCGACCATCACAGTTTTGTATTCAGAGGGCCTGAGACTAATTAAGGAAATGTTGCAGTTTAAGAGTTTTTAGCCGTTAATTATGTGCTTGAGAGACAAGATTACAAAGGGCCCCCCAGGATCATTAGGCGGTTTCTCCGACCAAAAAAATGATAAAGTTTTATTTTTCTAATTTTAAATTTTCTGATTTTTAAAATTTGGACAGCGTGTGCTTTGGCTTTGCCATCGAATGTATATTTTCGTGATTTTTTCTCTGGAAATACAACCCCATATATGTGAATATAGACAAAATATTTTAAACAAAGAAAATTACGAATATAAATTTTACATTTTAAAATTTTCAAATAGCAAAAATATATTTTATTTTTAAGCTCTTATTTATTCCTATATATATATATATAAATATACGCGGGGCTTTAAATGTATTTTAGGGAATCGGTATAATATAAAACTATAAAACAGGATTTAAAAATATAATCATTCCCCTGAGGACAGCGAGTTACTGACGGAAATAAAATGATCGGTAGCCATATATCTTCTAAAAAAAACTTCCAACCAACATTTTATCTTAAAACTCTCAGGTATAACTCTCGCTCAGGAGAGTAAGGATCCTAGAAACTACTCGTACAAAAAATACAAACGCCCTCTGCGTGCTGGATTTCAATCATGAATGAAAAAAGAGAGGAAATAACTCCTCTTTCCCTAACAGTCAAAGTGTTTGTAAAATCTTATAAAGGCGAAAGGATCGCAAAAATATAATAATAAAACACGGAAACAAGTCATAATCGCAAGAATACAGAAAAATAACAGAAACTTGAACCCCTACAGTAACAAAGAAGAACACTTTATGCTCCTCCTCTATAATGACATTAAGCAAAGGAATGATGACCGAGAGTATCACAAACAGAATAAAACAGTTAGGACGGAAATAAACATTGTTCCGAGAAAAGATCGACTCCAAAGATGACTGAATCTGTCAAAGGTCAGCCTGGCGATGGAGGAAACACGCTCATGGGACCTAAATATAGAACGACACCGACACTAGACTACTGGCAAACCTCGAACCAGCACTAAATTCCATGGAGAAATCAGAGGCCAGTGAAGTAAGGACGAAAATAAGAAATCTGATAACGTCGGACATATGAAATAATAAGATCGCTGCGTCAAATGAAGAGACACGCATTGTAAGAACACTAAGAAACAGAAAGCCCATTGTAATTTCGAATTCGGATATAGGTGAAACATATGCGTCATCATGGATAAAAAAGAGCGTCAAAACAAAATGGAAAAAGTACTAAAGGACGAAGACACATTCAACTTAAAGAGGATCCTACAGAACTTATATAAAATTCGGTTACCAAGAAAAGTCCCGTCTCGGTAAAATAAAATGAAGAACTCGCGTTGTTATATAGATATAATCCCAGAACTTCCATTTATGGCGTGCCTTGATCCATCGAGAATGCATTCCACTGAGACCAATCATATCAGGGAAAATATCCCTAACAATAAAAATAGAAGATTGGATATATATAAATAAAATAATGAAGAAAACAGAATACTAGGGAGAATATAAAATAAAATCAGAAGAGATTCTAGAAAAATTTATTTTGAGAGTAGTGCAATACCAGGCCAGTCTGTAGCGAGGGGTGAGCAAGTTCCAAGGGAGTCCGAAGAGTCCTTAATCCAGGTGTTTTTCCATCAAAGAACTGTGCGAGCCCATTATTTTGAATATTAACAGCACGACAGATACACTTTGATCTTAGCCAAAAGGCCAAGAAGCGATATCTATATATATAAAAATGAATGTTTGTATGTTTGTTGGTCTGTTGGTATGTCCGGTATACAAATTCGCAGTAGTTCACTAATTCAAACCAAAATTTCCATACAGTAGGTAAAAAATATACGGGGATGACGATAGGCTATTTTAAAATATATATAAATCATTTATTAAAACTATATATTCAAATTATTCAACTTAGCTCACGAGCAGCGCCCTCTAGAACACTCAGACGTCGACGGCGGCGCACGACGATTGGCTGCCGGCGCAGCACGTGACTTCCCTGCCCCCTGCCCCCCCCCCCCCCCCCCGCCAGGTAAATGAGATCTCCCGGCTGCCGGTCGGTTGAGCTCACGAGCAGCGCCCTCTAGAACGCGTGGCGATTTTGACGGCGGGGCACGCTCCCGGTTGGACAGTTGCGCGGGGGCAGAGTGACCTCGCGGGTGCCCTCCGGGAACTACGGTCCATCTTCCATATGTAATATACATTTAATCGTGTAAACCCGGGCATTGCCCGGGTCATTCGTCTACAAATTCGCAGTAGTTCACTAATTCAAACCAAAATTTCCATACATAGGTAAAATAATACTGGGAAGACGATAGGCTATTTTAAAAATATTGCTGTTTCATGTTTGATTATCAGGATTATATCGGGAAAAATTCCAAAAAACAGAGACCTCGGGTGAAACAGGGTACATTTAATAGGGTAAAACCCGGGCGTTGCCCGGGTCATTCGTCTAGTTTTATATAAAGAGATGACCTGGCTTCGTCCGTCTTCTGTTCAAATGAATGTTTTGCTATTATAAACTTGTTCCTGCCTACTGATAATGATGGTTGGGCTTCACTTGTGGTCTCCTTTACTGAATATTCTTGGAAAAAAATATTTCTGACAATCCTACACGATACAGCAATATTGTTATTATCATTTTCTGGAAGCTGCTTCCTGTTAGTTAATTCATCCTGACTGGGTTTTACTGAAAGGGCTTTACATGGGATTTACTGTATATTGTATCAAACATTACAAGTACACCTATATTACAGTCAGTACTAGGGTCGCGGAGCCACAAAGTGTCAAATACAATGTTAGAGCTATCTAGAAGATTAAACTGGTGAAACCGCTGGAAACTCTCGCCACTGATTATCCAGGTCATCCAAACATCTTTCATCGCATTATGGACAACCTTTTTATGAATAAAAAATATTATATATACATTCTCATAATGACTATTAATTAATTTTTAAAATATTTGACTACCTTTTGTCACATACACCTAACATACACCCATACGTTAATACTAAAAAAAACTTTGGAACAGGAGAGAATAGTAAAATAAGACGTTTAACAGACGAAGCTTTGCCGGTGTTCTTTTTTTCTCTTTACTATTATATGCTAACTACTTATTATTATTATATATAAGACAAACCTCACATATTTAAACAAATAACAAATTTAAAATTTTGAAATTCTCTTAACTTATATATATATATAATCTGAAATATTAATTTAATGTCATTTCAACAGTATCATTACAGACTAGTAAAAATCATAAAATATATTTAGGGAGGAATTCTAAATAAGAAATAGTTTAATGAAATAGCTCCGGATGTAAATTTGACATTTATACCCACTGTAAGCAGCAATGACTTATGGCATATTTAAACCAAACTGCCCCAGAAGAAGATAAAAAATCTCCAGACGATTGGAACAAAAGAAATGTTCGTAAATTTAGAAAAATAATGGCCGCTGTTAACATGCCGCCAGATAAATAACTTTCATTTAAATCACGACATTCTCTGTGATTTTTTATTGTCAGAATATTTATTTTGACCATTGATTATAGTAGTAAAAATTCTGTCCACCCAAATTAATTGAACGAAAATTTCATTTTCTTTTTACTTTATCTTTTCTTTTTCCTTCTAATACAGATATATTTTCAATTATTTTATCTATTACCTTCTATTAGTTAATTGACTTAAATAACATTTTGTTCAAATATAATTAATTTAAACTAATTAAATTAATGTTATGCACACACTCTCTCTCTTATTTATTTAATTAAATCTTGAGGCTTTTAATTTATTTCTACGAATTAAGGATTCATTACATTTTATATAGCTCAATGTTGTAACGTCCTAGTGTTTATTTAGATGCTAGGCAGCAAGAGGTGGATGGAAAGTTTGAAACAATTCTTTTATTTCCGCACATATTACACATTGCCATATGCTGAACTGGATTTGCATAAAACAATGTGCAACATACATACATAGTACCATCAATGATAATAATCTACTCACTGATAAATCCTGATTTATAACAATATAGAACAAGAATTGATCATGATAGACTGCAGGCTACCAGCTGCCGTTACATTTCCCCCTTTGAAGAAAGTCAGTCTTCAAATTGTTCGGGCGGCTTGATGAACCGCCCGGACCTTGTTGTAATGGTGCCGTGCTCACTCCTGGGAACGGTATGGGAGGAATATCGAGATCTTCGGGAACCTGAGACTTCTCATTGTCACCGCTCGGGCAAGGTCCTTTGGGTATAGTTGACTTGGGGATCTCCGGTGTTCTTTTTTAGGTGTTGCTTTGGACTCTGCAGATACGTGCGTCGCTTGAAAGTGCTGTGTACTCACCCGTTCTGTACTTTATATGAACTTGGAGCTACGCCTTTAGCGGGGATCCATTCACGGTGATCCAGCATTATTTCTTCACCTTCAGCTTGTCGTAGTTTTTATCTGTCTTTACGTAATCGATATAATTTCTGCCTTTTCGGCTTTTTTCTCAGGTGCTGTGGATGCTCCTTTGAATTTCTAGTTCTAACTGCTGAGTGCTGGTGTGAGTGAGTCCTGGACCTGCAACTGAACAGACACTAAGCTGGTGACGGAAGACCGTCCCTAAGAGTGTTTTAGAAGTTCAAAAGTGTTGTTTTTTTTATTTCACTTCTTGTCCTGAATCCAAACATTCCCAATGGGTCTCTTGGCTGTCTATACCACTTTCTCGGCTAATCTATTTGATATAGGATATAAATGACTTGATGTCTTGTGTTCAAACAACCACTTCTGAACCCCTGGACGTGGAAGTTTGCTCCGTTATACGTTTCCAAAAGTCTAGGAATGTCATGTATACTGAACCGTTTTTAAGAGATGCAATCCTTTCTGGAGAGTTCATCGTCCTCATATCTTGAAGAATGAATGAATCTTTAGTAATTTTATTTTGGTAACAGATAAATATTTCCTTTATCGCGCGCGAGAAATTATCGGCGCTGACTATCTCCCAAGGAAGACTCGGTATATTCGGTTCTTTGTCTTGTTCTTTGATTTGTTTGGCAAGTCCTGCTAAGTGTTGATTATGTCTTGGGACATGCAATGCCAGTATATCGAGTCTCGGGCCCTTCTTAAGCAGCCGTTGGTTTATAGGTGTCCTTCGTGGATTAACTTGAATATTCATTCCCCGAAGGGGGTGGGGAGCTTTCTGAGACTGCTGATTTATAGTTTAAACAGCCATTTAAGATTAAGTAGTTCTTGGTCCTATTTTGTCAGAGCTTGGAGTTTTTCATAGCTTGATTTATTCGTGGGGATGGTCATTAGTAATTCGAAGTTCTCTTCCAAGTAGGTGTCCTAATAGGAGTAGCCTCTAGTTAGTAGCTTAGCTGTTATCACTTCTCTTTCTTGTATTCAATCCTGAGATCATATTGTTATATAAGTAAAGGATATGAAGCGTACAAGGATACTTTTCTATTAAACTTTAATGAAAATTCAAGCTTTCGGGCGAAAACAGCCCTTCTACAGGAAATTATAGAAATATAAATATAAATATAGAAGGGCTGTTTTCGCCCGAAAGCTTTAATCTTCATTAAAGTTTAAAAGAAAAGTATCCTCGTACGCTTCATATCCTTTACTTATACTTATCAGAGGATTCCAACTTTATACATATTGTTATATCTTTAGAAAATTTCTTTGTAGCCTAGGGAGTCCTTTGCTTAGTGGTTTCTTGAATATGGTTTCTAAAGGACGGTGGTCCGTCTCGAAATCTCTCAACAGTTTTGAGGTCGATGAGTTGGGTGAAATTTGTTTCAGCCAAATTTGATGGCGAGTGCTTCCTTCTCTGACTGAGCGTAGTTCTGTAGTGTAGTTGAGAGCTGATGAGGCGATAGGTTTTCCGTTCTGTATTAGAACAGCTCCAAGGGCATATGAACTGGCGTCTACTGAGAGTGTCAGATGCCCGTTGGAATTAAAGAATTTCAGAATAGGTGCAGTGTTCTGAGCAAAGTCTTGATCTCTAAGAGGTCAGATTCGAGGGATTTGTTCCAGAGCCAAGGTGCTTTTTTTTAAAGCATCATCATACTTTTAGTTTATCTGATAGGTTGGGGATGAACTTGTTCAGGTTTTGTATCATGCTCAAGAGACGTTGTAGTTCTTGCTTGTTGCGCTCGGTGACTTTAATTTCTCCTATCACGCGCAATTTATCAGGGTCGATATCAATGCCTTCTGTTGTGACCATATGGCCTAAAATTTGGACTTTTTTAAGTTGAAATTTCAATTTAAATCTATTTAATTTCGATTCTATTTTCTAAAGCTTCTGCAGTGTAGCTTTTGGTCCTTATTTCCAGGGTCGGTGGAGCATGGGTAAGGATATGGTCCATTGAAAATTTTCTGTACCCTCTAGGTCTTGGAGTAAAAAAAGGTCTGCTATTATTATCTGATATATTTGAAGGACAACTTTGGTTCCGAAAGTAAAAATCTCAAGAACATGTACCTACCCCAAGGCGTGCTGAAGATAAGGTAATAAATTGATGTCGTGAGTGGGAGCCACTTTGATCCGACCCCCCCCCCCCCCCCCCCCCCCCCCCAGTTCCCTTTCTTCAGATCCAACATTGTGAAGAACCTAGAACAATGTAGGCTGACTGCAATCTGGTCGAATGTCCATAAAGGGAAGTGATTTCTAATAATTACTTTATTGATGTCTGAGGTAGTTCAATGCATATACGTATTTTTCCCTTCTGTTTTTCTATAACCATCTTGCTGGAGATGGGTGTAGCAAGGTTTATGTTTCTTATATTCCCATTGTCTTCCATTTCATTAATTTATTTCTTTACTCGTACAGAGGTGGTCTTATTTGAATGTTCATGTCGAAAGTCCTAAACTTTACCTCATATCCTTACGCAAGAGATAATCTAAAATGATTCATTTTGTGTGAGTCTTTTATAAGAAGATATTATACGTGTTGATTATATTTTCACTAGAGAGGGGATAGAAATACTTAATCCGAGTTAAAGTTTTACATTTTACCCTAAAACAATAAAATAATAACTTGGATAATTCGAACGTCTTTACTTCGGAAAATTCTTTAATTCGAATTTTTATCTTGGTCCCTAGAATTTCCTATGAATAGAATTTCCGTTTTTAATTCGAATATTTAAATAATTCGATTTTTTTTTGTCCTTGGGCTTCAAATTATCCAAGTTCGACTTGGAAATTTCCCGAAGACAAAACATTTAACTTACTTGATATTCTACAAGTTGAAAAAAAAAAAAACATTATTTGATTATATGTGTTAATATGATTTTGTATGTCTTAATTTTTCCTTGTTAACAGCTCAATGGATGTTTTCACCATATTTATTTTCCTCTGGTGATGTCCATAAATATTTTAAATGCGATGGTGTAGGTTCTAGATCGGACCATGATGGGGCTCATTTAATTATATCCGATCTCCGTAATACGATTCTGTTAATTCACATAATCGTATAAAGACATGGGGTGGAGTATTTTCCTTTATAGTGCAGATGTTTGCTATGCATCATCCTTATCATTAGACGGTTGCACAGTTCACTTGAAGATTGTCATTAAAATTAAGAGAAACACCAGACTCCTTACATAATTAGGAGAATAGAAGCTGAATTTTTATTATCATCAAATAACATTTTGTCGTGAAATAATACATTTATTCCAATAATTAACATATTATATTTTTGGAATAAAAATTCTATAAGTACTTGATTTTTTTAGCATAAACCATAATTCCTTCTTGGGATTTTCCTTGCAATTTTTATATTCTATTATGATTATATACAAATGTTTAGACACATTTTTAAATATTTATAGTGAACCTCCTATTCTGTAAATATAAATTATAAACGCTTCCACCTAATAGTTTTCAAGTAACTCATTCATTTTGTTACTTAAACTGATCCTTGAACTCACCCAAGGCCTACAACTTTCATCGCCTTGTTCGGAGGCTTCCTGTTTACGACTCCCATCGTGTGTCTCGCCGTCTTAACAAAGCGCACTAGCCTGAAGAAAAAAAAAGACTACACGCATAGAGAATGGTTACCACGGTTTAGGGGTTGGCGCCCGAGAAGGTGAGACGAACAAAGGGGGGGGGGGGGGATCCTGGGAACACTGGTCAATCAGGAATCATGGTGATCATATCCGGCTACTGTCCCATGTACTCAGAAAAAAAAGCAATATTATATCTTTGTGGTGAGGTCAGAGAAAGCGGGTCTCATTTATCCGTCCGTGTTCAATCAAGACATGTATGGCAAATAACCTCTACACCCTGGCTTAGCCTCTTTGGCAATGTCAAAGACCTTTTGGCAAACTTTCCGGGTATAATTTTATTAACGCTATTTTATGTTACATATTTTGCTTGGTGTTCTAATATACGTAATTGTATTTCAGGATTATAAAATGTACAGAATATAAAATACGACAAATAAATATATAGCTGTGAAAAGGTAGGAAAAATAAAATATATCAATTGTAGGTTAAGGGAACAGTTTCAGTTCAGGGTGGATATACCTTTGTTATACTATATATACTAGAATACTTCATCTTACTCTTTTAAATCTCTATGAAAGAAATTGTAGGGGATTGGAAAGGTATTTCAATGGTAACTCGGTGGTTATGAGAGTTTACTCGCTATTTAGAAATATCTTTAAAAGAAATGTAGACGTGGAGAAGCATTTCAGTGATTGCTGGGTGAATATAAAACCTACTCGCTCTTCGGAACTATTCAGAAAGGAATTGTAGATTCGGAGAGAGAATATTTCTAATGGAATCTTGGTAAATAGAGGTACAATATAATGCGGATTGTAGTTTGACAACTTTTACCGCAAATGTTTAATTTGAACGAAAAATCGTAATTTATTTTAAGGAGAAACAACGAGTATTTCTATCCTTGGGGATGAAGTATGCAATTATAAATGAACTTTATATGATATTTAGGAACGGAAAATATATCCACGGTAGCCTAGTGTGCATGGCATCTGCCCAGTTAGCGGAACACTGTGGGTTCGATTCCCATCTCTGGACACTTTTATTTTTCCTTTCATCATTACTCTTCATAATTCATCCTTCCATACTTCATCCCTAAGGATAGAAATGCTCGTTATTTCTCCTTAAAATAAATTACGATTTCTCGTTCGAAAGAAACATTTGCGGTAAAACTTGTCAAACGTCGTTCTACGTTTCTTGTTATTGAGCACATCATTCTGAAGGTGAAAATTCTGGGGAAAGTCACCGCAAATCAGACGAAGGGGCTGAAGAAGCGGTGTATCACGGAATGTTTTACTAAATATACCTTACAAATGTACGGTTAAGTTTTAATATGTACGATAGAGTATTTTAGTCAGGAAATTAATTTATGAGTAATATTCGATAACAATATTTAAATTTAGAGATAGGGTTTATATATGTTTTTATTGTCATATTTGTTGAGGAAGAAACATCCCATCTGTTCCTATCAATATTCAGGATAAGGCAAATGAGTTTATTTCATTGCTATGTAGCGAGATTATTTTTGTGTTGTGTGTGTGTGAAAGGTTTTTGTAAACAATTTTATTATAAAGTTTATTGTGAATACTGCATCCATGAGAAATATTATTTCGTCATTCTGAAACAAATTTTCAAATCACTCTCACTCGATAATTTCAATCATTGCACTATGATCTGTAAAGGAAGTTTTGAGGATTCATATGATACGAAACATAGTTGGCAATACATTTTATGAAATATTATGCTCTAGATGGCACTCTAATATAATTACATTTGCAAATTTCCTAATGCATAAACATGTCTAAGAGTGTTTTACTCCAAAATCTTCAAGTTACACGACTCCTAATAACCGCTGAAAGAGCTCGGCTGGAAATTGCCATTATTATCCATCATCGACGGAACAAAAACGGAGAAAATTAATGACGTAATTAGGGAGGTTTTGTTTAGCCCCAACTTCTTAGAGTCGTTGTCATCTGCTTATTAAAAAGTCCTTACATACCTTCACTTAGTTCGCACCTTAAATTGATGATTGCCATTTCATCAACGGTTAGTGATTTATAATGTAGAATGGAATATTCGCCACAGCTAGACTCCCTGCTGCAACAATACATGAACTGGAACTTTGATCTTCCAATGAACGGATCTAGAACA
The DNA here is from genome assembly GCA_030710605.1 of Cordylochernes scorpioides. Classification (NCBI taxonomy): domain Eukaryota; kingdom Metazoa; phylum Arthropoda; class Arachnida; order Pseudoscorpiones; family Chernetidae; genus Cordylochernes; species Cordylochernes scorpioides. Next base: position 8,172,189 of record CP092877.1, read on the forward strand.
GTCTTGAACAATATTACATAATCATTTTGATAGAGATGTTTTAAAATCATATTTGAAGTGTTGTATATATATCATATTTTTCTATCTCTACTTAATATAAATAAAATCGAAAAAAACTGATTTAAAAAACAGCTATTATGTGTTTCAATATGTTAAGGTATCTTTTCCTTAACGGAAAGAAGGCCGTTATCTAGAGGACTGTAAGTTGTGAAACTATCCAAATGACACCCCAATGGTGTTTCCAACGCCTCTGCCAAAGAGAGAATAAAGGCACCAATACTATTCACACACACTTTATTTTAAAAACTCAAATATATACAAAACAGTCATTAGTCAATATTTACACAATCACAGAAAATAAATTAAATAATAAATAATCATAGAAAACCCAACATTCTCCCCGAGTTGATGGGAACCATCAAGACAAACCGGGTTGAGCATGCCGGTCCTGGTGGTGCGGATTGATACCACTCGTACCAATCCATCTTTGCCCCGATGGACCTCCATAAATCCCCCTTTTATATAGATTCCCACTGAACTCATCTTCTTCTGATTCTGTCGGCCCTGAGGGGATTTCTTTAATTTCCCAAAATCGCTGTGGCAACCCATCAAGGTGGTCCTCATATTTGACACGAGTACTATACACCAAATGAGGACTCGTCTGATCTTTTTTCGGCAATTCCCCAGAAATCACCCATTCCAATCTGGTGTTCTGGGCACATATATGGGTTCTGTCACAAAGCTTAAGGTCGGGGAGGAGTAATCTTCCATAGACATCCGCACCCAGGATGACATCCACCTTTCCACTTTTCTCAAATTGGGGATCGGCTAGAGGTAAGACCTCCCAACTAGACGGTATAGCCAGACATAGGTCTTTAGTCGACAATAACCCTGTCATACCTCCCACCACTAATGCCTTCATCGGCAAGGTCCATCCTGGCTCTGTCAAAGATTCCAATGTAAACGAAGCCAGTTCTTTAACATGTTCTCCTTTAGTATTATTTATTCCATAAACTTGGGCATTTACTGCGCAGGTTGGAACATTTAAATGCTGTAGAAGATCTCGTTGTATAAATGACGACTGAGATCCCTGATCCAGCAATGCTCGTACCACTACCCCGTTTCCATGGGGATTTACAATCCGAATCAATGCGGTGGCCAAAAGTGCCCTAGGAATGGCCGTCCGTACATGCATTCCGGTATATTCCACCTCTTGTTCATCAATCGATGCAGGCGGATCCTTGGGGCTAGTCATCCTCAGTTTATTTGGATCCTGAATTTCCCGAGACACTGTATTCGTTCGATGCAGGAAACTGTTATGGCCGCCTTGACATCGCGCACATCTGATAGTTCTCCTGAATGTTTTTCCTATATGTCCCACGCGTAAGCATTTAAAACATGCGTGCGCCTTTCTCAATGCCTCTACTCGCGCTGGGACCGACATTGAACGCCATTTTGGGCAAGATTGTATCCAATGGTTCCCCTGGCAGATTATACACCAGGGAACCCTCTTTACGGCATTTTCTCTTATTTTTGCCATATGCGACCCCGTTACATAATGCCCGGTGTCTCTTTTACCTGATGAATCCCCAAATCCATCCTTAATGTAGGCAATTCTCTGTTCACCCTTGACTTCTCTTCGCACAAAAGCCAGCAGAGATGCTAGTCTCTGGTCCACCGATGGGATTAATTCCTTTTCATCTCTAGCATAGCCAGCCATGTCACTCCTCTGCCAGACTCTAATCAACTCCTCGGGCAAACTGGACTCCACGAGTGGATACAAAAAGGAAGAGTTCTGCTGCACATTCACACCCAGAGAATCCGAAGACCTTATGTGTGACTCAACCTGGTCTTATAAACTTTCCAAGGATATATTCTGTTTTCTTACGTTATTGATGACCAGTTTCAACAATTGTCGCACATAAACTTCGGTCAAGATCACCCTGTCGCCGAAGCGATCCTTGAGCGCCTCTATTACCTTGGGGTAGTTAGCCTCCGTCAACGGGTAGATCTTGACCAGTCTTTTTGCTCTTGTTCCAACTTTCATAGCCTGTATCAAATAATGGAATTTATCCACTTCAGACAGGCTTGGACTCTCATGAATGGCTTCAAACTGCGACCACCATCCTAGCCACTCGAGACTGGTGCCATCGAAAACTTTTAACGCGATCTTTGGCAGTTTGCATGAGATACTCTTCTCTGGGCTACTCCTAATTGAAGCCATATCCCCTTGGCCTTGTTGGTCATTTCCCCTAGGATCGAGATATTCGGCTACTTTCTTCTCCATTAGCAGAAAGTTTCTTTCATACTGCTCGACCAAATCCTGTTCTTTCTCCAATTCCTGCACAGTGGTGTTCTCATCGTCCAGCATCAACTCCTCAATTTGGGAATTCGTGCTCCTTAGCCGGCCCACATTAATCTCCAGCAATTTGAACACGACCAAGATAGAGTCCCGAGAAGGATATTCTTTTTCAAATTCAGTCTCAATTTCTTTTATATTCTTTGTCACCGATGATCGCAGCCGCGTTCTTAATTTCTTATTTTTATCTATCTTGATTTCTTCTTAACAAATTGAAATTAAGGCTAATTTACATATATTCGCTAAACTTCGACAAGCTACTTTGTTTAATCTTAAGATTCTTAAACTTTACCTTCTATAGCTTCAAATTCATTTGCTTTATCTTCTTCGGCTTTATCTCTTTTAGCCTTGTCTTCTTTGGCCTTTTCTTTAGATTTAAATTCTTTGAACTTTTCCCAAGACTAAACCTTTTTGGCCCTTTCTCAGTTATTTGCCGATTCCCTTGTAGAATCCGGCTCGAGGGACCAAATGTTAAGGTATCTTTTCCTTAACGGAAAGAAGGCCGTTATCTAGAGGACTGTAAGTTGTGAAACTATCCAAATGACACCCCAATGGTGTTTCCAACGCCTCTGCCAAAGAGAGAATAAAGGCACCAATACTATTCACACACACTTTATTTTAAAAACTCAAATATATACAAAACAGTCATTGGTCAATATTTACACAATCACAGAAAATAAATTAAATAATAAATAATCATAGAAAACCCAACACAATAAATTCTTTACCAATTCTCTCAATAAATATGATAGAATTCGCATCACCCTACACCCACAATTATATGATTTATATAAAAGGACTTACTTAAATTATTTTAAAATATTGTTGATCATTTCATTTTCTATATTTGCACTTGCTTACTCTTGATGACAATTGAATCACACTCAAATTATCTCTTTATCAGATAATTTTAAAGGAATTTGACGGTTCAATGGTGTCTTGTCCATGGAGCAGATCAGATCGGTCCATTTACCCTGATCACAATACTGGCCAACCGAGGTGCCTTGTCTGTATGGATGTCTTCTTCTGCATTGATCTCCGCCATATAGAGGGCTGCAAGGATTGCCGGGCGACCGTTCAATTGAAATGAAGTATAATAATTACTTGACGTGAGCACTGGATCCCAGGTATTTTGAGATCGCCTATATGTAAAATATTGAATGCTAAACATTCCGACACTTGTGTCCAGAAAGATTTGTCAGATAAAATAAATCGAAATTTCTCCATCAAATATATAGTTGAAGCGGGGTAGTACCTTAGAGCACGTACTTGTGAATTCGGTGAATCGTCTTAGTAATTTTAGACAATATTTGCCATGTAATTCCTAGAAGTGTTGAGATATAAAATCCTAGGTATTTGTGAACACTCTCTTCCATTTTTTTATTATTTCTAGATGCACTGTAAGTAATTGAAATGAAGCTGGCCCGATACCCAATTAGAAATAAAAACGAAATGAAGACTTGAAATTTTCCAACCGCTTCTCTCTCTCTGCGAATTTTCTTCAAACACTCGACATCAGAGCTACCGGGATGAAGGAAGATAAATTCGATAAATCGAAGTTACTCAAAATTTAAAGATGTAATAAATCCTTCTAAGCCGATTTTTGATATCAATACGGCCCTTTTAGAGTAAGGAGGAGCGGACATCAGGTTATAAACTTGTCAACTAATCATCCGACATCTCGTACAGCCATATCTTGTATAGCGATCTTCGGCTCCATTCTAACTCAGGCCGGCCGGCCGAGGTGCGGATTAATTTCCTTGGAAAACTATGTCGATAATTGATCCATCAATATCCCCTACACAGATAGATTTCCGATAATATAGTTAATGGGAAAATTAGGCCTTACACTAATTGAAACGTTAATTAATGATCGACGCTAAATAATATGTCTCCAGGATTATAAAAGAGAATAAATGAAGGTTTAAGTAATGTGTGGAACCAACCGGTGATCAGCAGATGGTGTCGACGTAATACTTTATATTTCTCCCTTGTATCAATAGTGAGTTAAATTAATCAGGTCTCCAGGGAAAAGTACATTTTCCCTAGAGGCCTAATTAATTTTGCTCAACTTTATATAACTGTACACAAAGTTTTTCTATGTTGGAAAAATAGCCTAGGGAATTCTGTTTATAGAACCAACGGCTCGTCCTTTTTAAAGTAATCCCGAAATTTACCGAAACCATTTTCCAATATCAATCTCCTACGAAATATATCCCGCCTAGGTTCGCCATACCATCTTTAAGTTTCAAACACAATTCATTGATCTATTGGTAAATACGAGGCCAGTTTCTTTGTATCGAACTGTGAATTACCGAGGTAGTGAAGAATTAATCTTTATTTATATATCGATATATATATATTCCTCATAACTTTATTTTTTAGAACAATAGTTTTTTACATATAAAATATTTGAGGGAGCATTAGGTTCAATAAATAGCAATACTATAAAAGAGGGGGGAACAATTGAAAATATAAAGAACAATTGTATGTGCTGCCCCCTTTTTAGGGAAAGGATGTTATAATTGGTAAATATCTTGGAAACATCACCGCCGCTTTGTACGCGAAAATAGGGTGTTTTTAGGTGTTTGTTCCAACACTGATGCGTTGGCCTACGAGTAGGATTATGTGGAATTTATATTGGTTTTTACAATTATTATATTCTCTATATAATGGAGTATGTTTTCTGAAGATAATTTGTTGGTTGGAAGTTGGTTCAGAGAAAAACACAACCACATCAACTGATAACTTATCCCGACTTCCTGTCAATGACTTCCTGTCACTCTCTTCAGGGGAATGGTAGTGGAACGTCGGGAGTTGGTGGCTGTGCAGTATGTTTTATCACAGTTGCACACATTAAACTTACACAATACCAAATATAGGAAGAATATTGTTAAAACAACTACGTTGCATGCGAGATAAAAATGACTCACCCTACCTGAAATCATCCTTTACTCCAACAGTTAGAACATATATTTGGATACAGATGGAAAATTTTCCGAGAGTAAATTGATCTAAAAAAGCACAGGACTCCTCTCCCGTCAAATCAATCGTCAAAACTAGACGCTATCTTTGACCGTCGCCGCAAACTGACGGCCTCGGGGCGGTGCCACAACACCAGCAGTCCGCCCTAGGCTGACGAGTGCCATTAGTCCGAAACCATGGTCTCCAGGTGGACGCCTTTCAGTTTGCCGAAGCTGGTGTTGTGGCTTTGTCACCGACTCGAGGCTGCTATTTTGCGGCGACGGTCAATAGATGGCGTCTAGCTTTGACGTTTAATTTGGCAAAGAGGAGCCCTGAAATTTTATATTTTACATATTTGCATATACTGTGAATTTTATGACGATTTTCGTACACCACATTTGTCTTGGTGAGAGGGCCAAAAGGAACCATAATACTCTTATACGAATTTTGCCACTTCTCCAAAATATATTCGTTAACACAAAGCAATAACGCGCCATATATACATATAAAATGAAAGGATTTAAAAGCATGAATGTTTCTTTTATACATAATACAAATTTCTACTGCCCTTACTGCGATGAAAAAATATATTGGGAGGGCTTGGCTCATCAGTGGTGAACCCTCCCAGCGGTTTCGCCAATTTAATCCACCAGACCGTTTCTCAGAGCTCTAATACTGCATTGAACGATTCTGCTTATATACGCAGCACTGAAGAATGGAATCTCAGAAATAGTTTTCAAGAAATCTATGGACATAAGCTTATAGGACAATAGAATTACATTCAAATAAGCAGAATCGTCCAATGCAGTATTAGAGCTCTGAGAAGCGGTCTGGTGGATTAAATTGGCGAAACCGCTGGGAGGGTTCACCACTGATGAGCCAAGCCCTCCCAATATATTTTTTCATCGCAGTAAGGGCAGTAGAAATTTGTATTATGTATAAAAGAAACATTCGCGATTTTAAATCCTTTCATTTCATATGTATAGATGGCACGCTATTGCTTTGTGTTAATTTATGCCTAACTGGCCTTGTCTTTATTGTTTGCGGAAGAGCATTGCTCGATGCAAATATTTGAATGTAATTCTACTGTCCTATAAGCTTATGTTCATAGTTTTCTTGAAAACCATTTCTGAGATTCCATCCTTCAGTGCTGCGTATATAAGCAGAATCGTCCAATGCAATATTAGAGCTCTAAGAAGCGGTCTGGTGGATTAAATTGGCGAAACCGCTGGGAGGGTTCACTACTGATGAGCCAAGCCCTCCCAATATATTTTTTCATCGCAGTAAGGGCAGTATAAATTTTTATTATGTATAAAAGAAACATTCGTGCTTTTAAATCCTTTCATTAAAAAATATATACGTATTTACTGAGATGAATCTTTATGATGTGACCGAATAAAATCAATATATCAAGGCCATATTTTCTATTTTTCATTTAAAAAACAGTAAGGTATAGTCGTCTGCTAATTTTGTAAATGGCGGCGGCAACGCCGTTTAGAATTAATTTAAAACAATTATGTAGAGTATTTCTTTTTTATATTATTTTTGTGGAATATTAATTAAGTTTTAGTTATTATTTGTTTCTATCAATTTAATAGTATAACAAATATTATCTTAATTTTATAATTATAAGGTATTTGTAAAGCGACAAGTAATGTTTACCTTGAAGCATGTTTCCATGTCTTCGGGAAGTAACACCGGTGCAGTTCATCATTGAAGATCCCAGCGATGAAACCTATCCATTTGATGGGAAGCTTTTTGTCAATTGTGACGTAATATTGTCGTGGCCTGAAGCTTTGTGATTACCTAGGTTTTCAATCATTTTCTTGACTTCATTCGGGGTGGTCATTGATATTGTTTTATCTTGACAACTTGATTGGTATTATCTGTTAGATTAAGTGAGGGCCTCATCCTCCAACTTGAAATTGTGTTTGGAGAAATGTTCATCAAGACAATTTCCATCAATAATAGTTTCAATAGTTCAATAGTGTCAATAATAGTTTCGAAATTTCATAACAGATGGCGCGCTAATGCATCGTAATATAATTCTACCAGTTCTTTGTTCATTGGCTTTTAGTTGATTGTCTGTGGAGTCACTTCACAGTGGTATCGGCGAAGCGCCTTGAGCAGGTTCGAGCTATTATCACACTCTTTAACACCACTCTGTAAATGGTTTCTCTTCTTGAGTCTATATGAGTAGCCGCCATTATTTATTGGAACATATATTCTCTGATTTTTAAAGTCTGGAATATTATTACTCTTAATGATGTTAGGATCAGACATACTTTAGCCACGTTTTAAAAGTTAAAAGAGAAAACGAAAATATAACGTGGTGAGTTTCTTTTTATTGAAAATACAAGCTTTCAAGCAAAACGTTTTTCTTCAGGTAATCCAAGAAAATGTGCGGAGAGGTATATACACCCAACTGAGTAAGATTTGAATATTGAAGCGGAATTGCCACGAACAAGCACGTATCAACACACCTAGAGAGCGAGCGAGAAATCCAGTTTAAAATAAGTTTAAAATAAATAAAATATATACATAAATCGGGAAAACACTTGAGGTTAAAATTCCTTATGCGGTATCCATGCTATTACAAAAAGCTATGTACTGCGGGGGTAGTAAATAGAAAAATTGAACTACCCCCGCAGTACATAGCTTTTTGTAATAGCATGGATACCGCATAAGGAATTTTAATCTCAAGTGTTATCCCGATTTATGTATATATTTTATTTATTTTAAACTTATTTTAAACTGAATTTCTCGCTCGCTCTCTAGGTGTGTTGATACGTGCTTGTTCGTGGCAATTCCACTTCAATATTCAAATCTTACTTAGTTGGGTATATATACCTCTCCGCACATTTTCTTGGATTACCTGAAGAAAAGCGTTTTGCTTGAAAGCTTGTATTTTCAATAAAAAGAAACTCACCACGTTATATTTTCGTTTTCTCTTTTAAATCTTAATGATGTGCTTATTTCCGTACATTAGACTTTTTTCTGTGCACAAGTATTTCAGCCTTTGGCAGAGCAACTTCCAGTCTGTTATGTATTCGGCTATCACAGGTGATATTCTTGGATTTCTTACGTTTGTAACTGTTGTCCACTATCTTCATCTATGGTTTCTCCGCCAAACTGACGAGGTTGGCTGAGGTCGTTTGTTGAGGAATTCCACTTATCTCGCTCACTGAAACATTATTTTTTTAATACTTCGCATTTTCATTCTTGGTGTCTTTTGGTTGCGTGAAATATATTCTGATTGAGATTGTCTTCTTCGTTGAAACTTCTATTCGGTACTCGATGCCACATCTTTCGAGAATTTTCACAAGTGAGGTAGGTTCTATTATGCAGACCTTTCCTCCTGAAGACCCGATCGATAGTTTGATTACGATCTATACACCTGAGGTTTTTATTGAAACTTATAGTTACTTTTGTTATTGTTGAAACAATTAGATAACTGTGGCTGAATTGGAATAAGAAGGATCACAAAAAAGGTTAAATAAGAATAAATACAAATTATATTTGAGAAAAAATATTATTGTATAAAAATATATTATGTCGTGGTCTCATTTGCAGTCGTAAGATATTGCAGCATGTCTTGAACGAATGGAGCTACGACCATTGAGTCCATTACATAAGGAAAGCACAACAGCGTGAAGCGAACCTCCTATCTCGCTCTGTAGCTTCTTAAACTCCTCCCTCATTAAGATCCATCATCTCGCCTCACCTGGAAAATGTAAATTGACCATAGATCGCAACAGACTTCGCATCTTCACCCGTAGTGTAGGGATTAAAATACTTATTCCAAACAAACTCTTCCACACAGTATACACAATAGAATCACCCAGACATCTCCCAAATGATCCGACTCATCCCCGCCGAGTACTACTGGAAAAGTATGTCAAAATATATCGCACAAAGGGTAAAAACCTGCTCGGTTTGCCAGCTGACCAAACCTTCCCAGAGGTCCCACTTTCGGAGAGTTAGGACAAATGCCTGTGACAACGCAACCATTTGACCTAGTCTCTCTCGACACTATCGCAGGATTCGCTAAATATTAAACTCTAAGAGCTACTTACACGTAGCCGTAGACTATCTCACAAGATATGTGTGGACTGTAGAGTCTATGAAAACCAGCATTCGAAACTACCAACAGGTCATTAAACAGGTATTGCAGGATGGTACTCCGAAACGCCTTTTCACGGATAGAGCCCCTGCATTTACCTCTCCCAAATTCAGAAGATTATCGATAAACAAAAATATTCACCCAATCACAACAACCAGTAACAACCCAAAGCCAAAGGCTTATGTGAGCGCCTAAACGCCACCCCATCAGGCAAGTTTAGGCTACTCTATTTGGAGAATCCTAAGGTCGAATGGACCAAGACGATTACGCGCGTAATGACGGCGCAACAAGTTGCACACAGTTACCAGGATTCCTCCAAGCCATTTAATGTTTGGAACACTACTCTCCTCTACTAGCATAACCATTCCTGACCTCCACGCCGCACGACAAATTGCACAAACCCACTTACGCGACAAACACATTTTGGAAAGATATCAAAAACCTCTATTACCCGAATACAGGAAAATTAATTCCGCATTTCACAGGCCCATATAAAATCCTGGAGATCGTTTCTCCCAATGTCGTAAAAATAAATAGACCGAACAGACCAGTCAAACGAGAGGTCAAAACCATCCACGTCAACAAATCACAATATTATAACAAAAATGTACGCTTCATAGCTTCACCAACACAGAATACCTCTCACGTCCACATAACGTCACTAATTTAAATCCATTCAGACATACCTATTCCAAACTGGTTATAAACTTCTCCAGACTACAAACAGCGATCCTTTCATTATTTTATTTCAATTTAAAGCGCTATGTCTCCCTAGGGACACTTGCCTTGTCATACATGTATGCCTTTACATTTGTCTATACATATATATACAATATATGTACAATAATTTTAGGCCGTGAATATAATAGACATATGATGTTTTCAATGAGAAAGAGAGAAAAAAAAAACGAGAAAAGACCTGTGTACAAAATAAAGAAGTGTCTGGCAATATGTACAATAAGCATAATTTTTATCTTTTTTTTTTCCTTTCATTTCATTGACATTTCTCAGCGAATATATATATATCCACGCGCTTTGTAAACAAAATACGAAAAGACAACTCCACCACATTACAACCAAATAAATAAACTTCCCTCTCCTACAGCACTACCCACAATAATAAATATTCCTCAACACCAGAACTCATCTTTCAATCCAATTCCAAACAACAATACAAAACCCGATTACAAACATTCCTATATAATTTGAGACTTCAGACTATTCCATTTGATCTTCCTCATTACTCTTTCAACATCACCTAGCCATACTTTACCTGTTGTCATCTTATTGTACTTCGGTACTTTTCCTTCTACCACAATCACGTCTATACCAACTCCGAGAAAATATCTTCATGAAAGTCACTGTTAGATACTTATATCACCAACACATACTTAGTTGCTCTCTATCATCTTTGAGATTCTAGGAGAGAGATTCCAAACCATATCAAGACCTGACTGGAACAGAACAATTTTCGAAACAGATGGCGCACTAATGCAAATGTTTATTTTTTTTTATTTGAATTTATTATCGACGTATGTGAAAATTCCAAGCTCTAAATTTAATTATCTAACCATAAATTCAATTTTAATATTTATTTGGAAATTACATTACATTACTGAAAAAGTATTAAACTGAAACATGTTTAAACCAGAAAATGTGGCTATGTTTATATTATTTGAGCAATATTACAAAATATGATAGGCAAATTGGGAAACAAAGGCAATATTTCCGATAATCGCGGAATGTCACCCGTCCAGCCAGATTAGCCACCTACATGTTCAGTTTCCTTCAGAAATTTATTTATTTCATTTTATGTGTAGCTGAAGGTCGAAAAGGTCGTGTATATTTATTTTTAGAAATTCCTCGAAAATGAAGGGTTCAAGCTCCAAAATGAAGGGTTTAAGCTCCAAAATGAAGGGTTTAAGCTCCAAAATCCAAGAAGAGTGGAGTCTGATATCAATGATATTCGAATGTTTAAGGACGAAGGTAATTCAATCTTCATCTTGGCATTCACAGCAGGAACCGGGTAGCGTTGGAAAGTCATTGCCTCGTCTATCAAAAAGTGAAGACTATCAGTTTCTATTGAGATGTAGTATAGGATAGGCGCGGCGTGCTAATATGATAACTTCTGAAGTCTTCTCCATATTTCGTTATTTCTACTCACCTTATTCATTGGTTAGGTAAAAGAGAATAACATGTCTTTTTTGTTCTGACCTAGGGCCGGGAATACAATGCGCGTCATGGGTCCAGGCAGCAAGTTACAATTATTTAACTGAACTCCGACTATTCGCGTATGGGCCTCGTATTGCTACTGGTGATGCCCCCCGAATTTTAACACTCCGAAACTAGGAGACAGGGTGGGCAGTAGCTACCCTGAGGTGAAGAGGCACCACAATTAGGCATTCATATGTACATTTGATTCTTGGTAGTATGGAAAGTATCATTGAAATAAATATAATCGCAAACGTTCAGCCTGGCTTACGGCGATATTGGGCGCAGGCTCCAGCCGGGAGGATCTTCTGGAGCTGATGCCGCTCAACCCGGCCCCCCCTCGGCCCACAGTCCTGGAGTTGGTGAGTGACCTACTGCTAAGATTTATTCTACATAGGGGAGGTTTAACTGTTTATAAATTTTAAATTTAGTTTCTTTTAGGTTCTAAATCTTGTTTGATTCTAAAATGTTTTTTTATTTAATATTATGGTTTCAATTTACAAATGAATATTGCAACTCCACTTCTGTTTTTTTTTTTTTGCATTTTTGTAGGTAGCAACATTTTACCTTTTCCTGATAAAAGATTTCAGAACACCTATTTCCAAACAAGACTAGATTTCAGTCAAAAGCTAGCCTAGACTATAAGACTGAGGACCATAAACTGGATGGTGATATATATGATATAAATAAAATTAGATGCTATATGTGAAAACCCATTAACATTTTTGTGAATATAGATGTATTTTTATGAAATCTTATCAGCTGCACAAATATATTGTTGCATTTTTTTTATATTCTTGTTTGAATTTTTTTTTTTTTCATTTTAATTATCAATTAATTCCTAATGCCCTGATGTGTATAACTTTCTAGCGTAAAATATATATTTATCGTAATTTAAACAATGTGATATGTAAGTAATTAAGTATGACGCCTTTTCTAGTCGTCTCAAAGTGACACCAGCTTGCCACGGGACACCTGGGGAATCGAGAGAGGGACAAAAGAAAGGGTGTACAGATGTTGACAGTTATTTAGGTTACAGTGGATATTTTCGGACAGCCCCGCTCAGTTCTAGGCCATTATCTCACGACGGTCCCCGCGGCTTCAGGCTGGACGCCAAGCTTTTCCTCAGTTAATCCTCAACTTTCCCCTGGTCCTGGTGCCACTTAAGACGTACTGGGAGAGCGTCTTTTGGTCCCAAACTTTGTCCTTACTGCCCCGTGCGGACTTCCTACTCTGCACGCCTTGCCACTCAACCCCGACTGCTTCCAACTTACTTGTTGGCTTACCCGGGTTTACGACATATATATTTTGGTTTTGTTTGCTCCTCTTTTAACATACCGAGATTGGTCTCGTCCGATGGCGGGACATCTGATCACGGCCGTTACTCACCATTATTCCCCGACTCCAAGTGCTATTTGAGACGTGTGGACCCGGCCGAGCTGGGGCAAAGCTCGTGTGTTGCGAAGTGGAGGATTCTCTCATGCCCCAACTGTTTTCTTCAATTGGTTGTCGAGAGATGACAGAGCATCGGGAATATTCGTCCTGGATTATAAAATAAAGTTGAGCGGTCCTTATTGAAGACATTACGTCACCAGATCCAGCTGGTCCCTGCACGCCAAGTCCTGGGCGCTCAGCGTGTCCAACGTTTGGAACCGTCGAAAGTCATCGATGCCCAGCGAAACTTCTTCGGCTTTGCATCGCACCGAGAACATTTGAAAGAATGATGGACAGTTTGCTGAAGGACTCAGATGGACAACTTGTCTATGCTACTTAGACGTCGCCGTTGTATATTCTAATACCTTCTCAGAGCACCTCTCACCTTTACGCACAGTACTGGAATGTTTCAGAAAAGCAGGATAACGACTTAACTCCAAAAGGTTATACTTTGGGTCAGGCCAAATAAAATTCCTGGGGCATCAAGTGGATCAAGAAGGCATTAGACCTGATTATAAAAATAAAAGCAATAACTGAATTTCCTACGTGGTGAACATTCAACAAGTAAGGGGTTTCTTGTGATTATCATCATACTACCGATGATTCATCAAAAACTATGCCGATATTGCACGGCCACTTAATGAACTTCTGTCAAAGAAATCTACATTCGAATGGGGAGAGAAACATCGTTTGAAAGCCTGAAGCTAGCTCTCACGTCGAAACCTATACTCGGACATTTTGATGAGAACGCGCCAACAGAAATTCACAGTGACGCTAGCGGGTGTTAAATAGGAGTCATTTTAGTGCAGATCCAAAATGGAAAAGAAAGGGTCATCGCATACGCGTCTCGCACCTTACTAAAACCCGAGCAGAAACTACTCAAAAAATTAAAAAGAATGCTTGGCGGTCATATGGGCAATTGGCAAATTCCGACCTTATTTATTTGGACGCCCCTTTAAGGTTGTGACTGATCACCATTCCTTGTACTGGCTAACAAACCTGAAGGACCCTTCGGGCAGATTGGCCAGATGGGCTCTTCGTCTGCAGGAATACGATATTTTAAGTTACATATAAGACTGGAGAGACGCACAAGGACGCAGATTATCTTTCGAGGAAATACTTTAAGAAGCAAAGCACGAGAAACTGAAAATGATGATTTATACCGTTTTTAACGACCTTTGAAATATCATGGATGAACAAAGGGAAAGACCCTTATATTTTGAGAATTATTGATAAGCTGGCAGAACTTTTATCCAAGAAAAAACCGCTTCAAAATTGTTAATGGTATTCTTTACAAGAAGAATTTTGACCCAATCTTCCCTACTCTACTACTGATCAATTCTAACAACTGAGAGCTGACATATTGAACGAACTGCACGACGCACCCTTGGCAGGTCATCTGGGCTTTTCTAAGAATTACAATATAGTCAGGAAGATATTTTTGGCCAGGGCTCTATCGGAGTGTTAGAAAATATGTCAGAACTGTCAAAAGAGAAAGAAGACGCTTCAACTGCCGCCTGGACACCTGATGCCTATACCACCTCCAAATCGACCATTCCAGAAGGTAGGTATAGATCTACTTGGACGTTTCCTAATATCACGTGACAAGAAGAGATGGATCATAGTGTGCACCGACTCCAAGCATGTGATCACAGAGAGCTTGGTATCTGGAGAAGCTCAGCAAGTCGCGAAATTCCTAGTTGAGAAAGTGATTCTGGTCCACGGAAAGAGATTGTGACAGACCGGGGCCGCAACTTCCAGTCGAAGCTCATCCAGGAATTGACCCGCTGTTGCAGAATTATTAAGAGAACAACTACTGCGTACTGTCCCCAAACCAATGACTAACAGAACGTCTGAACAGAACCATATAGCAGATATGTTGTCAATGTATATAGACCTTGAACAGAAGAATTGGGATGAAATTTTGCCCTTCATCACTTTTGCTTATAATACTGCAAAGTAGAAATCAACTGGCTTTACACCATTCTTTTTGGTCCATGGTAGTGAAGCTGAAACCCCACTCGACATATTATTTCCCTATCCAGAAACCACAGATGGCGATGAGTTTGTCCAAGAAGTAGAAACAAGAGCAGATGAGGCGAGACAAAAATATGATACCAGACACAGAGAGACAGCTTACCGTCCTGGTGACTTGGTATGGATCTACACTCTAATATGACGTGTTGGTTTAAGTGAAAAACTTATGAAACTACCGCTTCGGCCCCTACCCAGTTACCAGGAAATTATCGGCGTGACTTATGAAGTTTAACCATTGGGAGAACAAGGCAGACGCCGGAAAACCAAGGACATTGCGCACGTCTTAAGGATTGAACCATACCACGGCCCATCTGGACAAGAGGACCTAGATCTAGACGCCATGGAAGCATTGCCTAGGAATGACCAATCTAGCTGTGAAGTCACAGCTCTCTATAGGGAAGGATCAATGTAACATTTAATTTATTCATCACTGAATTATTTATTTTTAATAATCTGTTGCCCTTGATGATGATTCAGAAACATCTAGAATCTTTCTTTGCATTTGGAAATTAATGCGATTATTGTTTTTAAAACTCATAAATGAAATATATTATCGTTCAGTTTTATTTGTCAAATTAATTACTTCACAATATATACGTGATAATCTGTATATAGCAATATGTAACCCCACCACAATCTATGCAATGTATCGTCAAAAGATTTAATAAAAGTTAGGCTTCGCGAAAAAGGGAATAACAATTAACAGGAATGCATCATCCAGGAAGTAAAGGTCACTCCCCTGGACCCATAAAACTTAAGTTCAAAGACCTTCTTCTTCCTGGAAGATTGCAATCATGGCGACAATGGAGGTACTTAGCCAATCACAGTTAAGCATGGCAATTCAACAACCAATCACCTTTAAGCATGACCAACTAATATCGAATCAGCAGAAAGCACGTGGAAGGATCTCCACCAATGAGAAGTCGAGAGAGTTAATGACGATGATCTCTGACAAGAAGTTTAAAGAAGGTAGGTGACCGTGCTACAAGCAAGGTGTGCTCAACATAGGCTCCAACCAAGGTAGTGTTCGCTCCATCATGTGAAAGGCCAAATACCTTCTCCAGTCTCATCACTTCCCTTTCGCAAGGTCTATTTTCTATCCCATCCAGGTGTGCTCGTTATTCCCCTGTGGAAAACTACCATTCGACCAAGACTGCGCCACCAATCCAATCAAATCCACCCAACCACACAATTCACCAGGACTCACCAGGATTCAACAGGATTGTTACAGAGAGTCAACAGCAATCCGACAAGGTAAACACCAATCCTACAGTGAGTCGATAAGATCTTACACAACTCAACAGGATCCCACATATACATATCATATTTGATCCATTGGATCCAACTGTATTATAATAAGAGAATTATAAAAAAAAAAGGTTAAATTGAAATTGCTGCTGTTTTGTTATTATATTAATTCTAAAATATGTAAAATAAATTACAACAAAATTTCCCTTTGATTGAATCGTCTGAATGCTGTAATTGTACTGGCATCTTCTCACCACCTTCAGAGACAGAAACAGTTGGCACAAAGAGAGGCAGGCAGTTTGTACCCAAGTCATCTCCCTAATCAACGCACGTATTGTGACCAACTTGAATTTCTAACAATTTGCATAAATCGATTATCTGAATTTTTTGTTATTTACATTTTAAAAAATGATACGAATTAATGATTTGAGTTTTGAATTTCCGAGGTTCCTATCAAATTTTGTCTTATTCTCTTGTTTTGATTACTGTGACAACTTGAATGGTGTGAAGGGAATGTTGAATACACAGAGAGAAGCTTCGATTCTTTAAATATCATTTTAAATCGCGTTCTTTGCTTATGTAAGGCATTTACACTAACTGGTCAATTTAGACGATGGAAATATTAATATAGATTTATATTGTAAACATTGGTTTATAAATTTTACAAAACTTTTTTTTTCTCATTACTAAGGTGAGAATATCAGGTTTCTGGTGATAGGTTTATTTTGGTTTTATAGCAAACATTTATATAACACTGCAGCGAATAACTTCTCACGTCTTTTGTTAAAGATTTTTGACTTCGATTTAAAATTTATATAAATAAGTATATTTTAAATGTTAATTTTCAAGTTTAAGTGCGATTCCCAAAATAATCTGCAAATAATTAAGCTTTATGAAATATTGCCACGATGATGATGACTTGGAGTTGTTGAATTTAGACGAATTATTATTTTGTGTGATAACACACAGCTGAAATATTGTATACGAAAAATAAACAGGTATATGACACAGCAGTGGGACCTTCAATCCTGTGACACTATATTTATTCAGTGAGAGAGAGAGAGAGAGACAATTTATTATTATAAAATCAATTATTCACTGCACCTACGTATATTGGAAAACCCACTATTTCTTTTTAAAAGTGCCGTGGAAAACCTGTATGTCTTGTCGTGGGAGGTTATATACTCCATGTGTGACAAATAAGATCCTACAGTAGTAACCATGGCAACTGAACCTCCGCGTAACGTTCTTGAGTTGTCCATGTATTTCCTGCTCTGCTGCTGCTGCTGCACTTAGCCTTCAGATGGTCATTGCCGGTAGTCCGAACCTGGGTTCCTCATTGTAAAGATAGAGGCTGCCCAGCCGGCATTCATAGTTCTTAAAAAAAATTGAAGATACATCGGTAAGTAAATATTTTTATTATCTCGACGTTTCGACAAAAGATTTTTGTCCTCTTCAAGATCAAATAAAAATTAAAACATTTGGCAAGGCATTAAAAATTAGTCCTAAGGTTGCGCCCTGGTTACCTTAGAATAATTTGTTACGCCTTGCCACATGTTTAAATTTTATTTTCTCTTGACGAAGGCAAAAATATTTTGTCGAAACGTCGAGATAATAAAAGATTTACTGGCCGAAGTATCTTCAATTTTAAGAACTATGTTCCTCAGTAACTCCCATCCACGTCCCACTTAACACTCCTGATGCTTTCTACGACTGGTCCTGGTGCTATTTGACTTCTTACCAGCGAATAATCAGTAAATATCGCCTTTTTTATGTTAAAATATTGTTTTATATTTGTTTATATATATGTGTTCACGGATAGGTTTGATGAGGCTAATTTCCTACAAAGAGAGGGACATATAACACCTTCAGCCCTTTTAAAATTGTAAAATTAAATTTAATTATATATTCGCGTTCGCTTTTTTTAATTCAAATTTAAAATTTAATTCTAAACACCCAAATATTTATAGTTTGGATTTAGTAAAGACAAATATTTCTCAACTTGAAGTCTAGATTGCTTACGTTTTTCTGTACATTTTTATCTTTTCAATTTGCGTATGGATTTAGGAAATATTTTTTACACACACTTTGCTAATTTTGATATTATATATAATTAACTAGAATATTTATATATTTATACAGATATCAAAATATAATTTAAAATAGATAATATATTTTCATTATTTCAAAGAATTCGGGATGTGGCTGATAAACACTAGATAATTAAGATAAAGTATACAATCCATCTCTATTCCTCAGAGCCAGTGTGAACAGTAGCTTATTTCAGGAAAGGTCTTCCCATGGAATAGTACTTGCTAATCTTGCGTTTATTAGGTCGTACAACATCAAAGATTGGTCGGGATGGGTAAATATTGGGCCGAGTCATTAGGAGATGGAATCTATTCGGTCTATGCAATCATATTGGCCGAGATATCTGAGACGAATTATTTAGTTCTATAATATTTCCAGTATAGGTTTGTGAGGCTTAATTTCAATATGAGGCAATTATTTCAATATGTAAATAGGCGCATATGATTATGCACCTAGACGTTAGAATGATGACTACCCTTCCATATATATTCAAATAATCTCTGAACATTTATACACGTATTGAATGGACTTGACTTTGATGGAATTGAGGGCTTTAAGAGAACTTGAGGCAATTGTGCATACAGACGATTAAATATTTGAAAAATAGAAGATAACGAACAATGTTGTTGGAGCCAGGCGTTAGTTGAAGGATCCTGTATAATTTAATATAATTTCATTATAGAAAACTCCAGCTAAAATTATATTTCTATATTTGGCGGATAGCGACTTCAAAATCCCGATTGAATGACTTTTAGCTTTATAAATTTTAGGATTCCATTTTGAAATGGAACATTTTGAAAGTTTTAGAATAATGGAATTTACAAGAAAACGTTGGATATAACAAAAATATATATGCTTCATAAAACATTATTTGGTAATATGGCTTATATTATTATAGAAAGTTGCATATTGTTTAAATTTTCGTTATTTAAATATATATGAAGAAAATTTCATTCGCGAGGGAATTCTCGGGCGAAGCCGGGTCATTCGTCTAGTATATATATTGTTGCACCAGGCTGCGGCTTGGCAGACTCTTCAGCCTTGATTCTCTCCTGTGCTGGGTCTTGCATCTTGCCAGAGCGTGTTTCAACCATCCTACAAATTTATATAAGGGAATAATGAGATAAGTCTACTTTAAGTAGCCTCCAGAATCCTTTATTTATTTTCTCACATCAAAGAGAGCAGTGAAGTCACAGTGTACCTAAATACAAATGATGATAATCTGTTTTAAATAAATATCATAGAATATAAAAATAAATAAATATATAATTTAAATTTCAAATATATTAAAAATAATATAATAAATACGCCATTAATCATGTTGTAACACTTCCCCCTCTCCAGAGGTCGTCACGTCCTCGTGAGTTACCTCATCAATTCTCTCAAAATAGGGTTTGAGTCTTGAGACATGGACAATCAATGGGTCTTGGCCAGGATTATCTTTTGGCTCAATTAAGTAATTTACGTTAGACAGCTTCTTTAATATTCTATATGGGCCAAAATATTTTCTCAGTAGTTTCTCACACTTTCCTATTTTCCTAATTGGTGTCCAAACTGCTACTAATTCTCCTGGTTCGTAGCTTCTTTCCATGTGTTTCTTGTCATAGTTCTTTTTCATTCTTTTCTTGAGTCTTTATTGTGTTGTCAATAACTAATTTTCTTGTTCTGTTTATTTTGTCTAAGTGATGTTTTATGTATTCATCATAATCATCTTTGTCAATGTCCACCGAGATATTCCTGTCGTCCAAAAGAGACGTGGGTTCTCTTCCAAACATCAGGAAAAAGGGAGAATATCCTGTGGTTTCCTGAATTGTAGTATTGTAAGCGTGAGTGATGAATGGGAGTATCTCGTCCCAATTTTTCTGATCAGTGTTCACATACATACTGAGCATATTGATCAATGTTCTATTTAACCGCTCTGTCAATCCATTAGTCTGGGGATGATAGCTCGTTGTGAAGCAATGTTTAATCTTGCACGTTTTCATCACCTCTTTCATTAAATTACTGGTAAATTGAGAGCCTCTGTCACTAATAAGATATTGTGGGGCTCCGTGCCGAAGAAAAATATCCTCTACTAGAAATTTAGAAACTTCTTTCACTGTTGCTTCCGAGACTGCTCTTGTTTCTGCATATCTAGTGTAGTAGTCCGTCAGCACGATTATCCATTTTTTCCTGTTTTTCGTAGATGGTAGTGGACCAACAAAGTCAATTCCAATTCTTTCGAAAGGAAAGTTGGCTGGGGGGATGGGCTGTAGTAGTCCAGAAGGTAATTGGTTTGAGCCTTTCCTACTTTGGCAAAGGTGACACGTCTTAACGAATTCTGAGACATCCTTTAGCATGGATGGCCAAAAGTATTTACTCTTTATTCGGTACATGGTTCTGGCGACGCCCAGATGGCCATTCGACATATGATTGTGATATTCTTTCATAATTTCTCTCTTTTTATTCTCTGGAACCACAAGCAACCACGCCCTGCCTTCAGGGTTCGGGTTTTTCTTAAAGAGGCATCCATCTTCTTCTTTAAAGTTTTGCGCAATTGATCGCCTGCTTCCATTAAGGTTTTTCTTAACACTTTCGATAAATTTATCCTCTTCGTCTGTTATTTGATTTAAAAATAGCCTTTCAAAATCCTCATCCCAATCAGTTTCTGGTAAGGGCCCCCTAGATAAGCCATCGGCGTCCAGATGCTTCTTTCCCGATTTATGTATTATATCGAAGTCATATTCTTGAATTTTCAATGCCCATCTTGCCAATCGACCTGTTGGATCCTTCAAGTTTTTGAGCCAGCATAAGGCGTGATGGTCTGTTACTATTTTAAAGTGTCTTCCATAAAGGTAGGGTCGTAATTTTGACATTGACCAGACAACGGCAAGACATTCTTTTTCAGTGGTTGAATAATTTTGCTCCGCTTTACTTAGGGTACGACTCAAATATGAGATCACCTTCTCTTCACCACCGATGTCTTGGACAAGTGTTGCACCTATGCCGATGTTGGACGCATCAGTATGAACATAAGTAGGTGCATTTGGATTGAAGTGACCTAAAATTGGTGGACTTAATAGTGCTGTTTTTAGGGTTTGAAACGCTTCCTCTTGTCTTTCTGTCCAGGTAAATGATACACTTTTTTTTATAAGGTTGGTCAAAGGGTCGGCAATTTTTGAAAAGTCTTTGATAAATTTTCTATAATATGAACACATTCCCAAAAAGGATTGTACTTCTTTGACCTTTTTGGGCCGAGGAAATTTTCTGACAGCTTTGATGTTATGTTCCGCGGGTTTTATACCATGTTTGCTCGTTATATAGCCGAGAATCTCCAATTCTTCAAAAGCAAATCGGCATTTTTTGTCGTTTAACCTTAAATTAGATTCACGAAAACATCTAAAAACAGCTTCAAGTCTTTTGAGGTGCGTTGGAAAATCCGGGCTATATATGATAACATCATCCAGATAACACAAACAAATTTGCCATCTCAGATTTCCAAGCATATTCTCCATATTTCTCTCAAAGGTAGCAGGCGCGTTACAAAGTCCAAAAGGCATCACGTTGAATTCATATAATCCATGCGCTGTAGTGAAAGCTGTTTTCTCTTTGTCTCTTTCTTCGACTTCAACTTGCCAATATCCAGATCTGAGGTCTATTGCTGAGAAGTGTGTAGATCCTTGGAGAGTATCCATAACTTCGTCTATTCTAGGGATCGGTTAGACATCTTTTACTGTGACATTATTCAGTTTTCTGTAGTCCACACAAAATCTGTATTTACCATCTCGCTTCTTGACCAATATTACTGGAAAAGACCAGGGGCTAGAAGATGGCCTAATTATGCCTTCTGTAAGCATCTCGTCAATTTGCTCTTTTATAATATCTCGTTCTTTAGCACTTACCCGGTAAGGCTTGTGTTTAATTGGCTTCGCGTCTTCTGTGTCTATCCGATGTTTTGCCAAATTGGTTCTCCCTAATCTCGATGAAAAAAGATCTCCATACCTTTCTAAAACTTGTTTTAACTCCTTCTGTTCCTTTGGTGAAAGATTTTCGTTTATTTGGAATCTAGGTTCTTCGTTCTTTTCTACCTCTCTTTCTCGACTCACATTTATTTTCGCTGGACTACTTCCAAAAGCCAATGTTTGGTTTTTCATTATTTTTAACGGTCGAGGATACGGATTAGTTATCCAGATGTGTGTTTCCCTATTTATAACATTGATCAAGCTTCTTGCTAGACGAAGTTTATTTGTTTGAAACATTTTGCTGCTCTCTTCGATAATATATTCTCCATCCTCTGTTTCTACCAATGCCTTGATCAATTTCATGGAACATTCCGGTACAATGGAATCCTTGGCACTCTTTATTTTCAACCTTTCAAAATTGATTTCGTCATGATTATTCGTCAAATCATATTTTATAGTTTCTTGCTTACAATCTATTTTTGCGTTCATTTTCTTAAGGAAATCTCTCCCAAGAATTAATGTCCGTAAATGCGTTTTCAATATCACAAAGTTGTGTGATAATGTTTCGTCATCAATTTTTATATTTAAAAATATACTTCCTACCATGTCCAATTTTTTTTCCATCGGGTCCTGCACAAATCTTTGCGAGTTTACTTATACCATGGCCTGTATCGAGGGCCGTTCTGAGGTCGACCACTGAGAGGTCAGCACCTGTATCAACCAAAGCTTCAAAAGTCCCTATCTTGTCCACATTAATTTTTAATTTGTATTTAGGGTCCAACTTCTTGATTCCGTTTATGGTCGACTTGCTTTGATTGACAGATTCAGGCGCGACGCTTAGTTTAAATCTTCCAACACGGAATATCTATTCCGGGTAGGAATATTTGTCTGTGTGCTATGACATACATCAGCATAAAGCCGAGGTCCTGATTTCTCTGATATTTCATTCATTTGGCATTTTTCTTCGACCTTCTCTTGGGTATCTGCTGGATCCTCTTCTAGGATTCTTATAAACTTGACCCTACAATAACGGGCCACGTGCCCTGGCTTGTTACATTTAAAGCAGATTGGTCTTCCATCTCCCGTCCTATTTTTGCTCACTTCTTGGCTTTTATTGTAAGTGTTTCTCTGAAGGTTTGGTTTCGGCACAAAGTTAGGATTATAAGGACGTCTAGGGTAGAGGGCTGGGGAAAGTTGTTTCGATACTGTCTGGGGGTAGGAGGGGAGTCGTTCTTGTAATTATTGGAAACAGGGGCTTGGGGCCTGAAGTGGTCTGGTAGTTTCGTGCGGCAGTCGGCGGCACGTACCTCGATTGTTGTTGGGTCTAGAATAGCGTGGACCGTTATATAGGTTTCTGGATTTCTCCACACGTTCCCGATACTTCTTTTCAAAAGAATCCATTTTCTTGCACACGACAAGAAGGTCATCGGTCGTTTTAGGAGGGTTCAGGTAGAGCGCGAATGAGTACTCTTTTTTCAGTCCTCCAATAACATGTTCAATTTTTGTTTCTTCTTCCATTGCGGGGTCAACCTTGTTGCACAACACTAGAATGTCTTCCGCGAACCTGATTGCTGGTTCATTCCAGTGTTGCATTCTGTTGAGCTTCATTCTAAGTTCTTCTTTATTCGCGTCCAAAGAAAAATCCTGAATGAGGCGGATTTTAATATTTTCCCAGCTCGTGAAACTAGCTTTGTGTAAATTCAACCAGGTTTTAGCGCTTCCCGTCATGTTCATGGCGGCATAACGAGAGATAATGTAGTCTGCCCAATGGTACAAGAAGCCAATTTCTTCAAGAGATTCAATCCATGGGCGAGGGTCTTCCGTTCCATCATACTTGGGGATGTCGATGTTGGGATTCAGGACAACTGGGTCGAAACTAGCATCTCTACCAATTGTTGCACCAGGCTGCGGCTTGGCAGACTCTTCAGCCTTGATTCTCTCCTGTGCTGGGTCTTGCATCTTGCCAGAGCGTGTTTCAACCATCCTACAAATTTATATAAGGGAATAATGAGATAAGTCTACTTTAAGTAGCCTCCAGAATCCTTTATTTATTTTCTCACATCAAAGAGAGCAGTGAAGTCACAGTGTACCTAAATACAAATGATGATAATCTGTTTTAAATAAATATCATAGAATATAAAAATAAATAAATATATAATTTAAATTTCAAATATATTAAAAATAATATAATAAATACGCCATTAATCATGTTGTAACAATATAGACTAGATTAGATATACTAGACTAGACTAGACGAATGACCCGGCTTCCCCCGAGTGCAATTCCCTTCATACTGAAAGTACATCAATAATAAATAGTAGAAGTGCCATAGAATAGCAAAACAGAAGTAACACATAAACCACAGGCAAAAGGTGCGTGATGGCAAAAATTGTATTATATTATTGTTTAGGTATTTGATTTAATTTTTTGCACTCCATTTAGTTGTTTCAAAATCAATATAGTTTACATAGATGGCAGCTTTTCCACCCAACCCCCGAGGTACCCGCCCCAGCGCATTAACCCTTGATTAGTAAGTAATAAAAAAATAATAAGAAAAAATAGGTTTATAAAAAAAATAATCCAAAATACTGGCATGTAAATATTTTCTGTAAAAAAAATAAAAGAGCACATGGAAATTAGGCAAACATATGTGTTTGCTAATGACTGCGACTGTATTTTAAACGATAAAAAAAAAGAGATAGAAAAAGGCCAGAACAAAAATTAATAAAAAATACGAAAGCCATTATTTACATACCATAACGCTAATTTTGTAAAGTTTTTTAAAAAATTGCATTGTATGTGTGTACTTGCCGTAACTTAATATAAATTTCTCTCTCAATACTCAATACTTTTGCAAAAAAAAAGTAACACTCGTATAAAAATATATTTAAAAAAAAAGTACTCAAGCAACTTGAAAAAAATGCAGAACGCTCATTGGTCGCTCAATTGGCCTGGTATTGTTACTTCGCCTCGTATTTACTCCGTGTAAAAAAAAAGTTATTCAAATGAAAAAATAAATAGCCAAAAATACTAATCAAAATATAGCCGAAAATTTTCCTCGGGTTTATAAAAAGCGACATGCAAAATTTGGTACCAATTGGTTCAGTAGTTTTTGAGTTTATCGCGAAACAGACAACAGACATTGACTTTTATATATAAGAAGATTAATAATTGTAAAAATATATGAAAATTTTGTATGTATGCCCGAAAGGTTTTCTATCACAATCTGACATTTGTAAAAGCTTCAATCTATGAAAATTATCACCAATAAAAATTGCTGCAGAAAGTGAGAGAATGGAATTGTCGAAAAGTCCATGCAAGTATTCCAGAGGAAGCAAACCTAGAAAGCAAGACATTATCAGATTATTCGTAGGCTGGGCCAGATATTTATGAGACTACCCTGGTCTTTGATCGACCAAACCTTTGGAGCAAAACTCTACAACGTACACCAGCTACGCCAACAATGGAGCAGGCAACAATTGACATGTTCCCATAATTCCATTAGCGTTGGGGTGTCGGGTGAAATGACACCGACCAAGGTGTTGGACGTATCATATTCGTATAGGCCTCTTAATTATTTAAAAAACTTTCTAAAATTCCATTAACAGCAAGATAATGTTTGAAGATATGTTCTTCTATGTTATTAATATGAATTTCCAAAGGTTAGGCAAACAAATCTACAGCAATTTAGAATTATCAATTTCAAAATGCGGATCCAATATATCAAGGTAACTTCTAGAGACACTCGTTCGCATTCCATTCTAAGTAAAAGTCCCGATGGAAGCTTGGGTCCAGATTGGTGGTGCATATAGCAATGTAAACAATACTATCGAGTCAAATTTTGAGAGCAGTTGTGAATGTTTTCTTAGTCGATCTAGTCAGCTTCTCTCAAGTTATATATAGCATTTATATTATAGCAGCTTGTAATTTATATAATTCGAGAAGTATGACTAGTTGTGTGTGAGTGGGCAATACAAACAGATAGACTTGGTTGAGGCTGTAATCTCTAAAACCTTTGTCAGGTTGATCCAGACAACCTTCATTTCAGGTCACCATTATTTACGATTTGTTTTAGTTATATGTAAAGTCTACTCCACGCTGACGAGCGCCAACAGCGCGAAACGCGTTCGTGGATGACTTTTCTTGATTTATCAAGAAATTGGATTGGCCAAATATCACGGAGCAAGCTAAATAAACGTTTAGTTTATTCTTGCTCCACTAGATGGCGCTCTGCCATCTAAAAAAGCACATGTGCTCGTGGTCAGGAGATGCCTTCTTTATTTTTAATATCAACACCTGACCCACTTATCTTTTATTTTTTCTATTGTTTTTTCATATATATATATATATATATATATATGTGAGTAGAGAAAAAAATTCAAAATTCCAAAGTTCGGCAAATAAATTCCTGATTAGGCAGAACCATCAAAAATCGAAACCAAATCGCATTTAAAAACCTTGCAGCGCTCCCTGACTACAGTAGGGTTGAGGAAGCGGCTGCTTTATCCCAAAACTCGGCTAGAGAGAGTTGGCGTCATGTAATATAATTCTGAGAGAGAGAGAGGACTACCCTTTACAAATGTATACAGTTTTATCTTCTCTCTTTCCAATATTCAGAGCCAATTAGATAAGAGTTGTAAGGGTGAAATACAACCAGGGAAAGAGTATTCCTTAATGGCGCATCTGTTATATAAGGAATTTAAACTATTTTTGACGCAATCTTTTTCAAATATAACAATTTCCTTATCTTACTGCGATAGTAAAATAATGGGAAGGCCCCTGGATCATCAGTGATGAAAGCTCCCAGCGGTTTTGCCAGTTTAATCTACCATACCGCTGTAATATTGCAGTTGGCTGTATTATACCGATATTGTAACTAAACTCTTGGAAAGGATATGTTCAATGAACTATGGACTATATTTGAATCGAAGAAACATCATCGCCGAAAATTGCTTAAAGATTCATTTCTCATTCAGGTCTGATTTCCACCAACAATCCCTCTATTTTATGGCCATTTATTTGAAATGGTTTTTAGGTTTTAGTCGCGAATAGGTTTTACATATTACTTATTAATGTAATTACATAATTACCCTATAGTCGGGGGAGTATATTCTAGATCGCTTTTTTTAGACAGAGTGAATCACTGTCAGGGGGTGGGAATTGTGCCGGTTTCTGAAACCTTTATTTGATTATATTATTTAAAAAGCCGATATTATTATTATGGTATTGCCCTTATTTCTTCATTAAGTATATTATGAGCTACGGTGTTTTATTTCCTTCAAGCCTAGATATTTCAACAGCAATTTGTGATTTATCCATCCATTTCGGGTCATGATTTGAATGAAAGAGAGTTGGGATCAATTCTATAGTTGTTCAGAGGAAGGTAATTCAATAATACCGTTCTGTAATTGATACCTGTTCCTCCCAGGTGTCTGAAAGTCGCGTTCTCATAGAATTCAGAGCAATCCTGGACTGTGTTTATGCAGTGCTTATCCTAGCACAAAATATGTAATTAATAGATTTTACATACTATCTTCTCTATTTGATAATTTGATAAATATCCAATAAGTAAATGTTAACTTTTCTAAAGATCATACAGGGGGATCCAAAAGTCTTGCACAATTTTAAAAACCAATAACTCCGCGAATATTTGCGCTAGAGAAATGCGGTAAAGACCATTGTGTTCAGGATACAATGGGATTTTTATGGCAATTAATGAAAAATTCGAAATTGAATTTAGTTACAATTTTATTTGCTAGATGGCGCTCTACCAGAATCAGAAATTCAGCGGCCAAATTATTTGATAAATTGAAAATTTTAACTGTTCGACAAGTATTTTTCTTTTTGAATACCAGGAAAGAACCCTAATAATATCAAATGATAAATTAATAAAACACCATTTCGCCAAAAAAATGAGAACTGGTTGACGAATTTTAAATGCAATCTGAGATATGTAAAATAGGTATATGCAAATTAAAACATGTAGCAAAAAAATATATATTTTAGATGCGGTTTGCTGGTATCCTCTCAGCGATTTAAATTTCGAAGATAATAAATTTATATATTTTTTTAAATTCAACTCTCTCTCAGTATCGATTATATTTATTTTAATTCATTTAAAAAATATTTATCTATCTCTGATTATTTATTTTACTCTGGAATGCCGTCACTACAGGATAGAGCACTCTTGGTGAAATGTTTTTTATTGAAATTCAGAATCTGCCATTGAAGCTTTATCAGCGTTTCGTACCTTTAAAGGTATTCGAAGCGGTAAAGGATCCATGAGTTGCTACTCAATGAGGCGAATGATTAAAAATTTTGAGAAGACTGGATCTCTCTGGAAGCAAAACCTTTGAATGGAAGACCATCGACAAGTCATTGGCTGTTACGGTTTCGCAGAATGTTGAAGCTATTGAAACGTTATCCACGTATGGAGAAGTAAGTCTCAACAATTATCTCGACAAACGGGGGGATTTCGTATGAAACAGTTTGGAGAGCACACACATTAAGAATTTTTCTTAAAAAATACCCATTCAAATTCAAAGATTTCACGAGCCGAAAGTCGGTGATTTTGAAAAGCGTCAATAATTCGCTGCATGGGTTTTCCGGCAAATTGATATTGATGAAAACTGGCTGTCAAATATTCTGTGGACAGATGATGCTCACTTTTCTCTAAACGGAGAAGTTAAGATTCAAAACAGCCGCATTTGGGCAACAGAAAACCCTAGGAATATCACAGAAATGCCACTTCATCAGCCCAGAGTTACAGTTTTGTGTGGGTTCACATCTTATTTTAATATTGGGCCATTTTTCTTTGAAGAAATCAATGGAAGAACTTTTAAACCCGTTTCTGTAACTGGTGAACGTGATGTTCAACTTATGAGAGAAAAGGTTATTCCCATATTGCAGGACAGACAAGCACTAAGCGAAATAACATTCATGCAATATGGAGGACCTCCTCATTCTCCCGCGGTGCCGAACAATTGTTCTAGGATACGTTCTGTGTAGATCGTGGGATAAGACGTCACTTTATACACCAGTGGCCTCCAAGATCACCAGACTTGACGCCTTGCGATTTTTGGCTATGGGGGTACATTAAGTCGCGTGTTTATCGATGCCGGCCTACCACATTGGCCATGTTGGCTTCTGTCAGATGGCAGGTTTTATAAATTTCAACAGAAATATTATTTAATGCTGTCCATTCTGTTATCTATCCTCTGCAGGCGGTGTTTGTGGAGGAAGGGCGCCACATTGAGCAAGGATTGTGATACAAGAGAGAAGGCAGTTACCTCATGTGTTATATAAGCTGCCATGTATTATATTATCTACCAATATTTTGCAGCTCTTTGTGTTGGGTTATGGGGATAATAAATTCTGTCCTCACATCTTGACTCTTTTTTTTTTTTTTGTGAACAGTAATTATTTTGTTTGTCATTTGCTCACATCTTTTATTATGTCGTGCAGACCAAAGTGTTATAACTTCTTGAACAACACTGGTACACACAATTTTACCCCTTATGTTTATCGCTTTTCGCTCATTAGAAGAAATAGCATAAGGAATATTCTATGTACCCCCCCCCCCCCCCCAACTTTAGAAATTTTGCGCAAAAAAATAATGCAAAATTATTTTACAAGCACGTTATTCAACGCGAAAGGTCGGTTTAAAAATGATTTTTATTTGAGGGGATACATTTTAAAAATTGTGTACAGTATAATAAACAATGATAACATTTGACAAGCCAATAGGATATTTGGAATAAAGTACGACAAATATATTTTATCACTCCCCTCTATATTTCATTTGTTGGATCATGACAAATATCCCGTTATATAGTCAAGGGTCGCCAATCAGTCAAGAAACTACACATTCCTTATAGCAAGAAATCCTATTAGTAGTGCCATCATAATTTTTGGTATCATAATAACATTTCAAAAATCGTGTATTGATTTCAGCTGTGTTTTTCAAACATTCAATCTATTTCACAAAACTCCATCGAAAATATAAATATTTTTTGCTACATGTGTTAATTTGTATTTACCTATTTTACATATCTCGGATTGCATTTTAAAATTATCATCCAATTCTTCTACTTTTGGCGAAATGGTGTTTTATTAATTTATCATTTGATATTATTTGGGTTCTTTCCTGGTATTCAAAAAGGAAAAAAACGTGTCGATCAGTTATATTTTTTTAATTTATCAAACAATTCGGCCGCTGAATCTCTGATTCTGGTAGAGCGCCATCTAGCGAATAAAATTGTAACTAAAAGCAATTTCGAATTTTTCATTATTTTCCATAAAAATTCCCATTGCATTCTGAACATAATGGTGTTTACCGCATTGCTCTAGCGCAAATTTTCCCGGAGTTATTAATTTTTAAAGTTGTGCAAGACTTTTGGATCACCCTGTTCACACTCCTGTAGAAGGGTGAAAACAGCCAGAAAGCTAGAGTAGTGATAAAATTATTCTAAAGAAATTTATCCTTTAGCGATATTTGTTTGCCAAATATATATCATACCATATATATGATACCAATTCTAATACACGGAATCCTCTTTATGGGGTAAAGATCAAATAACAATTTTGTGTTTGTAAAATGTGGCTAGATACCGGGTTTAGAATTAATTATTGGTAAGATTGAAGTAAATTGCTAGAGATGCAATCACATTGAAGTAAATATGTCTTAATATTATCATGCTTTCAATAATACAAAATAGATTTTAAAATCTTTAAATAAAAATGCATATGTTGGATCAATAAAATTATTTATTTTACCAATATTTCAGTTGGCTGAACGCCAACCTTTATCAAGGTATTATAACATTATAACATACAAGGTATTATAACACACCTTGATAAAGGATGGCGTTCAGCCAACTGTTATATTAGTAAAAATAAATGATTTTTCGATCCAATATATTCCTTTTTATATAAAGATTTATTTATGGATTTCTCTATTTTTTTTTTCAAAAAATTTAAAATATTAATAAATTATTTTCAAAAAATATTTGCAAATTGTCTATATCTCTATATATTTATATATTGAAAAAGAAGGTTATAAAGGTCTCTCACACGTATATGAATTTATATATATGTAAATATATATGAGTTTATTAACAAAGGGTCATTTTGTATATATAGATATTTTGATAACACAAAGCAATAACGCGCCATCTATACATATAAAATAAAAGGATTTAAAAGCGCGAATGTTTCTTTTATACATAAAACGAACTTCTACTGTCCTTACTGCGATGAAAAAAATATATTGGGAGGGCTTGGCTCATCAGTGGTGAACCCTCCCAGCGGTTTCGCCAATTTAATCCACCAGACCGCTTCTCAGAGCTCTAATACTGTATTGGATCATTCTGCTTTTATATGCTACACTGAAGGATGGAATCTTAGAAATGATTTTCAAGTAAACTATGGACATAAGCTTATAGGACAGTAGAATTACATTCAAATATTTGCTTCGAGCAATGCTCTTCAGCAAACTATAAAGACAAGGCCAGTTAGGAATAAGTTAACACAAAGCAATAACGCGCCATCTATACATATAAAATAAAAAGATTTAAAAGCGCGAATGTTTCTTTTATACATAAAAGTAAGGACAGTAGAAGTTCGTTTCATGTATAAAATAAACATTCGCGCTTTTAAATCCTTTTATTTTATATAGATATTTTGTATTCTTCTAATATTTCATGTGAGACTTAGCCTAGAGAGGTAATATTTGTTATGAAAGACTATTTTGTTTCCCGGGGAAATTTGGCACATATCTGCGGAATATTTGAAAATATTTTGACCCAGATGAGCCTTTATTTATAAATGGATTGTGAGGGAGTCGGTTTGCACTAAACCGTTGATGTTCCACCTATACGACCCGGGGTCGAATCCTTCATTTGGCATTTTTCTGATTAAAAAAAAAACTTCAAAGTCCAACCACACCAGCGATTGCAAGTAACTAAACGAGGCTTGCAAATGTTATACTGGTTTTCACCTGTGTATACATGTGGTGCAGTTACAAAAAAAGCAGTCGCTTACAACCCTAACCGTGATTATCATGGCCTGTACATGTACTGAGGACAATTTAGAAAAGCAAGTAAAATTGTTGTTATATGTATACATTTGTAGATGATATTTATATGACCATACCTGGCAATCCTAGTCTCCTCATCTTAACTTCCAATGGCTGTGTCAAGATGTTAAGGCAAGTCCCACTTATTGTACTCCTTCTGTTAATTGTGACGTACAATAAAACGATAATTTTTGCTGCAATCTTACGAACTCACGTGTTTATCTTTGTGGCATCCTGACATTAGACAAAGAACACGAACAGCGTCGGGTTAGACGTAACAATATGTATGTATTTTATACGCTTTGCACGCCCATAGCATGATTTGGCATAACTTTGTTTCATGTTGATTTTAATTTTAAACGGCAATAATACCAATATTTAGTTATTTTATGTTCTTACTATTCTTTATCGCAAACTTTCACGTGCACATTCACTAGTTTATTATAAATATTTAAAATAATACATTTCAAATTTGATCATCAGCAGAATATTCTGATTTTATTACGATTCAAAAACGTTCTATCGCTCTCTCTCTCGGCCGTGCGGCCACGCGGCGCGCGAGCTACGCGTTTTTTGGATCTGAGATGGAGAATGTGGAGTTGAGTAACCCCTTTAAGGTATTGGCTGAAAGCCAAGAGAATGGGCTGCAAGCTCATGCCAACCTCACTAAAATCGGCCAAGCCTCCGCCGATAAATCATTTATAGAACCTGAAATGCCTGAAAGTCATTCAGATTCAACAAATGACAAAAATGCAAATACTAAGCCGGCGGCGGACGGCGAACATGCAAATTCTTGCCGTAATTGGGCTGATTGCCCGGAACAAGTCGACCAGCTTCCCGAGATCGAAGATATGATTTTTCCCACAGTTGGAGGCTCAAAAAAGAGGCCACACGATCCTGACCACGCCAACTCCGGAACGAAAAAGGGCTGCGTACAGGCACCGAGAATACCTCCAAACACCAGCAGGCCACGAGCCACGCAAAGGCCCAGCAAAGTGCACGAATGCCAGACCACCAGGCAGAAGCAGGCGACCTTCCGAACAAGGTCGGCAGTGGGGCATGCGGACCAATGTGTCTACCTGGAGTTCTGCCCAGATTTCACCCAGGAGCAGTATTTCCGGGCATTGGAAGCCGAGCTGGGCAAGGGCACCGTCTACCAGCTGACGAAGATGGAGGGGCAAATCCTGGTCGGCCTCTCCGGTGTCCAGCAAGCCGACAAGCTCGTGGAAGATGGGCTGGAGATCGAGGACGCCCTCCTGCGAGCAACCCCACTAAAAAAGCGGGCAGAACGGATCGTGATCGGCAACGTTCCGTTCTTCGTTGAAAACGTGGACCTCGTGGCAGCCCTGTGGCCCTACGGACAGATAAGATCCATCCTCCAGAAAATGATGGAGCTGGGCGAGTCATACTGGGCTGACGCACGGCGTGAGGCGTTCATCACTCTTCGAGACGGTGTGAAGCTCTCACACATCCCAGCCCGTCTCGAAATAAAATCCAAAGGAGTGACTAGCCACGTGTACGTGACGTATGGCATCAAGTTTACCTTATGCTATAAGCACGGGCACAAACGTGCCAACTGCCCCCGGAAGACTGGCGTCCAAGAAGCTAACTTGCTTCTACACGTAGATCCCCCCGCTGGTTCAAATAAGGCCGGAGGAAGGCAGCCCTCCTCCTCGAACGCCATGCCTGCACCAGTACCAACGCCAGCCGCAGGTTCAACAACGACAGCTGCTCCAATCCCAGATGCATCATCAGCACCACCCGCAGCACCAACAACTCCAGCTGCATTATCAGCCCCACCTGCAGCTCCTTCACCTACTCCAGAGACCCTACCTACTGCTTCTGTGGACCCAGTCCCTCCTACATCAAAGCAGTCCCGTGGTGGCGCTCGGAAGACGCAGAAAAAAGCCCAACGTGACTCAGACGCAGCTCAACGAACTCCTTGAGCGCATCTTCAGCAACATCTTGGACTACCCTGGGCTTGAAGGGCTTGAAAGAGGTGAAGTCTTGGAGGCGCTAGCCTCAGTCCCCGGTCTGAAGAGCCTGAAAAACAAGATCGGGAGCGAGCAGAAGACCGCGCTCAACAATACTGCCCAGGAGCTGATCGACGCCCTGCCCGACTCCAAATGCGCTCTTTACAAGCGCCTTTCGTACGTTCGTGCCCAGACGAGGAGCGCCCAATGAGCTTCCGTCTGGCATCCATCAACGCCCGCGGGCTCGCCGCTCGCGAGAGGAGCATTGAGCTCTGCCACTTCCTGCGTCAACATCGCGTAGACGTCGCCTCCATCCAGGAGTCCAACGCCTCGTCGCTGGACGCCATACAACATCTGTGTCTGGGCTAAAGCGCCGTCATCGTGCCCCCCGCAGCCCTCAGAGGTTCGGGCCTCACCTGCCTCTTCGCCCCGGGGGTTGCTGTCCTACGGCAGCGCGTCCTGTGGCCGGGCAATTTCTCAATCGTCTCCATCGACGTCCGCGGCCAGGTGTGCGCGTGATCAACTGCCACCTATCACACATTCCTCGCGAGCGGCTTGAGCAGCTGGAGTCCATCACGGCAGCCGCGATCCAGGAGGACGCCAGGGTGGCGGGCGACCTCAACATCGACGAGCAGAGCACGAGCGGCACAACATCCGACTCGGTGGAGGCCCTCATGGAGCTGATGGATCAGACAGCCCTTGTCGATGTGGCTACCGTCTTTGACGCTGAACACCTTCCAACCAGAGTGGCCTACTGCGGGATATGGGTGGACGCCGCTCGACTGGATAGATTTCTCATGGAAAGAGTGACACTGTAAAAGACCATCTACTACAGACTATCTGACCATCGAGCTGTCCTTATCCAGATAGGCTCGTCTCCTTCCCCTCGCCTGCCCTACGTGGCCGCCATGCTTCCTTCGGCGCTGGTTGATGAACATCTGCGGGCAACAATAGCGAGAACATCCGAATATATCGCGGACATGACCAGGGAAGATCTCTGGAGAAGCTGGTCCAAGATCAAGACCGAACTCCTGGCGGGGGTGAGATCCCTCCACGTCCCACGTGTAGCCGACGACGATCACATTGCGCGCGCCAGGCGGTTTCTAAAGGCCAGACTGGAGGCAGCGTCGTCAGCCGCCGATTGCTGCCAGACCTCGGACGTGCGCTCCGCCGCCGTGTAGCAACCATCGTCAGGGACGAAGAGGCCGAGATTATGGGGGACCAGGAGCTACGTTCTAGGGCGCTCTCATTCTTTAGGCACCGCTTCGCTCACTACCCAGCCGAACCTGCCGAGGTAGACAACTTCATCGCGGGAACCACCACCCTCATCATCCTCGAAGAAGACGATCCTCTACACCGGTCAGACATTTCCAGGGAGGAAATCGCTGCAGCCATCCGCATGCTTCCCATTGAAAAGGCCCCGGGATGGGACGGCTTGCCTTTCGAGCTCCTCTCTGCATATGAAGATTTATTCTCGGCTCTTCTGTGGTGGGTGCTCGGAGCTTCCTTGATGCGCGGCGCCCTGCCATCATCTACAGACCGTGGCTCCATTAGCCTGGTCCCTAAGGCCCGTAGTGGTCCTGGTCTAACTGGCTTCAGCCCCATCACCCTGCCCTTTACAGATTACAGGGTCCTCGCTGCCATCCTTCTACAGCGTATCAGGCTCCACCTCCCTACACTGGCGATTGACTGCCAGACCTACGCTATCCCGGGGAGGTCTCCTTCCTGGAACATCGCTCGGGTCACGGACGAGGTCGAGAGAGCAATTGCGGGAAAGTTGCCGCTGGCGGTCGTATCAGTGGACCTGGAGTCCGCCTTTGACTCCCTGGACAGAGGATTCCTGCTGTCGCTCCTGGTCTCCTTGGGCCTGCCAGCCTTCATAAGGTGGATTCAGCTCCTTTACGCCGAGGCAAACGCGGCCGTCCGGATTGGAGATCACCACACTGCCGCCTTCCCACTTCTAAACGGCGTGAGACAAGGCTGCGCCGTAAGCGCCGCGCTGTTCAGCCTCGCTACCACTCCGCTCCTGCGTCGCCTCCAGAGTGCCCTCAGCGAGGGCAACATCATCGCCTACGCCGACGACATCGTGCTGATGGTCCGCCGTGAGGAACACTTTGGTGAGGTGGCCTCCATCTTCCAGGGTTTCCAGCGCGCCTCCGGGATCCGGGTGAACTTCAGGAAGAGCTTGGGCCTCTGGTGCGGCGCCTGGCGTGCCCGCGTCGACTCTCCCCTAGAAATTTCCTGAACTGACACCAGTTTGAGGATACTGGCTGTGACATCCGGCCCAGAGCGTCAGCCGCCATGCAGGAAGGACATCTCCTGGATCTATTTAACGCGGCCTTCCGAAGATGGGCTCACTTCACCCGCGGTCTCTCCCTCGTCAGTCGGGCCAGAGCCGCCAACTGCTTGGTGCTCTCCACCTTCATGCACCACCTCCACGGATACATTGAAGCCGACTTCTCCATCTCCAAGCTGCAGGCCCATCTGGTGCGGTTTGTTTGGGGTTCCGATCGCACCGCTTGGTTGCCGGCTAGCCTTCTAACTAAACCCGCCTCCCTGGGTGCTTTGGCCTTCTTGACCTCGGCACGCAGATGCGGTTGGCGTGCATCAAGGAAGTGAGGATTTCGTTGCGCGGAGGCTTAATCGCTTACTCTTGGCTCTCCGAAAGTGGTGCCTGGCTGACTCCTATTCCCGCCCGTGACCTGGCTACCAGCTCGACGTGGACGGCTGCTCGGAGTCTGGGAAGCCGCCTCGGAGATCCTGGCCCTGAACCACAGGGTACTGCCGCAGAACCAGCTTCTAGACCTCACCATCATGGGAGGCTGCAGGTTTCTCCGTTCCCCCGATCTCCTCGCAGTGGGTGGAAGCGCGAGTTGGGGACCTCATCGGCCATGGGTCCCCCCTTTTTCGCGTCACGCGCGCTGCCCTCGCGGACGAAGCTGCTCTGTCACAGTTCACCAGACGACTCCTGGAAGAAACCTGCCGCGGATCCTACCAGGTCAACGGTGTCGGCGAGGCTATCGTGCTTCGCGGAACGGCTACACCCTCCCAGCGACTGACCACCCGCACTGCCCGCTGCATGTTAGAGCGCCCACGCCTGGCTGCTCTACCCATCTTCCATCTCCTGAGCCGATGGCAGCCCCACGTCGACCTGCCCGTCACCATCGCCTGGTCATCGCTTCGAAGGTGTTCTTTCTCCGGGCACAATGCCGACGTAGCGGTACGACTTGCCCTTCTCCATCGAGCACATCCGGCCTCAGCCCGGGAGTCCTGCGTCGCCTGTGGGTCCGGAGACCTGTCACTGGCCCACCGCTACTGGTCCTGTAGGCGGATCAGGCCAGTCATCGTGGAGGCCTTCACCATCATCCAGCGGCCCCCTGACCTGCAAAGCTGGATCTTCGGGCACGATCTGGAAGACGACGCTCTGGCCATCCTCGCGTCTGCAAAGGCGCGGATATATAGGCACTTCCTGGCCCCGGAGTTGCGGGGGTCCGAGAAGAACCCCTCCTGGTCTGGAGGAGGACCCTATCAAGATGGTGAAGCTCTCCTCGCTCATAAATCATTGTAAATATTCCCATTATTCTTCCTTCGTTTTGTAAAACCTAATTGACAGGATGTCAATAAAAGTGTTCAAATGTCAATGTCTCTCTCTCTCATTTTTTTTTTCTCTTTTGAAAGGTAGGAGTAGCGGTGGCAGGAGCGAAGGTCGTAAAAGACGGGGAGAAGAGCGAGGGATAATACACAGCGATACAACTGTACTACAAGGTGACAAGGCATTGGACGGGTTCTGATAGGTGACTGGGTTGTTTCTTCTGTTCGTGTCTCTATAAGTATTATCTCAACATTGAACTGAGAGCTCCTGTCCTTGTCTAGAGGAGGACAAGATGGAACCTTCCTGACAACAGTTTTAATATTTAATCACCAAATTGTAAATAAATAATCACATTTACCTTTGTTTAATTTAAGTTTTGTAACAACAGACTAAGAGTGTCCACTCGCTCTCCAGGAATTTCTACACTACTCTCATAATTGGAGAATATAAAATGTCAATTAAAAAAAAAAATAAAAGTGCTAACACCACCGTATTTGAAATCTACTGATAAGGTAGTAATGCTTTTGGCAAGTATGATCTCCAATGGCAGTTAACTTTGTCTCAATGTTGCTTGGATCTCTTCATTTCATTCAGTATCAACAAACATAATCTTCTATGAGAAAAATTAGTACAAATATGACATTGTACTGGAATAAGGTTCATAAATTAAGTTATTATTCTTAATAATCTTCTATATTAGGGCGTGATTTTTCCCCTTAAGATCTTGGAGTGTTATAAACTCTCTCATCCTTATCTATATTAATAAAATGGAAATTTCATAAGTGGTGTTCGCTAAAAACTTTCGTTACAATGCATCAATTTCGACCAAATTTTCAACATTTATGTAAAACGAGATGGAGCAGGTTTTGCTTAACATCAAAATATTTTTCCTAACATTAACATGCGTAACTTCGCTGTTATCGATTAAATACAAAAAAAAATCAACAGAGTTAATTTTATTTATATAAAATACAAAATTAAATTTCAACAGAGTTAATTTTTTTACATACTAGCTAATAATCTCAATCTAAAAAAATATTCAAAACAAGCAATTTTAAGATAACACCATATGTAAAACAGTCGGCCAAGAAAACAACTTCCCTCGAGTAAAACCCGGGCGGAGCCGGGTACACCCGCTAGTAATATATATAATTGGACCTTTTACAGGTAGTATGTATACACGCATAGAAAATTTAAAAACATTTGATGATGATGCGAATAGAAGATAGAGAAATGGAAAATGATCGGCAAATACTTTCACCAAACTATAATGGTTGTGGTTCACGTAGGTCCCACAATTTATAAGGAAAACACAACTCATTCCTTCAACAACTAACTACGGCTGCAGGGTCCGAGGCAGGAGAGTACTAGAGTGATCGAGGAGGACCTGACTCCAATCACCGAGTCCAAGCTGGAGCAGCTGACGTCGGACCTGGCGGCGTTCGTGCTGGGCCCTGCGCCCGGGACAACGGTGAAGTGCCGCGTTGTCCGAGCTCGCAGCTGCTGCAAGCTCTACCTCGACTTGAACCGTCGCTCAGTGAGTCTGGCTGACAACCTTCCTGTGTTCAGTAAATACTTGATGTTCACAAGATTTCAGAAAAGTTCTTTGCATATGAATGACATCCTTCTCAAAATACATTGTAGCTTGAATTTTCAGTGAAGATATAAATTGGAGTCATGTTTGAAAAAGGGCAGTGTACAAGGTGTGTCCAATAAATAATGAGACTGGTCAAAATTCCGCATCTATACATAATTTCCATCTCTTCTTCCATGATTTAAAACATTTAGAAAAGGCATCTTTCGGGATGTTTTTCAAGACTTTTTTCGAATCCGCTATGATGGACTCTCTAGTGTCAAATCTCCTTCCTTTCAGAGCCATTTTGAGTTTTGGAAAGAGAAAAAAATCATTTGGAGCTAAGTCTGGGGAATAGGGAGGTTGTTGAAGTATTTGGATGTCATGTTTAG
The DNA here is from genome assembly GCA_030710605.1 of Cordylochernes scorpioides. Classification (NCBI taxonomy): domain Eukaryota; kingdom Metazoa; phylum Arthropoda; class Arachnida; order Pseudoscorpiones; family Chernetidae; genus Cordylochernes; species Cordylochernes scorpioides. The sequence goes on from CP092877.1 coordinate 8,212,202, forward strand.
CCAAATAAGTCAGTACAGATGTAGCGGTGTGTGGTGGTGCATTATCATGATGGATAATCCAATTTTTGCAACTCCACATTTCACTTCTTTTCAGACGAATTGATTCACGTACACGTCTCATAATACTTAAATAAGACTCCATATTTTGATTGTTTGACCTTCCTCTAGATATTCATAATGCACAATTCCCTTTATGTCAAAGAACGTGACCAATAAGACTTTTTTTTTACTTTCAAAGTCGGGATTTCTTCGTTCTTGGTTCATCTTTTCCTTTCCACTCCATGGATTGGCGTTTTGTTTCCGGGTCATACCCGTAAACCAATGTCTCGTCTCCAGTTATTACTTTTCCCTTTCAATTAGGGTTTTCTTCCACCATTTCAAGCATTTTTTGGCAAATCCATTACAAATTAGAAGTTGTTATGCAAGGCGTTCTTTTTACAAGCTTACAATTTATCGACTGCACGCGCAATCACGTGATGTGATATACCGCAGTGTAGCTGAAGCTTTCTATTTTTAAATAGATTTTTTAAAAAAATTATCATTTCATTTTTTCTTTGTTTTGACCGGTCTCATTTTTATTGGACACACCCTGTATATGTAATTTAGAAACAGAATTACTAATTTTTTATCAACGTGTTTGCGGGGCGTAAATGTGATTTGAATTGTTGGTAAAAATATAATTTAAAACAACAAAAGATATTTTTTCTCTAGTAAATATCATTTCTAAAATATTCTATGAATGATAATTTTGGCTATTTGATTATGTGACCTACCATGATTTGGGAAGAAATCATCTTTTACGAAAGAGGTGCGTGACTCTTCAAATATGGATAAAACTTCCTGTTTCTGAAGATTTACTTTGTTAAATATACTCCGATATTGTAAATGAACATTTTCTGATCCCTCAAATGTTCTAGTGACTCCTATGTAAATCCAGACATCTGCAGTGCGAGTGCTGTCCAGGTCCTGCTGCTGAGTGCCAAGCGGAGATTCCTGGGGACTCGAGCCACCTTTGTCGTCCAGTGTCGCAAAGAGATTGTCGCCCGCCTCTAGTAAGGGCTCTTGTTAACGATGATGGATGAAATTGTCATTATGGTCATGTTTATTGATTATAATAGTTTTTTGCTTGTAATCCCAAGGAGGTTTTAAATAGGAACCTGAATATTAGAACTCGTTTGAGGTCGTAAACAATCGCTGAAATAATCAATTCGCAACAGTTTTCGACTTCGTGCCACACATATAATTGAAAAAGAAATATTCAAATTTGTTCATTCCCAGCCACACCAATCAATGCAACTCTCACAAATAAATTAAAATTTGATCATTAAGAAAATACAACTTTGTCTTTGCCCTAAACAAGTTAGCTTTGGATCAATATAATTCTTCTCCCCAGGGAACAACCACCTCCCTCCACAATATTTACTTTATGGGGAAATTTGTAACGATTTATCTATTCAACACTAACCCTTATTTCCCATCAGAGACGGCTCGAAATATTGCAATGAAAACGACAAAATTACAACATAACAAAGTTTTCTACGATAAATATCTTTCAGATTTCAACAAAGGCGATAAATTTATTGTTAAATAATACTATCACCCTAATGTAGGAAGACTTTTATATCTCCCAGACCCGTACAGTTTCAAAGACCGGTAATCCTCAACGTGTGGAAATAGATAAACCTACCGACTAACAGGTCAACATTCCCAAATAATTCATATTGAAGCATTTAAAACAACTGTTGTATATATATATATATATATATTGTCGCGGAGATAAATAAAGCAAGGGCAAATTTGGGAATAAATAATTTATTTCAAGGGGTATTTATAGGGGAAGAGAGGGAGTACAACTTACCCCAAGTTAAAGCTAATCCTGAATGAACGGCGTTAGCCACCGTCCCGTTTTCCTTATTTACAGATCAGCTTCCCAGAAGCCCCCACACCTGTGGTCCCCCCCCCCCCCCCCGGGGTTCAGGGATGATTGACAGTTGTCCCATCTGGATGGAGCTACTTGACATTACTCACTCTTTAGAAAAACAGCGACCCGCTGATTAGCTTGTCTCAGCCCTTGTTCTGGAAGGAAACTATCACGGCCTGTGTTCCCTAGCAGAATAGAATGTTGTTCTTCAGGGTCCAGGTAGGGCTTCATCCGAATGACATGAACGATATCCTTGGATTTCCGTGATCGGGGAGACGGGTCCACGGGCTCTACTTCATACGTAACTTCTGAAAGCTTCTTGGTCAACTTGTAGGGACCGAAGTATCTCTTCAGTAGCTTTTCTGAGAGCCCTACTTTTCGGATGGGAGTAAAAACCCACACAAGATCATCCTTCTGGTAATAGACTGGAGTATGTTTCTGGTCGTAAAGTCTACGGTCTTTCGCCTGTGATTGTAGAAGGCGTGATCGGGAGAGTTGACGCGCTTCCTCAGCTCTGGTCACAAGTTCTCCAACGTAGTCGTCAGAGATATCATCTGGTAGGTAGGGTAGTACGGCATCGATGTAGGTCTCGGCCTCGCGGGCGTGGACAAGAAAGAATGGAGTGTAGCCGGTCGCCTCCTGTTTAGCAGTGTTGTAAGCAAAAGTTACTTAGGGTAAAACTTGGTCCCAGTACTTCTGCTCGACACCTGTGTACATGGACAACATGTCTCCCAGAGTTTTGTTGAACCTTTCAGTTAGGCCGTTGGTCTGGGGATGGTAGGCCGTTGTAAATCTGTGCACAATTCCGCACAGATTATTGATCTCTTTTATTACTTGAGAAATGAAATTTCTTCCGCGATCTGTTATCATTTCTCTCTAGGAGCTCCATGCTTCAAGATAACATCTTCAACCAGGAACTTAGCTGTTTCGATTGCTCCTCCGTCTGGGATCGCTTTCGTTATGGCATACCTTGTCATATAATCGGTGCGCACAATGATCCAACGGTTTCCATCTTTAGAAACTGGAAATCTTTCAAGGAGATCGACCCCGACCTTATGGAATGGGTTTTCTACAGGTGGTATGGATACAAGTTGTCCAGCCGGACGTCGAGGTAATTTCTTCCTTCGTTGACACTCCCGACAATGGCTTACATATTGGCGAACAGTTCTATAAAGGCCAGGCCAATAGAATCGTTTCTTCACTTTGTCATACGTTCGGGCGAAACCCAAATGCCCAGCTGTAGGAGCGTCATGTAAATCTGCCATAACTTCCGATCTTAAGTGTTTAGGAATCATCATAAGCCAGGGTCTTCCAGTTGTGCTATAGTTTTTATTGTATAAGATGCCGTCGATAATGCTGAATTCCTTTCTGGTGTAGCCCGAGTTTAAATTATCGATTATTTTAGCTAAATCCGGGTCTTTAGTCTGCTCTATATCGACGTTGGTTAGTGACATCACAGCACTTGGTTGATCGTTCTCAAGCGGGCTCCTTGACAGACAATCGGCATCCTTATGTTTGCGTCCGCTCTTGTAGATAACGGTCACGTCAAATTCTTGCAACTTCAGCGCCCATCTTGCCAGACGGCCAAAAGTATCTTTCTGTCCTACCAACCAACATAGAGAATGATGGTCAGTGACAGCCGTGAATGGTCGACCGAACAAATATGGAGGGAATTTGCTAATAGACCAGACTACAGCAATGCATTCTTTTTCTGTTGTAGAATAGTTATGTTCAGCCTTTGTCAAGCTTCTAGATGCATAAGCTATAGGCCGCTCCTTTCCACCTTGTATTTGTAGAAGAACAGCTCCAATATCATGTCCGCTTGCATCCGTGTGTAGATGGGTATCAGCGGATTCATCAAAGTGTCCCAAGACAGGCTCTGAAATTAGAGCTGTGTTAAGGACTTCAAACGCTTTCTCTTGAGCTGCATCCCAATAGAATTGTTTTTCGGTCTTCAGTAGGTTATGCAAAGATCTAGCTTTGTCAGCAAAATTTTCAATAAATCATCGGTAATAGGAACATAATCCAAGAAAGCTTCTCAGTTCAGAGATATTCTTTGGCCTTGGGAAATTTAGAGACGGCTTCAACTTTATCTGTATCTGGATGAATTCCGTTGGCGTGAACAAGGTGTCCTAAAATCTTTATCCTCCTTGATCCAAAAAGAAACTTTTTGTGGTTCAAGCTTAGTCCAGCTTTATGGATGCACCTTAATACAAGTTGTAGACGACGTATATGTTCCTCAAAGGTAGGTGCGTAAACCACGATGTCGTCCAGGTAGCAAAGGCACATGTTCCATTTAAGACTGCCCAGAACACTATCTATCATCCTTTCAAACGTTGCTGGAGCGTTGCATAGACCGAAAGGCATTACTCGGAATTCATACAGCCCATCTGGAGTGATGAAGACAGTTTTCTCCCTGTCTTTTTCGTCCACTTCAATCTGCCAATACCCGGACCGAAGATCCATCGTGGAGAAGTAACTAGAGCCAGCTAAACTGTCCAAGGCATCGTCAATGCGTGGCAGCGGGTAAACATCTTTTTTTTGTTAGCTTATTTAATCGACGGTAATCAACGCAGAATCTCCAGTTCCCATCTTTCTTTCGAACTAGAATAACTGGAGATGACCAAGGACTTTCAGAGGGCTTCACGATGTGATTTTCAATCATCTTATTCACTTCATCTTGAATTAGTCGTCGTTCACTTGGTGCTACTCTATAGGGCCGCTGTTTGATAGGAGAGTGGTCTCCTGTGTTTATCTTGTGCTTCACAGTACTGGTGGGCTTAATAGGAGTACTCCCAAAGTCAAATATGTCAATAAACTCGTCAAGGCAAGAAACAAGCTGTAACCTTTGAATTTCAGACAGCCCTGGATCTAGAGTAAGGTTTATCTTCTGTGACCATTCACGTGACTTTAGCTGCGTTTCTTGTAACTCATCGCTGGATTCAATGAGACTGCAGATATTCCCATTCTCATAACTTTCCATCGTGCACATATTCATTCCTGATGGAATCAGTTGCGGCCAAGACGCTCCATTCGCCACCCAAATGCTACCTCGGCCGTGCCGAAATGTAACCAATGAGTTTGGTATAAGAACTTCCTTTCTTAATAATAAGTCCTTAGAAGTTGAGACTAAAACTTCTCTAACACCACATATTTCTTCGTTTATCACACTGATCTTCTTTATTGATTTAGGCGGGATGACGAAGTCGTCGGAAGCAAACAATCTCTGGTTTTCCTCCTCTCGAGATTCCAGGACGGAGGTTTCCCCGAGAAGGAGTTCATTTCTGCCACAATCAATGACGGCCTCGGTGGCCTTGAAGAAGTCCCATCCAAATATGATTTCATGGCTGCATTCCACCATAACAACGAATTCAAATGAGATATTCAGACCATTAACTTCTATGTTCAGGACACATTTTCCTAGGGTCTCTATTAAATTTTTGTTTGCGGCTTTAAGAATGGGACCTGGTCCTTTGAAGAGAGGTGTCTTTAGTTCGCGTCGAAATTTGTCTGAAATAACAGAAAAGTCGGCTCCTGAATCCACCAATGCTTTAATTTTGCGTCCATTTATTTCGACCATAACAAAATTTTCTTTTAAATAAGCGGCGATATACCCTGGAGGATTTTCCTCAATGGCGACCTCACCCCCGTTAGAAGCCGCTCCACTTAGTTTTCCACATTCTGAGGCTTGGGAGAACGGCTGAAACGACGGGCTGGCGACTGGGATTGTCTTCGGGCTGGCGACCTTGCGCGGCTTGGATGTGGGGAATAACTCCGGTAGAAGTACGTCGAGGTTTTGGGCGTTACATAGTCGTCGTCGGCGTCATATCTCGGGGGTCGACTCGAAAATCCAACATTTCTTCCTTCTCCGCCATTCCTTGTCCTGGCTTCAGCGAAGACCTGCCGTCGTTCCCTACAATAACGGACGACATGTCCGGGTCGTCCGCAGTGGAAGCAGATAGGTAGGTCGTCGTAGGTTCTCCAATGTTCCGTCTTCCTGGGTTGGGTTGGTCGGTCGATATTATAATAGGGCGTTCGTGGTTGTTGTTGTACCACGTTGACTTGTGGTCTGGTAGGTTGTAGAGCACGGCTGACCTCTTCCCTCACAGTCTGTTCCAGGGCGTTCACCTCTCGGAGCGGATTGATCACTTCAGGTGCTTAGAAAACCTTTTGTATCTCTTCTCTAACGATGCGGCGAATTAGCCGGCCAAGTCGTCTGAGTCGTCAACACACGAAATGGGCATTACGTTTGACAACCTGGCGAATTTCGTACGGCCGATCATGCGCTGCTTGACGGTTGTCAGATGACGGCAAAACTTCAGGATCTCATCTACTGTCTGTATGTCTTTCGCCACCAATACCTGGTATGTGTCCTCCGAAATTCCCTTTATAATGTGAGCAACTATCTCACCTTCTTCCATGCGAGGGTTCACCTGGTGGCAGAGACTAAGAATCTCCTGGATGTATGACTCGCTGGATTCCTCGGCCTTCTGTGCTCTTGACTTCAGAACTTCCTCGGCGCGTCGAGCAGAATCCTCCTGCAGTCCGAACACACCGTGGAATGCGTCTTCAAAGCTTCTCCACGAGTTGAGTGATTCTTCGTTATTATCAAACCACCTTCCAGCAGTTCCGTTCAAGTAAAATACGACGTTGGCAAGCTTCATGGTCTCGTCCCATCTGTTGTACTTCGAAACTCTCTCGTACTCTTTCAACCACTGTCCAGGGTTTATATTTCCATCTCCAGAAAAGCTAGAAGGATCTCGTTGGCGCTGACAAGGGAGGTAGGATCCATTAACAGTAGGTCTGTGGTCGTCTTCCATTTCTATTCGTTGTGGCAAAGGTTGAAAAATTGGTTCACGTCCCTGTAGACCTCGACTTCTTCGAAGTTCCGTCACGCTACCCAGCGTCTCCACCAAAATATGTCGCGGAGATAAATAAAGCAAGGGCAAATTTGGGAATAAATAATTTATTATAAGGGGTATTTATAGGGGAAGAGAGGGAGTACAACTTACCCCAAGTTAAAGCTAATCTTGAATGAACGGCGTTAGCCACCGTCCCGTTTTCCTTATTTACAGATCAGCTTCCCAGAAGCCCCCACACCTGTGGTCTCCCCCCCGGGGTCCAGGGATGATTGACAGTTGTCCCATCTGGATGGAGCTACTTGACAATATATTTCAAGTTTAATTAATTAATTGTTCCCACAGAGTATGTGCAAGAACACAAGAAAATAGGCGATAACTGTAAGAAAAACATTTCACTTTGTTTACTATAACTTTGTTTGAGCTCGTGCCCCTGATCTTCGAAGAGTTCCGCATGTCTTCCTAGGTGGCTGTCAACTTCAAGAAGAGCTGCGGGCTCTGGTGCGGTTCCTGGAAGCACCGGATGGATTCTCCTCTGGGAATCTCCTGGACGTCCGAGTCGCTGACCGTCCTGGGCTGCACCATCACCACCAGAAACACCGTCGCCTCCCAGGCCTCACACCTGATGGGGCTGCTGGAGCGAGCCATCGCGAGGTGGTCACCCTTCACCCGCGGCCTGTCGCTGGTGGGTAGTGCTCGCCAACAGCCTGGTCCTGGGTTCCAACCTGCACCACCTCCACGGCTACCTTCCACCTGAAACCACCATCGGCCGGCTGCAGGCGCGATTGGGGCGCTTCGTGTGGGGTACGAGCCGAGTCTGGTGGCTCCCCGGGCCCATCCTAGCTCGTCCAGTCTCCGATGGTGGCGTCGGCCTGCTTGACATCGCGGGCCAGCTTAGGCTCGCCTGCCTGAAGGGGGTCCAGGCCTCTCTTCGCGGCGCCGCCAAAGGCTACTCTTGGCTGGTCCGCAGCCGGGCGTGGCTGACACCGCCGGCTCCTGACGTCTGGCTCTCGTCTAGGAGGAGAAGACTGCTGAGCCTGTGGGAGGCCGCGTCCAGCGTCCTCGGGCTTGACCACCGGGTTCTTCATCCCGCCAACCTGAGGTCCCTGCGTCTTCAAGGTGACAACAGGTTCCTGCGGCCGCCAGACCTGCTGGCTCCCGAGCGCTGGCTACAAGCGACTGTCGGGGACTTCTCCGATGGCGCCCCTGCACTAGCGCGCTCAACGCGGGCCGCGCTCCTGGACGCGCAGCATCTGGGGGCCTTCTGCCAACGGCTCCTGCGGGAAAACGCCAGCTCCAGCTATCATGCGGAGTACGAGGCGGAGACCATCGTCCTGCGGGTTTCGGCGACCCCCATCATCCGCCTTACCAGCCAGAGGGCGCGCCGGGAATTGGAGTCGGCACGGCTCCAGGCGCATCCTACTGCAGAGCTGGCTGCCCGGTGGACCCCCACCGTGGATGTGCCCCCGCTCCATCCCCTGGGCCGACCTGCGTCGAAACTGCTTCTCGGGGCACGACGCAGATGTCGCCCTACGGCTGGTCCTCCACGCCCTACCACATCCTGACCATCCTGCCTCGAGGCGTGCCGCCTGTGGGTCCAGCGACGGGTCACTGACCCACAGATATTGGAGTTGCCGAGCCGTGCGACCCCTGCTCCGGGAGGTGTTCGCCTCCTGCGAAATGCCCCTGGATTTGCAGGCCTGGCTCTCCGGCGTCTGCCTCCATCCCGAGGCTGTGAAGCTAACAAGTGTGGCGAAGGCTACCATCTACAAGTACCATCTTGGTCTTGAGTTGGGTAATGCCAGCCAACATATCGACCTGCCCACTCTGTGGGAAAGAACTCTCGCGGTCCACCGGTGGCGGAGTCGTTCCCGCGGTTGGCGACACCAATAAAGAACTTGTATATATTTTTGTATATATGTATATTGGTCAATTATTATATGTATTTACATTTATTTATTCATATATATTTATCAATTCATGATTTTGTTTACTCATATTTATGTATTTAACCTTATATAACCATATATGAGCGATGTAATAAAGAAGTTTCAATCTCTCTCTTCACATTTATATTTCAGCTGTATTTAGCTTTATAAAGTCTTATATGGACATTGTAATAAAAATCAGTTTCAATCTCTCTCTCTCTCTCTTCTCTCGTCAGCCATCACCTAGACCTGCCCACTCTGTGGGAAAGAACTCTCGCAGTCCATCGGTGGCGGAGTCTTTCCCGCGGTGGGCGCTACCAATGAAGACTATATATATTATATATGTATGTATATTTATCGATTATTTTATATATTTATATCTCTTTATTGATATATTTATCATTATACAATCTTATTTATTCATATTTATATTTATTCGTTATTTAACCTTATATAATCTTATATGAACTTTGAAATAAAGTAGTTTCAATCTCTCTCTCGTAAATCAATAAAAATAATGGTGGATTAATCATCTTGGGATCAGTTTCTTTAAAAAGTCTATGCAAAGTCAGCAATTGGTAGGAGAGTTCCGTGGTTTGATATAAGGCTTAAAAGCGAAAATATTTAATCAGAAGATTAAGCAAGAAGCTTATTCTGATCGGTAAATTGAGGCGCTTCTGAAAATATTCAAAAGGTATTTATATAGAATAATTTAAATTAATTTTTATATTGCGCATGTTTGAATGCTTCCTAATATTTAAATAAATCCATGGTAGAGTTGTCTTTAAATTATATTAAAATGTCTGTTTCTATTTTTTATCCCGAACGGAAATTGTGAACCAATAACAGGAACTAATTATGAAATTTGGGCGTTGAAAATTGGCGCAGTTCTTAGAGGGAGAAAATTATTTAAATGTGTAATCTATATATATAAAAAGCAATGTTTGTATGTCCGGTATACAAATTCGCAGTAGTTCACTAATTCAAACCAAAATTTCCATACATAGGTAAAGAAATACGGGGAATACGATAGGCTATTTTATAAAATATATATTAAAACTATATATTCAAATTATTCTACTTATCTCACGAACAGCGCCCTCTATCAACGATTAAATTATGCTGATGCAAACAAATAGATAATGCTAATAACAAACAATTATTAAAAAAATCTTATCAAAATATATATCACTCGGGTAGATATGCACACGGGTCACCCGTCTAGTTTCTTATATACAGAACCTGATATGAAAGACAGAATTTCTTAGGAGATTTGGAATTAGAAAAATGATGAAGCTTTTGGGATAATCATCACGAAGTGATGAACAAATGCGTAGAAAGTCTGGGACAAGCAATTTGGAAGATAAGATCATTGATAAAGGCTTAGAGTTAAAGAGCATTAGAATGAGAGATAAAAATGACACTAGACGAATATATAACGAGGGCAAAAAATATTCTTGCGAGAAGTTCATCATTATGGCATCAATTTCCTTCATTTCCTTTTGCATATTCGATTCCTCTCTTCACTAAATTTTACTGATCTGACTTCATGAATTATTTTAGTCATTATATCATATAATCTGTAGGCTTTTTTATTGGAATAATCAATAAATATTCCCTTTCTACCCTTTGGTGAAACTTGTTTCTTCTTGTTTTGCTTTCAAGTCAATGTGTCAAACATCCAAATATTCGAATGTGTTTGCCCATTTTTTTGCCATTCCATCTCTGTATAGGTATATGGTCCTTGATAGACCTGTTGGGAGTACAATTCTTAATGTATACAGCTGTAGCAATTGCCTCTGCCCAAAACTTCATTGGTAATTTTGAGTCTATTAGTAAGGTTTTCGCTGTATCTATAAGAGTCCTATTCACTCTCTCTGCGACTCCATTACTTTGCGGTGAGTATGGGATGGTAATTTAGATGGATCCCACTTCTCTTAAAAATCCTTCAAAACTAGAGTTAAAAAATTCAGTTCCATTGCCTGTTCTTACATCTTTTATTCTAAGACTTAATTCGTTTTCGGCTCTTGCTTTAAATTATTCAGATCTTTCAACGGTCTCATCTTTTGATCTCAGGAAATATACAAAGATTCTTCTACTGTAATCATCTACTATAACAAGAAAATACTTGGATCCTCCTAAAGATTGACATGACATTGGGCCGCATAAATCCATATGAATCAACTCCAGAAGCTTAATTGTATAATTTTTGTAATATTAAATGGATTCTGAAACCTTTTTCTCATTATGCATGCTTCGCACTCTGGTAACTTTTCGAATTTTAGATCCAATCCTCTTACAATATGTCCTTGAATTATTTTTTCATGTATTCTTCATTTATATGGTTTAGTCTTTTATGCCATAAACTTATATTGCTAATTTTATTTGATAAATGTGTATTTATAACCATGACGCTTTCATTTTTTGCTATTTGTTCATTTCTTAGTTTTGTCTCCATCATGATCATTCTATCTTTAATGTATGCCTCAGCAACTAAATCATTCCCTTCATTATAAATATTTGCTGCATCCTTATTGAAAATAACTGAATTTTCCTTGTTGACTAATTCGTATACCGACAAGATATTATTCCTTAAATTTAGTACATGTAAAATATATTTGATGAAAATATTTTCTTGACCTTCACTTGTGCATGTAGTAAGTCTCATATCTCCTTTGGCTATGGCTGGGGTAGTTTTGTCAGCTAGATTGGTTTAACTTTCATAATCTGTGACATTTCCATCAAAGTTAGGTTTGACGTTAGGTGTGCGGTGCATCCTGAATCTATACACCATATTTGCCTATCATTCCTCCCATCTGGTGAATCTTCAAATTCGTTCATATATGTGTCAAAAGCTTGCCGATTAATTTCACTTTTCACAGTATCCACTAAGTTATTAGAATGTTCCCTACTGTATTTGTGATTTCTATAATCAGGAGTCCATTTCTTTTGATATCCTTATTTCTGTTTATCTCGAACCAGCAATCCTTAGTTAGATATGTCCTTTTTTATTAAAAAAAACCTTATTTTTGGCTCAAATTGTTTAAAACTTTCTGTATTTAATTCTGTATGCTTGTTCGAACCCGTTCTTAACCGATTAATTTAATCTCATATTTCTTCTTGACTCCTCTTCTCTTAGAGTTTGTTGAATATCTTCAATTGTTGTCTCTCTCTTAGGTCGTGAGACAATAGCAATATTTTCAAACCTTGGATGTATGCCTCTGACTTTATGAATGAAAGTTCTCTTGAAGGAAATTGATGCCCTAATGATGAACTTCTAGCAGAAATATTTTTGCCCTTGTTATATATTCCTCTACAGTTTCATTTTCTTTCATTCTGATGTTCTTTAATTCTAAGCCTATATCAATAATCTTATCTTCCAAATTGCCTGTGTATGTTTTTCTCAGTGAGTCCCAGATTTTCTTAGCATTTGCTTCTCCTATGAACATTCCAGCTTGTTCATTAGTCAATGTTGTGATGATTATCCCAAATGCTTCATCATTTTATCACTCCTAATCTCTCCAGAACTTTTGTCTTTCATATCAGGTTCTGGATCGGAAATTACACATTTAAATAATTTTCTCCCTCTCAGACCTGCGCTAATTTTCAACGCCCAAATTTGATAATCTGTTCCTGTTAATGGTTCAGTTTTCGTTTGGGATAAAAAATTAGATTCAGTATCTTTCGCCTTTTAAACTAATATAAACAAACCAATATATTTTAAATACAAATATATATTTCAAATTTATTTAAATCTTGGGTAGTACCTAAACATGCAATATATGGATATAATTTAACTTAATCTATATAAATACCTTGAATCTTTTCAGAAGTGCTTCAATTTACCGATCAGAATAAACTTCAAGCTTAATCTTCTGATTATATATTTTCGCTTTTGAGCTTTATATCAAACCACGGAAGTTTGCTACCCATTGTTAACTTTGCTTAGACTTATAAATAAAGAAGATTAATCAAACATTATCTCTATTAATTTACAAGAGAGGAAACAAAATATAAAAAAAAACTTCTAACATAGTAAATCGAAGAGAAACTTATTTTCTTCTTATGGTTAGCGCCTATTTTCTCGTTACACACATACTCTGTGGGAACAATTAATCAATTAAACTATATATACAACATTTTTATACCTTTTTCATTTTTTATATTTTATATGTATTTTGGGACTTTTAATTTTATATTATTTTACTCTTTTAAGCATTTTTAAAACTTTTCGCCTCTTTTGAATATTTATAGCATGTTTATTAATCATTTATTTTAAATACGAGGGGTGTCCCATAAGTCCGTGGCCCGACATATAAAGAAAATGACTAATAAAATGATTATGATTTATATCCTTCAACATAATCCCCTTTAAGGTCTATACACTTTTTCCAGCGATGTTCTAATGCTTTTATACCCTCCAAAAAGAACGATGTTTCAAGTGACTCAAAAATGAGGTTACAGCATCAATGACCTCTTCATCTGACCTAAAATGAATGCCAGAAAGTGATTTTTTCAAATGAGGAAATAGGTTGAAGTCAGACGGAGATAGATCTGGTGAATAGGGTGCATGTGGTAAAAGTTCAAAGCCAGAATCATAAATAGTAGCCATGGCTTGCAGCGACCGATGACTCGGAGCATTGTCTTGATGGTAAACAATCTTCCTGGACAGCTTTCCTCTTCTTTTTTCTTTAATAGCTTCTCGTAGTTGCTTCACAAGATTTGCATAATAATTGCCAGTGATGGTTTGACCCTTATTCAGAATGTCTAGAAGAAGTACACCCTCGGAATCCCAAAAGACAGACACCATAACCTTCCCTGCTGATGAAACTGTCTTGGCTTTCTTGGGGGGTGGGGAACCGGAATGTCTCCATTGCATGGATTGTTGCTTGGACTCTGGTGTTAAGTGATGGGCCCAAGTATCAAACATGGTAACAAATCTATTAACAAATTACTCTGGATTGGATTCAAATAACGCAAGATTGTCCGAAGATAACTTTCTCCTCACAGCCTTTTGATCGGGTGTCAAAAGTTTGGGAACCCAACGGGCAGAAAGCCTTCTGTGTTCGCTCACGATCCGATCCACTGTTGTTTTTGGAATACCCAAGGTCTCTTCTATCTGACGAACTGTCATTCTTCTGTTCAACATAACCAAATCATGTATCTTGTCGATGTTTTCTTGAGTAACTGACTCAACAGGTCTTCCTGGTCGATGTTCGTCTTCGGTGCTGATCCTCCCTAATTTAAACGAAGCTACCCATTTTTTTACTATGCTATAGGAAGGAGCATCTTCCTTTAATGTATCCATCATATCCTCATAGATTTCCTTCAGCGACATTCCTTTCTTACAAAGATATTTTATTACAGCACGAATCTCGTTTGTCTCCATTTTAGATGATTCCTGTTTCTTTTCCTCTTTCAGAACCTATAACAAAAAAAAGGTTAGTTGTAGAAACTTAAAAAATTACATATCTTTATACATGGCTTTAAGGTATATATGGTAGAATTTATCAGTTTCTAATATTTCGTTCTCATGGTCGGGCCACGGACTTATGGGACACCCCTCGTATATCTCCTTTTTTTTTAGGTTTGAACTTCTTTTTTATTTTTATATGAACATTCATAATAATCAGTTTTATTTTAATCTTTGTGTTGATATTTACAAGTATAATCATTTTCACTTGATTATACAGGGTGTACCAGGTAAATTGGGAATTTCAACAATGGTATTTTAACTGAAATTTTTTGCAAGTAAAAATTAAAATATCCGAATGAAATTTGACACAGTAGTAGATAAAAGGATATAGTTTTTATTTATTCAATGTAGTTTTCATTATTAGCTACAACAGTCTCGAGGCGAGTGCGGAATGAAGCACAGGCCTTGGCGACGATGACCTTGTCCATTTGGGTCATCACCGTGTGAACTGCTTTCTTGACAGACTGGATGGTGGTATGAGGAGCTTTGTTGACATCTCTCTCAACAACGCCCCATACATAGTAGTCGAGGGGATTGCAATCTGGAGAATTAGGAGGCCAAATATCAGGACCCCAGTGACTAGGGACGTTAAGTGTCAGCCACGATTGTGTCTTTTTTGCCTTATGGGCTGGAGCTGAGTCCTGTTGGAAGACATACTTCCTTCCTGCGGCCACCATGTCCATCCAAGGCTTCACAACGGTCTCCAGAACATTGATGTAGGTGTCAGCGTTCATCCTAAGGCCCTTCTCAAAGAAATGGGGAGGCATGACATCACCTTCACTGCTGATAACGCCAAGGACCATTACGGAGGCAGGAGGGCAGCAGCCTTTCCTTTTCTGTTATTCTTCATATTCTCAGTCAGCAACTGACCTTTCCGAAGGGCATAAGACTTGAGACCAAGGTCCTCATGGATAGTTCTGACAATTGTCATAGAGCCAACGTCCATTTCCTTGCTATGGCCCTCATGCTCTTCCCAGGGTTTCCATCAATCTTCTCCTTGACATTTTTGACAAATTCTTCGCCTCTTACCCTGTCCGATCGACGCGAGTGCTTTTTCCTTGTAGCTATCCCCTCTTTGTTACTGTCGGCCTCATCAAACTGCTTCTTGACACGATAAATAGTGGTTTTGGGCAACTTAAGAAAATCCACTATCTCTTTGGGGCTCCTTCCGGCGCGCAGAGCAACGATGATGGCAGCTCGATTTTCAAATTCTCGGATACTCTTCATCACTACACTGCGCACACATGTACTGTTGCATTTTACATGAATATGGCTACGTAATGAAAAAAAACCAAGTTTTTAATTTCAAGTAGTTTTTGTTTTATGGACTGTCAAAGTTAGTCCCAATTTACCTGGTACACCCTGTACAATATTGCGTTATTTATTAACTTTAAATTTTGAGACCTCATTATTTTAACTTGAGTTATTTTATATAATTTTAAGATTTTAGAATTTAAATGTTGGGGGGCGGAGGAGGATTAAGTATCGACACCCTCCAACATCTCAAATTGCAGCCATACCTTTCCAAAGAGATTATTACAATAGCTAAAACTTTGATATCATATAATTAAATCTCAATTACACAAGCTTTCTCGCTGTAACCTTCCCAACAGTCGAACTTGAGCAGCTAGTTATATTTTTTATATTCACGGCCCGGTTCGAGCATCAAAACCCACTTTTTTTTTTTTTCATTCTCACTTTTGGGCACTACCATTTTTAAATTTTTCATTACCCTTACAACTTGTTAATAATATAATCCTTTCGGTAAAATTACAGACAAAAGACAATCGCTCAGCGAATTGTCTTTTGTCTGTACTTTCACTACCGTTCAACGCAGCCAAATAATTCCCTTTTTCTGGCGACAGGACGAATCTCTTTAACTCCCTCTCTCGCTCGATCAAAGTTTCCACCGCCCATTCCCAGATCCGTCTGATAGGAAGGTCCATATGGAATACCTTCAGCATACTGTGGATGGACCAATGCTTACGATTTTATAACGTTGAATTACATCGCAGTACCAGAATCAATCTATCCTATGTCCGTACATCTAGACTTCCCATTTAATTCACCATCATAAGTCTATGTACTCTATAATATTAATTACAAATTTCAATGTTGTTTATAATCACACAAATTTGCCTTTATATCCTTTCCTTTTTCAAATATTTTAAAATCCTTTTTTATTTTCCTTTTGAGAAATATAGCAATCCATAAATAGATTTTTAATTTAAAAGGCATATATTGGATCAAAATTATATTATATTTTGTGCCTTTTTAATTAAAAATTTATGTTTATGTGTTGGGCTTAACATTATTGTCAATTATAATTTGTGAACACCTCCATTTTATCATTATTATAAGTTAGCAAAGCATACCCAGTATTATTTTCCTATAACCCCATATTAACTGTTTATAGCCAGTATTTCAAACAAACATGTTCGCTCAAATCGTATGCACCATCGTCATTAATTTATGCTTCCATTTACACTCACCATTTTCATCACTCGGGGCATACACTGTGGTAATATATGTCAATATACATTAGATTTACATATATATGAAAAAAAAATAGAATAAAATAAAGGATAAGTGGGTCAGGTGTTGATATTAAAAATAAAGAAGGCATCTCCTGACCACGAGCACATGTGCTTTTTAGATGGCAGAGCGCCATCTAGTGGAGCAAAAATAAACTTAACGTTTATTTAGCTTTCTCCGTGATATTTCGCCAACCCAATTTCTTGATTTATCAAGAAAAGCCATCCACGAACGCGTTTCGCGCTGTTGGCGCTCGTCAGCGTGGAGTAGGCTGTACCACTGCGACCAAAAAATATATTTGGTCCAAGAGGCTTCTTGAGAAACCAAGAAATGGGTATATAAGGCCAAACTTGCGTAAATACGCTTAACACATGAAAAGACAATAGAAAAAATAAAAGATAAGTGGGTCACAGGTGTTGATATTAAAAATAAATCTATGTTTACATTCTATATGAATTTGTATAAATATTTTGTAATTATAAATAGTGTAACAGCCCCAACATTGAGATACAATTAAACGCGCCAGCTTGGCCATTAAGTAATAACAAATAAGATAATGAAGTTTTATTGAGAGTCCGCCTCACCCAAGGCAGGTCTACTGATTTCGTCAGGATTGATTCATTCCATCCCGGGGAACTATAGAGAGAGAGACATTGATCTAATATATATATAAACATGTCAAGCTACATACATTGGAGAAACAGGTAAATCACTTAAAGATCGTATTAATCAACATAAAGCAGCTTTAAAAAAACTACAAACCATTATCCCTCCTAGTTGACCACTCCCTAAATAATAGCCATATACCAGATTTCAAACAAATTATATACAAAAATATTACAGAAAAGCATTGTAGACTGTTTTTAGAAAGTTGGGCTTCTGCCGAAGATAAACACAGTATAAACAGAAAAATTGATTTTCCAGAAATTTATAAAGAATTCATATCCTGATTGTTTGTAAATAACTATGTATATAATTTAAATTACTCATTTATTTTCCTTCAAAATTTTATCATTAATTTAGAATTAATATGTATGCACACAATTATTTACGGTTACACTGTTATATATAAATCTCTATTTCAAACACAATGTATAGACAAAATAATAATAATGGTATTTATCTGTAATATTATATATAATTGTTAGCTGTATATATACTGAATGTAATGTTTAAATCAAAGATACAATTCTTTCATTGGCCTTGTAGAACGAGAGTGGTGTACGCGAGCGCGCATGCTTTAGTGGAAAACACAAACATCCCCGATAAAGAGAGGCGAGTTGCCCCTCGAAATATTGGAACAAAAAATCCATTATAAATCCAATATATGCATCTTTTTTAAATATATATAAACAAACAGTAAACAAATAATATGACAACCTTGAAAACTTTTTTTCCATATGGCATCTATTTACTCTCAGTTTTTAAGGTAATACATTTCAAAGAGCTTCTTAGAACAAGTTGAATGGAATCTACATACTTGTACATAGGAAGTACATACTTGTACATAGGAAGAAGTTAGGAATCGTGACATATTCAAAGGCCAAACGTACAATTGTATGTTGCTGATGGAAGAGCACCATATCTATTGGAAAAATAACAACTGAAGATCAATTTCACCGAAGATATTGGCCTCTATATACTTTTCTTTAATTAACAATATAAACTTTTAGGCCTCGTCTTTGAATATTTCAAAATGTTCAACTCATAAGAGCTATGTAATGGTATTCTATTGGAATAACGCATGTTTTTCTTCTTGACAATATGAAGCAAAAATAAAAGAGATGTTTGTAAAATTAGATCCGTTTGTATATTAAACTACTACTCGCATTACAAAAGTTAGAAAATTATCTCAACGGTTCGGCCTCCAGGGAGGGGAGCTAATGGGGCGGCGACGGGGTTCCGAGAATCAATAGACCCCCAAGTTAACGCTCATTAGAATAATCTGTCGTGGTATTTGGCGTCTGTGCTGGGACTTCACCTCTCATTAAATATTTAGGAGAACCTAGTTAGCGCTTTTGATAGCTGGGAAATGTATTCATTTAATCAGGTGTCTTTTATTTAAATCTTCATATCCCAGATATATATGTTTTGAAAATAGAGCAATCCATACTTAATTCATTAGATAATAAAAGGCATATATTGGATTTAATAAAATATTGGCAAAATAAATATTTTATTAAATCCAATATATGCCTTTTATTATCTAAGATATATATGTATATTAGCATTTTTCTATAAATAAATATATATATATATTATATTTAAAAAAAAAGATATGATTTCTGTTGTTTTGGATCATCTTGATGATTATGTTATGGTGGTGCAGTCGTGGCTAAAATCTTGAATAAAAATAATGATATTGGATATTAGAGATTTCTTTAATTGAGCTAAGTGATTTATATAAAAAATAATTAGATTAAAGTACTGCCTGGCTTAAGGCGTAAGAATAAAAAAAATGAAAATATTATTTACATAATTACAAAGTTTTGGGCCGACCAGCGGGGAACAACAACAATGAGTTTTTATACGGGAAGAGTGACCTCTGGCGGTCGATTTTAGAAGAGCATTTTATCTATGAAATATAATTTTAAAATAAAATAATACTTTAATATAACATAATTTTAAATGAAATATTTTAATATAACATATATATATATATATAGTGTAAAAACTATATAACAAAAATATAACAGTGATTCCACATTTAAAACTCAAGGAGCAAACTGATAAGAATGATAAATCATATCAAGTAGATTTGGTTAGATTAGCAAGCTAAATCTAAATTAATTATGGTAGAAGAGATATAGCCACGTTTGAAGTGTAAAAGGGAGATCAAGAGGAAAGTGGTGAGTTTCTTTATTTCTTTATTTCTTTATTATAACAATAAATAGTTGTATAGTTTTATAGTTAAGTTTTCTATTAAAATTATCTTCATTATTTTGATTATTTAAATTCAAATTATAAAATTTGTAAATTGTTATTATTTAGTATAGATAGAGAGAAAAAAAAGTCCTTTACTTCTAAAACATCATCTAGTTAAATATATATTTATAATTAATAACAATAAAATTTAACAACGTAACGTCTTTTGCATCGGCTTTTACACGTCATTTAGACATACTCTATCCTATATATAGAATAATAGAAGTGAGAATATATATAATATTATAAATTTTAGTAGTTAGAGAAAAGAGAGAAAGACAGAACCATGCACTTTTAATCAAACTAATAATAAGAAAACAAAAGGTTTTGTAAAGAAGGTAGATAAGATTGTTAGTATATATATATATATTTTTTTATAATTTTATATTTTATCCTTTTTTTTTATGATTTTTTAAAAAAAATTTAATTTAAAATATGAATATAAATAGTTGTATTTAGTAATATATCTATACTATGAATTAACTTTTGTTATAAGTTTGGTTATTATGTTTTGAAACCCAAATGGTAGACCAGACATATACAAAAAAAATTAAATTGGAGTAATTATTGGAAAAAGAGATCTGCTGAACCGGGAATTCTCAAATAGAAGTTCAGCGACATTTCATCCCTTCTATATTATGTCATAGATCTCTTTTCAACCGGATTTTATGTGTTAATATAAAGTTACTTCAGTGAAACATTTATATGAACAGATATAACAAATATAAGTGTTAACAAATTACAACTGTGAACCTACCTCGTCCGCGACGCCTTCAACTGTAAACATCTATTTCTGGATGACACATGTTGTGGGGGGGGACAAAATTAGACCTCTTATTCTGAAGTTTTAGAACAACAAGACATCCAAAGAAGAAAGAAAAGATAGTTAAGGGGAAGAAATCCAAACTTTATAATCTTTACAGCCAGTTATATTAATATAACTGATTCAACACTTATTCATCTTTCAATATTCCTTTAAAAAGGCAAATTATTAGAGTTTAATAAAGCTATTAATTGTGAAAATTCATTTTTATTTAATTTCCATTTTCCTCCCCATAAATTGGAGATTAAACAAACAGAACTCTATACAATATTACTTTAAAAATCTTGTGAAAAAATCTTTAAATCAGCTATTTAATTTAAGTTTAACTAATTGTTAAAGATTATATTTTTGTATTAGTTATTATTGAGAGAAATTATAGAAAGTTTATTTAATAAATGGATACTTCCATTTATTTTTTTAAAGTATTTTATAATTGATATACTGTTGAAATATTTTACTTGTCTGATACTAAATTTGTTTTTAATAAATTCCATGTTTAAATTTTTAACATCTTCTATGAAATTTTCTAATATATTATTTATTCTATAAAATCTTAGAAACTGACCAAAATATATACCTTTACAGCAATTTAATGATATATTAGAATTCATATTACAGTATTTTATAATATTGAAATTATAATTACTTTTTTATTATAAATTTTAATAGCATTATTTGTAAGGTCTATATTTAGGTCTAAAAAGTTAACTTTTTTGTTTCTATAAATTTTTTCATTGTTTTCAAGTTTCAAGTATTTAGGATATATTTTAGGTATTAAGTTTTTGAACTGTGGATTATTAAATATTATGATGTCATCTACATAACGGAACATTTGCCAATTAACATTATTTTGTAGAAAGTATTCTCTTTCGTACCAGAATAATATTAGGTTTGCTAATAAAGGACTTGAAGAAGTTCCCATGGGAACGCCTTCTGATTGAATATATATTTTATTTTTGAATTCTATATAGTTAAAATTTAAAAATGTTTCCAGTAGAGTTTTTGCTGTTTTAAGATCTAATTTAATTGTTTTATATCTTTTATGAATAATTTTAATGTGGAAAGTTTTGTCATTAATGATTTCGTTAAATAAATTGGTTATTTTATTATTTAGATCTCTTAAATTTATTTTAGAATATAGGTCCTCAAAGTCAAATGTGTGTACTGTTTCAATGTTTGTCCAATTGTTCATTAAATAGTTAATGATTTTTTTATTTGAGTCGATAAATTTATAATTATATTTATTAGTTAATTTATTTATAATAAATTGTAGTGTTGAAGCTAATTGTATATCAATGTTTTTTATAACTGAATTTATACCAGATGTGATTGTTCTGAAAGAAATAGGTTTTTTGTGTAGTTTAGGAATTATATAGAACTTTGGTATGTTTGGATTTTTGTAGTGATTATAAATTTTTAGTGAATTTTCAACGTTTTTGATGTCTTTTTTTATTTTTGTGGCTGTAGTTCTAGCAAAAGTGTATTTATGATTATTATCAATTTCCTTTTTTAGTATATCGTGGTATAGATTTTTACAAATTATAGATAAGTTATTGGAACATTTATCTATAGGAGTGATAATAAAGTCCTTCTGTAAATTAATTATATTTTCTTTAAAAGAAGGAATATCTGAATTAGGTTTTGTGTATTTAAGTGTATTATTTTAATAATTTATAATTTCCTTTTTAATATTATGTTTCCATTCCAGAAAAGTAAATTCTGGAATACTGTATTTTATACTAGTTTTATTTATGAAAATATCTATATCTTTTAATATAGATTTAATTGTATTATTATAATTGTGTTTAATTTGAGGTACATATTTATACCCTTTATTTAAAATATCCTGATATTCTGGATTTAAAAAAAAAAATTGCTAGTTAATATATGACCTGAGATCTTATATCTATCAATATAGTTGTTGCAATTACATTTAATTTTTTTAAATTTGCCAAATTATTAATAAATTGGTTATAATTGCAAACTAAACTACCTATATTTTTGTTGTATCTCCAGATTGTTTTGAAATTTAAATTTTTTATAGGGAAAAGATTATTGATGTTTTGGTTATTAAAAATATCATTGAATTTAATATGATTAAATAAATTGTTATTAAATTTAATGATAATATTAATGTTATTAGTAGATTGTTTAATTTTTCTGTATTTAAAGATGTCGTGTGTGATATCTATTAATCTGTTAGTCAGATTATGAATTTTAATATATTCTATAAGTTTGATAAATTTATTATTATTTAGTTTAAATAATGTTTTAATAAATTTATCGACGAAGTTGTTAGGATACATTTGTTTTGGGTCCAATAGTTCTTCAAATTCAATGTAACCTAATTTATTGGTAGTTTTACCTCTAGTTTTATTAGGTTTAGTTTTAAATTCATTTTTTTTGTATTTGCAGCTGATTTCATAAGTTGAAATTTCTTCTGTTTGTGGTTTGTATGTGTAGTTTAATTCGTCATTAAGTCCATAAGGGAATAATGTGTTGTGTTTATAAATGTAGTTGTTTTCTAATAATAGTCGTTGTTTTTTGTTTTGACATATGTCTAGTATTTCTATCTTAAAGTTGTTAAAAGTATGTAATTGATTGTGTTCTTTGATATATATTACCAATTGATTTTTTAGCGTGGTTTCTATGTAGGTTTATTCGTATATTTAATGGATTACACGTTTGTCCTATATATGATAGTTGACAAATTTGGCATGTTAATTTATAAATAGTATTTACTAATTTACAACTAGTCGTTTGAAATGTGTCATGGTTCTTAAGAGAGGGACAAGTTTGACAATTCTTTCTTAGGCAATTCTTAGCGAGTTTAAATTAACATAAAAGAGGTGCTAACCCTAGTATGTTTGTAGTTTTTTTTAGTTTTTTAGTTTGTTATTCTTATGAAATTTTTTTTTTTTTAATATATTTTTCTTAATTGTTTTTGTGGTGATTAAATTTGTAATAAAATGAATAATTAATCTATAAAAATATAGATATTACTGTTTGTTATCTGTTATATTTTTAAGAATAACTAATAAAAACATCTTTAAACTAACTAAACACTGAAAAAAACAAAAGTTCTGAAGTTATTTTTTCTAAAATTACTTTTATAATTTACTTTTTCATATTCAAACAATAAAAGATAATTAAAATCTGTATGGAGTTTTATTTATATTAGAATATCTAATATATAATTAAATTTGTATATTATATTATATATAAAAATATATCATAGAGCAAGCTCATATGAATTAATATAGTGTAAAAACTATATAACAAAAATATAACAGTGATTCCACATTTAAAACTCAAGGAGCAAACTGATAAGAATGATAAATCATAGCAAGTAGATTTGGTTAGATTAGCAAGCTAAATCTAAATTAATTATAACAATAAATAGTTGTATAGTTTTATAGTTAAGTTTTCTATTAAAATTATCTTCATTATTTGATTATTTAAATTCAAATTATAAAATTTGTAAATTATTATTATTCAGTATAGATAGAGAGAAAAAAAAAGTCCTTTACTTCTAAAACATCATCTAGTTAATTATATATTTATAATTAATAACAATAAAATTTAACAACGTAACGTCATTTGCATCGGCTTTTACACGTCATTTAGACATACTCTATCCTATATATAGAATAATAGAAGTGAGAATATATATAATATTATAAATTTTAGTAGTTAGAGAAAAGAGAGAAAGACAGAACCATGCACTTTTAATCAAACTAATAATAAGAAAACAAAAAGTTTTGTAAAGAAGGTAGATAAGATTGTTAGTATATATACATTTTTTTTATAATTTTATATTTTATCCTTTTTTTTTAATGATTTTTTAAATTTTTTTTATTTTAAAATATGAATATAAATAGTTGTATTTAGTAATATATCTATACTATGAATTAACTTTTGTTATAAGTTTGGTTATTATGTTTTGAAACCCTAATGGTAGACCAGACATATACAAAAAAATTTAAATTGGAGTAATTATTGGAAAAAGAGATCTGCTGAACCGGGAATTCTCAAATAGAAGTTCAGCGACATTTCATCCCTTCTCTATTATGTCATAGATCGCTTTTCAACCGGATTTTATGTGTTAATATAAAGTTACTTCAGTGAAACATTTATATGAACAGATATAACAAATAGAAGTGTTAACAAATTACAACTGTGAACCTACCTCGTCCGCGACGCCTTCAACTGTAAACATCTATTTCTGGATGACACATGTTGTGGGGGGGGACAAAATTAGACCTCTTATTCTGAAGTTTTAGAACAACAAGACATCCAAAGAAGAAAGAAAAGATAGTTAAGGGAAGAAATCCAAACTTTATAATCTTTACAGCCAGTTATATTAATATAACTGATTCAACATTTATTCATCTTTCAATATTCCTTTAAAAAGGCAAATTATTAGAGTTTAATAAAGCTATTAATTGTGAAAATTCATTTTATTTAATTTCCATTTTCCTTCCCAGAAATTGGAGATTAAACAAAATGAACTCTATACAATATTACTTTAAAAATCTTGTGAAAAAATCTTTAAATCAGCTATTTAATTTAAGTTTAACTAATTGTTAAAGATTATAAATTTGTATTAGTTATTATTGAGAGAAATTATAGAAAGTTGATTTAATAAATGGATACTTCCATTTTTTTAAAAAGTATTTTATAATTGATATACTGTTGAAATATTTTACTTGTCTGATACTAAATTTGTTTTTAATAAATTCCATGTTTAAATTTTTAACATCTTCTATGAAATTTTCTAATATATTATTTATTCTATAAAATCTTTGAAACTGACCAAAATATATACCTTTACAGCAATTTAATGATATATTAGAATTCATATTACAGTATTTTATAATATTGAAATTATAATTACTTTTTTTATTATAAATTTTAATAGCATTATTTGTAAGGTCTATATTTAGGTCTAAAAAGTTAACTTTTTTGTTTCTATAAATTTTTTCATTGTTCTTAAGTACAGCCACAAAAATCAAAAAAGACATCAAAAACGTTGAAAATTCACTAAAAATTTATAATCACTACAAAAATCCAAACCTACCAAAGTTCTATATAATTCCTAAACTACACAAAAAAACTTATTTCTTTCAGAACAATCACATCTGGTATAAATTCAGTTATAAAAAACATTGATATACAATTAGCTTCAACACTACAATTTATTATAAATAAATTAACTAATAAATATAATTATAAATTTATCGACTCAAATAAAAAAAATCATTAACTATTTAATGAACACACAATTGGACAAACATTGAAACAGTACACACATTTGACTTTGAGGACCTATATTCTAAAATAAATTTAAGAGATCTAAATAATAAAATAACCAATTTATTTAACGAAATCATTAATGACAAAACTTTCCACATTAAAATTATTCATAACAGATATAAAACAATTAAATTAGATCTTAAAACAGCAAAATCTCTACTGGAAACATTTTTAAATTTTAACTATATAGAATTTAAAAATAAAATATATATTCAATCAGAAGGCGTTCCCATGGGAACTTCTTCAAGTCCTTTATTAGCAAACCTAATATTATTCTGGTACGAAAGAGAATACTTTCTACAAAATAATGTTAATTGGCAAATGTTCCGTTATGTAGATGACATCATAATATTTAATAATCCACAGTTCAAAAACTTAATACCTAAAATATATCCTAAATACTTGAAACTTAAGAACAATGAAAAAATTTATAGAAACAAAAAAGTTAACTTTTTAGACCTAAATATAGACCTTACAAATAATGCTATTAAAATTTATAATAAAAAAAGTAATTATAATTTCAATATTATAAAATACTGTAATATGAATTCTAATATATCATTAAATTGCTGTAAAGGTATATATTTTGGTCAGTTTCTAAGATTTTATAGAATAAATAATATATTAGAAAATTTCATAGAAGATGTTAAAAATTTAAACATGGAATTTATTAAAAACAAATTTAGTATCAGACAAGTAAAATATTTCAACAGTATATCAATTATAAAATACTTAAAAAAAATAAATGGAAGTATCCATTTATTAAATAAACTTTCTATAATTTCTCTCAATAATAACTAATACAAATTTATAATCTTTAACAATTAGTTAAACTTAAATTAAATAGCTGATTTAAAGATTTTTTCACAAGATTTTTTAAGTAATATTGTATAGAGTTCATTTTGTTTAATCTCCAATTTCTGGGGAGGAAAATGGAAATTAAATAAAAATGAATTTTCACAATTAATAGCTTTATTAAACTCTAATAATTTGCCTTTTTAAAGGAATATTGAAAGATGAATAAGTGTTGAATCAGTTATATTAATATAACTGGCTGTAAAGATTATAAAGTTTGGATTTCTTCCCTTAACTATCTTTTCTTTCTTCTTTGGATGTCTTGTTGTTCTAAAACTTCAGAATAAGAGGTCTAATTTTGTCCCCCCCCACAACATGTGTCATCCAGAAATAGATGTTTACAGTTGAAGGCGTCGCGGACGAGGTAGGTTCACAGTTGTAATTTGTTAACACTTATATTTGTTATATCTGTTCATATAAATGTTTCACTGAAGTAACTTTATATTAACGCATAAAATCCGGTTGAAAAGAAATCTATGACATAATAGAGAAGGGATGAAATGTCGCTGAACTTCTATTTGAGAATTCCCGGTTCAGCAGATCTCTTTTTCCAATAATTACTCCAATTTAATTTTTTTTATATATGTCTGGTCTACCATTAGGGTTTCAAAACATAATAACCAAACTTATAACAAAAGTTAATTCATAGTATAGATATATTACTAAATACAACTATTTATATTCATATTTTAAAATAAAAAATTTTAAAAAATCATTTAAAAAAAAAAGGATAAAATATAAAATTATAAAAATATATATATATATACTAACAGTCTTATCTACCTTCTTTACAAAACTTTTTGTTTTCTTATTATTAGTTTGATTAAAAGTGCATGGGTTCTGTCTTTCTCTCTTTTCTCTAACTACTAAAATTTATAATATTATATATATTCTCACTTCTATTATTCTATATATAGGATAGAGTATGTCTAAATGACCTGTAAAAGCCGATGCAAAAGACGTTACGTTGTTAAATTTTATTGTTATTAATTATAAATATATAATTAACTAGATGATGTTTTAGAAGTAAAGGACTTTTTTTCTCTCTATCTATACTAAATAATAACAATTTACAAATTTTATAATTTGAATCTAAATAATCAAAATAATGAAGATATTTTAATAGAAAACTTAACTATAAAACTATACAACTATTTATTGTTATATATATATATATATATATATATATATATATATATATATATATATGAGTTTGTTGTTTGTTGCTGAATTTTGTTGTTGGCACATTATAAAATGTTATAACACCTTGATAAAGGTTGGCGTTCAGCCAACTGAAATATTGGTAAAATAAATAATATTTTGTCCAATATATGCCTTTTTAATTAAATATATATACATGTGTGTGTGTGTGACAATTTGACAATTAAAAATTATTTATTGTCTTCTAGACAATGTTACATCTTTCAAAACAGAGAGAGAGAGAGAGAAAGAGAGAGAAATACATTACATAAAGGAGTTGAGGAAATATACAATATGAAACATATTTTACAAATTTACATAGGAAGAAGGAGCCCTCGGCGCTGGAGGGTCCTGAACCAGGCGATGAGCGGGTCCTCCACTGCTCCTCCGAGCCCAACCTGGACAAAGTAGCGATAAACTCGCAACTTTGCCGACGCCAGGATGGAAAGGGCGTCGTCCTCAAGGCCGGACCCGCCGAAGATCCAAGCCTGCAGGTCAGGGGGGCCGCCCTATGATGTTGAAGGCATCTCTAATGAGAGGCCTGATGGAGGGGGCCCAATGACTTCATGCGCCTGGGTACAAAGGACGAGGCAGGTTGAATGGCACCTCAGAGAAACCAACGACACGGGCAAGGAACTAGGATCAAAGGTCTGTTGTCCAGCGGCGGTCGTAAAACTCACTAATGACTTGTAGAACATCCCCGGGAATGGGTCCACGTGATAATGTAGGAAATTTCCTTGTCTGACGTAATCTCGACGAACTGAACCTCGTCTTGCCTGAGTCTTACTGACTCTCTTTTAACTGCATTGTCTTATTATATATATTTTATATTTTTAACGCTTTTATAATTATGGTACATTGTGAAATAAATGTGTATATTGACCTGTATTACTACATATATATATACTGTACATTTAATATTTATTCAATCTCACACACACGTAGCCTTTTGTTTTTGAAATAAATATTAAGTAGAAAGAGAGATTAAGAGGAACGTGGTGAGTTTCTTTATTGAGTTCTTATTTTCACTCCAAAGATGTTTGCACCAGTGTAGGATAGTTGCTAACTACGGTAAAATCTGGTTTTGTTCAAGTCCCTCTCTTCACTCGAAGCTATTTTTCTCTCATTCGTAATTTCAGAATACCAACAGTAAACCTGTTAGAGAATTTATCCGACGACAATCTAGTACAAGACACCGTTAGTGCCACTAGGTTTTCCTGAAATATTGCGAATTTACTGACTCCAAAATGCTTCGTTACTTCCTTCGTTCGCTAGATAGAATTAGTTGCCTATCTATTTCTAATTTGTTGTTATCACTCTGCACTCAAAATTAAAAGTTGTGGCCTTCAAACGTCTTTACTCTCACGCCTTTCTAAGAATTATATTGCCCCGATTAGAACTTGTCAAACCTATTTGTGCCAACACCTCGCGCCTTTCAAATACTTCTCCGGTAATTTCTCAGCGTCTGTCCAAGTAGACAGCCTGTGTGTTTCCAAATACCATCTCACGGTGCTCTTTCAAGAGCTTGTAGAATTTTGTTGTTTCCACCAGATACTAAGACAATATTGCAACTTTTTTATTTTTTAATTAATCATAAAATAATACATTTGTGTGAGATTAAATTCTTTATCGACTAATAATGAGAAAAGGTACAACAAAATATTGTTTTTTTTTCTCTTCGGTTTTCCCTTTATATATCCACCGAGCAGCCCTTTATTTCTATCTTTGAATATTTACAAATCAGACGTATATAACACAATCCAAGTCTTCTAGGCGGTTTCACTACTCCTCTAGCCCTCGTAACATAAGGTTTTGAAGTTTCATTTTCCACCTGCTGAGTGTTCCCTGAGAGATTTACTAAAGATGAGGAAGGCTTCTGTGGAGGTTTGCAGTCAAATCATCCTCAATTACTTCAGGTCTGTAAGTATATCCTCAATGTGTTTAAATTTGGGGCTAAATGAAACCTATTCCTTCTCGACATTTATAAAGCAACTCATTTACGTTAATTAATTCTCGTCTATATAATTCTCTCGCTAATCTCTGAAAATTTACCTAATAGAACCCTAGGCTGTGTCTTACATGTGTGGGTTCTAAAATATATATGACACCACACTATGTCTTGTTATAAGTGGAATATGGTCCTATCTGTGTGTGTTCTAAAATATATATGACACCACACTATGTCTTGTTATAAGTGGAATATGGTCCTATCTGTGTGGGTTCTAAAATATATATGACACCACACTATGTCTTGTTATAAGTGGAATATGGTCCTATCTGAGTGGGTTCTAAAATATATATGACACCACACTATGTCTTGTTATAAGTGGAATATGGTCCTATCTGTGTGGGTTCTAAAATATATATGACACCACACTATGTCTTGTTATAAGTGGAATATGGTCCTATCTGTGTGGGTTCTAAAATATATATGACACCACACTATGTCTTGTTATAAGTGGAATATGGTCCTATCTGTGTGGGTTCTAAAATATATATGACACCACACTATGTCTTGTTATAAGTGGAATATGGTCCTATCTGTGTGGGTTCTGAAATATATATGACACCACACTATGTCTTGTTATAAGTGGAATATGGTCCTATCTGTGTGGGTTCTAAAATATATATGACACCACACTATGTCTTGTTATAAGTGGAATATGGTCCTATCTGTGTGGGTTCTAAAATATATATGACACCACACTATGTCTTGTTATAAGTGGAATATGGTCCTATCTGTGTGGGTTCTGAAATATATATGACACCACACTATGTCTTGTTATAAGTGGAATATGATCCTATCTGTGTGGGTTCTGAAATATATATGACACCACACTATGTCTTGTTATAAGTGGAATATGGTCCTATCTGTGTGGGTTCTGAAATATATATGACACCACACTATGTCTTGTTATAAGTGGAATATGGTCCTATCTGTGTGGGTTCTGAAATATATATGACACCACACTATGTCTTGTTATAAGTGGAATATGATCCTATCTGTGTGGGTTCTGAAATATATATGACACCACACTATGTCTTGTTATAAGTGGAATATGGTCCTATCTGTGTGGGTTCTAAAATATATATGACACCACACTATGTCTTGTTATAAGTGGAATATGGTCCTATCTGTGTGGGTTCTAAAATATATATGACACCACACTATGTCTTGTTATAAGTGTAATATCTGTGTGTATTCCTCCTTTCACTGAATTGCTCTGTTCCAAGTACCATGTTCCAAGTACAGTTAAACCTGTCTATAGCGCCCCCTCTAAATAGCGTCTCCCTCTCTATAGCGCCCGATTTTAAATACGTAGTACGATGCGATTTACATTAAAAGTGACCTGTCTAGAGCACCCCCTCTCTATAGCACCCTATTGTGGTGAGTCCCAAGAGGGGGCGCTATAGACAGGTTTAACTGTACCTTCTCTGTAGTTGCTGACGTGATGTGTTTCAGCTCCAACTTGACGGGAACCAGCTACACCGCAGTTGAGGCGGAGTCTGGCAAGGAGCTTGTCTACATTCTTTACGTAGGTTCCTTGGAGACACAGTTACCTTACACGTTTTATTGAGGCATTTTCCTTCTCTACAAAGATATTCACGTGTTGCTGCTGGTCGCATTATGAACAAATTTTGCTAGCCTTCACTGTTCACTATGAATTTATCAAATCAGTGTAGCTCAATGGGGTTTTCAATCCATTAATATTACCCCTATACTAAAAATTTCTAAAGTTATTTCCTATTTAAAGATGTATGGTTAGTTTGAAATAATACTAACTCAAAACGAATTTGATAATTGATAGTTAAGTATATTTTAAGAGGCAAATAAGCGCGATAGGATCATCAGCTAGCATTCTCTGCCATCAATAAAGACGTCAGTCAGCGGGTGGCAACAAGAAGACACATGTACCAGTACACCTTTTCTCTCTTGGAGGCTTAACCGGATTTATTATTGATTGAATACAGACATTTATATGAATTCTAAGTTTTTTTACTATTGTTATTAAAATAATGGTAACCTTAGCGTGTGTGTGTGTGTGTGTTTGTATATATATTTATTAGTATTGTGACATATAATTAAAATGCGCTGATTAATTATTCAAATAATGCCATCGTCCCTATCCTCTCTATAAAATATCTATCCTCAATTGAAAATTCTTTGTGCCTCAAATGTTGGCCACAGTAAACTCCACTGAAACGGAAGCACCAAATCAGAAGAATATTTAGTACATATATAGGAGCCATTAATGTCAGTTTATTCTAGGACAAAGAGAGCGATAGAGGATTTACATGTCTGGAGACGACAAGGAGCCGTCCATTGTGGTGGCTTCCAACTAAGAACAAATGGTATAGAACGGCATCTTTGCGACAGAATACCACTCGCCATTATTCCTGTAAATTGATTTAAGTCTCCTGGATATTAATCAGCCAAATGCTACAGGTTTCTGGAGATGAGTTTATTTATCTTTGTTAAACGTAATCTCGAACTTTCGGGCATCTCTGTTTTTCTACAGATGTTTCTATGTACTCCTGTAGGAAGACAGAGATGCCTGAAATCTCGAGATCACATTTAATAAAGAAACTCATTTCCAGAAACCTGTAGCATTTGGCTGATTACTCCCAATTCCCATGAATATATCAACAAACCTATAAACCATCGGTCGTCCATCTGTATTCGAACAAGATATGGCCCGCTCATAGAGCATTGTTTCAGTGCCTTGAGATTCATCCCGGGCCAACCTGCTCTAAGATGTCCGGTATAATAAAGTCCATAACTCTTCAACATCTTGAGATTTTCAACTGTTTTCAGCATTTGATCAGATCCTTCCATGAAACATCGTTTTTTTTTTTTAACATGTGGAATTTGAGATTTTCAGGACGGAGACAATTTCGCTAAACACTGAGTTTTAAAGCTATATGAGGGTCCAACAACTTATTGAGTTGTTATTTAATTAATATTTTATAATATGTATCAATTAAAATAATTATAATAAAAGATACACGCATTGTGCGAACTCTAGTCCATGTTGTAATATTGTCAAATATTTCCTTTCAATTATATTATTATTTTGGAATTTCACCCATTCAAATAATTATAATATTTATAAATAATATTATTTCATACACAGACATTTCTGCTATTATGAATAACTAATTCTGAATATATATATAGAGCAATCCATAATATAAATATTTAACAAAACTAGGCTTAATTTGGATTTATAAGTTTTATTCATACAATATTATCTGATGGACCAATCGTCCATCGAAATATTGAATAAATAAAACTTATTAAATCCAAAATAATCCTTATTTTTTTAATAATTAATTATTATTTTAAAATAATACATGAAGTTATACGCACTCAGAGATTGTTCAGTTAGTTATCCAAATTCTTTACCAAAATATTTGTTTAGTCTAATCAACTCTAAATTGAGCGAGTTTCAAAATATCTTTTCAAAAGTTAGCATCGACTTTATCGAATAGTGCGGTTGGTTGGTCAGTTGTTTTGAACGATTCTAATTCTTCCCACAGGTGTGTATAGTCCAGGCTCTGCGGCTCGCGAGTCACATGCGGCTCTTTGGGTGTGAAGCTCTTTATATAGTTCCATACGTAATTATTTATTTATGTGAGTACTATTTATTGTTGGCAAGAAAAAATGTAGTGGTTCTTTAAAACTTTGAAATTTTGAAAATTGTAATTTTTGACTCTTCCGACTCAAAGGTTTGCCGACCCCTGGACTCTACATCTAGAGTTTCGCCGAGTATTTTAATTGGGTCCTTCTACGTAACAGTTTTTCTGTTTTGAATCCAGTTTATTTTTATGTGTTTTTAAAATTATTCATATTAAATATTTCACCAGGCATACACAATTTCAAAATGTGTGAAGGTTAAACCACAGTGTGAACGCAGGAGTCCAATATCCTGGGGATGAAGGGTCCACGGAAGATGACCGCCGTCCTCCAACAAGGCGATCCTCCCCGTGACGTGGTACGCTACCTTCCCATGCTACGTGATGTCGAAATATTTATGGTCAAAATTGGACGGTGAAATTTAACACATTTATTATTTCTAAATCCTTTATAACACCTTCCGATATAATACAGTAGCCCAATTACAACGCCCGGGTTTTACCCGAGGACAATTTTCCCCGATTGCGTATGTAGAAAAAGTGTTCGCATTCAAATATTCTTCCTTATAATTATGAAATACTAGCCGAATGACCCGGGCAACGCCCGGGTTTTACCTGATTAACTGTTTTTATTCAAATACCGCCGTGGATGTCACTCATGTGAAACGTCCCGCTTCAAACTTTGTGTGCTTTAAAATATAAAAATAAAAATGTAAATTTTCACAAAGATATTTTAAAATTCTATTATTTTGATTTTCAAATACTATTCTTTACAATTATAAATTGGCGCCGTGGATGTCACTCTTGTGTCCCGCTCCAAACTTTGTGTCTGAGAAGCGATATTTTTATAGAGAGATAATCTGGCTTAGTGTCTTCTGCTTGAATGAATGTTTTTTTCTTTTAGAATTTTGTTCCTGTAAACTAAAAATGAACTGGCTTCACCCGTGGTCTCTGCTTTTTTGGAATTTTTCCCGTTATAATTTTGTATCTGATAATCAAACATGATTAAGCAAATATTGTCATCATCATTTTCTGACTAAAAAACAATTATATCTCTCTCTTTGCCCAAAACCTATCAATTTCAATTTCTTTGGCTAAATATCTCTTCAAGATTTTCTATATTTCCTGTTAAAACACGTTTTACATGTACACTAGGTCATCTGATATTACCTCCTATCTTCACCGCTAGAGGCGCTGCTTGCGAGCGAAAGGGCAAATTTGCGACGCAATTTGCAAATAACTCGACGAATATTCGGGATAGAGACCTGGAATTTTCACTATAAGTTTTTCCAGATTCTACTCTATATACTGTTAAAATTTCAGTCAGATTAGTTACGTATTGTGGACGTGTATAGCCGACATAGGAACAAACACACATACGAAGCCGTGTTATATTACATGATTTTAAACATTTTCAAGTTCTCTAACGAGAATTTGTCTTACATAAAGCTCACCCTCAGAAGCCTTTGATAAGCAGCTTTTCTTGAAACTGTAGTTACAACGTTCACAAGGGTTCATTGGAGAGCTGTCATCCCGTATTGCTTCAAAATTAAGAGGCAGATAGTGGATTTTTCCCGCACCTGCACTTTCCTGCACTCCTGGTTGCAGTTTAATTGAATTATTTCCAGAGTCCATAATGCCATACATTCAAGCTGAGATCAGTGAGTTTCCTTCCTCTCTACAGCTCAGAAGACCGGATTATAAGTTATCAGATTTATTTCGAATAGGAAAACATTTTAAAATAATAATAGCTATGATATGCCAGAGCGAGCGCTTATCAATAATCATTAAATATTTGCAGATATTCTCAAGTTTAATATACTCTATAACAAAAATATCGACGCACCAAGAAGCAGTTCTCCGATTTATATGAAAATACGTATACAAAGAGGTTTCGACCAAACATACAAATGATTAAAATTTGGTGGCCAATATATGCAAAGCAAGAGCTCCAGCGCATCTGAACTGCGCATCCAGCACGAGAATTCTAGACTCAATATTCGGCGCGGCACGAGCTGATTTTCAGAATTTCCGTTTAATATTTTAGCAGTAAGCCTATTTCTACTGTATCAATGCCTCACCGAAAGATTCATGCTCATTACGAACATATGTCAGAGTTTGAAACTGGTCGTGCCATTGGATTGAAAGAGGCTGGTTGGTTTAATCGACTAATCGCGCGACATCTATGTCGAAGTGATGCGGCTATTAGGCGATGTTGGCAAAAGTGGGTCAACAACGGAAGTATGCAACGTCAGGACGCCAGCGGTTGACCAAGGGCAACAACAGAACGGGAGGATAGAGTAATTGTCAGAATGGCTGTCGCAGCACCGGAATCCACGTTATCTATCATCCAACGTGTGACCGGCACGCAAGTATCCAAAATGACCATCAACAGGCGACTGAGAGAGCGGAATCTAAGAGCTCGCCGACCGTTACGATGCCTACCCCTCACACCCGTGCACCGACAAGTCCGACTACAGTGGTGTCGGGAGCGATCAACTTGGAACTGCGCTGACTGTGGACATATAGTCTTTAGTGACGAGTCCCGTTTCTTACTGTGTCCTGACGACCGTCTCAAACGTGTCTGGAGACGTCCTGGGCAGCGTGTGGATCCTGGCCTTACTGTCGAACACCACACAGGTCCACAACAGGGCGTTATGGTCTGGGGTGCCATTTCATTTAATAACAGGACCCCATTGGTAGTCATTCCTGGCACCCTGACAGCACAACGGTACGTAGATGACATTCTACGGCCTGTTTTGTTGCCGTTCCTCTCACATCACCCCGGGCTTACTTTTCAACAAGATAATGCCCGGCCACACACGGCACCTGTTACTATGGATTGTCTTCAATCTTGCCGAACTCTTCCGTGCCAGCAAGGTTGCCTAATCTCTCGCCCATAGAGCACATCTGGGACGTGATGGGAAGGCGATTGCAACCATCCCGGAATGTTGACTATTTAGCCCGACAGTTGAGACAATTTGGCAAGAAATCCCGCAGCACACCATCCGGAATCTTTATCAGACCATGACACGCCGGGTGGCAGCCTGCATCCAGGCCAGTGGGGGTCCAACGACATATTGACATTCTCAATTTGTGACGATCAAACTCTTAAATGAAACAATTAATTGTTCTGAAATTTTAATCGTTTTTTCCCCTATACATGCTCTTTACATACACCAATTTTTGTCCTAATCTGACAACTCCTTCTTGGTGCGTCGATTTTTTTGTTATACACACACACAGTGTGAATATAATTTTTATAAATTTGAAATATTTTTATCAGATAATTTTGCATGTTTTGTCATATTTTTGTCTTCTTAATTTTATTATAGGAATTATATTTTTAAAAACCTTTATTTACTCAATTTTGTGGATCCCAGTAAATAATTTTAAAATGTCTAATTAGACGCAGCCAGAAGTCAAGGCTGATGGTGTAGAGCGTTGATTGTTGACTGACCACACTGTGGGTGCGTGCGTAGTCCCCGCTGCGGGAACGCTGGCAGCGGGATGCCCCGGACCTACTGGAGATTTCCACCAAGACCCCCATCTGGAACGCAGGTAACGTGAAACTACTTCTATAACTCCACGAGATACACCAGGTATAAGTGGCCACTCGAGGACCAGATGTAAAGGAAGTACAGAGAGTTTAGAAAGGCCCATTTAAGACCAGAGTTTACTGTGGCTTGTTAAAAATAAGATAAGGCAACAGAGATTATACTTTTTATTCAAGCATTATGATATTGTCGCGTAGAAAATGAATTAAAGAGGAGAAGTCGATGTTAAAATTAAGTTTTATTCTCAGTAAGAGAGTCCACTCAGCCGAGACGATCGAATAAATACCAACAATTATGTAGCCTGCTTTACATAAAACAAAAATATAAAGAGATAAAGAAGGAAATATTCACATATATAAAAATAAATGCCGTAATATTATAAATATTTAATTATGTTCGTTCAATTTATTAGGAAAAATGGGATCATATATAATTTAATTGATCTCTCTTTCTTTCAGAGTTAATTCAAAGGACCATTTAAAATGTATATAAAAGCAAAGTAAAATTAAACATCGGAATGGCTTCCATATTGCCGGCCTTAGAAAGTTCAGGATACCATTCAAACCTACCACCCTTGTATTAGAAGACAAGAAGCGGCTTTCAACGTTGGCTTACTTTCGATCCTTAAGCTATAACTAGAGTGAGTTTAAAGTGAGCTTTACCAACTACGTAGTAATGTAATGAATGAAGATGGCCCATGATGACTATTTTTTGATTTATTAACATTTTTTGGATTTTTCATTAATCTCACCTCAGGACTTAGCCATTTTTTTCGACATTGAGCGCGATTAAAATATTCATATCCTTTTTAGATGAAACTAACCTATTATTAATATGATTTTTCCTATTTATAATTTTTATATCAATTTATAGAAATAAAATGAGGTATGATTCAACCAACATTATTGTATATGTGGTTTTACCTCCAACATTCCATATGTGTAATCCAACCAATAGTATAGCTCCAGACATCTGAGCTAACTATCTTATGTGGCCTCAGACAGCCACGTCACCAATATGTGGCTTCAAACAACATCTCGTCTCTTGGCCAACCAATGCCATCGTATTTGGTAGTTAATCAAACTATAGCGATATAAAAGTTGAGGACATAAGAATTACAAGTTAACCTTCGTATCTTGCAATGATCTTGCGTAAATAACCCATATAATACGATTGTTTTGAAATAGAGCATTTGATATATAAATCTTCAGATAATAGAATGTCATATATTGGCAAATAAATACTTTTATCAATCCATTACATACCTTTTTATCATCTGAAAATACAATATG
>CP092877.1:8250625-8264734 GCA_030710605.1 Cordylochernes scorpioides
TCGACCAGAGAGAGAGAGAGAGAGACGTAGTCGATAGAAGACAACTAACTTACGACCATTTTGGCCACATTCCTGAGGGGGCCGCCGGTCAACACCTGGGGACTATTTTGGATAGCCCCCCGGTTGTGTACACAGGGAAAACGGTCGTTCAGCGGGTCGGTCGCCCGTCGATCCGCTCTCTCTCGCTGATTGCCTGGAATTCCTTCCAAACTTGTTGTTTCATTATTTCTCACCTCACCACATCATTACCACTATATTGTCACATCGAAAGTCGACAGGATAAGACCTGGCCGGGAAACAAATCCCTCATATACCGGAGTATGAAGAAACAAGAAGCCAAGCCACGATGATCGGCCAAACCCAACTCAACTGTAACCACTCCTCTTCGAGCCCTCAACCCCTTCTTCGCCAACCTTTGAACCGTGATCACGAAGAAGTATTCACCTACGACGGAGATGGAGCTGCCACGCACTTCTTCCAGCAATAGATCTGCCCAAGAACGATCGCCGCGCCAGAGCAGGACACCTTCCATCATCATGGACAAGACTCCGCCATATCCCTGCCGCTACTGTGATGTACAACACTGGTACGCACAGTGTCACAGACAGAACTCTCCCGAGTCTCAATGAACTTACCTGCTCTCTAAACCAGCATAACCTGTAAGTGAAATTGTTTTACCCCTTCCATTCATTCTTTAAAGAACTCACTCCTTGTAAACTCTGATGCCAATCTTTACATAATTAGCTCCATACTATTTAGCTAGATATTTGTAACCCATTTAATTAGTTATCTTACCATTAGAATTTAACAATCGTTATTTTAATAAAATAATTTCCATTTTAACGTAACTTAAAAAAAAAAAATTCTACCTATTAACGCTTTAACGATTTTTATTATTAACAATAGATTTTTCATAATCAACTTATCTATCTGCCCCTTAATGCCCCTCTCATTCTTAAAACTTTGTCAACCTTATACCAGCTCAGGACCTTTATACAATTATCGAACATTATTACAAACAATATTGTCATTTCAAAATCCTAACCTTCGCCCTTATTTATGATTATATATTTCGCAGTTTATCTCTAGCATATCCACCGACCCACACCATCTAGCCAATGGTATGTTCGTCACAGGATGCAGATTGACTAACTGTTAGATATTTATCAACTCCTTTTTGTTCGCACTTGAACAATCTGCATCGAGCGACACAGTTCGCCCCTTCTTCTCGCGCCACACGTTCGCCACACGGACCCTGTCTTCAAATCTATGTTTGTCCCTTGTCCAAACCAGCACGATATAGCCTACCTCCGATATTTCCCACGGAGGTACGTTAAACATCGTCGCTGATTCTGTCCGGTCCGTCATCATTTCGCGCAGACATGGGTCTTACTTTCAACCCACCGCGAAATCATCGCCTTGCACGAGCTCCCACGACGGTTCAAACACCTCGTGTCCGAGCAGCTTGTCACTTGTAACGGACAACGCAGTCCTCGTCCCAATTTTTGGCACTGTGCGCGCATACTTTCCGCAAATTAAATATAAGTCCATTCGACTTCCTCACCTACACACGGGACTTTTCCCCTCGGACTCGCTACACAAGTAACTACATAGATAAGGTAGATTGGCCCAGGGCAAGTTTCCCCTCGCTCTGTTCGCCAAGGTTCTAACATTGTATGTAGTTTTATATTTACCTCAGTCCTGAGCTGACACAATTGCCAACCTCAATCTCATTTCTCATACTCTACACTTATAGCATAGAAAGCCCATGCCAAGTTTCCCCTTGCCATGTCCGCCTGAAAAATATCTTAAAGTGTAGAGTTCCCCAGTCTTAATGATCTTCAGAATTTCATCATATGTATGTGACTCTTCTTCCCCTTGTCCACACTCCTCAATAACATTTCCCTTATATTACATTAGATTTTGTTGTATATAGCCTTTTATAACCTTGATATTTTCAAAGATTTCCTTAAGTGTCAAACTCTCCGGTGTTGTAAAACTGCTTGTAAATAATATTTACTTGTGTACTATACAATATTTTATTTACATAAAACTATGTCACCATTACCTTAACTAATTTTAACTGTAAAATTATTTTCTCTATTCCTGGCTTCTCCAGCTTTAAATATACTTAAACCATGTTCAGCCTTCTTCAACGGGGGCCATATGTCATAATATATGCTCTTACAGGAATAATAAAGTAAATCTGCAGTCGACCAGAGAGAGAGAGAGACGTAGTCGATAGAAGACAACTAACTTACGACCATTTTGGCCACATTCCTGAGGGGGCCGCCCGTCAACACCTGGGGACTATTTTGGATAGCCCCCCGGTTGTGAACACAGGGAAAACGGTCGTTCAGCGGGTCGGTCGCCCGTCGATCTGCTCTCTCTCGCTGATTGCCTGGAATTCCTTCCAAACTTGTTGTTTCATTATTTCTCACCTCACCACATCATTACCACTATATTGTCACATATATATATTTCAAGTTTAATTAATTAATTGTTCCCACAGAGTATGTGCAAGATCACAAGAAAATAGGCGATAACTGTAAGAAAAAACATTTCACTTTGTTTACTATAACTTTGTTTGAGCTCGTGCCCCTGCTCTTCGAAGAGTTCCGCATGTCCTCCTGGGTGGCTGTCAACTTCAAGAAGAGCTGCGGGTTCTGGTGCGGTTCCTGGAAGCACCGGATGGATTCTCCTCTGGGAATCTCCTGGACGTCCGAGTCGCTGACTGTCCTGGGCTGCACCATCACCACCAGAAAACACCGTCGCCTCCCAGGCCTCACACCTGATGGGGCTGCTGGAGCGAGCCATCGCGAGGTGGTCACCCTTCACCCGCGGCCTGTCGCTGGTGGCTAGTGCTCGCGCGGCCAACAGCCTGGTCCTGGGTTCCATCCTGCACCTCCTCCACGGCTACCTTCCACCTGAAACCACCATCGGCCAGCTGCAGGCGCGGTTGGCGCGCTTCGTGTGGGGTACGAGCCGAGTCTGGTGGCTCCCCGGGGCCCATCCTGGCTCGTCCAGTCTCCGA
This sequence comes from Cordylochernes scorpioides, assembly GCA_030710605.1. Classification (NCBI taxonomy): domain Eukaryota; kingdom Metazoa; phylum Arthropoda; class Arachnida; order Pseudoscorpiones; family Chernetidae; genus Cordylochernes; species Cordylochernes scorpioides. The sequence goes on from CP092877.1 coordinate 8,253,660, forward strand.
TGGTGGGCGTCAGCCTGCTTGACATCGCGGGCCAGCTTAGGCTCGCCTGCCTGAAGGGGGTCCAGGCCTCTCTTCGCGGCGCCGCCAACGGCTACTCTTGGCTGGGTCCGCAGCCGGGGCGTGGCTGACAACCGCCGGCTCCTGACGTCTGGCTCTCGTCTAGGAGGAGGAGACTGCTGAGCCTGTGGGAGGCCGCGTCCAGCGTCCTCGGGCTTGACCACCGGGTTCTTTATACCGCCAGCCTGAGGTCCCTGCGTCTTCAAGGTGACAACAGGTTCCTGCGGCCGCCAAACCTGCTGGCTCCCGAGCGCTGGCTACAAGCGACTGTCGGGGACTTCTCCGATGGCGCCCCTGCACTAGCGCGCTCAACGCGGGCCGCGCTCCTGGACGCGCAGCATCTGGGGGCCTTCTGCCAACGGCTCCTGCGGGAAAACGCCAGCTCCAGCTTAATGCGGAGTACGAGGCGGAGACCATCGTCCTGCGGGTTTCGGCGACCCCCATCACTCGCCTTACCAGCCAGAGGGCGCGCCGGGAATTGGAGTCGGCACGGCTCCAGGCGCATCCTACTGCAGAGCTGGCTGCCCGGTGGACCTCCACCGTGGATGTGCCCCGCTCCATCCCCTGGGCCGACCTGCGTCGAAACTGCTTCTCGGGGCACGACGCAGATGTCGCCCTACGGCTGGTCCTCCACGCCCTACCACATCCTGACCATCCTGCCTCGAGGCGTGCCGCCTGTGGGTCCAGCGACGGGTCACTGACCCACAGATATTGGAGTTGCCGAGCCGTGCGACCCCTGCTCCGGGAGGTGTTCGCCTCCTGCGAAATGCCCCTGGATTTGCAGGCCTGGCTCTCCGGCGTCTGCCTCCATCCCGAGGCTGTGAAGCTAACAAGTGTGGCGAAGGCTACCATCTACAAGTACCATCTTGGTCTTGAGTTGGGTAATGCCAGCCAACACATCGACCTGCCCACTCTGTGGGAAAGAACTCTCGCGGTCCACCGGTGGCTGAGTCGTTCCCGCGGTTGGCGACACCAATAAAGAGCTTGTATATATTTTTGTATATATGTATATTGGTCAATTATTATATGGATTTACATTTATTTATTCATATATATTTATCAATTCATGATTTTGTTTACTGATATTTATGTATTTAACCTTATATAACCATATATGAGCGATGTAATAAAAATCAGTTTCAATCTCTCTCTCTCTCTCTTTTCTCGTCAGCCATCACCTAGACCTGCCCACTCTGTGGGAAAGAACTCTCGCAGTCCATCGGTGGCGGAGTCTTTCCCGCGGTGGGCGCCACCAATGAAGACTGTATATATTATATATGTATGTATATTTATCGATTATTTTATATATTTATATCTCTTTTTTGATATATTTATCATTATACAATCTTATTTATTCATATTTATATTTATTCGGTATTTAACCTTATATAATCTTATATGGACATTGAAATAAAGTAGTTTCAATCTCTCTCTCGTAAATAAAAAAAAATAATGGTGGATTAATCATCTTGGGATCAGTTTCTTTAAAAAGTCTATGCAAAGTCAGCAATTGGTAGGAGAGTTCCGTGGTTTGATATAAGGCTTAAAAGCGAAATATTTAATCAGAAGATTAAGCAAAAAGCTTATTCTGATCGGTAAATTGAGGCGCTTCTGAAAATATTCAAAAGGTATTTATATAGAATAATTTAAATTAATTTTATATTGCGCATGTTTGAATGCTTCCTAATATTTAAATAAATCCATGGTAGAATTGTCTTTAAATTATATCAAAATGTCTGTTTCTATTTTTTATCCCGAACGGAAATTATGAACCTGTGGCGACTACACTTTGCTTCAACGCATGCGCGGGCGTCAACACTTCACTACGCATGCGCGTGGGACGTCATCAGAGACGCTGGGATTTAGCGGTAAACATGTAGGCTTACTCCAACGGTCGTTACTTCAACCGTTGTCTCTTTTCTCTCTATAATTTCTCTTGCTTTAAATAAATTAATTTTAATTATAATTTTATCAGCAGCCTTTCCACAAGCCACACCAACACAGCACATCAACAACCATCCTACAAATTGGTGAGCCGGACGTGATGCAAAAGTTATTTTAATCACACTTCTATATATATATTTTTTATTTCATCCACGAAACTTTCAACAGCCCCAGAATGCAAGACGCAACTACGGAACATCCGGAAGGGCCAACATCCACGGCACCCTCCCAAATATCAAGATTGGCTTTCCGTGCACCACCATTCTGGCCCAACAACGTTGAACTGTGGATAAGCCAGCTAGAAGCCGCTTTCGGTCTAGCAGAGATCTCCCGCGACGAAACTAAATTCCAAGCAACGGTAACGAGCCTAGACCAGCCAACCCTTACTTACGTCGCGGACATCGTAACGGCCCCCCCACCCTCTGGTAAATACGATGCGCTGAAGGCAGGCCTTCTCCAACGACTCGGTCAATCAAAACAAACTAAAATCTTACAGGTTCTGGATGGGCGTCCCATGGGAGATCAGAAGCCATCAACAGTCCTTGCCGCGATGCAACATCAGGCAGGAAGAAATTTCTCCGATACAGCACTGAAAATGCTGTGGACTCGACGCCTACCTCAGGACATAAGGGCCGCTCTCGCAGCATCCTCTGAAGCAAGTTTGAGTAAGCTGGCGGAAATGGCAGACAACATACACGAAGCCATACTGCCAACGGTCTCAGCAGTGGACCAACCAAGCACAGGTCATAGCGCGGAAGCCCACCAACAGCTGATGACGCAAATCCAAGACCTGCATACGCAAATCGAAGCTTTGAAGTCCTTTTTAGGAAACCCAAAATTTACAAACTGAAAATTAAAAAGAGATCCACGTGGGTGTCAATCGACCGCCTCAAGCCTGCTTTCACATCAGAAGGACCGATGTTTTCCAAGACCCGAACTTAACAAACCAATAAGATTGCATAGGATCGCTGGAAAGATCCTACTGGAGGGGGAGTAGTGTGGCGACTACACTTTGCTTCAACGCATGCGCGGGCGTCAACACTTCACTACGCATGCGCGTGGGACGTCATCAGAGACGCTGGGATTTAGCGGTAAACATGTAGGCTTACTCCAACGGTCGTTACTCCAACCGTTGTCTCTTTTCTCTCTATAATTTCTTGCTTTAAATAAATTAATTTTAATTATAATTTTATCAGCAGCCTTTCCACAAGCCACACCAACACAGCACATCAACAACCATCCTACAAACCAATAACAGGAACTAATTATGAAATTTGGGCGTTGAAAATTGGCGCAGTTCTTAGAGGGAGAAAATTATTTAAATGTGTAATCTATATATATAAAAAGCAATGTTTGTATGTTTGTTTGTATGTCCGGCATACAAATTCGCAGTAGTTCACTAATTCAAACCAAAATTTCCATACATAGGTAAAGAAATACGAGGAATACGATAGGCTATTTTATAAAATATATATTAAAACTATATATTCAAATTATTCTACTTATCTCACGAACAGCGCCCTCTATCAACGATTAAATTATGCTGATGCAAACAAATAGATATTGCTAATAACAAACAATTATAAAAAAATCTTATCTAAATATATATCACTCGGGTAGATATGCACACGGGTCAATCCCGGGGCGAAGCCCGGGTCACCCGTCTAGTTTCTCATATACAGAACCTGATATGAAAGACAGAATTTCTTAGGAGATTTGGAATTAGAAAAATGATGAAGCTTTTGGGATAATCATCACGAAGTGATGAACAAATGCGTAGAAAGTCTGGGACAAGCAATTTGGAAGATAAGATCATTGATAAAGGCTTAGAGTTAAAGAGCATTAGAATGAGAGATAAAAATGACACTAGACGAATATATAACGAGGGCAAAAAATATTATTGCGAGAAGTTCATCATTATGGCATCAATTTCCTTAATTTCCTTTTGCATATTCGATTCCTCTCTTCACTAAATTTTACTGATCTGACTTCATGAATTATTTCAGTCATTATATCATATAATCTGTAGGCTTTTTTTATTGGAATAATCAATAAATATTCCCTTTCTACCCTTTGGTGAAACTTGTTTCTTCTTGTTTTGCTTTCAAGCCAATGTGTCAAACATCCAAATATTCGAATGTGTTTGCCCATTTTTTTTGCCATTCCATCTCTGTATAGGTATATGGTGCTTGATAGACCTGTTGGGAGTACAATTCTTAATGTATACAGCTGTAGCAATTGCCTCTGCCCAAAACCTCATTGGTAATTTTGAGTCTATTAGTAAGGTTTTCGCTGTATCTATAAGAGTCCTATTCACTCTCTCTGCGACTCCATTACTTTGCGGTGAGTATGGGATGGTAATTTAGATGGATCCCACTTCTCTTAAAAATCCTTCAAAACTAGAGTTAAAAAATTCAGTTCCATTGCCTGTTCTTACATCTTTTATTCTAAGACTCAATTCGTTTTCGGCTCTTGCTTTAAATTATTCAGATCTTTCAAAGGTCTCATCTTTTGATCTCAGGAAATATACAAAGATTCTTCTACTGTAATCATCTACTATAACAAGAAAATACTTGGATCCTCCTAAAGATTGACATGACATTGGGCCGCATAAATCCATATGAATCAACTCCAGAAGCTTAATTGTATAATTTTTGTAATATTAAATGGATTCTGAAACCTTTTTCTCATTATGCATGCTTCGCACTCTGGTAACTTTTCGAATTTTAGATCCAATCCTCTTACAATATGTCCTTGAATTATTTTTTCATGTATTCTTCATTCATATGGTTTAATCTTTTATGCCATAAACTTATATTGCTAATTTTATTTGATAAATGTGTATTTATAACCATGACGCTTTCATTTTTTGCTATTTGTTCATTTCTTAGTTTTGTTTCCATCATGATCATTCTATCTTTAATGTATGCCTCAGCAACTAAATCATTCCCTTCATTATAAATATTTGCTGCATCCTTATTGAAAATAACAGAATTTTCCTTGTTGACTAATTCGTATACCGACAAGAAATTATTCCTTAAATTTGGTACATGTAAAATATATTTGATGAAAATATTTTCTTGACCTTCACTTGTGCATGTAGTAAGTCTCATATCTCCTTTGGCTATGGCTGGGGTAGTTTTGTCAGCTAGATTGGTTTAACTTTCATAATCTGTGACATTTCCATCAAAGTTAGGTTTGACGTTAGGTGTGCGGTGCATCCTGAATCTATACACCATATTTGCCTATCATTCCTCCCATCTGGTGAATCTTCAAATTCGTTCATATATGTGTCAAAAGCTTGCCTATTAATTTCACTTTTCACAGTATCCACTAAGTTATTAGAATGTTCCCTACTGTATTTGTGATTTCTATAATCAGGAGTCCATTTATTTTGGTATCCTTGTTTCTGCTTATCTCGAAACCAGCAATTCTTAGTTAGATATGTCCTTTTTTATTTTACAAAAAAGAACCTTATTTTTGGCTCAAATTGTTTAACTTTATATTTAATTCTGTATGCTTGTTCGAACCCGTTCTCAACCGATTGATTTAATCTCATTTGTCTTCTTGACTCCTCTTCTCTTAGAGTTTGTTGAATCTTTTTAATTGTTGTCTCTCTCTTTGATCGTAAGACAATAGCAATATTTTCAAACCTTGGATGTATGCCTCTGACAATATGAATGAAAGTTCTCTTGAGGGAAATTGATGCCCTAATGATGAACTTCTAGCAGAAATATTTTGCCCTTGTTATATATTCGTCTACAGTTTCATTTTTTCTTTCATTCTGATGTTCTTTAATTCTAAGCCTATATCAATAATCTTATCTTCCAAATTGCCTGTGTATGTTTTTTTCAGTGAGTCCCAGACTTTCTTAGCATTTGTTTCTCCTATGAACATTCCAGCTTGTTCATTTGTCAACGTCGTGATGATTATCCCAAATGCTTCATCATTTTTCTCACTTCAAATTTCCCAAGAACTCTTGTCTTCCGTATCAGGTTCTGGATCGGAAATTACACATTTAAATAATTTTCTCCCTCTCCGAACTGCGCTAATTTTCAACGCCAAAATTTGATAATTTGTTCCTGTTAATGGTTCAATTTTTGTTTGGGATAAAAAAATTAGATTCAGTATCTTTCGCCTTTTAAACTAATATAAACAAACCAATATATTTTAAATACAAATATATATTTTAAATTTATTTAAATCTTGGGTAATACTTAAACATGCAATATATGGATATAATTTAACTTAATCTATATAAATACCTTGAATCTTTTCAGAAGTGCTTCAATTTACCGATCAGAATAAACTTCAAGCTTAATCTTCTGATTATATATTTTCGCTTTTGAGCTTTATATCAAACCACGGAAGTTTGCTACCCATTGTTAACTTTGCTTAGACTTTATAAAGAAAGAAGATTAATCAAACATTATCTCTATTAATTTACAAGAGAGGGAACAAAATATAAAAGAAAAACTTCTAACATAGTAAACCGAAGAGAAACTTCTTTTCTTCTTATGGTTAGCGCCTATTTTCTCGTTACACACATACTCTGTGGGAACAATTAATCAATTAAACTATATATACAACATTTTTATACCTTCTTCATTTTTTTTTTATATTTTATATGTATTTTGGGACTTTTAATTTTATATTATTTTACTCTTTTAAGCATTTTTAAAACTTTTCGCCTCTTTTGAATATTCATAGCATGTTTATTAATCATTTATTTTAAATACGAGGGGTGTCCCATAAGTCCGTGGCCCGACATATAAAGAAAATGACTAATAAAATGATTATGATTTATATCCTTCAACATAATCCCCTTAAGGTCTATACACTTTTTCCAGCGATGTTCTAATGCTTTTATACCCTCCAAAAAGAACGATGTTTCAAGCGACTCAAAAAATGAGGTTACAGCATCAATGACCTCTTCATCTGACCTAAATTGAATGCCAGAAAGTGATTTTTTCAAATGAGGAAATAGGTTGAAGTCAGACGGAGATAGATCTGGTGAATAGGGTGCATATGGTAAAAGTTCAAAGCCAGAATCATAAATAGTAGCCATGGCTTGCAGCGACCGATGACTCGGAGCATTGTCTTGATGATAAACAATCTTCCTGGACAGCTTTCCTCTTCTTTTTTCTTTAATAGCTTCTCGTAGTTGCTTCACAAGATTTGCATAATAATTGCCAGTGATGGTTTGACCCTTATTCAGAATGTCTAGAAGAAGTACACCCTCGGAATCCCAAAAGACAGACACCATAACCTTCCCTGCTGATGGAACTGTCTTGGCTTTCTTGGGGGGTGGGGAACCGGAGTGACTCCATTGCCTGGATTGTTGCTTGGACTCTGGTGTAAAGTGATGGGCCCAAGTATCAAACATGGTAACAAATCTATTAACAAATTACTCTGGATTGGATTCAAATAACGCAAGATTGTCCGAAGATAACTTTCTCCTTACAGCCTTTTGATCGGGTGTCAAAAGTTTGGGAACCCAACGGGCATAAAGCCTTCTGAGGCCCAAGTGTTCGCTCACGATCCGATCCACTGTTGTTTTTGGAATACCCTAGGTCTCTTCTATCTGACGAACTGTCATTCTTCTGTCCAACATAACCAAATCATGCATCTTGTCGATGTTTTCTTGAGTAACTGACTCAACAGGTCTTCCTGGTCGATGTTCGTCTTCGATGCTGATCCTCCCTAATTTAAAGGCAGCTACCCATTTTTTACTGTGCTATAGGAAGGAGCATCTTCCTTTAATGTATCCACCATATCCTCATAGATTTCCTTCGGCGACATTCCTTTCTTACAAAGATATTTTATTACAGCACGAATCTCGTTTGTCTCCATTTTAGATGATTCCTGTTTCTTGTCCTCTTACAGAACCTATAACAACAAAAAGGTTAGTTGTAGAAACTTAAAAAATTACATATCTTTATACATGGCTTTAAGGTATATATGGTAGAATTTATCAGTTTCTAATATTTCGTTCTCATGGTCGGGCCACGGACTTATGGGACACCCCTCGTATATCTCTTTTTTTTTTTTTTGAGGTTTGAACTTCTTTTTTATTTTTATATGAACATTCATAATAATCAGTTTTATTTTAATCTTTGTGTTGCTATTTACAAGTATAATCATTTTCACTTGAATATACAATATTGCCTTATTTATTAACTTTAAATTTTGAGACCTCATTATTTTAACTTGAGTTATTTTATATAATTTTGAGATTTTATAATGTAAATGTTGGGGGGCGGAAGAGGATTAAGTATCGACACCCTCCAACATCTCAAATTGCAGCCATACCTTCCCAAAGAGATTATTACAATAGCTAAAAAACTTTGATATCATATAATTAAATCTCAATTACACAAGCTTTCTCGCTGTAACCTTCACAACAGTCGAACTTGAGCAGCTAGTTATATTTTTTTATATTCACGGTCCGGTTCGAGCATCAACACCCACTTTTTTTTTTTTCATTCTCACTTTTGGGCACTACCATTTTTCAATTTTTCATCACCCTTACTACTTGTTAATAATATAATCCTTTCGGTAAAATTACAGACAAAAGACATTCGCGCAGCGAATTGTCTTTTGTCTGTACCTTCACTACCGTTCAACGCAGCCAAATAATTCCCCTTTTCTGGCGACAGGACGAATCTCTTTAACTCCCTCTCTCACTCGATCAAAGTTTCCGCCGCCCATTCCCAGATCCGTCTGATAGGAAGGTACATATGGAATACCTTCAGCATACTGTGGATGGACCAATGCTTACGATTTTATAACGTTGAATTACATCGCAGTACCAGAATCAATCTATCCTATGTCCGTACATCTAGACTTCCCATTTAATTTACCATCATAAGTCTATGTACTCTATAATATTAATTACACATTTCAATGTTGTTTATAATCACACAAATTTGCCTTTATATCCTTTCCTTTTTCAAATATTTTAAAATCCTTTTTTATTTTCATTTTGAGAAATATAGCAATCCATAAATAGATCTTTAATTTAAAAGGCATATATTGGATCAAAATTATATTATATTTTGTGCCTTTTTAATTAAAAATTTATATTTATGTGTTGGGCTTAACATTATTGTCAATTATAATTTGTGAACACCTCCATTTTATCATTATTATAAGTTAGCAAAGCATACCCAGTATTATTTTCCTATAACCCCATATTAACTGGTTATAACCAGCATTTCAAACAAACATGTTCGCTCAAATCGTATGCTCCATCGTCATTAACTTATGCTTCCATTTACACTCACCATACGATAATGTTCATCACTCGGGGCATAAACTGTGGTGATATATGTCAATATGCATTAGATTTACATATATATGAAAAACAATAGAATAAAATAAAGGATTAGTGGGTCAGGTGTTGATATTAAAAATAAAGAAGGCATCTCCTGACCACGAGCACATGTGCTTTTTAGATGGCAGAGCGCCATCTAGTGGAGCAAAAATAAACTAAACGTTTATTTAGCTTTCTCCGTGATATTTCGCCAACCCAATTTCTTGATTTATCAAGAAAAGCTATCCACCAACGCGTTTCGCGCTGTTGGCGCTCGTCAGCGGGGCCAAACTTGCGTAAATACGCTTAACACATGAAAAGACAATAGAAAAAATAAAAGATAAGTGGGTCAGGTGTTGATATTAAAAATAAATATATGTTTACATTCTATATGAATTTGTATAAATATTTTGTAATTATAAATAGTGTAACAGCCCCAACATTGAGATACAATTAAACGCGCAAGCTTGGCCATTAAGTAATATCAAATAAGATAATGAAGTTTTATTGAGAGTCCGCCTCACCCAAGGCAGGTCTACTGATTTCGTCAGGATTGATTCATTCCATCCGGGGGAACTATAGAGAGAGAGACATTGATCTAATATATATATAAACATGTCAAGCTACATACATTGGAGAAACAGGTAAATCACTTAAAGATCGTATTAATCAACATAAAGCAGCTTTAAAAAAACTACAAACCATTATCCCTCCTAGTTGACCACTCCCTAAATAATAGCCATATACCAGATTTCAAACAAGCATCAATTATATACAAAAATATTACAGAAAAGCATTGTAGACTGTTTTTAGAAAGTTGGGCTTCTGCCGAAGATAAACACAGTATAAACAGAAAAATTGATTTTCCAGAAATTTATAAAGAATTCATATCCTAATTGTTTGTAAATAACTATGTATATAATTTAAATTACTCATTTATTTTCCTTCAAAATTTTATCATTAATTTAGAATTAATATGTATGCACACAATTATTTACGGTTACACTGTTATATATAAATCTCTATTTCAAACACAATGTATAGACAAAATAATAATAATGGTATTTATCTGTAATATTATATATAATTGTTAGCTGTATATATACTGAATGTAATGTTTAAATCAAAGATACAATTCTTTCATTGGCCTTGTAGAACGAGAGTGGTGTACGCGTGCGCGCATGCTTTAGTGAAAAACACAAACATCCCCGATAAAGAGAGGCGAGTTGCCCCTCGAAATATTGGAACAAAAAATCCATTATAAATCCAATATATGCATCTTTTTTAAATATATATAAACAAACAGTAAACAAATAATATGGCACCCTTGAAAAACTTTTTTTCCATATGGCATCTATTTACTCTCAGTTTTTAAAGGTAATACATTTCAAAGAGCTTCTTAGAACAAGTTGAATGGAATCTACATACTTGTACATAGGAAGTACATACTTGTACATAGGAAGAAGTTAGGAATCGTGACATATTCAAAGGCCAAACGTACAATTGTATGTTGCTGATGGAAGAGCACCATCTATTGGAAAAATAACAACTGAAGATCAATTTCACCGAAGATATTGGCCTCTATATACTTTTTTCTTTAATTAACAATATAAAATTTTAGGCCTCGTCTTTGAAGATTTCAAAATTTTCTACTCATAAGAGCTATGTAATGGTATTCTATTGGAATAACGCATGTTATTTGTTGATTCTTCTTGACAGTATGAAGCAAAAATAAAAGAGATGTTTGTAAAATTAGATC
>CP092877.1:8264834-8297070 GCA_030710605.1 Cordylochernes scorpioides
CACGAGACTCGGCTCGTACCCCACACGAAACGGGCCAACCGCGCCTGCAGCCGGTCGACGGTGGTTCCAGGTGGAAGGTAGCCATGGAGGTGGTGCAGGATGGAATCCAAGACCAGGCTGTTGTCCGCGCGAGCACGACCCACCAGCGACAGGCCGCGGGTGAAGGGTGACCACCACGCGATGACTCGCTCCAGCAGCCCCTTCAGGTGTGAGGCCTGAGAGGCGATGGTGTTCCCCAGGATGGTCTGCGACTCGAACGTCCAGAAGATTCCCAGAGGAGAATCCGTCCGGTGCTTCCAGGAACCGCACCAAAGCCCGCAGCTCTTCTTGAAGTTGACAGCCACCCAGGAGGCCACACGGAACTCTTCGAAGATTAGGGGCACAAGCTCAAACTGAGCGTCGTTCCTGATGAAAAGTACGATGTCGTCCGCATAGGCGACCACGCTGCAGCGGTCCAAGATTCTCTCGAGGCGGCTTAGCAGAGGTCCAACTCCGTGAAGTGCGCGGCGCTGAGATGGCAGCCCTGCCCTACCCCGTTGAGAAGCGGGAAGGCCTTGGTGTAGACATCTCTGACCCGGATGGAGACGTCTGCTTCCCCGTAGAGGACAGCAATCCACCCTAGGAAGGTAGATGGTAGGCCCAGCTTCTCCGCAGGGCGAACAGGTAGCTCCTTCTCAGGGTGTCGAATGCCGACTTCAGGTCCAGGGAGATGAGAGCCATTGGCGTGTCATGTCTGGATGCCCCGGCGGCTTCGTCAGACAATCGCACAATGTTCCAGGAGGATGACCGTCCTGGAACGGCGTAGGTCTGACAGTCGGGCACCAGGTCTGGCAGATGACGTCGCAGACGGGCCATGAGCACGCCGCTGAGGACCCTGTAGTCGGTCGCGCCTGTCGGTATGCCTGTAGACCCGGACCACCGTGCACTTTCGGCAGCAGGATGACCTTGCTGCGCCTTGAGGATAGGAGGCAAGGTCCCGCGGAGTCGAGAAGCCTCTAAGACTTGCCAAAGAACTTCGGCGAAGAATTCTTCAAAGGCTTTGACAAACTCGCAGGGTAAACCTCCCATCCCGAGGCACGGCCGTTTGGCAGGCGATTGATGGCTGCCTCTATCTGGTCGCGGGAGATATCGGTGAGAAAGAGCTGGTCTCACTCGTCGAACTCCAGAGGAGTCACTCCAGCTAGGAAGTCGGCGATGTCTTCTTCCGAGCTTGGAGTCTGAGCGAAGCGACTGCCTAAACATTCTAGAAGGAAAAGCTTATGCTGGCCCCCGGAGATGAGGTTGCCGTCGTCGTCGGTGAAGGTGGAGGGAGAGCGACGTTTGGCTCGGAGGGAACGCCCGAGGTCGGAGCGGGCAGTGTCGTCCTCCAGTCTCCGCCTCAGGAAGAGGCTTGCTCTCTCGATGTATCCACCGCCGGACTTGGCGACGGCAGGCGCGAGGGACCGTATCTCCGCGACCAGATCGCCCTTGATCCTAGTCCATTGTTCCCATAACATCGGAGGTGAAGTATTTGCTAGGTCTTCTGATTTTTCATCGATGAAAGTTTTCATTCGATTTAAGAACAGGTCTGACCGTAGCAGCTTACCGATGTAGGGAAGTCTTGTAGGAGCTGGTTCTCCTACTTGGATCAGGACGGCATGGTGGTCGGAGTAGGCATAGTCAGCGGTTTGGTAGTAGGTGACGCGGTCTCAGAAGCCTGATGGAAGTAGGATTCTGTCCAGACGACGCGCGTCAACCCGGCTTCCGATAGTAGCAACCCTGGTGTGCTCCAATGCAACATCGAAGAAGGTGGCGACGAGGTCGGCATGCTTCAGGAGCTCCGCGAGGGCTTCTGCTGAACCGGATGCCAGGTCCTTCGCCGACTCCTCGGAGATGTTCAGGTCACCGAGGATCAACGCACCTTCTCCACGCGCCAAAGCTGCGATGATCTGGAGCTGGCGGCAGCGCTCTTCAGGAGCTATGATCTGCGTTTTGTTTTTTTTTTCTTTTTTTTGGGGGGGGGGGGGGACTGCGAAGGTGTGCTGTACTGGGAAATGCTCGAAAGGAATGCCATGGTCAACAAGGACCTCTAACAATTACATCGCGTGAATGAGGCTATTCAACAGAAAAGACTCATCGACAAGGTCAAATCATTCTCCTTCACGACAACGCTAGGCCGCATGTTCCACAAGTCGTCAAAGCTGCCCTTCAACAGCTCGAATGGGAAGTTCTACAGCACCCGTCATACTCTCCGGACCTTGCACCAACCGATTACCACCTTTTCCGCTTCATGTCAAACCATATGAGAGGCACTACCTTCGATGATGAAGAGGACCTCAAAACCTGGCTCAACAACTTCTTCGACACCAGACTGGGCGATTTTTGTCTGAACGGCATCAAATAAACTAGTCGAACGTTGGGGTCGTAAATAATAACTGAGAATACATAATCGATTAATTAATTGTTTTAATTAATGTTTTTTAGTCTAAATAAAATTGTCGAAGAATAAAACTGAATAAACTTTCTTTACAACCCAATAAATATCTGGCAACACTGTTTTTAAGCAATGGAGTAATAATAAAAATGTGATTCATTTAGTGCGGTGCTATATTAATAGCCTCTATATAGAGAGGCTGTAACTATATTAAATATATATGTATAAAAAGGCTAATGGTAAAATAATACCTTATAAAAGATGTTACATATAGCATCAAAATATATCTCAAATGGAGATTTTCCTTTTGTATTTCCCTCATTTGGTCGATGTGGAAGGTTTATTTTAAAATGCACAAGCGAATTTTTCATATAGTCGCTTAACTTATTTTTGATAGAATTGTTAATTTTATACTTTTTTCTTTAGTTATTCATCCCATCGCTCTCAGCCACCATATTTTAAAAACCCAAATGTTTACTTTTCAATCAGTTCTGAATTATTGTTATTGTTTCAGTTGTCTTTCTATTTAAATTAATGACATTTGTTTACACACAATACCAAAACAATTTATTATTGAAACTTATTTTGATTTTGATTACAACGTGGATGACGATAAAAAAAAAACAGAATTTAAAATCAATGAGTTTCCTTACAAGAGTTTCCTTAGTGCGCAGGGGCCATGCTAATCTTCTCTGTATCGTTCCAATTTTAGTATATGTACCGCCGAACAAGCGTGTACAAGAGTTTCCTTAGTATCAATTATTCCGCCTTCTACAAGCTTTCAGGTAAGCTTTTTAAGGCACATAAAAAGACACAGGACGACATCTAGACGACACGTGCAAACAGCCCGCCGAATCTGGTACAGCGCGCCGCCTGCGAAGGAAGCAAGGACGCACCAAGCACACCTAGAGCCCGAAGCCCCAAGGCGGCAAAAATAGTGACCACGAGGGTCGAAACTTCATGAAGAGTTTCCTTAGTTACATGTTTATATTAATTTTTCCAACGTTGCCAAGCTGAAAATAAAAATATATGATGGCTTATATCTTTCTATTCAAATATAAGATGAATTCTCTTGGGTTTGTCTACATTCTTAGCACCACATACAAGAAGCATGCCAACTCGATGTTGCTCTTTTAAATAGCGTCCTCAAAGTTTGTCTACTATGCTTTGGGGATACATTTTAACAAAAATGTTATTCCATCTGAGGCAAAGTATTCTTGGTAAAGTTCAATTTACTATTTTCTGTTTATAGAGAAATAGAGAAGTTAGAGATATATAAATAGGCTCAGAATTATAGTTTAGATTAATTCAGATTTTTGTGTTACATATGCAAAATGCTAATGTCCTAGTGATTGAATAAATAAAATAAGGTAAAATGAATATAAATAAATACAAATCATCAAGAATATACATTATTTAACACTGCCTTAAAAAAAAAAACATTTACCATTGTGCTGAAAAATATATTGGTAAGGCCTATTTCAACTCCCAGCAGCCTCCTAGCCTAATTAACACGAAAATATTTTGTGAAAATCACGATCAATTTTGAAATAAAAATAATGTAAGGAAGTTCAATATCAAAATTAAAAAATAAAAACCTTTTTAAAATAACAAAAGACATTTCAATGATATTCCAATAGAATTATCAAAAGTGAAATACAATTTTCTCAGTATAACTGAATTCAAATGTTTTATTGATATAAAAATATTTATTTATTTTTTTAATAATATTTTTTTTTTCACAGCGTTCCGAAATCAATAATTCTGTTTTGCCTATATTTACTTTTAAGCGGCATGTTTTAGCCACTTTTTTTTTTTTTCTAAGAGATACTTTATTTTGCTATCTTACATTTTAAATATATTTTTAAAGACAGATTTTTTTTTAAAATGCCAGTTTTCCAGAACAAACTAATCTATAAGCACATAGGCGCAATTCGTCATTTAAAAGGTAACAATGTGTAATTTAAAATTGTAAAATATTTTGTGTACGCACCTTTTGTCAGTTTGAAAAAGGCAATGTATAAACATTTAAATAATAATAATTTATAAATGTAAATTGCCACAAATTCAGGTGTAAGAAACAAGTAGTACTATTTCAACCCAAATTTATCTAGCGTTATAAAATATGTGTAATATATATTTATATATATATTTTTGTGTGTGCACAATATATTCAAACCTCCATCTGCTCATAGAATAAAATCAGCAAGGTCTAAATAATAGTGCCATAATGTCATTCTGACATGTTCAGAAAATCAGTTAAATACATTTTACATCAGCTGAGGAAGAGTGTCTGCTAAGCTCCCCAATAAATCTGGCCTACTATAAATTGTGTCTCAAAGGACAGTTAAAGCACAGTATGAACCTCATAGTAAAACAATATTTTGGTCTTTTTACATCATTGATTGTTTCTGGTGATTTAATTTTATTATTATTTATAAATTGTGGGGCATTGCTGACGTTTTGCCCACTTCAGATAGGAGACATCTGATTGGCTGACATGAAAGATGTATACAGACACAGGGTGAGTCCTCGACATTTGGCCCAATCTGAGACTGAGGTCGAGGTAGTGATGCGTGCAAAGAACCAATCATAGCCTTTGTTTATGTCGCGCGTCATACTGATGTCACAACCAATGAGAGGCTTAGTCTCAGTTTGGGCCAAATGTCGAGGACTCTCCCCAGACACACAATTGGCTGTTGTTATTTGGAAGATGGAGGTTTTATCGATAAAATCTTTTATCTTTTAATAAAAAAAAAATTTTTAAAGTCATCTTTTAAAGTTGTTAAATTTTAAACAAAGGTTTCTCTCTCTATTGCAAAAAATACGTACCCTATTTAGGTATATACAAAATAACATATTGCTTGACAATACGCAACTATATAAATTATTTTTATCAACAACAAAAAGCCTTTATTTAGGGTCACTGACCCTATACAGGATTCACCAGAGGTATGCATAAGAATAAAGCAGTGAGACAAAGGAAATAACGATATAGACAGAAGAAAAAGAAAAAAAAAAACAAGAAAGAGAAAGAGGGAAGCAAGAAAAACAACACAAAAAGAGTAGCAGTAAGAAAGTGAGGAGTGAGTGTCACTTGGCCTTTTTCTGAGATATGGACTTGTGGAAACCATAAAACGCCGTAGCAATATACTTATTCTGGGTCATATTGTCAATTATTGATGGAAGTGAAGCACAGAGTTGCCCAGTTTTGAGCATAAGGGTTCTTCTTTCAGAGCAGAGCAATCAAAAATATAGTGAGCGATTTCATTTTTTATTTTTGAATTACAGAAGGTACAAATCGGGTCCTCGCCGCAGAGCATCTTGGTGTGGTTTTCTCTAAAAAAACTTGAAAGTATTCTAACTTGTGCAAGTAGTCTTACAACCGGGAAAGGAAAATCCCCTAAAAGGTATCCCTCCGTCATGAAAGATATGTGAATGTCTTTGTAGTGAGAGTATAGCTTAGATTTATCCATTCTTTTAAGGTCGTTTTGTATAGATTGGTCTGCCGCTGTTTTTAAGAGCCCTGTAATCGCGCTCCTCAGCGTTTCAGGATCATCACAGGAAACAAGTTCAGGGGATCCATTATTGTTAAGCAGATTGGTGAGCTTTTTAATGAAACCGATGGGTGTGCCCGAAGCATTAGACAGTTCCTGTGTTCTATTAAAACATATACGCTGCAATCTGTCACCCCTCATATTCAACACCCGCAGCCAATACTTCAGGGTTAATTTTAAAGCTGTTACACTCAATGAGATACGACCGGTTTCTAATCTGATTATGTAGTCTGGAGTGTATCTGGGCAGAATCAGGAACCTACGGATAAATAGGTCTTGTATACTGTCCAGTAAGTCTTTATGCTCTGTTGCCCACAATGGAGCGGCATACATCAGGACAGCTCTCACTATTGTATCAAAGAGTTTGATTGATAAATTTATTGACTTTGCTTTTGATTTTATTATTATTGGGTGTGTGGCGTTAATTGCTGTAATGTTAATTTGCAGGGTGAGTAGTTGTTATTGTTGGTGTCAGAGGGAATCCCAAGTATGTATATCTTGAAGTTATTGTTATGGGTTTATCATTCCAGAACCATCTATCAGACATACTATATTATTTGAGGGTTTACCTCCATTACGGAACACCATAATCTTTGACTTGGACTCATTTAGTGTCATTAAGTTCTCATCGAGATATTCTTTCAGTATTTTGATCTTCTTTTGGAGGTTCATCCTGGACTCACCTATAATTGCTATGTCGTCGGCGTACAGCAATAAATGGATATCTCCAAATTCTGGCAAATTTACACTCGGCAGGTCTGAATTATTATAAATTTCAATTAAATCCGTGATAAATAATATAAAGAGCAGTGGGGAAAGTGGTTCTCCCTGGAGGACTCCCGAGTTTATCTTAATACTTTCCGTAAATGATCCCTTCCATCTGATAGCTATAGTTGCTTGTTCGTAGTAACTTCTGGTCGTACTTATGAATTGTTAACTTATGCCTAGGTTGTAAAGTTTTTTCCAAAGTATTGAGTGAGGTACAGTATCAAATGCCTTCCTTAGATCGACAAAAAAGACATATAGTTTTCCCCTCTTTTTTCTTAATGATAGTTGGATTAAAGTAGTTAGTGTAAATATGTGGTCAATACATGATCTTCCTTTTCTAAATCCTGCTTGGTTTTCCGGTATAACCCTTCTTCCCTCGACCCATTCCTCCAGTCTTGATTTTAGGATTGAAGTGAAAAGCTTTGATACATTGCTAATCAGTGCAATACCTCGGTAGTTGGAGGGGCTGTTCTTATAACCATTTTTAAAGATTGGGTGTATAGTGGAATTAGTCCAAATTGCTGGATATTTTCCAGTCGTCACAACACTATTGTAGAGTTGTTTCAACAGCAGTATGTACGAATCAGGGAGTATTTTTAATACTTCATTGGGGATGCCATCGGGCCTGCATGCCTTGTTACTCTTCAAACCAGCTATCTCCTTGCATATGT
Organism: Cordylochernes scorpioides; assembly: GCA_030710605.1. Lineage (NCBI taxonomy): Eukaryota > Metazoa > Arthropoda > Arachnida > Pseudoscorpiones > Chernetidae > Cordylochernes > Cordylochernes scorpioides. The sequence goes on from CP092877.1 coordinate 8,272,244, forward strand.
CTGCATTGGTTATCTCTGAGTCCATAATAGGATCGTTCTGAGAAATCACATTATGTAAATTACAAATTCTCAAATTTTTCTCTGTAGTCATTAGTTCGCTGTAAAAGTTCAGCCAGTCCTGTATAGCTATTTCTCCATGGATTATATATGTGCTTTTGTAGAGCGCAATAGTTTTCCAGAAGGTCTTTGAGTCTTTAGCATTTCTGAGTATTTCCTGTTTTTCATTATCAAAGCATTTCCTTTTTAGATCCAATAAAGCGAGATATTTCTTTCTGGAAGAAGCATAACATTCCCTGTCTTCCAATCTATTTGTTTTACGATATTTCTTCAGACTTTCTTTTGCCAATTTTTTCATATCATAGCAGTCCTTATCGAACCACGGCTTAGATTTCCTGGGGCCGCCCTTAATTGAGTACGTTATTTTTGCAGATGACATTGCTTCCAAAATTCGCTGATTGAAAGTATATACAAGGTCATCGGAGGAATTATTTTTATCACTACTAGATCAAAAGAGGAAAATAATGAAGTAAAAATATTGATCAGAACAACAATGCAGAAAACAGTTGACAAGATGTTTTACATGACAACTGTCTTGCCAATGTTGGTCCACTTCCACACAATAGCTGCCAGCAATTTGTACTTGGATTGACAGCTGGGAACATAAAACCTAGAAAAATAGAATTTATAAAATTGTAGCCAGCTTTAAATACAATAAATACCTTAGTCAGCATAGAAGGAAGTGTTAGATTCTAATATTTACCAATGTAAGTTGTGTAGCATCATCCAAAGGTTCAGACAGACCTTCAAGATCTTCCTGAAAACACAAAAAAATGTTTGCAGAGATATGTGGATTTATACATTTATAAACCTACTAGATGCCATCTAAAAATCTCATGTGCTCGTGGTCAGGATATGTCTTTTTTTATTTGAAAACCTTATTGTGATTTGTAGGCCAAGTGTCAGTTTCTCGCTGTGCTTCAAAACTCTCCAGGAGGTCTAGGTAGACTTTCGGAAGCACTTGACCTTTAACCCCAGGTGTGCTGACAGTGTATTTTAGTGAGGTATGCCCAGGAAACTCTTAGTAATGGTCACTTTGTTTTAATTCTCTCAATTGACCTATTTCTTTCTGGTGGAAGGATGGTCTAAACCATTGGTTTTCAACCGCCATGACCCGGGTTCGGTTCTTGCATTGGGCACTTTTAACTGATTTTAAAAAATAAAAACGCTCCCTGATTCTTACAAAAGTCCAACCCCACCAGCAAGTGCAAGTAACCAAATGGGGCTCAGGCACATTTGTAAGTGCAAAGTCGAACTGCTTTTCACATGTGTAGACATGTGGTGTACTTACAGTAAAAGCAGTCGTCAAACTCTACCCACCATGATTATCATGGCCTGTACCACGTGTACTAGAGATAAGCAAAAAAAAAACCTCTTTATGGTATATAATACCCCAACGAAAAATAATTTTCATACATTCTAAAACTTAGTAATACATTTCAGAATTTGACAACAAAATTAGAAAATAGCATCAATATAAAATCTTATAAAATAATCAATAGTAAAATTTACACCATTTACAATAAAATAATTTTTGTAAACTTTAAGTTGTTTTGCCTCAAAATATGAAAACGTAAAGTTCACAAGATATTTGGAAATTGTATCACTGAATCTTCTTGTCTTGAAGATGCAGCAAGCTTCCTGCCAAAACTGAAACCTCTTGTCAAAATTAACAAATATATATATGTGGAAAATAATCGAAAAATAAATAAAATGATCGGGTGTTGATATTAAAAATAAAGAAGGCATATCCTGACCGGGAGCACATGTGCTTTTTAGAAGACAGAGCGCCATCTAGTGGAACAGAAATCAACTAAACGTTGATTTAACCTGTTCCCTGATATTTGGCCAACCCATTTTCTTGATAAATCAAGAAAAGCCATCCACGAACGCATTTCGGGCTGTTGGCCCTCGGGGACCAAAAGATTTTTGGTCGCAGTGGTACAGCCTGCTCCACACAGACGAGCGTCAACAGCACAAAACACGTTCATGGATGGCTTTTCTTGATTTATCAAGAAAATGGGTTGGCCAAATATAAGGGAACAGGCTAAATCAATGTTTAGTTGATTTCTGTTCCACTAGATGGCGCTCTGCCATCTAAAAAGCACATGTGCTCCTGGTCAAGATATGCCTTCCTTATTTTAAATATATATATACATACAGTCGAACATCTTTAATTCAACACCCCAAGAGATCAGAGCTTTCGATTGAATTAAAGTTAGATGATTAGCTAATTACCTAACTCACTAAAATAATATTTTTTTAAAAGAGCTTTGTAATATAAATTAATGATATTAATTGAAACCATTGTGTGTGTACTTTTTTGTATTTTATTTTCATGAATAACTTTTAGTATCAGAGAAAAAATGGCATTAATACATATTTTTGAAACATAAATAATTACAAATAATATTTTATTCTAATTTAAGAATATAGCAGTTAAAGGAAATAAATATGGAAAATAAAAAGAAAATTTAGAAATACTATTTAAAAAGAATCATGAAGATCTTTTTAAAAATTCCTTTATAGATGTCCGTTTTTGCACTGAAATCCTATTCAGGATGTATTCTAGATGGTCTATTTTTAAAATACATGCATGTCTTTCTTCCTCTGAAATGTCTTTTAAATAACACAGTTTTTATATTAAAGACATCCACAGCTGCTGCAGGTGTTATTGATTTTGTGTTTAAATCTTCTATAATAACATGGAAATAGAATATTGAAATAAAATGTTATCATGATAAGGCACAATTTGGATTATAAACACAAGGTAATAAGACCAAATCCAAATAAATAAATAGTATGTGACGTTTCGGTAACAGTGTTGTTACCATCTTCAGACAAAAAAAAATTCTCATTCAGTACTTTTGTCTGAAGATGGTAACAGCGCTGTTGCCGAAACATCGCACACTATTTATTTATTTGGATTTGTTCTTATTACCTTGTGTTTAAAATGTTATCATAATCATTGTGGCTACATTTTATAAAGATTTATTTATTTAAAAGGAAATTATTTGAAAATTTTAAAATAACTAAAATATTTCAATGCTGAAAATGAAAAAGACTATTATAAATTAGCGCACGATGCCTAAATTCCCGCCTAAAAAAACAATGACACTCGCGACATTGCCTAATGGCACTGCAAAGTGGAACTTAACCCTTAAGTACTCATGAGAATGGAAACGGAAGAATGCAACTAAGGATGGCAGTGGTCGACCAAGTGAAACAACAGACATTGCAGCCATCCTGGAATGTTGAATATTTACCCTGACAGTCTTTGGCAAGAAATGCTTCAGCACACCATCTGCCAGGTGGCAGGCCAGTGGAAGACATATTGACTTTCTCAATTTGTGACAATGAAACTCTGGAATAAAATAATTGTTTTGAAATTTTAGTTTTTTTTTTCCCCTATATATTGCCACGTGGAAAATTAGAGAAGACAAAAACTTCAGGAGGAGACAATAATTTATTTCAGGCAAGAAACTAAGAATGGTAAACAAAAGATAAGCCACAAGGGAAACTTACAGAGTAGCAAAATATAAACATAAAAATGACCACTCTGTATTAAATAATAAATTAATAAATACTTTGTTACATAGCTCCTTCCCTATGGGAGCTGTGACCCACAGCTAGCAATTATTGTAGATACTGACATGAATCTGACGTGCTTCTTCTTCTTTCTTATCTCCACACTGGGTGAAGTGAATGTGTCTGCCTTTGTCATTAAGACTGGGAGCCCTACTCAGTGGCAGGCCGACTTAGCTCCAAAATAAATGGCCTGCCTCTGACATGAGGAACAGATGCCATGTGCAGCTGCTCCTAACATGGAGTACAAACGCTGCTCATCCTATATCCCCGGATTAGGAGCCCTAACAGGGTACTATCAGCCGGGCCAGCTGAACCCAGGTTTTTTAGCGAGCTTGTTACTGCTCCCCCTCCTCCTTTTTCATCCGGGCTTGGGACCGGCACGGGCTGAGTTTGATGTGCTTCTGCCAAGGATTCCATCGAAGTCTTGGAACTTTGTCCCTAGTACCTTTGCGTCCTTTTTCTTGCGGCGTGAAGAGCGGCTTTGTCTTCCCTAACTTACCCAGCATCTCCACCAAAATGCCACGTGGAAAATTAGGGAAGACAAAAACTTCAGGAGGAGACTTTTTTTTTCAAGAGGAGACAACAATTTATTTCAGGCAAGAACAAACTATGAATGGTAAACAAAAGATAAGCCAAAATTTACAGAGTAGCAAAATATAAACATAAAAATGACCACTCTGTTAATAAAAATAATAAAATTAATAAATACTTTGTTACAATATGTTTTTCACATACGCCAATTTTTGTCCCAATTGGAAACTCTTCTTTGATGTGTCGATTTTTTTTTATTGTTATTGAGTGCATTTTGTTATCCTATAAAAAATCCACTATCAGTGAATGTTGGGATGAAATCACCACTCAACCAATTCAGGTGTTGTATATAAAGAGGTCATATAACTAGAGGAGTGGACTTCTACCAGAATATAATTCAACAGCTTACCAAACCATAATTCAACTGAATTTTTTAAATAAACATTTCAACACATTAGATGAACCCTGTTTAAATACAAATTTATTAATAAAAATACAATACTTTGTCCCAGAGGGCACAGCAGCCACAGTTAGTGTATGTGCACCGTGCTTGAAATCCATCGCAAAATTGACACCAATGATGGACAATTTAGGCCTAAACTACTGACATAAACAAATATCTTGAGCCCTTTCCTTTTAGCTTTTTCTTTATTTTCTAAATTTATTTGCTTCACACAATTGCACTTATTCACTTATATTAAAGTAATATTTGTAATTTTCTCTTTGTTCACAAATGTGTTAATGCAATTTTATCCATCACTTGATGGGAATCATGAAACTTTCTGAAAAAAAATTTGAATAAAAAGTCCCAATATGGTATCAAATTCACATTAATAATTCAACTACATGACAACAGTATTTTATAAAATTATAATTTCAATGATATCATTGGTTATCCTAGAGAGATGGCCACCAGCAGTAGATGTTGTGATGGACTCACCATTTAATTCAACATTTACTTTCATTCTACTGGAAGCTCTGATCCCTGGGTGGTGGTGTTGAATTAAAGATGGTCAGTGAACTGTATGTAAACAACTGTCGAAATTTGAATTTAAAAATGGATGAAGTAGTATCACATTGATAGGCTGGAGGTAGGGACATGGAAATATGGTCTTATGTCGAAGTAACAAGGTTATACTGTACCTTCAGACCAAATGGGGTGAATATTTTGGGCTGTATATAGTCAACATGAACTCACTGAGAGATCAAAATAAAAATCATTAGTCTGTGATGGCATTTTGAATACATGTCCTTTAATGGGACTATAGAGAATCTTTCCCAGTGAGTTGAGAGTTGACTGTGTGCTAGGAATATTGACCTTAGACCCGTGGAATCATCAAAAGTTACCATAAAGTAACCTGCCCCAAAAAAAACATCAAAGGTATTACCATACCTTACCATACCTGCCTATGTAAGACAAGTACAGTAGAACCTCCCTTTAACGGACACCCTGATAGCAAACACCTCTCCACAAAGTACAGTTTTCATTTGCAAAATTACCATTTTTACAATTTAGCAACTCTTCAGTAAGAGGACACCTTTCCCTAATGGACACTTTGGCTCTGCAATTAGGTGTCCCTTACAGTTCTACTGTATTAGATTCTCTATATAAAATAGTGTGTCTAAAATCCAACATGTCAGATGGCAGGCTGGTGGTGGCCTCCTCCAACCTGACAGCCAAGGAGTGGGACGGTCGGCTGGCTCTGCTGGCTGACATGGAGCCACAGCACGCCCCAGCCTGCACTCCCTCCGGTATCTCCAGCCTGGCCATCTACAGCCCGGGGCAGGTGGCCCTGGGCCTGGACTCGGGTGGGTTTGCTCTGCAGAATTCTATATAGTTCTTCTTCTCTCTATTGTGAAAACCTCTTCAAGTTTTTAATTCTCTTACAGGGCCGGCAGAGTGAGCACTTGTAGAACATGTTCATTTCTTATTGTACTCAGCCTTTCCTGCTCTATCCTCTGTTAGGGAACTCTGACCACATGGCTGCTAGATAAACCCTCGAATAAAAACAGGGGATCAGACCTTGGAATCATTGAGACCAACATACCCAACCATAATTAGCCATGTTATCTTTGAACTTTCATCACAAGCTGCAAAGACTAAATAATTAAAATAAGTCATTTTATACTTTTGTCTGAAAATGGTAATGTTACTGAAACTTATATATAATTTAATTATTTGTGATTCTTATCTACTACCTGAGTCAAGTAGCTCAATGTCCTCTCTCTCTCTCTCTCTCTCTCTCTCTCTATAGCAAAAAGTTTTTATATTTTTAAACTCAAATGGTGTATATTTATCATTTGAGGAATGCTAATATGTCATCAGTCATTTGTTCTCATTCCTAGTTGATTGTGTCATGAAGCACCAGTCTGTCTGAGCAATTCTCTTCATATCTCAGACCATTCTATAGGAACGATACCTCTCCCATCATTCCTCAAGATTCTAGTATGATCCTTCATGTCCTGCAAATTTCCTTCCATTACTTCCTTTAAAAGACTGTTTTGTTCAAACCAACTATTCACAAGACACTATGCTTTCTAGAAAAGGTAATAATTCTTTTTCATTTTTCATCCCAATGTTACAATCTATATCGTCATCAATTTTTGCCTTCTTAAAGAATCAAAATATTTCTTCAATTAGGCCGTACAAATAAATCATTTCCTCTCCAGAAATATATCTATAGCATGAATAAGGGGTCCTTTGATGGCATTTTAGTTTTAATGTGTGTGATCATTCTTTATGAAGTTCTCCATAAATCAAACTCTATTCTCTGTACTTTTACAATGGATCCAACTATTCCTGAGTTAATTACCTTATTGAAGTAATGAAATCTATTCCTTTCATTTCCTTGCAAACTACTTTGAAATGGGAAGAGTATCCTCAGATCTACCTGGAAGAGGTTCAAGCCGAGTCTCCAGTTAGCTGTGAGGAACAGACATGGAGGTTAACTGAGGAACAGACATGGAGGTTAACTGTGAGGAACAGACATGGAGGTTAACTGTGAGGAACAGACATGGAGGTTAACTGTGAGGAACAGACATGGAGGTTAACTGTGAGGAACAGACATGGAGGTTAACTGTGAGGAACAGACAATGGAGGTTAACTGTGAGGAACAGACATGGAGGTTAACTGTGAGGAACAGACATGGAGGTTAACTGTGAGGAACAGACATGGAGGTTAACTGTGAGGAACAGACATGGAGGTTAACTGTGAGGAACAGACATGGAGGTTAACTGTGAGGAACAGACATGGAGGTTAACTGTGAGGAACAGACATGGAGGTTAACTGTGAGGAACAGACAATGGAGGTTAACTGTGAGGAACAGACATGGAGGTTAACTGTGAGGAACAGACAATGGAGGTTAACTGTGAGGAACAGACAATGGAGGTTAACTGTGAGGAACAGACATGGAGGTTAACTGTGAGGAACAGACATGGAGGTTAACTGTGAGGAACAGACATGGAGGTTAACTGTGAGGAACAGACATGGAGGTTAACTGTGAGGAACAGACATGGAGGTTAACTGTGAGGAACAGACAATGGAGGTTAACTGTGAGGAACAGACATGGAGGTTAACTGTGAGGAACAGACATGGAGGTTAACTGTGAGGAACAGACAATGGAGGTTAACTGTGAGGAACAGACATGGAGGTTAACTGTGAGGAACAGACATGGAGGTTAACTGTGAGGAACAGACATGGAGGTTAGCTGTGAGGAACAGACATGGAGGTTAACTGTGAGGAACAGACATGGAGGTTAGCTGTGAGGAACAGACATGGAGGTTAACTGTGAGGAACAGACATGGAGGTTAACTGTGAGGAACAGACATGGAGGTTAACTGTGAGGAACAGACAATGGAGGTTAACTGTGAGGAACAGACAATGGAGGTTAACTGTGAGGAACAGACATGGAGGTTAACTGTGAGTAACAGACAATGGAGGTTAACTGTGAGGAACAGACAATGGAGGTTAACTGTGAGGAACAGACATGGAGGTTAACTGTGAGGAACAGACATGGAGGTTAACTGTGAGGAACAGACAATGGAGGTTAACTGTGAGGAACTTGTAGATTTTTTTTTTTAGATTTAAAAATATTTTATTGACATCATACACAAGTCAATGGTCGTATTATAAAATAATTATTAAAAAAAGAGATAATTAAAAAATAAATATAGGAAAAAGGTAAAATAAAAGAGTAAACTATATACAGTTAGGTAAAGTCCTCCCCCAACGACAATCCTCCAGACAGTAAGTCACGTTCTCCCCTCATCTCAAGGCTCAGAAAGAACCTGTGTATTGATGACTTAGCAGACGTGAAGATGGTGAGGGCGTATTATATATATATATAGTGGTTGTATTAAAAGGGTTTTCAATTGTACATACACCTATCCCCCGATTTACACGGTAGATACGTTCCTGAGAAAAATGTGTAAATCAGGGGGATAGGTGTACACAGAAATAAAAATAAAATGCATTGACAGGTTAAAATATGTAGTCAGCACATAAGCTCGGGATTCCTCGTGAGATGTGTACACAGCGCATGTGTTCAATCACAGTAGCATTTAGTATAGTGCGATAAAAAAAAAAAAACTTATTTGGAAAACCGTGTAAAAGCGAAAACATGTAAAACAAGTACCGTGTAAATCGGGGGATAGGTGTATAAATGTTACATAAGCCCCAAAACTATGACAAAGTGATATTTGGCTGCCTAGTGCCGGGGCAGATTCTTGTCACAACTGACAGTTCATTTAGAATAAGTAAACCTCTGATTCCCACCAACCAAGGGCAGCTGAGAGATTTAAGCAGAGGTGTAGCAAGAAAGTGTGTTCCCCAGGCAGCATCCAGTACATGAGCACCAGTCCGGAGTCTTTGGAGCTGACAGAGCTGGGGAGTGTGACGGAGCATGATGACACAGTGAGCTGCCTCGCTGTCACCGCAGGACAGCAGTCCCATCTGGTCAGTGGCAGCCTGGACTACAGGTTGGTAGCTTCTGCCCAATGGTGAACCACCACTCACACCACCATGTTCCACCACAGCATCAAGATCTGGGACCTCTCCACCATGACCTCCACCAACACCTACAGACCTGGTATGTTGTACCACAGTAAAGTCTGTGGACTATCGGTACAATCTTGTTGTGGAATTATTTGCTTTGTGAAAATCCAATAAAATAATCCATTGTATCAAATATATCGGGCCTCCAGGGAAAACATTTTAATCTCTAGCTTTCAGGCACGGACACCCTTCTACAGGAGAAAACCTGGTATTCGAACGATCTCTTTGCACCATGGGGTTCGCCCTTATCTCGTCAGCAGTTGCTGGATTCTTCTGTAAGAGATTGGCAAAATGAGACTGTCAGGGTGTTTTGTTGACACGCTGACATTTCGAACCTTTTCTGAAAGACATAATTATTCAGGGAAAATCTAATTTGGACCACCTAGAAAGAGAAGAAATTTAACAAAGGAAACTTAGCAAAGTAAGAAAAGTATTTCGATAAAATAATCCCTTGAATCAATATTAAAATATAAACATAAAGCCTCCAGGGAAAAGATTCTTTTAAAAATATCTCAAGCTTTCGGGCAAGTACGCCCTTCTACGGGAGAAACTATTTTACATACTTAATACGCCAATAAAATAAGATTTAAATTATTGGCGTAGTAAGTATTTAAAATAGTTTTTCCCGTAGAAGGGCTTACTTTCCCGAAAGTACAAAACCAAGAAGCCAAATTCATCACATTCCCATTTATAAACCAAAAGTTTACAAGAAATTTTACTGATACAGTATATGAAAAAATGGAAACCACTTAACCCTATTTATCCATCAACAACCATAATAACACCCAATTACCAAAAATAACAGATTTAATACATGAAGTGAAATGTGACCAATGCCATGTAGGACAAACATCCAGAACTTTAAAAGAAAGAATGAAAAACCATGAATATGGTCTAAAATGGGATAAAATTGAAAATTCTGCACTTGTTGAACATAGAAAAAATAGTTCACAATAATTTCAATCTATAAGAAAAAAAGAAACTAGAGTATGAGAAAAATTACCTTAAGAGAATTTAAAGAAGCTTTTTTTTATTCAAAAGAAATGTGCAGCAATTAACAGAATGGAAGAAAAAGGAAATATCAATGATATTTATAGATATGCTTTTAATTATTTAAAGGTTTTTGCACTAATTCTAAGAAGTATATTTTAAAGTTCTTAGAAAATATTTCTTATTTTGTTTACACACTGATAACAATGCTAACTATTTAAAAACCTACTGTGATATTTTCTCATTTAGTACTTTTGTCTGATGATAACAACGCTGTTACTGAACACTATTTATTTATTGGGATTTAATCTTTTAACTGTGTTTCTAATCTTTAATCCAAATTGTACCTAAACATTCTATGAACCCTGAAATGTTATCTTAGAATTAGAAGTTAGAAACAGGCTAACATCTTAAATTTGATACCCAAGGAATCAGCTTTCAGTTGAATCAAAATAAGTATCAATTCAGGTCTCCCACTCTTCCAGCCTTAAATACCCATTTCAGGATGCCCCAAAGACAAGTTTTTTTGGGTAGTTGAGGTGCAGCTTGCACCATGCTGATGAGGGCCAACAGCTCAAAATGTGTATGTGGTTACCTTTTCTTGATTAATCAGAATTTGGTCAATTCTGGAATAACAACATTTAGTTGATATTTATTCCAACAGATACCATCAGCAACTTGTAGCTGCATGATCAGGAAATGCCTACATACAGTAAAACCCCCGCTAACCCAGGATATAGCGAACCTTCCCTTATTACGAACTTGTAGCTGCATGATCAGGAACACACAGTAAAACCCCGCTAACCCAGGATATAGCGAACCTTCCCTTATTACGAACCTAAGGTCATTCCATTCCATTGAAAATACCATCGTTATAACGAACTTTAAAATTTTTTAAATAATGAACTACCCTTATAACGAACCTAATTTTAAGTTCCCAAATAATAAAATCTATTATTAAAATACGAGGCTTATAATGAACTTGAAATTTTAATTTAAAAAATTTGAAAACAACAAAATTTTGAGCTTGTTTCAACTTAAAGATCACGATTTCAAAATAATAAATTTAGCTGCATTGTTTGTTTTCATTTACATTCTAGTTTTGCTGTATTTTATATAAATTTTTACACATTACACTTTTTTTATTAAATAGGTTATCTTTGTAACAATCAAATTTGAAATAGAAAAATTAAATGGCTTCCAAAATAAAAGGGAAAAAAGTAAACAAAGGCATTCTAAAAAAAAGCTATTACTAAAAAAAGACCATTTTCAAAATGAAGCAACACAGGCAAAATTTCAGGACATGTTAAAATAAAAAATATAACTTTTCTATTATAAGAGATAAAATGGAAAGCTATTAAAAATTGTTACAAAGAGGAATCAACCTCAACTTTTGCTGTGATCGTACGTGTTAGGGCTAAAAAAATGTCAAAAAAAAAAAAAAAAACCTGTGATGCAACAAAAAATATGTTTTATGCCATCAACTATGGTGATTCAAAACAAAACAAAATCTCGACTTAAGAATATGTGAAATGGAAGAAAATACTATTAACTTTATTTGAGAGAGGCAATGCTTGAAGAGTGTTTTCAAGGAATAAGGTATTAGAGACTTTTTTAAAGTAAACTTTGCTTAGGACTTGTCTTGATTTTTAAATTAGACATAGAGGTACATGTAAGCCAATGTTAAGAAGAACCTCTCATCAAATAATTTCTTTTATTATTCAGTAATAATGTGAGGAAATTGGTCAATTAAGGGAATTAAAACAAAGTGACCACTATTAAGAGGCAGCCTTTTCCTGTGTGTATGGCTGTCCTTTAATTATATAGTCTAAAATTTTTTCGAAAAGTAAAAAAAATAGCCAAACAGTGGCTATTGTGAACCAAAATCTCTGTCCCTTTGGGGTTCACTATAGAGGGGTTTTACTGTTTACATTAGAGCCTCCATGAGAGGACACTGACGCTACAGGACACCTCTCTATAAAGAACAGTTTTCATTTGCAAAATTACATTTTTACTATTTAGCAACTCTCCTGTAAGAAGACACCTCTCCCTAAAGGACACTGGCTCTGCAATTAGGTGTTGTCCTTTACAGGGAGGTAGTTCTACTGTATCTATATTTATGTAATGTCTTGTGCAAAGACGAACTGCTTTTCACATGTGTAGACATGTGGTGCACTTACAGTAAAAGCAGTCGCCTTCTACCCACCATGATAATCATGGCCTGTACCTAGGGATAAGCAAATGTAATGTCCTCAGCCATGTACAGCAGTGTGGTGTTGTGCTCCAGCCCACGGCCACTGTGTGTGGAGTCTGGCGGCCAGCCCCCAGGACAGCCATGCCTTCATCTCTTCAGGGGAGGTCAGTCTGTCTGTCTGTCTGCCTGTTATCCAGTACCTATCACCTGTGTGCAGGACGGACAAGTGCTGCTGTGGGACTCCCGGCAACTGAGGCCGGCTTCTCTCCTCGGTGAGTTCTCTACGATGGAACTTCCTGGGTGTTTCTTTATAACAACAAAGATTCTATAACTGTTCTTTATGAAAATTCGAAACTATTTTAGACACTTAAGATTCTTTTTGAAATTAAACAATTTCTACTTCCCATACTACAATGGAAATTTTTTTTCCACGCGTCTAAAATAGTTTTGAATTTTCATAACAGATGGCGCGCTAGTGCATCATAATATAACTATGTTTAGTTGTTGTGGCATTGTTAAGTGAGACCTCACCACCCAAGCTATCAATGAGAGAACATCCACACATGGGTCAGACATTAATCAAACTTAACTTTCTTGAAAGCTGTTGTTCCATCGCTATAGAAACACTTGTATATATACTCTGAGCAGTGAATGGGTGCTGCAGTGTCCGTGCGGGGAGGCCACCTCAAGGCCCCTGTCACAGCAGTGGCCTGGCATCCTGATGGGACCTCAGTGGCCCTGGGGGACAGGCTGGGCCATGTCATGAAGGCCGACCCCCGGTCCCCCAAAGTGGCCCCTGCTGTGGCCATCCCCTGCCACCAGAGGGCCCTCCACCTCCTGGACTTCTCACCACACAAGTAATGTTGGGGAGTGTGTACCCCCCAGTACTATCACACTGTGGGGACTTCTTGTGTGACTCCCTCTATTTACTATACAAGGTAATAAGACCAAATCCAAATAGTGTGTAGCGGTAACAACGCTTCACACACTATTTGGATTTGGTCTTATAATGCTTTATAATGGGAACATAATAGAAATATTCCCTCCCAATATACTTAGATATTCAATACTCACAGATAGGAGTTGTTTGTCATCCAACATTGTTACCTCATGAACTGATTACTTCTTTGGGTGTAATTTAATTTGTATCTCCTTGAGTGAGGTCATAGGAAAAATCACCACGGTTGCTGCTTGTATGCAGAGATGGAGCATTAATTTCCTGAAACATGGAGAGACTGCCATAATCATTTAGAATTTTCTCACAACTCTACTCTGGCCAGTATCATCACAAGACAAGTGTTGAAACCACAACTGAGGGCAAAATACCGGGAAGTTTTGGTTATATAGATGGATGAATCACACTGATGCTCAAGTATCTTAATATATGACATATCCAGTAGAACCTCCATTAGAGGACCCCTCTCTAATAAGGACAGTTTCCACTTGTAAAATTGCCACTCTTACTATTTAGCAACTCTCCCGTAAAAGGACACCTCCCCCTTAAGGACACTTTGGCTCTGCAATTAGGTGTTGTCTTTTTTAATTCAAAAAAGAAATATCGCGTCTAAAATAGTTTCACTTTCTTGCACAATGCTATATAGCCAGTAGAAGACATGTACAGGAATATCAAGAAAATATGTGAAACAATATAGTGGAATAAACTTAATCTTTTGTTGATAGATATTCCAAAAAAGATGGGGCTTTGCTTTATAACTTGAATGGCTCAGGGCAAGCCCCCCCCAGTCATATACAGTATGTTCCAACTGCATTATCCTTCTATATTTGTTGTGGCCCCCAATTACATTTGGCTCTACAAAACATACAAGGTACCAGGAACTGGTAGCGTACTCTATTCAACCAAGTAATATTATAAATATTTGTTCCAAGTAGACTCCTCCTGCATCAACACATCGCCTCCATCTTTTCTCCCAACCAGTGAAACATACTGCATCCTCCGTAAGGCTTCTCAAGACATCCAGCGATTTTCTTTATCTCTTCTTTCGTATCAAACCTCTTCCCATTCATGATCATTTTCAATTCAGAATAAAGGAAAAGGTCATTAGGAGCTAAATCTGGAGAATAAGGGGGTTGATGTAGGAGAGGGGTGTTGTTTTTGGTCAAAAAGCAAGTACTGAATGTGGGGCGTGCTTTGTCACGATGAAGAGACACAAACTTGCTTTCATACCTTTGTGAATGATTTCCTGGCATCACAGTCTCCATACCACAGCTTCTTTACATTTTCTAAATCATTCAAAATCCCTCGTTCTTTTAATAGCCTCTTCTCTGAACGCTTTTTGAATCATTAGCAAACTCTTTCAGAAACCAACTTACCCAATTTCAAACATACCCGTTTTTCGATTAAAAATTCCTTCACAAAATTCCCTGAGCGGCTGAAGCTAGGTTTGGTTTAAATAGAAATTTCTCAAGCAATGGCTAATTCTTTTTTACCCGGGTAGCTCCATCTTTTAATATTTTATAAAGATGATAAACTTTATTTAAAGTTTTTTTTTTTTGATAAGCAAGTCCGGGAACAAAATTACCACACCTTGTATAATATAATCTGCTCGAGTCCTGCCTATATCGAATGCTTTCCCCATTTTTGGGAAATATTTACTTCAAATAAGTCGTTAAAAAAAAAACTAATTCTTTGAATATTTTCCACCTGCTCAGACATCCGTGCTATCTGATTGGTTATCCCCAGGCAAACTGAACATTTGAGAACTCGGTGTGTGACCTCCCCGACTTGAACCTTGTCACCTCCTAGATGAGGTTAAAATAAATCATCCAAATGTTATGAATTTTTGAGAAGTTTACACTTTATTCCAATTTTGATTGTTATATTAGTAAAAAGTTTAAATCTTGTGTCAGATGTCAAAAATGTAAATATTTATCCTTGGCAGTTGAAATTGAAATTACAAAAATGCGACCAAAATAAAAATAGTAAAAAGGCTCTCTCTATCCATTGAATTGTAAACAAGATCTGTGAGAGAAAAACTCACTTCATTCTTTGTCAGTGAAGGGAAGAAACCTATTGTTAGAAATGAATTCCAGTACTTTTATAAGGAATAGTTTTAATAAAATGTAGTAAGGGGGTCGATGGAAGGAACTCTTGGCCGCTACGACCTGGGATCAACTCCCACATTGGACACTTTTTTTTAATTAAAAAATAATAATACTTCAATGGACTCCCGATTCTTGCATAAGTCCAACCCCACCAGAGAGTGCAAGTAAACAAAAGGGGCTCTGGGATATTTATGAGTGCAAAAGTCAAACTGCTTTTCACATATGTAGACATGTGGTGCACTTACAGTAAAAGCTAACTACCCACCATGAGTATCCTGGCTTGTACCACGTGTACTAGGGATAAGAATAAAATGTAGTGAGAATTTGAAACTATTTTAGACTCGTAGGATTTTTTTAAATTAAACAATTATCTACTGCCCTTTATTTTTTAAAAGAATCGTACACATCTAAAATAATCCTCATAGCAGATGGCACACTGATATAAAATATAGTACAGTAGAACTTCCCTTTAGTGGACACCTCCACAAAGGACAGTTTTCAAAATTGCCATTTTTTACAATTTAGCAACTCTCTGGTAAGAGGACACCTCTCCACAAAGGACAGTTTTCAAAATTGCCATTTAGCAACTCTCTGGTAAGAGGACACCTCTCCACAAAGGACAGTTTTCACAATTGCCATTTAGCAACTCTCTGGCAAGAGGACACCTCTCCACAAAGGACAGTTTTCAAAATTGCCATTTAGCAACTCTCTGGTAAGAGGACACCTCTCCACAAAGGACAGTTTTCACAATTGCCATTTAGCAACTCTCTGGTAAAAGGACACCTCTCCACAAAGGACAGTTTTCAAATTGCCATTTAGCAACTCTCTGGTAAGAGGACACCTCTCCACAAAGGACAGTTTTCAAAATTGCCATTTAGCAACTCTCTGGTAAGAGGACACCTCTCCACAAAGGACAGTTTTCAAAATTGCCATTTAGCAACTCTCTGGTAAGAGGACACCTCTCCACAAAGGACAGTTTTCAAAATTGCCATTTAGCAACTCTCTGGTAAGAGGACACCTCTCCACAAAGGACAGTTTTCAAAATTGCCATTTAGCAACTCTCTGGTAAGAGGACACCTCTCCACAAAGGACAGTTTTCAAAATTGCCATTTAGCAACTCTCTGGTAAGAGGACACCTCTCCACAAAGGACAGTTTTCAAAATTGCCATTTAGCAACTCTCTGGTAAGAGGACACCTCTCTCTAAAGGAAACTTTGGCTCTGTAATTAGGTGTCCTTTACAGGGAGGTTCTACTGTATATAAATTTTACATTGATTTCTTTTTTTTTTTTTGAGTATTTTAATATATTTTTTCTTTTTAATACATTTTCATTTCCCACTTACAAGGCCTTTCCACTTCTAGCCCACTTTTCACCTAAGTCCCCAAAAGAGCATTGTAACAAAGATTTGTGCCTTGCAGACATTATGTGACATATCTGGTTGCTCAGCATGTCACCTCTGTATGTACAACAAATTGGCTAAATGATTGTTGTTGGTCTGAAGATGATGATTTAATTTCAATCATCATAATTACTTAATAAACCTTTTCACATGTGTAGACCATGTGGTGTACTTACAGTAAAAGCGGTCGTCAACCTCTACCCACCATGATTATCATGGCCTGTACCACATGTACTAGGGATAAGCAAAAATTAATAAACCTTTGTTCAAATATTATTTTTGGGCAAACATTGGCTCTAGCAGAACCAGGGCAAGACTAGGTTAGTTATTTTTAAAAAACAAATAAATCAGCATTTGACTGTAAAACAATCGTCTGTGAATTCACAGCAATAAACAAATGGTGGAGTCTATTGGAAAACTGATAGCTTATTGTAAATTGGTTTCAAACACAAAATGAAAATTTAACAATACCTTCATGTTATTATATGGAAGTAATGTCTTTTTTATGGGGCATCAAACCTTTTATTACAGGTGTGTTTAATGCAATGAATAAATTAGCCATCATTGTCGATGGGTGATATTCAATGTCATTCAAATTTGTAAAAAATATTTTTTTTTATATAAAACCATTATTTTAAAAGGTCCACAACAGTTGGGAGCCCCTGATCCAACTTCATATCCTTTTTTTTTTTTTGTAAGTGCACCACATGTCTACACATGTGAAAAACAGTTCGACTTTGCACTTTAAAATGTGCCAGAGCCCCGTTTTATTACTTTGGGAAACTTGTAAGAAAGTGGTAACATTGAAGTAATTGTGTTAAAGCTGATATTCTAATCCTTACCCTCCAGTGCCATTGTAGTCAGTGACACAGATGACAAGGTTGTTGTCACCAATTCAAACTAATATTACTGTTTGGGCAGATTTTGCACATTTACTTGAGAACACTAGCCATCCAAAGCCTCACATTTCCTCCTCTAATTTTTCTTTATTTTTTTATTTGACTCAGTGTGTGGGGATTCTAAAACAAATAGAGATAAATGCTGCTCCAAAGTTCAAATGATTTGTGTCCTTATTTCACCTGTTACACACAAGTGGATGAAAGATAATAAACTTGGGTTGAAGATGCTTTCAGTCAGAAAAACCAGTTAGAGGACAAAACATTTAGGAATGCTTGGTTCATCAGTGATGTTGTACTCCAGATTCTGATGGCTGGGAAGGTGGCATTCAGTCGTGGAATCTATTCGATTTGAAGAAGCAATGGTGTCGGCATGGCACTCTGCACATACTTAATCAAGTTAATGTAATCTAAGAAGAGATAAACACAGGTCAGGCCAACAAACCTTACAGACTTCTGTAGTGTAAACCAGCCCCATTGACTACAAACACTTGGAGCCTAGTTATTGCGATAGAGCTACATTTAAGGAAGGGAGAAATGTTTTTGTCTTCATCCTCATGTTTGTGTGTGTGTTCAGAAGCCAGTACCTGGCTACCTGTGCAGACGAGACCACAGTCACTGTGGTGGACTGGGAGAAAAACAAAGTCTGGTGAGTCTCCGCGACCTGCCACACCCTTGAGTTTAGTTTTAAATCAAATGTTTGACCAGTCTATCTTTGTGAAACAGAGACCCTTGTGATGCCATAATTAGTGAGTCAAGCAGGATGTGTATGATACATAGAAGTGTGTGCAGCTACCTGGATGACCAGCATGAAGACTTTGTCCGCGGCCTCTCATGGCACCCCACAGATACTGAGCTGCTCTACTCCAGCGGCTGGGACTGCGCCATCCATCTCCACAAACCTCTCACCCCCGCACAATAAACCCATTGTTATATATAACTACATCTCACTGCAGAATACAACACAGAGCTTTCTTATTAAAATAAGAACATTAAGCCTCCAGGGAAAAGCTTCTTTTAAATAGAATGGTATATTTAAATAGAATGGTATATTTAAAATTAAAAAAAAAACTTTTCCCTGGTAGCCTAATGTTATTAATTTAATATTGATTCAAGGGATTATTTTATCAAACAGAGCTTGTTTGCTTGCACCAAGTACTTTAAAAAATTATTATTCCATTCCTCCTCTCTCAATGCCTTCCTCTACTGAGGGTGGACCACATGGTTTCTCCAATACTTCCCAATCCTCTTCATGTCGTCCAGTCCATTGTTTTAGATCATCTGTGTATCCCTGTTGTCTCCTTCCCCTCGACCTCTTCCCACAGAGCTTCCCTATTAACACTGTCAGTAATGTATCATTCACAAACCTATATCTAATTAAACAAGTCTCCCCAAGTGTTTCTTGTTAAATAACATTTGATATATACAGCCTCACTATTGCAGCCATTAATTCTAAAGCTTGAAGTGTAGTTATGTTTGTAGCCCCATTCCTGCTAATGTTGCTATACTGAGGTTTAAAACATCATCATGGCATTTCTAGGAGTTCCACCACTAAACATGGTATATCTAGATGTTTCAAATTTGAGGGAAAAACTTTCGTTTCTAATAATATTGAACTAGGAAATTTTAAAATATATTTTTCAACTACAAAAAATGTCATTTTGCCTTAAATGTTGAAATATAAAATCCAGTATATTTTTCAAAGTTTTGTAATAATCAAGGAAACCAACAATACAGTTCTTTAACACCCCAAGTGATGAATTCCCAAGTAAGAGGCTGTGATATTGAGATTTGACAAATTGGTTGAATTTGGTGTAAAATTCTATTGACTTAAATCTCCTGGGTATCAATAAAATAATGCCGCAGGTTTCTGGAGTTTCTTTTCATGAAAACCTGTTGCATTATTTAATTAAAATTCTTTATATATACAGTTAAACCTGTCTATAGCACCCCCTCTTGGGACTCACTAAAATAGGGTGCTATAGACAGGTCACTTTTAATGTAAATCGCATTGTACTATGTATTTAAAATCAGGTGCTATAGAGAGGGAGGCGCTATAGACAGGTTTAACTGTTTTTTTTTTAATCTCACACATTTTTATATCACAAGAGAGAGAGAGAGAGAGTCAACTTTGTTAACATCCTATAACACAATATCCCAAATTCAGGGATATTTGCCTCGATACATTTCTTTACTTTATAAATATGAACATTTATTTTATTTTATTAACATCATGAAACGCGATATCCCAAACTCAGGGATATTTGCGTCGATACCTCTCTCTACATCACAACAAATCGGCTATATACAATCCTGTTCAATTCATTATTTTACATAATTAACCAAAGAAAATTGTCCGAAGAGAAAAACAAACAACAAAGCAAGCATCGCAATTCTTTTCCTTCTAAGTTTCCCTCTCCCCTTTCCATTTCAAAAGAAAGTTGTAAATAAATTTGCAAAATTGATCAAAACTTTTACACCTCTCTTTATCTTCTACAAATTCATCAAGCTGTCCAATACGACCAAATTTGTTTTCCCTATAGACCCGGAAAATTGGGCAATTCATTAGTAGATGTTTCGAGTCATGAATTTCATCTCCGCAGAAGCATCCTGGTTCCTTCACCGCGCCGATAGTTGACAAAAATTTCCCAAAATTACCATGATCTGTAATGAATTGGATATTATAAAAATTTGGACGGAAAAATCTTGGGATTCCAGACACGAAAAAGCTTCTGAAAATTGCATTAGTATTATCAAAAATTTCTTTCATTTTTGCGTGTAAGAATGATTTGACTATACTTGGAGCATGGGGTTCGTAAGTAATTAGATCTTCAGTGGACAGATGAGCTAGATCATATTTGATTATTCTAGATTCTATATAGTCTGTTATAAGTGGAATTTTTGCCAAGCTATGCACACAGTTTGATGAAGTGGTTTTGTATGCTCTAACTGCCCATAAAATGATCTGGTACTGCATGGAATTCAGTTTTTGTTTAGAACGATTGTTTAAATATTTAAGCCAAATTTCTGATCCGTATGTAAGTACAGGCCTTATTATTGTTTTATATAAAGTTAACCTTTTTTGAGTATCTAAACCCCACATATTGCCGCTTAGTGAACATAATAGATTTTTCATACGCCCTGCCTTACACAGAATATCATTTACATGCGGAGTAAAGTTAACTTTATTTTTCCATTTGTGATTTGAAAATTTCATTCCCAGAATTTTTACTTGCTTGACCGGCCTAATTATATTGTTATTAACCTTAATAGGTATTTTTTCTCTGTTGTGCAGGTATAGCAAATTAGTTTTCTCTGTACTGATCGTTAATTTATTTCTATTACACCATTGGATCACATAATTTAAGATGTATTCACTTGAGGTTTTTAGCCCTTCAATAGTCTTATTCCAGCAAATTATTGTAACGTCGTCTGCATAACATATAATATCTGCATTCATTGATTCAAAATTTATCAACAAATCATTTAGCAAAATATTCCATAGAAGTGGTGATAAAGGTCCACCCTGTGGACATCCTTTAGTTAGTTTCTTATAAAAAGTTTCTGATTCGTATGTAAATTTCACCTCCCTTTCATTATTCAAATAAGATTTTATGATCCGTATTAAATCTGAGGGAACATTATCATTATCCATTCGTTTTATAATCGCAGGCCACCATGCATTGTCGAATGCACCAGCTATATCTATAGCAATCAAGGAAGTCAATTCTTTTTGTTTATGTTTCAATATAGTTTCTATAATTTTTTCCATTCCAGTAATAGTTGATCTAGATTTCATAAAGCCATGCTGCCTTGAGCTCATTAGATTATTTTCTAAATAATAGTTAATTTATTTTTTTACCTGATTCAATTTTTACTTTTTCAAACAATTTATTTTTTATTATATTCTCAAATGTTTTAGAGAGATTAGATGTCAATGATATAGGTCTATAACTTTTATTTACTTCATAATTCGTTTTGCCTGGTTTTGGAATTATTTTTAAGAATGATTTTTTCCTTTCATCCGGATAGTATCCCATTTCTATACATTTATTGAATAATTGATGCAGAATTGGGATTATTTTTATTTTAGCTTGTCTGATCATATTGTTACTAATGTAATCAGGGCCCGGTGCTTTTTTAATATTAGTGTTGGGAAAAGAATGTTATTTTTCTTATAGATTTATATTTTTTTAAATATATGTAAATTTAATCCATTATAAGAAACATATTTGCCATATGTAAATATTTATATGTATATATATTCGTGACAAAAAATAAAGTAGTTGACTGGTTAGAGTCGTGTGGTTTCTCGGCCCACTCTCGAGAGGTCTACGCCTTGATTGATACCTGCCTTAGACACTTCGCGGATTTGACTTCTTGGGAATCGCTCTTCTCTACCTTTGAGATTCCACGGATTTTTTCCTCCCCGGGACCAGAATAAGAGACTTCGGGCGTCTGGGCAAAATAGAGCCTGGGCGCTGCGCCGCTGAACGCGACATTTGGCATCCCAGCCGGGACGAGAGGAGAAAGCCGTGCCTATATTTGGAACCCTTTTGGATCAGAAGATGGAGAGAGAAGAAGCGCTAGAGAGACTCAAGAAGAAGAGAACCATACTCCGCACGTCTTTATCCAAGTACGGGAAAAGAATAGAGGAATATGACGTGCACAAGGAGTGTGACCACGAGGAACTGCTGGGGCAGCTTTCGGATGTCTACGAAGAACTGAGGCGGGTAGACGAAGAAATCGGTAAGCTGATTGACATCAAAGATCTAGAGAAAGATCTAAAGATGGTAGAGGAATACCGGGAAAAGGCCATGGCGTGGAAATATTTGTTAAAGAAAAGAAGTCTGGTGGTAGCGGAAGGAATGCAGAGGGAAACTGCAACTGCCACGAAGAAGGAATATCCAGGAGAAATCGGTCGACCGACTCTAACTGGGATGGTTAAGTTACCCAAATTGACAATGGAAAGATTCTACGGGGAAATTAGCCAGTGGTTAAATTTTTGGAATGCCTTCGATTCATCAATCAATAGGAATGAACACTTGACCAAGATAGATAAATTTAACTATCTTAAAGCCTACTTGGGTGGAACGGCGGCCCAAACTGTGGAAGGATTTTGCCTATCTGAGGAAAATTACGATAAGGCCGTTGAATTGTTGAAGAAACGCTTCGGAAAAGGGGAAAGGTTGATCGACGTGCATATGAACAACTTCTTGGCCTTGAAACCACTTAGAGTGACAAAGGACGTGAGGGCTTTCAGAGAATTGTACGGCAGAATCCTGGTGCAGATTAGAAGTTTGGAGTCATTGGGTGTTGTCGTTGAAAGCTACGGTAACTTATTGTGCCCTTTACTCCTCAAGCTATTGCCATCAGACTTAAAGCTTGAATTACACCGGGAATTCACAGGAGCTTTTTCTCTTGGAGATTTGATTGAATTTTTGGAGAGACAATTGATTGCATTAGAAAGCACGTTCGGTACGCGGGACGAAATAACAGCCGGCCAACCATCAAATGAGCACCCTCAGTCACAAAGCTCTATCGTGAAGTATCGAAGAAATGAGAGGAATCCCCTGCCCACGGCTGCTGGTTTTTTGAATGCCTCTGAAGCAGTGAATAAGAGGAAGAATTGCGCCTTTTGTGAAAGAGATCATGAAAGTACAAAGTGCGAATTCGCGGAAAATTTGACATTGGAAGATAAATTGGGAAAATTAAAGAAGAAAGGGGCTTGTTTCAGATGCCTGAAATATGGTCATTTGAGCAAATTCTGCAAAGTTAAGACAAGTTGCACCAGCTGTGGGGAATTGAGACATTCAAGGATTATGTGCCCCAGGAAGAACCAGAATGCTACTCCAGCCCGAGGGATGATGAGGGATGAGACTTTGACCAATCTGACGACGCCTGTGGTGTTGTTGCCCACACTGAGAGTGACTATCAGAGGAAAGTGTAAAGAAAGAATGGGACGAATTTTGATTGATACGGAATCTCAGAGGTCCTATGTACTCCAGGACACGGCGGAAGAAATGGGATATGAATGTTCCAAAAAAGAGTCTCTTCGCCACTCTTTGTTTGGTGGATCGAACACAGAGTTGTACGAACATGGAGTTTATGATATCAGGTTGAGCAATTTAGACGGATCTTATGGCTGTAATTTTGAAGCACTGAGCCAAGATGTTATCTGCGACAGCGTGCCCAGGGTCCATCAGGGTAAATGGATGCAAGATCTTAGTGCTCATGACATAGAATTAACTGATTTACACAGGGGACCTCTTGAGAATCTTATAGGAGCAGATATTGCTGGAAAATTACTAACCGGAGAGCATAGAAGACTTCCTTCTGGGCTTGTGGCGGTGCAAACGAGGTTGGGCTGGACTTTAATGGGCAAGATTCCGGCC
This sequence comes from Cordylochernes scorpioides, assembly GCA_030710605.1. Lineage (NCBI taxonomy): Eukaryota > Metazoa > Arthropoda > Arachnida > Pseudoscorpiones > Chernetidae > Cordylochernes > Cordylochernes scorpioides. The sequence continues at coordinate 8,296,410 of CP092877.1, forward strand.
ACAGAAGAAGAAACTAGCGTTAGTGGACTTTGCACAACTTCACTGTTGACTAGCGATTTGGAGAATTTATGGAGATTAGAGGCTATTGGTATTTCAGATGCTCGTCAAGACGACTCGATACAAAAAGAAACGGAAGAATATTTTGCACGTACTATTTCACAGGATTGTGAGGGGCGTTACCAGGTTGCCCTTCCTTGGATTCGCGAAAGAGAACTACTCACGGACAATAGAGATGTTGCCGAAAAAACGATTAGCAAAGTGAGGAAACATCTTGTGAATACCGGAAATTTGGCAGAATATGAAGATATTCTCGAAAAGTGGCTAAGGAATAAAATAATAGAAAGGGTTATAGACAATAAACGTGAAGGCGTGCACTATTTGTCACATCGACCAGTTTTTAAAGAGAATAGTCCAACCACCAAAGTAAGACCAGTTTTTGATGCTTCGGCGAAGAAGAAGGGAAAAGATAACTGGGCGACTTTTGTAATGAATCGAGTTATGGAGATCCGATCTCTCAGTGAGACAGAGGATTGGTATCATGTACCAGGATGTTTGAATCCAGCGGATTTACCATCACGGGGGGTGCTTAGCCGATTCTCTGGAGAGATCGAAGTGGTGGGAGGGCCCGAGTTGGTTGAGAAGACCAAGAAGAGATGGCCCC
>CP092877.1:8297170-8317162 GCA_030710605.1 Cordylochernes scorpioides
TCAAATTATTAAAAATATATTGGAGCTATGGGGGGGAAAGGGTTTTAATAAGGTATAAACACATCTTTTAATTATTTACAAACAAGATAAAATGGTTGAGATGGGGTGTTATGCAGATTAGGGCTAGGTGATACCTAACTTTTATAAGGGTAATGATGTGGTGAGGTGATAAATAATGAAACAACAAGTTTGGAAGGAATTCCAGGCAATCAGCGAGAGAGAGCGGATCGACGGGCGACCGACCCGCTGAACGACCGTTTTCCCTGTGTACACAACCGGGGGGCTATCCAAAATAGTCCCCAGGTGTTGACGGGCGGCCCCCTCAGGAATGTGGCCAAAATGGTCGCAAGTTAGTTGTCTTCTATCGACGTCCCTCTCTCGTTGACTGTAGGTTTACTTTATTATTCCTGGAAGAGCATATATTATGACATATGGCCCCCGTTGAAGAAGGCTGAACATGGTTTGAGTATACTTAAAGCTGGAGAAGCCAGGAATAGAGAAAATAATTTACAGTTGAAATTAGTTAAGGTAATGGTGACATAATTTTATGTAAATAAAATATTGTATAGTACAAGTAAATATTATTTACAAGCAGTTTTACAACACCGGAGAGTTTGATATTTAGGGAAATTCTTGAAAATATCAAGGTTATAAAAGGCTATATACAACAAAATCTAATGTACTATAAGGGAAATGTTATTGAGGAGTGTGAACAAGGGGAAGAAGAGTCACATACATATGATGGAATTCTGAAGATCATTAAGACTGGGGAACTCTACACTTTAAGATATTTTTCAGGCGGACATGGCAAGGGGAAACTTGTCATGGGCTTTCTATGCTATAAGTGTAGAGTACGAGAAATGAGATTGAGGTTGGCAATTGTGTGAGCTCAGGACTGAGGTAAATATAGAACTACATACAATGTTAGAACCTCGGCGAACAGAGCGAGGGGAAACTTGCCCTGGACCAATCTACCTTATCTATGTAGTTACTTGTGTAGCGAGTCCGAGGGGAAAAGTCCCGTGTGTAGGTGAGGAAGTCGAATGGACTTATATTTAATTTGCGGAAAGTATGCGCGCACAGTGCCAAAAATTGGGACGAGGACTGCGTTGTCCGTTACAAGCTGCTCGGACACGAGGTGTTTGAACCGTCGGGAGAGCTTGTGCAAGGCGATGATTTCGCGGTGGGTTGAAAGTAAAGTCCCATGTCTGCGCGAAATGATGACAGACCGGACAAAATCAGCGACGATGTTTAACGTACCTCCGTGGGAAATATCGGAGGTAGGCTATATCGTGCTGGTTTGGACAATGGACAAACATAGATTTGAAGACAGAGTCCGTGTGACGAACGTGTGGCGCGAGAAGAAGCGAACTGTGCCGCTCGATGCAGATTATTCAAGTGAGAACAAAAGGAAGTTGATAAACATCTAGCAGTTAGTCAATCTGCATCCTGTGACGAACACACCATTGGCTAGATGGTGTGGGTCGGTGGATATGCTAGAGATGAATTGCGAAATATATTATCATAAATGAAGGGCGAAGGTTAGGATTTTGGAATGACCATATAGAAGTTCGATAATTGATTAAACAATAATTCTCTATAAATGTCCTGAGCTAGTATAAGGTTAACAAAGTTGTAAGAATGAGAGGGGCATTAAGGGGCAGATAGATAAGTTGATTATGAAAAATCTATTGTTAATAGTAAAAATCGTAAAGCCTTAATAGGTAGAATTCCATCTTTTTTTTTTTTTTAAGTTACGTTAAAATGGAAATTATTTAATTAAAATGACGATTGTTAAATTCTACTGGTAAGGTAACTAATTAAATGAGTTTCACATAGCTAGATATAATATGAATAATAAGATAACTGTTAATAGGGGTGGAGAGATAAATGGAAATATTAAATATTTTTACATATTCACATATATTGAGCTAATTATGGAAATATTGGGACAATTTACAAGGAATGACTTATTTAAAGAATGAATGGTAGGAGTTTAAAACAATTACACTCACGAGTTATGTTGGTTTAGGGCGCAGATAAGTTCATTGAGCTTCGGGAGAGTTCTGTCTGTAACACTGTGCGTACCTTTGTTGTACATCACAGTAGCGGCAGGGATATGGCGGAGTCTTGTCCATGATGGTGGAAGGTGTCCTGCCCTGGCACGGTGGTCGTTCTTGGGTAGATCTAGTGCTGGGAGAAGTGTGTGGCAGCTCCATCTCCGTCGTAGGTGAATACTTCTTCGGGATCACGGTTCAAAGGTTGGCGAAGAAGGGGTTGAGGGCTCGAAGAGGAGTGGTTACAGTTGAGTTGGGTTTGGCCGATCATCGTGGCTTGGCTTCTTGTTTCTTCATACTCTGGTATATGAGGGATTTGTTTCCCGGCCAGGTCTTATCCTGTCGACTTTCGATGTGACAATATAGTGGTAATGATGTGGTGAGGTGAGAAATAATGAAACAACAAGTTTGGAAGGAATTCCAGGCAATCAGCGAGAGAGAGCGGATCGACGGGCGACCGACCCGCTGAACGACCGTTTTCCCTGTGTACACAACCGGGGGGCTATCCAAAATAGTCCTCAGGTGTTGACGGGCGGCCCCCTCAGGAATGTGGCCAAAATGGTCGTAAGTTAGTTGTCTTCTATCGACGTCCCTCTCTCGTTGACTGTAGGTTTACTTCATTATTCCTGGAGGAGCATATATTATGACATATATATATATATATATATATATATGTCATAATATATGCTCTTCCAGGATTAATAAAACAAACCAACAGCCAACGAGAGAGAGATGGGCAGCTAAAGCGAGGCACTTTAGACAACTAACTTACGACCATTTTTTGGCCACATTCCTGAGGGGGCCGCCCGTCACCACCTGGCGACTATTCTGGTTAGCCCCCGGTTGTGTACACAGGGAAAACGGTCGTTCAGCGGACAGCGCTCTCGCTACCTCTTTCTCTCTCGGATGGCTTCCAGATTCCTCTTCCAACTCGTCGTGTGATTATTTCTCTCCTCACCACATTTACCACTATATTGTCACATATATATATGATAATTTAAACCAATAACCCTGTATTATGTAATACGTATAACAAGATTGTCATGTTGTATATAGAACTAATTATAAACTATAACTAATTATACGCATAAGTGACGTGTGTCCTTGCATCACCATATGTAATGTACTGAGGATGAATAAATAAAACTATATAATAGATTAAAAGTTGAGTTAAAAGCAAGATTAAGAGTAAATCACAAAGTAACTTCTAAAGATAGATGGAAGCCGACAGACTGGTGCCAGTGTCGATTAGCGGACACGTGCAGAAAGGCAATACTTCCTGGTTCCCTTCCTGGTCCAAAGAGTTGTATAAATAAGACCGGCCTTAGCAACAGAGTTAGTCAGTTCCAGTGAGTCCAGTGGGTCCATCGACCATGTAAAACAGTAAGAAACCTTCTCGATCTCCATCTTTGCTCTTGGCTCGCTTTTTATCTATTCAAGGAATTTTCCTTCGACAACTGTGTCGCTTCGTTTTGTGTGTGTGGACATTCCCAAGCTTTTTCCACTCTGCCTCGACCACGACTGCCTGTACTTTGTGAGAACTGTTAAAGGTCCTACAAGGTGCAGAGAGGTACTGGAAAACTCTCCACGCCCTGGCTGTCCCTCTCGGTTACTACAGGTTTGACCCTCGGTTGCCACAACTTATAGCGAGAGTCGACGAGGTTCTACAACAGGCTTACCAAACCCCAACACATTATTACAGAGAGTCGACAGGATCCCTAATCACAGATAAGTCGACTCAACATATTATTACAGAGAGTCGACAGGATAACCACAACGAAGGATAACCACAACGAAGGAGACCACAACGAAGAAGGTAAAAGACTGTCCAGATAGATAGAAGAGCCAAGAAGCAAAGATGGAGGAACAAGCACGCCATTCCAACGAACCGACCAAGCAATCTCCCCTCAACGACACAGCCGAACATCCCGCAAAATAAGCCGGTGAGAAGTTACCCACCTTCGACCTTACAACGCAACCATCCAGACGACATGCCACCATCGCCAAACAGAAGTCACAAGCTTCTACAAGCTCTACATGGGACGCCTTCCACGTCATCAGGACAACAACCAAAGACCAAGTCTCCTGACTGAACAATCATAAAAACTGTGAGTTTTTAAAAAATCTACTTTACTCTCTCCTCATGCTAACAACTTGATTATCCATAAATTTAATGTTTATTTTCACTGTAATCCTTTTTAAATCAAATTTTACCATTTTTATAGCATTTCAATTCAAATTTTAAATCTTGTACACCATCATTTATCAATTTTTACTTTATTTTAAGCAACTTATAAATTTTAATTCATTACTTGCAATCTTACAGTTTAAAAAATCATATTATATTTAAATTACTCGAATCATAATTCTAAACTTATTTGTGTGTTTCTCTTAATACCTTATTTTTATACCAAAAAACACCAATGTCTTAATTAAATACACAAAACTTTGCAAAAATCATTGTTATGTTCACTATTTTATGTACACGCCCCATTCAAATTATAAGTCACTATCATGCCATTGCCCTTTTACAAGTATAATTTTCGCACTACCATAATCAACGATTTTAAAAGTATATTCAAATTTTAATAAACATAGGTGAAACGCATTTTTTTTAATACAAAAATCGAAAGATACACTATCTTTAAAAGCACAACTAGAAATGTAACTGTCCTTCCCCAAAGCAAGTTAAAAATTCCAGCAGAGGTACACTCCCTCGTCCTTTTCTTTTTACATGCATAATTATTAATAATTCACACATCTCTCGGAACGAACTTCAACACATTCCCACATCACTTTCTCCAATTGGCCACCATTTTAACGCGCGATTTAACAACACGTCCAATTTCGAGCCACACGAGCTCCATATCGTCGCGAACACAAAGATTTCATGATAAACATGCCACCTCTATAACAATCTGAAAATTCTCGATGTGTTTCGTACAACAACCACCCATGACTAATAAATTTGTTATTCATTCGGAAACTAGTTAGATGCTGTACCAAAAACAAAGACTTCACGTGACACCTTTCTATTCAATCCACTCACTAGTGTCGCACAGCGCACCACAACATTTTTCTCACTTAACAGGCCACAAAGACGCCTTCATGCCTGTGACACTTAACACCCCAAAGCGTGTTCCGTCGAAAGTCGCAATTTTACTCACATCTAAACCTGACATCATTGAATAACATTTTTATTAAGTCCGCAACATCGTCGAGAGACAACGCTTGCGAACACCGAGAAAACTATATTTTCAAATAGGCAAGTACCACTGTGCTGAGATATTTTTTTCTAGCCAGCAGGATGATTCACAACGCCCGCCAACATCAATAAACAACAGCTGCGTCGGTCGGCATCAAAGGATGGACACCAGTTTCAGCCGCCATGTTGACCCCAGTTTCAGCTTACCACCGCCGATAATTCCAGTACGCCTGTACCTGAAACAAGTGGTCCAACTCGCAGGACGGATAGATTGCAGCACCTATAATTAATTGACTTACCAATCATTACCCAATTTAACATATTACCATGAACATGTCAGATCACGTATTCCCAGTTTCAGAGAGACATAGAAACACCAATGTTTACCAAAAGGGAAATGACCTAGTTACACACCACAGTTGTAACTTTTCTTCAAAAGAGACAATTTTTGTTCCATTTTTCACTACTTAACATTTATCTAATCATTAATAATCTCTAATTATATTATAACTTTGTATAAAATCTTGAATAATTATTTTTATTTTTTTACTTTTCAATTATATAATCAAATTTTTATTCCAACATTATTTTAACAACTTTATTTTAACAATTTTATTTTTCATGATATTATTTTAGTGTGACAAAACATTTAATTCTTTCAATAATCATTTTTAATTCATTATTACATCTTTTATATTTTACTAATTCATTATTATATTTTTTTTATATTACATGTTTGATCTTATCCACTTATACTTTTTTTTTATCCGCACTCATATTTTTATCTTTTTATTCACTATATTTTTGTTCAAGTAACTTTATTATATGACAATGTTTATTTATCAGCAACTACCGGGCATACAACAATCGTTTTTCAATAATCCTACTTACTAATCACTTCCCTATACTTTTTTCACTACCTATTTCAGCCATTGCTTCAAACCATAGTAGAAACGACAGCACTGCTTGACAATTTTTCTTTTGATTTCGTAATTCAACAAACTCTTTGAACACAGTTCCCCAGAAGTACAAGTCTCGACTTTTGGTCTGAACACGTTTCAAAAGTTTATTTCAATCATCCGCAGAGCACATCACCAACGCATGCACAAAGCGTTCACTTTTTTCAACTTTCAATTTTTTTCAGCTCTAGCGGACCACAATCAACCTTTGATTTCAAGTCAAGTCAGACCACCTACTGTCGCTACAACAATTCTACTTATCGCATGGCTATACCACCCCTTTCAATCATATTAATTCTTTTCTTCAACAACTTTTCAACCCAATAACCCTACAATTGTGAGAAAGCACTGTAACCTTATACAGGATCGCAGGTGAAACATTGCCTAGGAAGACGCACAAGTCTATATCCTCGCTTTGCACCTGGATCTCAGTATTTGATTGTCTGTGCAACACTTACAATTGCATATTCTTCAACCCCTAACCCTTTCCAACGCCCGCCAACAATCTCTTAGAACATCATCATTAATTTTTAGTAAACAAAGTTTTTATCTAAAGTTCTCTTTTATAATGGATATCATAACTTTTAAATTAAACATAAGTTTTATTTTTATAATTTTCAGATATAGCCAAATAAACATCTTGTTATAGCCCTTTACCCTCACAGTTTTAATTAATTAAAAGAAATTTTAATTACTTACCTGTGTTAGAGAGGCTTTACCCGCTTAAACCCGGATAAACCCTTTCACTCCCGGGGCCCATCTATGATAATTTAAACCAATAACCCTGTATTATGTAATACGTATAACAAGATTGTCATGTTGTATATAGAACTAATTATAAACTATAACTAATTATACGCATAAGTGACGTGTGTCCTTGCATCACCATATGTAATGTACTGAGGATGAATAAATAAAACTATATAATAGATTAAAAGTTGAGTTAAAGCAAGATTAAGAGTAAATCACAAAGTAACTTCTAAAGATAGATGGAAGCCGACAGACTGGTGCCAGTGTCGATTAGCGGACACGTGCAGAAAGGCAATACTTCCTGGTTCCCTTCCTGGTCCAAAGAGTTGTATAAATAAGACCGGCCTTAGCAACAGAGTTAGTCAGTTCCAGTGAGTACCCATCCGCGTGTCGCCGGTTGTCACCAACTCATCGACCATGTAAAACAGTAAGAAACCTTCTCGATCTCCATCTTTGCTCTTGGCTCGCTTTTTATCTATTCAAGGAATTTTCCTTCGACAACTGTGTCGCTTCGTTTTGTGTGTGTGGACATTCCCAAGCTTTTTCCACTCTGCCTCGACCACGACTGCCTGTACTTTGTGAGAACTGTTAAAGGTCCTACAAGGTGCAGAGAGGTACTGGAAAACTCTCCACGCCCTGGCTGTCCCTCTCGGTTACTACAGGTTTGACCCTCGGTTGCCACAACTTATAGCGAGAGTCGACGAGGTTCTACAACAGGCTTACCAAACCCCAACACATTATTACAGAGAGTCGACAGGATCCCTAATCACAGATAAGTCGACTCAACATATTATTACATATATATATGATATGGTCCTGTCGACTTATCTGTGATGAGGTATCCTGCCGACTCTCGCTATAACTGTGGTAACCGAGGGTCAAACCTTTAGTAACCGAGAGGGACAGTCAGGGCGTGGAGAGTTTTCCAGTACCTCTCTGCACCTTGAAGGGCCCTTAACAGTTCTCACAGAGTACAGGCAGTCGTGGTCGAGGCAGAGTGGAAAGCTTGGGAATGTCCACACACAAAAAACGATGAGACACAGTTGTAGTAGGCAAGTTCCATGAACAGATAAAAGTCGAGCTAAGAGCAAGATGGAGTTAGAAGAAGTTCTTACTGTTTTACATAGCGATGAGGTGGTCCTGGCTGCAAGCGACAAGGGCTCACGCCGACGGTGAACTGACTGTCTATATTGGGCTAAAACCGAGGTTTTTTTTATATACCATTCCCGAGGAGGGGGGGGGGATTGGACTTTGAACGTCTGCGGCATTCTGCACCCTTTGACCTCGATGGCAACGGGCTGCCGAATTCATTTAGGGTTGTTGGGTTTCTCTCTCGATTTTAGACGTTTTTGAACTTCTCAATCTTGCTTTAACTCAGCTCTTAATCTATTACATAGTTTTATTTATTCATCCTCAGTTTGTACAAAGTACATTACGTACGGTAATGCAATGAAACATGTCGATCATGCGTATAATTATTTATAGATGTGTTTCTATATACAACATGACAATCTTGTTATAAGTATTATACAATATAGGGTTGTTGGTTTAAATTACCATAGATGAGCCCCGGGAGTGAAAGGGTTTATCCGGGTTTAAACGGGTAAAGCCTCTCTAACACAGGTAAGTAATTAAAATTTCTTTTAATTAATTTAAACTGTGAGGGTTAAAAAGGGCTATAACAAGATGTTTTGTTTGGATATATCTGAAAATTATAAAAAATAAAACTTATGTTCAATTTAAAAGTTATGATATTCATTATAAAAGAGAAATTTAGATAAAACCTTCGTTTGATAAAAAAAATGATGAGAAAAATTAAAAAGATGTTCTAAGAGATTGTTGGCGGGCGTTGGAAAGGGTTAGGGGTTAAAGAATATGCAATTGTAAGTATTACACAGGCAACCAAATACTTAAATCCAGGTGCAAAGCGAGGATATAGACTTGATCGTCTTCCTAGGCAATGTTTCACCTGTGATCCTGTATAAGGTTACAGTGCTTTGTCACAATTGTAGGGTTATTGGGTTGAAATGTTGTTGAAGAACAAGTTGTTCCTTAATATGATTGAAAGGGGTGAAATGGAGTGTCATGCGTTAAGTAGAATTGTTGTAGCGACAGTAGGTGATCTGACTTGACTTAAAATGAAAGGTTGATTGTGGTCCGCTAGAGCTAAAAAAATTGTGAGTTGTGAACGCTTTGTGCATGCGTTGGTGTTTTTTTTCTCTGAGGATGATTGAATTAAACCTTTGAAACGTGTTCAAGCCAGAAGTTGGGATTTTTTAATCTGGGGAACTGTGTTCAAAGAGTTTGGTGAAATTACGAAATAAAAAAAAATTGTCAAGCAGTACTATCGTTTTTCTACGTTGATGTGAAGCATTGGCTTAAATAGCAGTGAAAAGTACACTGAAGTGGTTAGAGAAATAGATTGTTGTATGCCCGATAGTTAATGATATTATTTGTCCTATTATAAAGGTATAAAAACAAATATAAAATGAATAAAAATATAGAAATATCATTGTGGTTGAATAAAGTTTAAGTGAACAAAATCAAACAATCAATATATAAAAGTAATAATAATGAAAATTAAAGTGATTTTTGACAACAAATAAATATTTTGTAATACTAAAATATTATGGAAAATAAAAGTAAAATTGATTTTTTTTAATATGTTGGATTAGAAACTTGTGATTATATAATTGAAAGGTAAAAAGTAAAAGATAAAATTTAAAATATTTTATACAAAAAATAGAATATAGTTAAAGATTATTACAATGAGTAGAAGAAGGTTTAGTATTTCTTCTAAAATGAAGTTACAAATGTGGTGTGTAACTTCTATAAATCGAAAATTGAGAAGCACAATTTATTGCTTGGATTGGTTACTAAAATGTTGTGTATTATGATCTCAATTTAACATGTAAATTGTTTGATATGTAGAAAAAATTTGAGATTTACACAGGATTAAAATATCAAAATGTTCAATTTAAGGTAGGTCTTGTTCAAATTCAAATATCTAAATGTTTTAAAAAGTTAGGTTAAGATATCGACGGCTAATGTAGGTGTGGAAAAAAAAGGAATGTAGGACTCAGCCCTCATTTACTGGAGGACGAGATAGGGGGAGAGTGCCAATGGATTTAGGTGACGCGGCATGGTCTCGAGTTGTTTAGTCTATCAATCCGGTATTTTTATGACTCTCTGTCTGGTAATTTGTGAAATTCTCGAGGAAATATAAATGGTGGTGTGAAACACATGTTACACATGGCGGTCATTCCGATATTTGGCTGACAGCTTTGTGAGCGGGGAGGGAGGTCGTTGCATATTTTTGAAGGGGGAAATATGGGGATTGTCTACAGCGCACGTGCGTTACATTCTTTCTCTTCTAGTCTGGATCTGGTGGGTTCAAAAAAATCTTTATATTGTGTGAAAGAGAGTAAGTAAGTAATACAGATCCAAATGGGTTGTTGTAGTGTATGTAGATAGAATAGGTTTGTGAATTTAACGGGAAATTTTCTGGTCGCTACATGAGGTTTGTTTTAAAATGATCTATGTTAAATAAATCTGGATTTAAATGTAGGAATGGCTGGGAAGTTTGAGGCGGTATAATTCGGAATAGTTGCGTCTCGAAGATATCTGGAGTCAAATGTTAGAATTCACTGAGATATACATCTTGAGACATTCGCTGTGGGTTTTGAATAAATCGGGTTTGTGGAGGTGTAATGTACAGAACATTCTCTCTGTGTAATATTTTAATTTATTGACATGTATAGTGTCACTGCCTCTATTGAGAGGTTGATTGGGGCGATCTATTCGAACGACATTGGGTGAGATTATTTCAATTATTGTGTATGGTCCAGTAAAATATGGTGCTAATTTACCTGTGTCGGGATGTCTATAATTTTTGACCAAAACAAGATCATTCACTTCGAAATGTTGTTGTCTGTGCTGCTTATCAAATGTTTCTTTATCTTTTTATGCTTATTTTGGGTACGAGAGCGTGCTATTCTCTCTCTCTCTCTCTTGAGCTATATTAATTTCGGGGTATGGGTCAAGATGAGTTTTCTTAGATCTGGGGGGATGACATTGAACATTAAGTAGGTGGGTGGAAAACTGGTGACAGAATGGGGTGTGTTATTATACGTCTGAGTGACGCGTTTAACTAGTTGAGTCCAGGAAACTTTCGGATTTTCTAGATAAGCTAGTCTGAGTTTGCCTGTAATGGTGGCATTTAAGCGTTCTATTAAACCGTTTGCTTGTGGGTTGTTGCTTGTGGTGAGTAGGGGTTGTATACCATGTGTTATTAGAAATTTACGGAATTTTTCTGAGGTAAAAGCGGGTGCTCTGTCAGATAACAGACGTTTTGGAAATCCATGTTGTAGTATAGTTTTGAGGGTTTAAATGTACGTTAGGGTACTGGTTTACTGGTTAAACTCCCTTTGAGAGTGTTGAAAGCTTGTTGGAAGTTTTATGGTCTATTTGAAAAATGTAGTTTTCTCGGTGTTCGTAAGTGTTGTGTTTCGACGTTGTTGCGGGCTTAGTAAAAAATGTTATTCAATGATGTCAGGTTTAGATGTGAGTAAAAGTGCGACTTTCGACGTGGACACGCTTTGGGGTGAGAAGTGTCACAAGCATGAAGGCGTCTTTGTGGCCTGTTAAGTGAGAAAAATTGTTGTGATGCGCTGTGTGACACGAGTGAGTGAATTGAATAGAAAGTTGTCACGTGAAGTCCTTGTTTTTGGAACAGTATCTAACTTGTTTCAGTATGAATAACAAATTTACTAGTCATGGGTGGTGGTTGTACAAAACACATCGAGATATTTTGGCTGTTAGTGGATGTGGCACGTTTAGTGGCGACGATATGGAGCTTGTGTGGCTCGAGATTGATTTGTTGCTAAGTCGCGCGCTAATAGATGGTGGCCAATTGGAGAAAGTGATGGGGGAGTGTGTTGAAGTTTGTTGAGAGAGATGTGAGGATGATTAATAATTATGCATGTAAAGGACGAGGGAGTGAAACTATGTTGGATTTTTAACTTGTTTTAGGGAAGGACAGCTACCTTCTAGTTGTGATTTTAAAGATATTGTATCTTTCGATTTTTGTAATTAAAAAAAATGCGTTTCACCTATATTTATTAAAATTTGAACATATTTTTTAAATCGTTGATTATGGTAGTGCAAAAATTATCCTTGTAAAAGGGTAATGGCGTGATAGTGACTTATAATTTGAGTGGGGCGTTTACATAATATAGTGAACATAACAACGATTTTTGCAAAGTTTTGAGTATATGATTAAGAAATTGGTGTTTTGCTATAAAAATAAGATATTAAGAAAAACACAAATTTAGAATTATGATTCGAGTAATTTAAAAAAATAATGATTTTTTTAAATGTAAAATTGAAAGTAATGTATTAAAATTTATAAATTGTTTAAAATAAAGTGAAAATTGATAAATGAGGGTGTACAATATTTAATATTTGAATTGAAATGATATAAAAATGGTAAAAATTGATTTTAAAATGATTACAGTGAAAATAAACATTAAATTTATGGAAAATCAAATTGTGAGCATGAGGAGAAAATTATGTAGGTTTTTAAAACTTACAGTTTTGAGGATTGTTCAGTCAGGATACTTCGGTCTTTAGTTGTCGTCCTGATGACGCGGAAGACGTTCCATGTAGGACTTGTAGAAGCTTGTGACTTCTGTTTGGCGACGGCGGCATGTTGTCTGGAAGATGGTTGAGTTGCATGGTCGAAAGTGGGGAACTTCTCACCGGCTTATTTTGCGGGATTTTCGGCTATGTCGTTGGGGGAGAGATTGCTCGGTCGTTTGGTTGGAATGGCGGGTTGGATCCTCCATCTTTGCTCTTTGTCGCTTCTATCTGGACAGGCTTCTTACCTTCTTCGTTGTGGTCATCCTGTCGGCTCTTCTGTGATAATGAGAGATCCTTTAGACTCTTCTGTGATAAGGTCCTGTCGACTTATCTGTGATGAGGTATCCTGTCGACTCTCGCTATAACTGTGGTAACCGAGGGTCAAACCTTTAGTAACCGAGAGGGACAGCAGGGCGTAGAGAGTTTTCCAGTCCCTCTCTGCACCTTGGAGGACCTTTAACAGTTCTCACAGAGTACAGGCAGTCGTGGTCGAGGCAGATTGGAAAGCTTGGGAATGTCCACACACAAAAAAACGAGGAGACACAGTTGTAGTAGGCAAGTTCCATGAACAGATAAAAGTCGAGCTAAGAGCAAGATGGAGTAAGAAGAAGTTCTTACTGTTTTACATAACGATGAGGTGGTCCTGGCTGCAAGCGACAAGGGCTCACGCCGACGGTGAAGTGACTGTCTATATTGGGCTAAAACCGAGGTTTTTTATATACCATTCCCGAGGAGGGGGAGGGTTGGACTTTGAACGTCTGCGGCATTCTGCACCCTTTGACCTCGATGGCAACGGGCTGCCGAATTCCTTTAGGGTTGTTGGATTTCTCTCTCGATTTTAGACGTTTTTGAACTTCTCAATCTTTCTTTAACTCATCTCTTAATCTATTACATAGTTTTATTTATTCATCCTCAGTTTGTACAAAGTACATTACATATGGTGATGCAATGACACATGTCAATCATGCGTATAATTATTTATAGATGTGTCTCCATATACAACATGACAATCTTGTTATAAGTATTATACATTATAGGGTTGTTGGTTTAAATTACCATATATATATATATTATGAAAAAGAAAAAGGCATCTCCTTATCGTGCAACTGAAAGTTGCTGATGGCTGGCGCCATCTATCGGAATAAATATCAACTATTCTCGTTGATTTTTAATTATTCCAGAATTGGCCAAATACCCATTCTTGATTAATCAAGAAAAGCTAACCACGGACGCGTTTCGGGCTGTTGGCCCTCATCAGCGTGGTGCAAGCTGTACCTCAAAGACCAAAAAAAAAATTGGTCATTAAGGCATCCTGAAATATCATGAAACGGGTAGTTAAGGCCAGAATTGCGTGAGGACGCTACACAATGTGAAAAGGAGATGCCTTTTTCTTTTTCATAATTTATGCACCTTATCCCAGTACAATGTTACATTTGTACTATTTTTTCATATATATATATGAAATAATGTTGAGATCCTGTTGACTCTTGTAGAATCCTGTCGACTTAAATGTGATGATGAGTTGCTGTCGACTTATCTGTGATGAGATCCTGTCGACTCATGTAATGAGAGGAGAATTCCAGTAGCTTTTGTAGAGATCCTGTCGACTACTGAAATAATGTTGAAGTCCTGGTAGCTCTTGTTGTACTGTGTTGACCGAGAGGAACAGTCAGGATGTAGAGTTTTCCAGTACCTCTCTGCACCTTGGAAGACCTTTATAAGTTCTCACAAAATACAGGCAGTCGTGGTCGAGGCAGAGTGGAAAGCTGGGGATATCCACACAAAAAACGAAGACACAGTTGCACTAAGAAAGTCCCGTAACAGATAAAAGTTGAGCTAAGGAGCGAAAATGGAGATAGACGAATTCTTCCTAACTACATGTTGGATGAGATCGACATAACATACGACCGACGCGGCTTGCACTAAGGGTGAACTAAACTCAACTGACTGAACTGTCTGAACTGTCAAGTCCCTGTAAGGTGATGATTTATAGGTTAAAGACGGGGTGACCTTATGTGACAGGGGCGTTTGAGAAAGGGCGCCTTTACCTGTCCAGGTGTGAGAGGGGTCTCTGCATTCCACCACATGTGACAGTGTGGGTGGCCTGTCGTGGGAATTGTGAATCTACCTGATTTATGAGTTCCATCTTTAGACTGTTGTTTTGGTAATACTATGCTCGATCTCTGCTTTAGCTCAACTCTTAAATCTATTACAGATTTTATTTATTTATCCACTTTGTACAAATTACATTACATAGGGTGATGTAAAGACACAGATTAATCATGCGCATAATTATTTATAGATGTGTTTCTATATACAACATGGCAATCTTATTACAAGTTATATAGACAGTATGGGGTTGTTGGTTTAAATTACCATAGATGGGCCCCGGGAGTGAAAGGGTTTATCCGGGTTTAGGCGGGTAAAGCCTCTCTAACACAGGTAAGTAATTAAAATTTCTTTTAATTAATTTAAACTGTGAGGGTTAAAAAGGCTATAACAATATGATATTTGTTGGATATATAAGAGTGAAATAAAAATGACGTTTTGTTTGATTAACAAAAAAAATGATTAAAATAAAATGATGACATAAAAATTCACATTCTAAGAGAATATTGGTGGGCGTTGGACAGGGTTAGTAGTTAAAGAATAAGCAATTGTGAGATTTACACATGCAATCAAATACTTAGGTCCAGGTGCAAAGCGAGGATATGGACTTGAGCGTCTTCCTAGGCAATGTTTCACTTGCGATCCTATATAAGGGTTACAGTGTTTTGTCACAATTTTAGGATTATTGGGTTAAAAGTTGTTGAAGAAAAGTTGCTTATTAATATGATTGAGAAAGGAGTGAAATAGAGCCATGCGATAAGTAGAATTGTAGCGACAGTAGGTGATCTGACTTGACTCGAAATCAAAGGTTGAATGTGGTCCGCTAGAGCTGAAAAAAAAAGTTGAAAGTTGAAAAACGTGAACGCTTTGTGAATGCGTTGGTGATTTGCTCTGCGGATGAAATGAAATAAACTCTTGAAGCATGTTCAGACCAGAAGTTTGGATTGGTAAGTCTGGGGAACGGTGTTCTCAAAGAGAAAATTACGAAATCAAAAAATAAATTGTCAAGCAGTGCTGTCGTTTTTCTACGTTGTTGTGACGCAATGACTGAAAAGATAGTGATGAAAAATATAGGGAATTGGTTAAAGAAAATGATTGTTGAAAACGATTGTTGTAGATGCCCGATAGTGGATGATTAACTTTGTCAGATAATAAAGGTATTTAAACAAATAAAATATAGGGAATAGAAATATAGAAATATGATTGCGGGTACAAAAAGTGTAAGTGGATAAAATTAAACCTGTAATATATAAAATATATAATAAATAATAAAATAAAAATAATTTTTGAAACAATTAGATGTTTTGTAATACTAAAATAATATCATGAAAAATAAAAGTAAATTAGATTAAAGTCCTTTTTTTTTGTTTAATGTTGAATTAAAAATTTGATTATATACTTGAAAGGTAAAAATAAAAATAATTATTCAAGATTTTATACAAAAATTTATAATATAATTGAAGGTTATTAATGATTGGATAAATTTTAAGTAGTGTAAAATTGAACAAAAATTGTCTCTTTTGACGAAAAGTTACAGTTGTGGTGTGTGACTAGATTATATCCCTTTGGTAACATCGGTGTTTCTATGACTCTGAAACTGGGAATATGTGAAATGATCTTTTCGTTTGTCCTCAATGCTGGTATGTAGAGAATGATTTCTCTTTCGCGTTAAAAAGTCTATATAAGACTTAACCAAATTGTTTTAATTGGTGTTATCAATTAACATGTAAAATGTTTAAAGTAGTTGTGTTGTGATATCTCGTTGGTGAGATTTGTGAGATTCTCGAGGAAATCTAAATGGTTGGTTTGAAACATTTGTTTAAAATGGCGATCATGAAGCTTGCGGTCAAGATGACTGCTTGAGGGGGGAGAGAAGATATTCTCAAAAGATAACAGTGACCAGGGGAGTGGCGTCAAAAAGGGCGTCCACTTCCTTTTTTTCACTGAAATTCTATTTTTGGGGTGATCACACGTGCGGGATGGTTCTCCAGGCCTGAGATTCACTTGAAACTGACTTTCTCCTTTTGTTGAGTTGGCAATTTACTGTTATAATTGAAAGATATGATCTTCTCGGTGTTCGTAAGTGTTAAGACTTAGTAAAAAATGTTATACGATGATTTCAGGCTAGAAGGGAGTGAAAGATATGACTTTCGACGTGTACACGCTTTGGGATGAATTGTGGTGTCACAGGCGTGGTGAAGGCGTCTTTGGCCTGAAAAGTGAAAAAGTTTTGTGGTGTGGCACTGTGACACGAAGTGAGAAATGTGAATAAAAAGGTGTCACGTGAAGTCTTAGTTTGGTACAAATCTAACCTGTTTCACCATGAATAACAAATTTAATAAAGTCATGGGTGGTTGTTGTATGAAACACATCGAGAGAATATTTGACTGTTAGTGGATGTGGCACGCTTAATGTGAAATTATTTTATTGTGGCGACGAGATATAGAGCTAAGTGGAGGCTTGTGTGGCTCAAGATTTGTATTTGTGTGTTAAGTCGCGCACTAAAAATTAATGCCAATTTGAGATAGTGATGCGAGGGTGTTGTAAGGTTTGTTGAAAGAAATTTGTGGATTATTAAATATGCAGGTAAAAGGAAAGATGAGGGAGTGTATTTATCCTCGAATATTAACGATTGTAATCGTTTTGGAAGGCTGTGACTTAAATTAGCTACTGGCGGTGAAGTGGAGTGAATCTTTATTCCTAACTTGTTTTGGGAAAGATAGTTGTTTTCCCTAGTGGTGTTTTTGAAGATATTGTATCTTCCGATTTTTTCAATTTAAAAAAAATGCGTTTCACCTATGTTAATTTATATTTAAAATTTGAATATATTTTTTAAATCGTTAATTAATTAGTTAAAATGATTCTTATAAAAGGGCAATGTCGTGAGAGTTACACATAATTTGAATTGGACGCTTACTTAAAATGGTGAACATTACCAAAATTTTAAGAATTGATAAAGATATTGGTCTTTTGGTATAAAGATAACTAATAATTAAAACAAAAATAAGTTGAGAATTATGATGAATGAGATTTTTTTTTTTAACTAATAATAATGATTTTTTTTTTCAAGTTGTAGATTTGGATAGTACCATTTTAGATAAATTTAAGAACGACATGTAAGATTAGTAAAAATGGTAAAAAAGCGTGATGGGCGAAATTTTTTTTTTAAGTAAAATTGAGAGTAATAACTTGAAATTTATAATCTGATTAAAAATTAAAGTAAATTTGATCAATGAAAATGTGAAAGTTTTAAAAATTGAATTAAAAAATGGTATAAAAAAGGTAAAAATTGATTTTAAAATGCTTAAAGTGAAAATATAAATACAAAATTTATAGGGAATCAAGTTTTGAACTTGAGGATAAAGTTAAGGTAGGTTTTTTTAAAAACTTACAGTTGTGTGAAAGTTCAGTCAGGAAACTTGGTCTTGGCTTGTATTCCTGCTGACGTTGAAGACGCTCCATGTAGAGCTTGTAGACGCTTGTAGCTTCTGTGAAGTTGATTGTGGCTTGTTGCCTTGAGCATTGTCTCGACGTTGTCAAGTCGAAGGTGTGGAACTTGTCACAGGGTTTGGGCCACATCGCTGCTCGGTTTCCATGACTTGCGGGAATATCAGGGCTGTCGTTGGCGCGGTCAGCTTGCTCCCGACGTTGGCGATCGGTTAGCGGGTATGCGGAAGTCCGTTGGGGCGGCGTTTCTTCCGTAAATATCTTGGGGAGAGATTGCTTGGACGTTTCGTTGGAATGGTCGGGCTTGTTCCTCCATCTTCGCTCTTTCTCGCTTTCTATCTGAACAGTCTTCTTACCTCTTCGTTGTGTCATCCTTCGTTTTGGTCATCCTGTCGGCTTCTGAAATAATGTTGAGATCCTGTTGACTCTTGTAGAATCCTGTCGACTTAAATGTGATGATGAGTTGCTGTCGACTTATCTGTGATGAGATCCTGTCGACTCATGTAATGAGAGGAGAATTCCAGTAGCTTTTGTAGAGATCCTGTCGACTACTGAAATAATGTTGAAGTCCTGGTAGCTCTTGTTGTACTGTGTTGACCGAGAGGAACAGTCAGGATGTAGAGTTTTCCAGTACCTCTCTGCACCTTGGAAGACCTTTAAAAGTTCTCACAAAATACAGGCAGTCGTGGTCGAGGCAGAGTGGAAAGCTGGGGATATCCACACAAAAAACGAAGACACAGTTGCACTAAGAAAGTCCCGTAACAGATAAAAGTTGAGCTAAGGAGCGAAAATGGAGATAGACGAATTCTTCCTAACTACATGTTGGATGAGATCGACATAACATACGACCGACGCGGCTTGCACTAAGGGTGAACTAAACTCAACTGACTGAACTGTCTGAACTGTCAAGTCCCTGTAAGGTGATGATTTATAGGTTAAAGACGGGGTGACCTTATGTGACAGGGGCGTTTGAGAAAGGGCGCCTTTACCTGTCCAGGTGTGAGAGGGGTCTCTGCATTCCACCACATGTGACAGTGTGGGTGGCCTGTCGTGGGAATTGTGAATCTACCTGATTTATGAGTTCCATCTTTAGACTGTTGTTTTGGTAATACTATGCTCGATCTCTGCTTTAGCTCAACTCTTAAATCTATTACAGATTTTATTTATTTATCCACTTTGTACAAATTACATTACATAGGGTGATGTAAAGACACAGATTAATCATGCGCATAATTATTTATAGATAGTTTCTATATACAACATGGCAATCTTATTACAAGTTATATAGACAGTATGGGGTTGTTGGTTTAAATTACCATATATATATATATATATATATAACTAAATATAATGTTCATAGATTATATCTTATATGAGGGGAAATAGGTATGGTCAACAACGTGTGGTGTCTAGAAACAACTAACGGATCTGAAGTCCCCACTTCCGCCTACAGACTCCAGATCGCCTAGAATGAAGAAAATCATCTTGGCTATTATATGGTGAGTTGATTGCTGGTCATTGATGGAATTTGTTTTAAAACATTTTTAAATGTTTGGTTAAATAAATCAACAAACAACAACAACAACAATGACCTTTATTGGGCACACGTGCCATACAGGATTCTCTCTGTAGGACAAAATGGTTAAATAAATCATGATAAATAAAGTTTGAATTAAAATTGAACAAATTACAAACCCCTTAGCCTTTTTTTTTTAAATACTTCTCCCGACTTTTCGACGACGACCACCTCCCCTCCACCTTATTTTAAGAAATACTACGAATATTATATATAGAAAGGGATATTTATATATGTTATATGATGATC
>CP092877.1:8317262-8334119 GCA_030710605.1 Cordylochernes scorpioides
GCAATTTTACACCCATTTACCATACACTAAAAATAGTTGTCAAGATTTGGCCACCAAAAATGCGACCTTAGCAACCGCCTTCATTTTACTCATTCCCGAATGGGTCTCGTGTAGAAAACTCAACACGGGATAATCACTCAAATTCCCCACAATACGCACTTCCCATTCAGGGTTAACTCCAACTTTCTCTGAAAGTAGGGCCTGAGATATTTCCCCACTCTTTCAGGCCAGCTCAGCTGTGTATAGCGCATCATCACCGACAAAAATAATCCTTTTGAGTTTCTACATCTATTTTCTCTGCTGGAAACCGTGAATGAAGATCTGCATTTCCATGATATTGAGTTCTTCTGAACTTGATTTCATATATATAAGCCGCCAAAGTCAGTCCCCATCTCTGAAATATTTGAGTAGACAAAGAGATCCCCGCTCTCGTGCCCGAAATAGACAATAAAGGTTTATAATCCGTAATCAGGGTAAAACGTCTCCCATAGATAAACTGGTGAAACTTCGTCACCCCATATATTATCGCGAGAGCTTCCCTTTCGATTTCAAAATAATTATGCTCGGCCTCGGAAAGGGTTCTTGAGGTAAACATGATCGGTTTCTCTTGGCTCTCGATAACATGGGACAGCACTGCCTCCACTCCAATATGAGATGCGTCCGTGGCCAAAGATAAAGGCAACGTGGCATCATACGGTACCAACACTTTTTTTCGTAGGTAATGCTTTTTTTACCCTCTTTGATCGCCTCCTCACATTCCTTTTTCCACTTCCAACAACTATTATTTTTTTCAGAAGTTTGTGAAATAGCTCCAAAAGTTCTGACAAATTCGCAATAAACTTCCCATAATAGTTTACCAGTCCCAGAAAAGATCTCAACTCCGAGACATTTGTCAGGATTTTGGCTTTCTGTATCCATTTATCTTCTCATCCAAAGGCCGAATACCATCTTATTTGATGAGATGTCCCAAATACGCTTTTTATTTTCGCATAAATTCACATTTTTCCCTTTTTCAATTTGAAGTTGTTCTTCTGAAACCGAACAAAAATGGTCTTTAATACCGATATGTGTTCCTCCACTGACGCCGTGGATACGAGGACATCATCAATGTAACAAATCACCCCATCTATTCCGGCGAATACTCTATCCACAACTGACTAAAAAAAACAGGGACATTTGCTAATCCAAAAGGCATCCTTTTAAACCTAAAAAGTCCCCTATGCGTATTAATCGTCAAGAGTGGCTGGGTACTAGGGTCAGCCTCCAATTAAAGGTACGCATTGCTCAAATCTAGTTTAGAGAAATACTTCCCTCTAGCCAAAACGGAAAACAGGTTCTGCTAAGTAGGTAGTTGATAGGCTTCAGTATCCAAAAACCTAACCTTAAATCACAACAAATCCTAACCTCCTTATTCTTCTTGGGCACTACCACCACTGGAGTTGCTTACTTGCTGTTTGATACTTGATACAAGTAACCCTTCTTCACCACCCTCTCTAGTACTTCATTTACCATCGTTCTAATAGCAGAGGGTACTGGTCGAGCCTTATGAAATATGGGGTTTACATCCCGAATATTCACTGCAAATGTGAATCCCTTTATTGGGATTTGTTGTCTCCCCGAACACAACCTTGTGTCCTCTCAATAATTCCGCCACCATGCCCTCAAAAGGCATCTGATTTACTAAAAAAAATCCAATTTTTAACACTTTTATCCATTCTCACCCTAATCGGGTCGAGGGTGGCCCCGATGAGAGAGGTAACTGCATTAAAGACAATTGAACAATTGAGAAGATTCAGCGTATGGGTTACCAGAGGAAGTGGTGTCGGATAATGAATGACCCGCAGTTCACGGGTTTAGAGATGAAGAGGTTTTTTTTTATGATTCGAAATATTATTTATTTGTAACTCAAGCAACATACATAGTTAATACAATTCCACAAATAAAATAAACGCCAGTCTATAAACACAAACACCATATATATACACACAATTATCATCATAAAATCTGTAAAAAAACAATAAAACAAAACCAATATTAAACTAATGATCTAATAATATATTACAGTATCCAAACTCAAATTGATGCTAAAATAAAAACAGAAAAAAAAAAAGGGTTTGAAAACGGGGCAAAATTGGCCAAGGTAATGAACGACCGAAAAATTAGAGAGACAGAATCCACATAGGTCCAAGCCGCCCTCCTCCCACGGGGTTTTGCATGCAATGAAAACCATCACCCGAATGAAAATCATCACCCGGACGGCCGCTAGGGGTCAGCTCAGAGATTTGTCAAACCGTGTGTCCATTCTACGCAGGTCACTTTCGCACCACTCCTTCGCTCGGTGTTGGATATCTCGGTATCCGCTCATGGCCTCCACCTCTGTCCCGTGGGCTGTCTCCGACCCGCTCGGTGCTAACATCTAGCCCTGCCTCTGCTTCTTGCTGCCCACGTGTGGGAAGAACATCAACACTCTTGCCCCACGACTGCACAGTTAATTCACACGTCGGCTTACTCGGGGTTACGACATATATGTTTAATTTGCTTGTAGGAATAGTTTTAGAATAATATAAATACGTGTGTATATATGTGATATCTTGGGACCTCTGGGACCAGTGTTACCTGATGCTAGACGAACCTCGATGTCAACTCTACCGTGCAGTCGTGGTGGAAGGCGACACAGCTGGGCCAAAGGTGAAATAAGCAAACAGAGATTCCACTAAGAAGCGTCTGAACGTCAAGAAGGAATGGGACGAGGAGAATTCTGGTAGGAAAGGATGTACCTTGGATCGGAGCGTCCGGTGCACTGGAACTGGAACGACGACTAACTAAGGACTGCCTAACTGAGGATCGGGACCTCCTTTTTATAGCTGAGCGGGATCGAACAGGTCGCTGCCCTTTTCTGACGTAAACAGGGGGGGGAAAGTTTTATTATCCAGGAGGGGCCACGACCTCGTAAAAGTTGGACTGGGTTTTGCTAGGCCTTCTTCTATTCTCACCTAAGCCTGATTTGTTTTAACCTTAATTTTCTCCTGTTAGTCTCCATTCCTTCTATCTGTACAGTTGCTATACTTTATTAGATTCTTACGCGGTACAGATTGATGTTAGTTGAGGCTTTCTATTTGCAGTAAATAAGAAGTTATATACAGTCACGTGGTGGAACATGTGGTAGTAGCTATCTGGATTATTTACAACAATTCCATGGTCTTAAATCATCACATATATGTAAAAAGTGGCTTTAAAGTATTTTCTGATTTTTAAAGTTCATTTTTGTTTCGGGTGATGATCTAATTATTTAGGGAAATCATTTCATGACGGGGTCTTATTTGGATATCTACTAGCATTTATAGACTGGTACAATTATACACGTACTTTTATTTATGCAATATGGGGTATATATCATTGAAATATTCACAAATACAAATGCAATAAAATTATAATAAAGTGTCAAGATAGATTCCCTGGGTTGCTCTTTTTGAGTGGTACCTAAGAGGAGGTCATAATTCAGTTTTTATTTTGCAGAGGATCCCTTCAGGGAGGTGGAACCTCATTGGAGGTCACGTCAGTTTTCATTTTACAGAGGGGGTCGCTCGGGAGGGTAATCGTTCATCAAATGAATCGCCCATGGAGAGGTCTAACTCTACATGCCACTAAAATTATTTTTATAAAGATATTTTTTCATCCAATTTGTATTATAAAAATGACAATTCAAAAAATGAAACTATTAAAAGGTAAATTTACTTTCACTCTGCTGGATTAAGTCCACTAGACAGGTGTGGTAGCTAACCTCCTTTCACACACAGACATCGATGGTTCTTAGAAAAATTATATACGTATATAAACTTTAATTAGCTATTCTATGTTAGACTAATGTGAGAAACTGTATTAGAAATACCGTAATATGTTAAACACTATGTTGAGGGTTCAGGCGAGAAACCTCACGCCACTTCGCGCCTGGCGGCGCCTTTATGTTCCGGCCTTTATGGTTATATATAAAACCGGTACCAAGGGAGCTCCGACGACTCAGAGTGGATTATTGACAAAACAACGGGCACAACACAACACATTATAGGAGGACTGTGTGCACGAATATTAAACAGGGAAATTTATAAAATCTACAAAAGGACAATGAAAAAAAATGTGTTGCATAATTTAAATTGTGATACATTTTAATCTCAAATGTAGATAGAGGGTTGATATATATATATTAAAAATTCTAACCTTTTAAAAAGAAATAGATACCCATTTCGTTTTATTATATAATAAATTTTTATATTGAATTTTCGGAAGAGATTTAAAGTGTTCAAATATTTTATACAGAACCCTCTTCCTTCTCTATTTGTTACTTGGAGAGCAACATACCAAATTTGATTACATCGCCGTCTGCATCATTCGACGTCCCACTTTTTGTCACTTATAAGAGTCTTTATTCCCGACACTCATGGTAAATGTTAAAATGCTCGACATGCAAAATATGTTAAATGAAACAAAATATCAGAAGATAGTCTCTCTTATAAATATAGACCGTGTTCATGAAGCCTAGACTAGCACAATTTACATAGAGATGTTTTATCCTCCCTCCTTTTGAGAAACACTCACTTTATTTATAACCCTTATTCTTATGAAAACGTTTCAAATATTACCGTATAAAATATGTAAAGATATACTTGCTTTAAAATTAAATATCTATAATTTTGAATATATAATTTTCGATATGCAATGAATATTTTTGTTTGAGTTTTGTAAAAGTTTTTGTCAAAATTCCAAAAGAGTCATTCAGAGGAGATGGCGTCATTGTTTTCTGAAAGCCCATTTTTCAGGTAGGGGAAGAAGTGGAAATTATTGCTAGATGTTACAATAGTTCGAAGCGCAATTAGTGAGGTTTAGCCATTGCAACTAACGATTTGTGTGCAAGAGAATTGTGTTGGTGCAAGAGGTCATTTTATACCGACCAAATTTAGCCGTTTTTGTTCAATTTTAGCAGTAGCTCTGCATTATAGACACACCACCTATTTAAAAAAAAATCTATGAAAATTATTTCACGTACGTCTCAAAAACCTAAGGCACTAGCCTTCCTAGTTGATGACACAACCCTTGATTTCCTGTAGGTTTTCCGTCATCTCGACGTTTCAACTGGTAATTTGTATTTAAGGCGTCGTAGCCATTTTCATCAAATGTTATAAACCCGCCAAAATATTCTTTAGGATAATTCGAAACAAAGACCTTAGTTGAATCCTTTAATTACAATTTGCCACCATCTTGTACAGAACTTGTTCGCATTCAGAAGCTCGCGAAATATGTAATGTATTCGTTCATGTGAGATGCCACATCACTCACCGTACGGATATTTTGTGCTTTACCCATTATTTCCAAAGCACAGCACACGCTTACCTTTAACGTTCTATAAACATTAAACTACTTCACCTACGTGCTGAAAATTTGCATAGTTTCTCTATTGATGATTTTGGTATAGTAATATTTTATATTTTAGTTTATTTTTCCTTTTAGTTTATCTCTCCTACTCCACTCTAGAAATACTTAAAATAAGAACAAAATATCTTTAATATAAATAAATAAACTTTATATATTAGAAGTAAAATGTCTATATCTGGGACATATGAGGACAATTACCAATTTGTTCCGCCTATATTATACAAACCTATATATTCTATCCCGCAACTTATTGTAATTGCGTTAATTTGTAATCGAAATTCAGAGAATAAAAATATGAGGAAAGGGCAATGTTTGAATATTAAATAAAGATAAGTAAAAACATAATATTTAATCTACTGAAGTCTCACGTTGGGCGACAATGAAAAGAGTTAAACGTTCCCGAGAGGCGCGCGGCTCGCGACCAGAGGAAATAATTGTCTAGGAAAAACTAATGATCGTTGGAGAAAAATTCCATCATCTCCCACCCACCCCCCGGGATAGAGCGAGAAAGGTTATAGAGAGCGAGTTGGTCTTTTAAAAACTCCTTTTTTTCAACTTTAAAAACTTTTCTATCTTATGTTTGAGTAGCTTTATTGAATTACTTTTTCACAAAACTATTTCTTCAGCTCTCTGTATTCATTAAAGAAGTCTTTTAAAAGACTTTTTATTGTTTAAAAGCCTTAGCTTATATCTGGCTCGCCGCTCTTTCGAGGGACGTGAGGTGTAGTAATTGGTGAGGTACTTCCAATTTTTTACCTCCAGGTTTTAAATTCAAATGTAAAAACTCTCTAATAGCATTTCATTGTACGTTAATTAAATTTCCCATTTGGTTTTATGGTAGTTTATATTCATTAAAATCTGAATTTTTACCTATTGAAAGGTAATCTATGAATGGAATTGCGAAAAGGTCTTTCAACACTGTTATATTGTTATTAGCGACTTTCCACGCCTACTTCTGTAACAAGGGAAAATATAGAGAGAATCATTAGTAGCGAATTTTCTGATTTACCAACACTGCTCTACTAATTTACTGCCATTGGTTTGGGCGAAGAGGATAGAACCTATATTTGATATCCTTATAATAATGATGCTGTAAATATCTTTATATATAAAATATAATGAAAGAGAACATCGTGCAGCTAAACGTTGCTGATGACTTACTGGTATTTATCAAAAGTATATTAACTATCTGTTGATTTTTTTTACTGTTCTATGTGGTATAAACTCCTTTCTTGAAATATCAAGAAAGCCGCCCACGTACACCCATCTGATTGGTTTTATTTATCGATATTTAAAAAAAGGGATTATAGGCTAACTTAAAAACAATCTAAATATAGTTGATATATTTTCCGATAAAAGGCAGAAAGGCATCAGTAACATTCATTTGCCTTATCCACTTTTAAAAAACATAAAAATATGATAAAAAAAGAAATGATAATTTTTATTTGTGCCGCCTATTGAACTATTGAATCAAACTCTAATAAATTTCAGACGTAGGCAATGGATAAAAGACAATAATTTAACATATAGGTTTCGAATTTTTTTTTCAAATTCATGAGGTCATTTAATAATAGAAATTCCAAGAGCCCGAAGTTAATTTTAGTTAGGTCTTTTTACCTCTCTACGGACAGCGTAGATAGGGATAATTCGTTTGACAAATATTTTTCGAACAATTTTTTTTTTCAAAAATATATATCTAACTAGCCGAGTGGCCCGGGCAACGCCCGGGTTTTACCCGACTGGATCCGGCTTCGCCTGGGTAGTGTTCGAGCGAGGTTTACTCATGAATGAATAGAGGCCCCAACTGTTTGTAAACTCAATGTAATGAATTTTCTTTCAGCAAAATGGAGATAAATTGCAAACAGCAATATCGAAAATGCGTGTAAAAAAATCTGTAATATAGGATCCATTTCACAAACACATCTAATGAATAGAGTGCTGTTTGGAGGAGTGGTCTAAACTGTTGATTTTTAAAAACCATGACCCGGGGTCATCGAATGCAGATTCAGACACTTTGTTCTGAAAAAAAAAATTGCCCCAATGGCTCCTGTTTCTTGAAAAAGTCCAACCCCTCCAGTGAGTGCAAGTAACCAAACTGGGCTTTTATTCTTAAAAATAAAAAAAATCTAATGATTAGTGTGAATAAAGGAAAATGGTCGGCACAACCTGAAAATTTCACTTTGTCCACTTCACTCTCGGCTGTCCAAGAAGAAACAGCCAGAGCAAACATTTTAAAGGGCACCTAATCCGGCATTTACATATCTAAATAGTTAAGCAACTTTTATAAATGTAATATATTTCTGCAATATTGAAATACCTGGACTTGGAAGAATTTTGTATTAGTTATTGTTGCTGTAACAGCATTGTTACCTTATTAAGACAAAATTACTGAATGTATTCAGTACTTTTGTCTGAAGATGGTAACAATGCTGTTACTGAAACCACACACATAATTTATTTATTTGGATTAGGTCTTGCTTCCTTGTGATTCTTATCTATATTTCAAAATATACCTCAATTATATTTTTGCCTAAAAAGGAATATATATAATGCCAAGACCTTAAATAAAAGTAAAATGTCAAATAAGTTATTAATTAACCCTATATGGATCCGCGATATGGGTCAATAACATGTGAAAATAAGGCCAACAATTGAAATATCATTTTAAAAAAAATCAAATTTTGAACGCTAGCTTCACACAGGGTACATATTGTGCTACCAGCTATATGCGTTCTATTTTACTATGGTGTGATTTCCACATGATGGATCTACATTATAATCTCTCCAGAGCTTAAGGTAGCAAACAGTACATAAATATCAATGCCAAAAGCCAGAGTTAAGATAGCATGTTGCAGTGTAATGTTGATCTGCAGGATGGGAAAAAAAGCAATATTATTTCCAAAGACTTTAATTTGAAAAGTATTACGAAACGTTAAATATATATTATCTTTACTTTTAAAAGCATGAAAAAAGCTATTTTGATTTGAATAAATTTAGTCTAGAAACAAACATCATGTAAAATTATGCACCAATCGATTGCTGATTGTATATTTCTTTATTTAAATATGAGCATATTTGCATCTATATATCTAAATACATTTATTCAAAAATATGGTATTACCCTATAGATATATATGAGCAGTTATTTATTGCGAAGCAGATAAATATAAACCCTAACTAAACAAATGACAGCAAAAATAATTTGAGCCTACCCTTAAAAAAGCAGTTACTGAAAATGCATAGCTGCTGCTTACAATATAAATGCTATTAGAGCATAAACATATTACTTGGAACAAACATATAGTAAAATATACGTAGCAAGTTATATAGAAAAACATACTTTTTTTCAAGAAATATACTTTTTACAACTTCAATAAAATTTATACTTACTCTAAATATAAGAAAAAAAAATAGAATACTGTCTCAATTTGTCTTAAAATAGGAATATTCCTTATGAGAATCAAATAGTAAACCTTATCTTTTAAAATGTAGATCGTTATATTTACACTAACTAAAATTAAACGAAGCAAAAAAGATATGAATAAGCTGCGAAATAAATAATATTTCCAATTAATTTAATTTGAAAAAATATTACTAAATAAAAAAATAAAATCTTAACTTCTAAAAGGAAAAAAAAAGGTTATTCGAAATACAATTTTTGCACTTTTAGCCTAAATGCTAAACTAAAACCTCAGCTAACTACGCGCGATATTTCACAATACAGTTTTAATTAACCCAGGTTCCGGGGACGTATAAATTTGATAACGATCGATTAATATTATCTCCAAAGAGTTTAAAAATATATAAATAATCTTACCTTATAAAGACATTCATCGTGTAAAATTACAAAACAACAAAATTACAAATTAAAAACAAACAACGTGTAAAATTATTAACCAATCAAATTCATTTATCGTCGCGACCAGTGCGCCGCCAAGCGGCAAAAGGCGGGAACTAATCCATTTCAGTTAAATAATTTTAAAAAAAAGTACATTAACCTTTGTAGTTTTTTGAATAGCCTATATGTTAAACGAAATCTTCAGCTACCTACATGCGAAATTCCATAATGATTGAGTCAGTAGATTTTGCGTGATGCGATAACAAACATCGATTTCGCATTTCATTTTTATAGATATAAGGATTTACAAGAGAAAAACTAACCTGAGAGCATCTAGCTTCTCTGCCCAAAAAAGCAAACTATTATTTTTAACTAACTAACAAGACATATGCAAATTCTCTATTATTAATTAATTTTTACACAAGAATTTACATATATATATTTACTAAAATTTGTTTTATAATTAAATTCTAAAAAAAATACAAATTATTTAAATAATTAAATTTATAAACAACATAGCATTTTATATTTAATGAAATGATGATCAGGTGTAACAATCGGCCCCATGACCATCATTTCCCATGATTAACAACATGATAGCTATATTTACACAAAATTATAAAGAGACAGAATGAGACAAATAGGAATCTAATTATTGAAAAATTTACAACTGGTGAAAAAATGTCAGTGTAATCCATTCCATATTTCTGTCTATAACCTTGTGCTACAAGCCTAGCTTTATATCTTTTTATATTATTTTTATCATCCCTTTTTACGCTATATACCCATTTATTACCTAATATTTTCACACCTTAAGGTGGGGGATTTACTAATTTCCATACTTTCCTATCTTTCATCACCTCAAGTTCATCCTCCATTGCTTTAATCCAATTCCTTTTTTCCTGTGATTGTTGTACATCATTAAAGTTTTTAGGAAGTTCTACATTATAGATTTCCTCATGGAAAATACTTTCGTACAAATCATCTTCTAAACAATTTGTTTCTATTTTAACTTCATTTTCCTCGCTTATATCTGGTTTTTGTGGTCTAAATGAAAACATTTCAGAATTGAATTCAAGCTTTTGTGTTTCACAATATTTTTGTACATCATTTAATGATCTCAATTTTTGATCACTAAAAGGGGGGTAATAGTATACGTCTACTCGTGATCCTGTCTTTCTAGGTATTTCTAGTCTTTTCCATTTAGCTATGTCTATTGGTGTAAGTGTATGTAAATTATGGTTATCACTATCATTATTTTCATAAGGGTAGTTATCATCCTGTGGATAAAAAACATATTGTACTCTAGAAGCAGTACCAAATAAAGTATCCACACCCTTCTTAGCCTCATCAATAAATACATGAATGGTTTCTATTACTTTTCTATCTGCTGGCAACCAGATTCTATAACCTTTTGTTTTGGTTGCATAACCTACCATTATGCCTGAATTGGCCTTAGGTTGTAACTTATTTCTTTTTATTTTAGGGACATGTACATAAGCCAATGAGCCAAAAATTTTAAAATGTCTTACAGATGGTTTATGTCCTGACCATAATTCCATTGGACTTACTCCTTTTGTTAGGGCATGTTCACATCTGTTTTTGGTATATGTAAAGGTACTTAGGGCTTCTGCCCAGAATCTGGGTTGTAACCCACTATCTAAAAGCATTGCTCGAACACCTTCAATAGCAGTTCGATTAAACCTTTCAGCTATTCCATTTTGTTCAGGACTATAAGTTGATGTTCTTTCTATTTTAATACCCAAATTTACTAGAAAATTTTCAAATTATTTGTTACAGAATTCTAATCCGTTATCTGTCCTAATACATTTTAATTTGGCATTTAATGCTCTCTCAGACTCATGCAAGTATTGCTTAAAATAGTTAAAAACTTCTGACTTTTCTTTTAGGAAATAAACATTAACCTTTCTAGAGTAGTCATCTATGATAGAAAGAAAATATCTACTGCCACCAAGTGATCTCACTGGTGCAGGACCCCAGATATCCATATGCACTTTTTCTAAAGGTTTTCTAGTCAGAATTGTATAGCTAAATTTAAATGATGATCTGGTGATCTTAGCTACTTTACATATATCACATGTGGTTGGATTATCCTGAACTTTTTCTAATCCTTTAACAGTATTCTTTTTACTCATAGAATTAAGTATTTCTGAATTAATATGACAAAATCTTTTATGGAGAAGATTAAGATTTGAGTTATAGGAAACTGAATAATTTTGAGCTTTGGCTCTATTAGGGTATCCATTTACAATATATAACTTATCTACTCGTCTTGCTGTAAAAAAATATTCTCCATTATTTTTAAATATTGTCATTTTACCGTTTTTCCATATTATCTTATTTCCTGCTATGTCTATGCATGATCCACTAATGAGATTCCTTCTCATATTTGGTGCATATAAAACATTAAGTAGAGTTACCTCTACAAAGGTGTTATTAATGTCTCTTAAAACAAAGTTAATATCTCCCTTACCTAAGATTGTTGACTTGCAGTCGACATCTCCAATCAAAGCGTCCATCGGGGGGATATCCTGATAGTTCACAAACCAGTCCTTTTCTTTGCAAAAATGAGATGTAGCTGCGCTGTCTATCAGCCATTCTCCCCATTCACTAGTTGGATCACTTGCTCTTTCACTAATGTGGTGAAAGCTTAGAATTTCTGAATGAAATGCAGAAGATTTTCCCCTGTAGTTCTGATCCTTTCTGTAGTGTTGCCCTTGAGAGTTTTTGTTTCTAAGAAAACAGTCTTTTATAAGATGGCCAGTTTTCCCACAGAAGGAGCAATTCCTTATATCATGGGTTCTTGCTGTTCTTGGATGCACTGTTGGCTCCAGCATGCTTCCACTGCTATACTGTGCTTTTATAGAAAAATAATTTTTCTTTTTATTTCCTTGGTACATCCTGGGAGTTTTTGTTTGATAAGCATTTGCCACAATATCAAGTCCATCATCATTTTTCTTTTGTTGAACTCTTCCCGATTCAGTTATCAAGTGGGCTTCAATGTTTTCAACATTAAATTGTTTTTCTTCTAGTCTGTATAGAACTTGGACAATGCCATCATAATCTTGAGGTAATTTCCTTATCAACTGAAAACACACAAGTACTTCAGGTAGATCAAATCCAGCTTCTTTAATCAGTTGTTTTTTCTCCTGGACTCTTTTAATAAATATTCCAATAGTTTCTTCATCAGGAGCAAATTTCAGTTCATAAAATTCATCAATCAAACCAGCCAGTCTGGCTCTTGAATTTGGCTCAAAATTCAGCTTTAGTATATACCAAGCTTCTTTTCCATCAGTAGCATTAGCAATCAAGGTTTGGTATTTTCTTTCTACTCCTTGGTAAATTGTAGTGAAAGCTCTATCTTTCCTCCATTTAAATTCTCTAATATCTTTGGCTGTTGCCTCAGCTGGAAGATCAGGTTCATCTTCAATGATAAAATCCCAGCTTCCTCTATCAATCAGAAGGACCTTCATATCCACCTTCCATATATTATAGTTAAAAGCATTCAGCTTAGGAAAAGTGAAATTTGCATCAGTCATTTTCAAACTTTTAATGCGGCCCCAAAAGTTTAGCCAATTCTTTTTTTCTTCTTAAGTTGCTATAGTATTCAGGTAAAAGCTTGCAAGTAGGCCCATAACCTATGTTGGGTGGAAGGAAGGACAGATGGCACACACACCTCTTTCAAAGATTTTCTTTCTTTTTTAATCAACCAAAAACATATGTACCCCTCTGAAGAAATTATATTTATTTTTACAATAAAGTTAAATTAGAGACTTTTAAGAAATTATATAAACATATTTACAAGAGAAAAACTAACCTGAGAGCATCTAGCTTCTCTGCCCAAAAAAGCAAACTATTATTTTTAACTAACTAACAAGACATATGCAAATTCTCTATTATTAATTAATTTTTACACAAGAATTTACATATATATATTTACTAAAATTTGTTTTATAATTAAATTCTAAAAAAAATACAAATTATTTAAATAATTAAATTTATAAACAACATAGCATTTTATATTTAATGAAATGATGATCAGGTGTAACAAATATGGTTGCAAATGTCGATGTATGGATAAGCTGGCAGTCGTGTACGTGAGGCGAGTGTTGATGTTCTTCCCACACGCGGACAACAAGAAGCAGAGGCATGGCTAGATGTTAGCACAGAGAGGGATCGGAGACAGCCCACGGGACAGAGGTAGAGGCCATGACACAAACTTGGATGCTTATCCCCGAGACATGGAGGGAGAGACTGTGAAAGACAGAAGCCGTCTGCCGAGAGACACCTCCTAGAACCATCTGCTGACCCCCTGCCAAAAACCTGTCCTGTTTTCAGGGGGGTCGTCTATAAGAATCCCTGGGGGTCCCACATGGGCTGGGCGTTGGCTTTTTTCTTCCCTCCTGTCCCTGCCACCAGCTGACAAAACACTCTTTGGATCTTTATTTTGTCGTCAACATTTTTAGTTTTATATACAAATAGGGGTTTACAGATATTATTAATAAAGATATAGCATATATACAAAATATGGGGGTGGTAGCAAATAGGAACGGTGTACATTTTAAAAGAAGGGTAGAATCTTTTAAGGTATCGGCTCTAACTAATTGGAAGATATGTGACATATACTAAAAGTGTCATTTTTATACAGTTTAAAATATACTATATATATATGAAACACAACGAATGACCCGCGCAATGCTTGAGTGAATATAGAATAAAAAGATGTTCATTTCATTTATTAAATTTTTAATTAATTAATATTTCTTTGTGTAGCTTTTATATACCTTATAAGACATCATCAAGAAAGGTTCTTTTTTTATATTGTCGTTGACACAATGCTGTAATTCCTCTACCTTCTTCTTCAATAATATGCTATAAAAATTTAAAAAACAGATATAAAAAACTTACTCATTAATAACGATCGTTTTCTATCATCTTACTCTTGAGAATTTGGGAAAAGGTGAGATAAGTGCATTCTATAACATTAGTTCCAAAACCAAAACTAAAGGGTCAAAAATAGTAACATGGAAAGTAGATATATGAATAAAGTTATAGAAGATATTAGATTTTAAAATGGCTTATATTTATATATTGATAGTTTTATAATTTTTAATTGCATTTTAGAAATAAAATTGAACTATAACATCCCGAACATACAAAAATGGGTTACATGGAAAATTTAGTTAGAATTATTCAGCAGTTTAGCATGTTAGCGCAAAATTTGCAG
The DNA here is from genome assembly GCA_030710605.1 of Cordylochernes scorpioides. Taxonomy (NCBI): domain Eukaryota; kingdom Metazoa; phylum Arthropoda; class Arachnida; order Pseudoscorpiones; family Chernetidae; genus Cordylochernes; species Cordylochernes scorpioides. The sequence goes on from CP092877.1 coordinate 8,331,776, forward strand.
ACAAATGTTGATTTATATACGGAGAGAGAAAAAAGAAAAGGATGATGAGATTTCATTATTATAAAAATTATGATCGTTATAAAGAAATATAGAGAAAAAGTGATATAATTAAAATATTATATCATTTTGCGAAAAATATATACAGGCAAGGATATTCTGAATTATTATACATAGGGATGAACGAAAAGACATGTTTATAAGAAATAAATTTGTTTAAATACCACCATTGTTTTGAAGGAAGTTATAGAGAAAATGGCGATAGGAATTAATCATTGTTTTAATTTTATCATGATAATCGCTTTATAGAAATATCGAGATTAAAAAAAAAGTTTACGTATCAAATTAATGACAATATTTGGTCATCATCATTAGTATTAATATTTTTCATTGTTTTTGAAAGAACAATAACTATTATTTATTTGTCTCTCTCTCTCGAATGTATTAAATATTCTTTCCTTATTGATATATATTTACATACATATCTCTAAGAAAAAGGCATTTTTTCACATACATATCTCAATATTCATATAAAAATCAAAATTTGTCTTTATTTCCTTCTGTTTATCGATAAATTTCTAAACTACTGTACCATCAACTACTGTGTCATTAAATTTTTCACATAACCCTTGTGAACACTTAGAATGATTTAGGCTAATTTCATTTTCTGGAAATGACTTTTGGATTCAATTTTATTTCCAAAATTAGGTAAAAACCTTAGTAGCTAAGTGATATTTGATTGAATGTTTCACAGAAATGATCTTGTTCTTACCTATTAAGATGACGGTCTTGATTTTCCTATGTTTTCTGTTCGAGTGAATGTTCCTCGAAAGAATTTTGTTTTTATCCATCAAACATGATACAGCAATATTTCATCATTTTAAACCTAAAAATAGGCAAATTAGTACTTGGTGAATTTGAATTTTCCTAGAATAAATTATCACTGGGATGAAAATTTCCAAGGATGCATTATTAACAAAAATATGCAGTGACATTAGACTTTATGCAAAACAAATTAATAAAGTTAGTTTGATATATAACTATTTTCAAATAATAGTGACGATATCTTATTTCGTTAGGGGATTGATAAGATGTGATGTGACGGGTTTACCCGGATGTTTCCACAAAATTAGTGCATGGGAAATTTTCTTTCTCTTTATCAACCAATTCAAACTTCCCAAAAAGTCCCGAAAACGTTGTGGCCAGCATAATCATGATGTGAGAGAGAGGGATCAGTTCAACAGGCTGGGTACCAATGGCGACTGATGTTGGATTTCCATTCTTTGTGTAGAGAAGTTGCAACAAAATCCACGAATATATTACAAGAATAGCAACTTTATTACGTTTACAAAACTACAGCTGTTTCGATGTCAGAGTGGCGATGTGTGGAAAGGTCCATCTTCTTCAAGTCCTGTGGCCTGGGGCTTATCTTGGGCAGACTCAGGTGTGTCTGTGGGGTTGGGACGTCTGGAACACAGTCTGGACCTTTCAAACTGCTTCTACATTCTCTAGGTTTATATATGTATGATAACTCGATCAATTATAAGCCTAATTGTATTTATGGAAATTTTGTCGTTGAATATAACCTTAGGAAAACATTTCTACCGTTAAAAATAGAGTAAAAACAAAAATTCATCTAACGATTGAATGTCACTAAACCGGGTCGATATATATGCAATCTATCCAATCAGTTGGCTAATTCGGCAAGCCCATCTGAAGTTAATGATTTTAGGATATTCTCCTCGATAGCTCGCACCAAAAACCTGTGTTGATCCAAAACTACTCTCATTCTTGAACGGTTTGACAGATTCTCACAAAGAAGCTCGTTAGATTTACCTTATCTTCCGAAGAGGTGCCTTCCTGACGGGTGTGTGGTGTGGTGTAGTGGAATAATATATATTCTTTATAAACAGATCTTTCGTTTGAATAGATGCAAAAATGTTACGTGCCAACTATCTCCATAGTTGGGGCATTGTTTGTGCGCCTATCCTTTCACACACATAAGAAAGGCTCTTTTAAAATATTCTAATCATGTACTGCCTGTTGTCCTTAAGAAAAACTATTTATTCCTTTGCTTCTTAAAATCGTAACACATTTTAACGCACTTTCTTATAATTTAAAACTCTATTTCTACAGATCTTACAGCAATATGAAAAAATATAATGAGATGTTCCATCAATTGTTAGCCCTTACAGAGGTTTTTCCAGTTTAATCCATACTTCTAATCGTGGTAAGTAGAAGTTTGTACAAAGGGTCTGCGAATGATGAAGTAGTTGGACTTCACTCTTGCCAAGGAGGGCCCTGTAGGGTAGGTTATAAAGACCTAGAAGATAATGAGCCATAGAGG
>CP092877.1:8334219-8347266 GCA_030710605.1 Cordylochernes scorpioides
ACCATGAGAGAAATTATTCTATTCTTGCTTGAATTTGGGTTGGTATAATAGGTGTTTGAGAACTTTTATATATAAATCGCTAAAAATTATTTTAACTCGAAAATGATTCAGTTGCAATCAGAAAACTTAAAATAATTTTAACTATTATTCGATCCCTAAAAAAAGACACATTCGCATAATTCACGCCCATCCAAATAAGTCCTCACTAAAAATAAGTATCATCGAGTTTTTGAAAATACCTCTATATAGTGTTAGAAGAAAATAAATAAAATATAAGAAAATGAGGCATTTGGAAATTCTAAACAACATTTAAAGCTTGGAAAAATTAGGCCTGGTAGCGTTTAAAACCTAAAAGCTTAATTTATTAGAAATTTATTTTAAAAGAGGTTTCCGCAATGCCTTTTTTCTAGTACCAAATATAATTTAATTATTACATTGTGGAAGTCCATCACTGAATGCAAGATGTAAAAGGAGCCACACATGCTTCAGACCTTTCCTCAGGGAGGACAATCACCAGGACTCCGCAGGCGAGCTGCAGGACTCCCAGTACCAGAAGTGGCAGATATCCCTTGATCCTCCCCTGCACAAGCACATCGATATATAGGATTTTGTATGTCTTCAAACCTAATTGTGATTTTGGTGGAGAGTATTAAATAAATTTCAAACGAACGTAGAGACAGAGAGGGAGACAGCAAGACTAGACATTATACTACTCGAATATAAGCTTAGTAGAAGTGGACCTGAAGCAGTTTTGACTAGATAGCTTGGCCAGACGCAGAATGCATGTTACTTGGGGCAATGCTCGATTATGAGATTCTCCCATTGAAACTCTTGTTTCTTGATGTGTACTTCGATCTATACACTCCACAACCGGTCAAATTAAAATTTATTTTTCAACTCTCAAAAACTTCATAAAATACACATGCTGTGTGGTGGCGAATGTAGAAGAGGAACGATTCATAGAGTAGGCGTTCTTTCCTCCAGCTCTGCATTCAGCCTGAATTCCCTTGAAGCAGACAAGCAGGGATTGGGTACTGATGTTCAACAACCCAACGTCACCGACGAACACCGAACCTACAAGTAGACTTTTCAGGAGCCAGGCTGCGCGATGGTTGAACCCCCAGGCCACCAAATTAGCATGGCCTGAAATTAGGCGAAAGTGGCGTCGCTGGGCAGGTAGCCATGCAGATAGAGCACCGCCGTCTGCACCAGCGAGTTGGCTGCTCTCGCTCGCCCGACCAGGGAAAAGCCCCGACGTATGAGGACCATCTGGAGATCGCCCTCTGCAAGATTTCCAGGAGGTGTTTTTCCTGAACCGATGTTTAATGGTCTTTTTATATTTCTCAGCTCAGTATCACGATAGAAGACGAGGGTCACGAATTACCCAGCGGAGAGTCAGCGCGGTCTCTTCAGGAGTCGCATCACAATACCTTACTCTTGGTAAAGTTCACGCATACACATGACACGCCGTAAATAGTCAAAAATGGTCTTGACCTTCTCGAACTGCCAATTCTCGCGGATCTGCAGGGGAATATCATTAGCATACGCCAGAGCGTTCCCATTTCCCATAAATATTTCAAGATGACGCAGAAGGGGACTAGTGAAGATGAAGAAGAGGGCTGCATTGTAAGCAGAGCTTGCCGAAGCCTTCTGCGCATTCTGAAGCGGATGGAAAAGCTTCCTTCGACCATGTTGGTACCATCAGCTTCGGCGGAGGCGAAGCCATTCCACGGATGGTGGAGGCAGGATGATGGAGCGCATATGGGAGAACAGGAACTCTCGATCCACGTTGTCAAAGGCGGACTGCATATCTCTCTCGGCGGAGATGACAGCCAGCGGTGACCCTTTCTTAAAGACCAGGCCACCTCGTCAGACACGCACGCGATGTTGCAGGAAGTATATCTCTGCGGAACGATATACGTCTGGCCTTCCGGAACGATTTGTGGCTTTGGGGACGAGGCAGACGATTTTTTCTTCGAGGATTCTGGCAGAGCCCCGCAAAGCTTGGATTCGACGCGGACTCAATGAATGTTTCCCGTCAAGAAGTCCTTCAATCCCGTGACTATCTCGCGGGACACTCTATCCCAACCAGCCGCTTTCTCTTGTGGCAGGTGGGTGATGGCAGCTTATACCTCACTCAAGGAGAGTTATTCTCGATCAAGCGAGTCCTCCAGATATAGAGTTGTGTATTACCAAGTGTAGCAGAAAGATAGAACGCTTCACGATCCTTGCGCAGGGTCATGCTAATCTTCTCTGTATCATTCCAATTTTAGTATATGTACCGCCGAACAAGTGTGTACCGCAGAAAGATAGACTACAGAACTATCAGATAGAGTACTACCAGATAATAGAGAAGAAAGAGTATAGAAATATAGAGACGCTACTGTATTACCAGATAGAGCAGAGGTGGTAGGATCAGCAGTCCCACCGCTGACTCCAGGCGGTAGGGGTCCCGGGCTGGGAGCGACACTAGGGATACCGTGGAGAGGAACCTGGCGGTTGTTAGCAGTCCCACGGCCTGTCTCGACCCTGGACTTCAACGTGTCACCCACATAGCTGCTCATCGGACTGTTCTTAGTGAAACTATTTTCATAGGTTAACAGCTGAGATAGATTTAAAAATAACACGGTGCATATTTTCCCAAAATATAATCAACAAAATCCTTCTATTAAGACATCTCGTTGACCTGGAGTGAACAAGAAATCAAACAATAGAAAGAGTATCTATAAACAACACATTCTTGGTGGTGAGATATAATAATTACTAAGAGAATATACTTTAGTGATTTTCTATCTTTTTCATTTATAACGATATTTCTCAACTTTTCTGTAGAACTGGTAACACAAGTAGACAAAGATTTCATCTTCCAATTGATCTAAGAAAAGCCTGTAAACTTTGACTGTATTTTAATTTTTCTAGAGATAAAAATATAAGCAAAAACACGGGATAATATATTATTTACATATCGATTTATTAGAATACCTCTTCATTTTAATATGCAAATATTTCGAGAGACTTGTTATTAAAGATATAACAAATGAGTATATAAGTAATCTCGATTATTATATATATATATGTGACAATATTGTGGTAATAATGTGGTGAGGAGAGAAATAATCACACGACGAGTTGGTAGAGCAATAACCCAGGCAGCCAGCCGAGAGAGAGAGAGGGAGCGAGGTTCTATGCGCTGAACGGCCGTTTGTCGTGTATGGTCACCCCCGGCTATCTGTCCCCAGGTGTTGACGGGCGGGCCCCTTTTGCCCCCCCCCCCCCTTGGAATGTCGTGATGTCTAAAGTGTCTCGCTTTAGCTGCCCATCTCTCTCTCGTTGACTGTAGGTTTGTTTTATTAATCCTGGAAGAGCATATATAATGACATATATATATATATATACAAAAAAGAGATATCTACGAAATATATAGGAGATATAAGAAATATTATTCATTGTAGCGATAAAGGAAGTATATATTGAAGTTTAAAATGAATAATCCGTAATCAAAGCTTAGCTAGTGCATCGCATAATTAATTGTCAAAATAAGCTACGCACTTTCTTCTGGGTTGTTTATTTTCTTTTAGAACATGCAGTTGAATCAATTAAAATCAATCAAATAAATAAAGTATTTTGAATGTTTGTAAATAATAAAGTCATATTGCAAAACTTTCTTAGTGCCCTATGTATATATGTATATAAAGCAAATACTTCTTTATTATTGCTAAGAAATTCAATGAGAGGGGACGCTATAAAATTATAAACCTTATAAAAATAAATTTTTCTAATACCTGACAGAGTTCTACGACCTGAATTTATATAATTTTGTTAATATTGAGGGAGTTTTCTGGATAGATACCTCTTCGTCGTTTTCTCGTTTAGAATTATTAAAAATTTTAACCTGGTGTTTGTGCGGTTATGTGGGGGTATACATATTATTCTATGATATTCTTATCAATGTTAATATTGGAAGCTTGAAGAAAGTCGTGTTCTATAGGAGAGGAGAATGTATGGAGTTACGTACCCCTAGGCCGGGTGAGCACGGCTAGGCACGCCGCCCCCGCCAGCCCCGCCGACACAAAGGCCAGCTCAGGCCGCGCCAGCAAGCCGCCCGCCCCCCACCCGAGCAGCTCGGCCCCACACCCCAGGGCGAAGTTGGCCGTGCGAGCCGCGCTGTCCAGCTCCAGGCTGTAGACGGCCAGGCCTGCCGTGACCGTACTGGCCCCAGCCCTGGGACACCACCACTCTGCTACGTACAATTACTTTCGTTGACACGGTAGTAGCAAAAGCATTTTATAAATATGGATACAGTCGCTAAATATAGATGAAAACGAAATAATTAATTGAGAAAAAATACCTTTTAAAAAATCTTTTATTTAAATGCACTAAAACGAAAAAATAAAATATATTTCAGCTTCTGCCATTGATCAAATATGAATGAAAGTTAGAGCAGCGGGGGACGATCATCATGAATTTCGAACCTAATGTGATTTAATATGTAGCAACTGATTAGCGATTTTATAAGTGTTTACTAAATATTGACCTTTTATCACAATATGATCGTCCCTCGCCGCTTTTCACTCATATAAATCTAATTGCTCAATGGCAGAAGTAAAATACCTTATTTTTTCCTTATTCAGTGCATTTGAATAAAAGCTTAAAAAAAGGTATTTTATTAATTAATTATTTAGTCAGTTTTTTAGCAATGACTTATACAAAATTTAGAATCTCAAAAGTTAAAATATATACAAAATATCACCAAAATATTTAAATATGCACATTAATATCAAACCCCCCACTCTCCCAGTATTATTATCTACTTATAAAACCGTTCACACACTATGTGTTTTGAAATTAGAATAAATATATGTCATAATATATGCTCTTCCAGGATTAATAAAACAAACCTAGAGTCAGCCAGAGAGAGATGGGCAGCTAAAGGGAGTCACTTTAGACATCACGACATTCCAAAAGGGCGGCAAATGGGGCCCGCCCGTCAACACCTGAGGACTATTTTGGGACAGTAGTCGAGGGGTGGTGGCCACACAAGACGGTCGTTACGCAGTGACAGCCCCACGCGCTACCTCTCTCTCTCGGTTTGCTGGGTCCCATCTTCCAAACTTGTTGTTTCCTTATTTCTCTCTCCCCACATTATTATCATAATGCCACACTGAAAGTCGACAGGGTCATATCACAGAAAGAGTCGACAGGATCATATCACAGAAGGAGTCGACAGGATAAGACCTGGCCGGGAAGCAAATCCCTCATATACCGGAGTATGAAGAAACAAGAAGCCAAGCCACGATGATCGGCCAAACCCAACTCAACTGTAACCACTCCTCTTCGAGCTCTCGACCCCTTCTTCGCCAACCTTTGAACCGTGATCCCGAAGAAGTATTCATCTACGACGGAGATGAAATTATCGCCTACTTCTCCCAGCACTAGATCTGCCCAAGAACGATCGCCGTGCCAGAGCAGGACACCTTCCTCCATCATGGACAAGACTCCGCCATATCCCTGCCGCTACTGTGATGTACAACACTGGTACGCACAGTGTCACAGACAGAACTCTCCCGAAGCTCAATGAACTTACCTGCGCCCTAAACCAACATAACTCGTGAGTGTAATTGTTTTAACTCCTACCATTCATGCTTTAAATAAGTCATTCCTTGTAAATTGTCCCAATATTTACATAATTAGCTCCATTTATTCTCTCCACACCTATTAACAATGCTTTTATTCTCCATACTATTTATCTAGATATTTGTAACTCATTTAATTAGTTACCTTACCAGTAGAATTTAACAATCGTCATATCAATTAAATAATTTCCATTTTAATGTAACTTAAAAAAAAAGAAAAAAAAAAGGAATTCTACCTATTAATGCTTTACGATTTTTACTATTAACAATAGATTTTTCATAATCAACTTATCTATCTGCCCCTTAATGCCCCTCTCATTCTTACAACTTTGTTAACCTTATACCAGCTCAGGACCTTTATAGAGAATTATTGATTAATCAATTATCGAACTTCTATATTGTCATTTCAAAATCCTAACCTTCGCCCTTCATTTATGATAATATATTTCGTAGTTCATCTCTAGCATATCCACCGACCCACACCATCTAGCCAATGGCGTGTTCGTCACAGGGTGCAGATTGACTAACTGCTAGATATTTATCAACCCCTTTTTGTTCGCACTTGAACAATCTGCATCGAGCGACACAGTTCGCCCCTTCTTCTCGCGCCACACGTTCGCCACACGGACCCTGTCTTCAAATCTATGTTTGTCCATTGTCCAAACCAGCACGATATAGCCTACCTTCGATATTTCCCACGGAGGTACGTTAAACATCGTCGCTGATTCTGTCCGGTCCGTCATCATTTCGCGCAGACATGGGTTTCACGTTCAACCCACCGCGAAATCATCGCCTTGCACAAGCTCCCACGACGGTTCAAACACCTCGTGTCCGAGCAGCTTGTCATTTGTAACGGACAACGCAGTCCTCGTCCCAATTTTTGACACTGTGCGCGCATACTTTCCGCAAATTAAATATAAGTCCATTCGACTTCCTCACCTTCACACGGGACTTTTCCCCTCGGACTCGCTACACAAGTAACTACATAGATAAGGTAGATTGGCCCAGGGCAAGTTTCCCCTCGCTCTGTTCGCCAAGGTTCTAACATTGTATGTAGTTCCATATTTACCTCAGTCCTGAGCTCACACAATTGCCAACCTCAACCTCATTTCTCATACTCTACACCTATAGCATAGAAAGCCCATGCCAAGTTTCCCTTTGCCATGTCCGCCTGAAAAATATCTTAAAGTGTAGAGTTCCCCAGTCTTAATGACCTTCAGAATTTCATCATGTGTTTGTGACTCCCCTTCTCCTTGTTCACACTCCTCAATGTCATTTACCTTATAGTACATTAGATTTTGTTGTATATAGCCTTTTATAACCTTGATATTTTCAAAGATTTCCTTAAATGTCAAACTCTTCGGTGTTGTAAAATTGCTTGTAAATAATATTTACTTGTGTACTATACAGTATTTTATTTACATAAAACTATGTCACCATAACCTTAATTAATTTCAACTGTAAAATTATTTTCTCTATCCCTGGCTTCACCAGCTTTAAGTATACTCAAACCATGTTCAGCCTTCTTCAACGAGGGCCATATGTCATAATATATGCTCTTCTAGGATTAATAAAACAAACCTAGAGTCAGCCAGAGAGAGATGGGCAGCTAAAGGGAGTCACTTTAGACATCACGACATTCCAAAGGGGCGGCAAATGGGGCCCGCCCGTCAACACCTGAGGACTATTTTGGGACAGTGGTCGGGGAGTGGTGGCCACACAAGACGGTCGTTACGCAGTGACAGCCCCACGCGCTACCTCTCTCTCTCGGTTTGCTGGGTCCCATCTTCCAAACTTGTTGTTTTCTTATTTCTCTCTCCCCACATTATTATCATAATGCCACACTGAAAGTCGACAGGGTCATATCACAGAAAGAGTCGACAGGATCATATCACATATATATATATATAATATATTAAGGTTCTTTAGGACCTAAATGATCTCTCTAACCACTCGTATTGCCAATCAGAGACTTAAGTCTATTTGGGTTAATTTACAATGACTGTGGAAGACCAAAATATTAACAGAAACATAAATACAAAAGCAGCTGCGCCTATTTTCTTCATTTTAAAGGGAATATAAAAATTCTATTCTATGTTTTATACCTGGGCACCACAGTCATCTAAAAGTTTTATATTTATTACTTCTGCTTTGAAAGAGCTGTTTTAAACAAGTATACCAAATTGAATACTTCTACTTGGTCTGGAGTTATATCAAAAATCGATGGCAAAAAAATGAAAGGAAGCGTGGAAATAAAATCCTTTCCCGACCACATTTTTATAGAATGCAGGCCTCTCTTTACATCACAGAAACAGCTTCATTTGAAAGAAACTATACAATTTCTATTCTGCAAGCTATTCAATGCCACGACGGTCATATATTAGTTTGAAATTTGTACTCTGGCATTGTTAGTAGTCATTAAATCGTCGTATATATAAAAATCAATGTTTGTATGTTTGTTTGTTTGTATGTCCAGTATACAAATTCGCAGTAGTTCACTAATTCAAACCAAAATTTCCATACATAGGTAAAAAATACGGGGAAGACGATAGACTATTTAAAAAAATATATAAATCAATTATTAAAACTATATATTCAAATTATTCTACTTAGCTCACGAACAGCGCCCCCTATCAAATATTAGATTAAATTATGCTGATGCAAACAAATAGATAATGCTAATAACAAACAATTATATATTTTTTTTATCTAAATATATATCACTCGGGTAGATATGCACACGGGTCAATCCCGAGGCGAAGCCCGGGTCACCCGTCTAGTAGACTATAAATTCAAGACTTCTACATGGTCTAGATGTATATTAAGAACTAGATCATTATCCTGTTCGAGGAATGGGTCTAGACCGATAGTCATTTCTAAATCCCCCTTTTTAAAGTTCTACCCATATATATATATATATATACGTTTGGGGAGAGACATACGTATAGGCATAATACAATATAATGCGGCTTATGATTGTAAAACGACATTTGAAAATTATCCCGCATGAGTTTCTTTTAAACGAAAAATTGAAATTTATCTTTAAGGAGAGATAACGATTATTTCTAACCTTAGGGATGAAGTATGAAAGGATGAATTGTGAAGAATAATGATAAACGGAAAAATAAAAGTGTCCAAGGATGGGAATCGAACCCACAGTGTTCCGCTTACCAGGCAGATGCCATGTCCACTAGGCTACCTTGGACATATTTTTCCGTTCGTAATTTTCAAATGTCGTTCTAAAATCATAAAGGCATTATTTTGCATTATAAATTACTTTATATAATATTTACGAACGGAAAAATATGTCCAAGGTAGCCTAGTGAACATGAAATCTGCCCGGTAAGCGGAACACTGTGGGTTCGATTCCCATCCTTGGACACTTTTATTTTTCCGTTTATCATTATTCTTCACAATTCATCCTTTCATACTTCATCCCTAAGGTTAGAAATAATCGTTATTTCTCCTTAAAGATAAATTTATATTTTTCGTTTAAAAGAAACTCATACGGGATAATTTTCATTTATAGGTATATTTAATATAAATGTGGAACGATGGTCGGAAAGACGTTGAAGTGTTTTCCTAACAAATATGATCTACACTTGTAAATGGCCCAAACTATAGTCAAGAATTCCATCTCCATAGTTTCCTTTAGAGGTGTTAAGTGTTTTTGATGCATAAGCGTTAGGCTTTTATTTTCATTTCTTGAGTCAGTACTGCTCCGACGCCATATCCACTCGCATCGGTATGTACAAGTGTCCCAGCATTTTCTTTAAAATAGACAAGCACAGGTTAGGTAGTTAAGACTGATTTTAATATTTGGAAAGAAAGTTCTTGTTATTTAGACCAAAAGAACTTCACCTTATTCCTCTGGAGTTCGTGTAACGGCTTTGCCTTATTTGAAAAATATTTCACAAATCGTCTGTAATATGAACACACGAACACAATCCCACGAAGCTTATTACTTCAATTGTTTTTTTTTTTGGATTGGGAAATTTGTAATTGCTTCAATTTTGTCGGTATCAGGACGAATGCGGCTTTCTGTAACCAGATGTCCTTACACCTTGATTTCTCTTGACCCAAAACGCTTTTTTCATGATTGATACACAAGCCTGCTTGCTGGATGCATCTAAGAACTTTCCCTAGGCGTTTAATATGTTCTTCAAAGGAGATGTATCATAAACAATTTCATCGTCTAAATAACAAAGACAAATTGTCCATTTTAGTCCTGCTTCGAATGCTTCGAATCGTTCTTTCGAAAGTTGCCGGTGCATTGCAAAGGCCGAAGGGCATCACACGGAACTCATATAGGCCATCAGGGATGATGAAAGCTGTCTTCTTCCGATCTTCCTCGTCGATTTTTATCTGCCAGTATCCTGTTCGTAGGTCCATGCTGGAAAAGAATATAACTCCTGTTAAACTGTCCAAAACATCATTTATAGGTAAAGGATGAACATCCTTTTTTGTGACCTATTTGAGGTTTTGATAGCCTACGTAAAATCTCCAGGACCGATCTTTCTTTTTAACCAAAACTACTGGGGACGACCAAAGACTTTCGGACGGTTGTACAATTCCCATCTTTATCATTTTATCGACTTCACTTTGTATAGCTCGTCTTTTGTCAGGAGTCACACGGTACGGGCGATGTTTAATAGGACGGCTGTCCGAGGTGTCGATTTTATGTTTCACGTAGGTTTTACTGAATAATTTTTCCTCGATATAAAAACCTCTGAGTACTCTACTAGACATTCTGTGATAATTAATTTTTGTTTTTCATTTAATTTATCGTCTAACAGAGATAAAATTTGCGGGCGTCTATCCTCATTTTTTGTGTATGATTGATTCTTATCTTCTTCAGCACTGTCAACAATGTGAATTCCACTACTTCCGATTTTTCTCAAAACTTGGAATGAAGAGAGATGTAGAGGATTTTGTAATGTTGACTCCTTCGGCTCCGTACACCTGACTAGTCCTCGGTTTCTTTCTCTATCATAGACCTAACTTTATTAGCACAGAGAACAAAGTGAGTTCAACAAAGAATCAATCCGTATTTAATCAACATCACGTACTTCTTTAAAATAATTTATATCATTAATTATCACACAACACACACATCTGTGATAATTATTTGAAGTCATTTGTGGAACAATAGACATGCTGAAAGAAAGCCGATTTTGCATAAAGGAATAGAATAAAAGCAACGCTGTGACAAACAAACATATTCTGCAGATATATAGCAGCTATTCTGTCGGGACAATGTGCTGCAAGTTTCCCGCACGGGGCGATATTTCTCCGAGACTCCACAAACTCTATTTATTTAGAGAGAACACCAGACTCGCCTCGCTTACTTCCTCCCATCAGGGTAATGATGTAACTTTTCAAATCTCGCTCGATAGTTTCCCAAGTGATGCCAGTACTTTCCACCGTGACGGTAGTCTGTGGCGATGGCGCGTTCTTTAGTTTAGAGTTATATAATCTTTAGTCAGACAATTACAAATTAAATACAATTTTTTGTCGTTTATTACAATCATAAAATAAAAGAATAAACTTGTTGATTTAAGAAACTTGTCTTCTTTTATTTTATGATTGTAATATACCTCTTTCTAAGAAGAGTCTCTTATTTCTTATTATTTTTGTCGTTTAATGAGTTTAAATCAACACTCAGATGATTTAATATAATCTATTCATTATTATTTACAGTAGAATCTCCTTTTAGCGGACACCCCGATAGCGCACACCTCTCTACAAAGGACAGTTTTAATTTTCTAAATTACCATTTTTACAATTTAGCAACTTTACGGTAAGAGGACACCTCTCTCTAAAGGACACTTTGGATTTGCAATTAGGTGCTGTCCTTTATAGGGAGGTTCTACTGTATACTCGTTATTTATTATTACTACTAGATAATTAGCCATCGCAAATTTGACGAAACTTTCAAGAATAAGTAAAACCTCTAATATGCGTCGTTGTGCAATAAAACCAAAATATTCTAACACCTTTAAAATTGACCCGGCTTCTCTGCTCGAGTGGAGTTTTTTCGCATTAAATTAAAGTTCGAACAAAAATTATTTATTATGAACATATCGCTATTATTCTTAGTAGAGTATTGGGTAAAGTTTTCAACTAGCAATAATCGCGCCTCGGAAGATCCTCATGGGCTACGATATCGCATCTGTGCAGTATAGTCGAAAAAATAGAAATTGATTAATAAGTTTTATTTTCAGCAACATCATCTCTGACTTCGAAGTATGCAAATAGGTCAAATATATTTACATATATTGAATTATATATATATATATAGAGAGAGAGATGTTTCACATTCCCTTTATATATTATATGTAGATATCAATAATTGACGCGTAAGTTTTATACAATTTCCTCCCGGCAAATGTTCCATCTATATTCTAGCCATAGATTTGGCAAAGCCACCTTGCCAACAAAACACCTCTTTGGTAGATTGTGAAGATTCCATTAGATCCCGTGTGGATCTCATGGAATAAAGTCCGCCCTAGACTGACGAGGGCCATTAGCCCGAAACCATGGTCTCAAGGTGGACGCTTCTCAGTTTGCCAAAGCTGGTGTTGTGGCTTTGTCACCGACCCGAGGCCGCTAGTTGCGGCGACGGTCAATAGATGGCGTCAGGTTTTGACGTTTATTTTGACGGGAGAGGCGCCCTAAAAAATATATTTCTGTTGATTTTTGATTATCTTGCGGATTATGCTATGGTAATGCAGTCGTGGTTAAAATCTTGAAAGTATAACAAAAATAATGAATATTAGAAATAGCTTTAATTGAGCTTATGGAATATATAAAAAACATAATTTGATAAAAGTACTGCCTGGCTTAAGAATTAAAAAAAAAAAGAAAAACTTATTTACATAATTTACAAAAAGATTTGAGCCGGCCAACAGGGAAACAACAACAATCGGGTTTATAAAGTGAAAGTCCCGACATCTGGTGGTAGATATAAAGGATAGGTAGCAACATTTGATGATTATAAGAAAAAAAGGCATTTGTAAAAATAAGCAATAAAAACTTGTAGGAAAGGATAATTATGTACAAAGGCACAATAAATGTAAATAAGGAATGAACATTTAAAACTAGGAAAATTGAAATGAAAATAATAATCATTTCTAAAAAAAAACCAATGTGATTTGAGGATAACAATTTACATTAAAATGGTCATAACAATATGTTAAAAGACAATAAATAATTGTTTATTTTCTTCAATTGAAGCAGGTTTTAATAAATTAGAACTATTGCAATGAGGGTTATCCTGATCTAAAATATGTCACAGTTACTTATAGGAGGCTCATCGCTATCAAAATTTATTAAATTTACATTTTGGTTAATTTGATTGGCCAACTGTTTTTCATATGATGTGTTTTGCGTATGATATGATATTTTTCTGAAA
>CP092877.1:8347366-8414131 GCA_030710605.1 Cordylochernes scorpioides
ATAACATGGGACAGCACTGCCCCCACTCCAATATGAGATGCGTCCGTGGCCAAAGATAAAGGCAACGTGGCATCATACGGTACCAACACTTTTTCGTAGGTAATGCTTTTTTTACCCTCTTTGATCGCCTCCTCACATTCCTTTTTCCACTTCCAACAACTATTATTTTTTTCAGAAGTTTGTGAAATAGCTCCAAAAGTTCTGACAAATTCGGAATAAACTTCCCATAATAGTTTACCAGTCCCAGAAAAGATCTCAACTCCGAGACATTTGTCAGGATTTTGGCTTTCTGTATCCATTTATCTTCTCATCCAAAGGCCGAATACCATCTTATTTGATGAGATGTCCCAAATACGCTTTTTATTTTCGCATAAATTCACATTTTTCCCTTTTTCAATTTGAAGTTGTTCTTCTGAAACCGAACAAAAATGGTCTTTAATACCGATATGTGTTCCTCAACTGACGCCGTGGATACGAGGACATCATCAATGTAACAAATCACCCCATCTATTCCGGCGAATACTCTATCCACAACTAACTAAAAAAAAAACAGGGACATTTGCTAATCCAAAAGGCATCCTTTTAAACCTAAAAAGTCCCCTATGCGTATTAATCGTCAAGAGTGGCTGGGTACTAGGGTCAGCCTCCAATTAAAGTTACGCATTGCTCAAATCTAGTTTAGAGAAATACTTCCCTCTAGCCAAAACGGAAAACAGGTTCTGCTAAGTAGGTAGTTGATAGGCTTCAGTATCCAAAAACCTAACCTTAAATCACAACAAATCCTAACCTCCTTATTCTTCTTGGGCACTACCACCACTGGAGTTGCTTACTTGCTGTTTGATACTTGATACAAGTAACCGTTCTTCACCACCCTCTCTAGTACTTCATTTACCATCGTTCTAATAGCAGAGGGTACTGGTCGAGCCTTATGAAATATGGGGTTTACATCCCGAATATTCACTGCAAATGTGAATCCCTTTATTGGGATTTGTTGTCTCCCCGAACACAACCTTGTGTCCTCTCAATAATTCCGCCACCATGCCCTCAAAAGGCATCTGATTTACTAAAAAAAATTCCAATTTTTAACACTTTTATCCATTCTCACCCTAATCGGGTCGAGGGTGGCCCCGATGAGAGAGGTAACTGCATTAAAGACAATTGAACAATTGAGAAGATTCAGCGTATAGGTTACCAGAGGAAGTGGTGTCGGATAATGAATGACCCGCAGTTCACGGGTTTAGAGATGAAGAGGTTTTTTTTATGATTCGAAATATTATTTATTTGTAACTCAAGCAACATACATAGTTAATACAATTCCACAAATAAAATAAACGCCAGTCTATAAACACAAACACCATATATATATACACACAATTATCATCATAAAATCTGTAAAAAAACAATAAAACAAAACCAATATTAAACTAATGATCTAATAATATATTACAGTATCCAAACTCAAATTGATGCTAAAATAAAAACAGAAAAAAAAGGGTTTGAAAACGGGGCAAAATTGGCCAAGGTAATGAACGACCGAAAAATTAGAGAGACAGAATCCACATAGGTCCAAGCCGCCCTCCTCCCACGGGGTTTTGCATGCAATGAAAACCATCACCCGAATGAAAATCATCACCCGGACGGCCGCTAGGGGTCAGCTCAGAGATTTGTCATACCGTGTGTCCATTCTACGCAGGTCACTTTCGCTCCACTCCTTCGCTCGGTGTTGGATATCTCGGTATCCGCTCATGGCCTCCACCTCTGTCCCGTGGGCTGTCTCCGACCCGCTCGGTGCTAACATCTAGCCCTGCCTCTGCTTCTTGCTGCCCACGTGTGGGAAGAACATCAACACTCTTGCCCCACGACTGCACAGTTAATTCACACGTCGGCTTACTCGGGGTTACGACATATATGTTTAATTTGCTTGTAGGAATAGTTTTAGAATAATATAAATACGTGTGTATATATGTGATATCTTGGGACCTCTGGGACCAGTGTTACCTGATGCTAGACGAACCTCGATGTCAACTCTACCGTGCAGTCGTGGTGGAAGGCGACACAGCTGGGCCAAAGGTGAAATAAGCAAACAGAGATTCCACTAAGAAGCGTCTGAACGTCAAGAAGGAATGGGACGAGGAGAATTCTGGTAGGAAAGGGTGTACCTTGGATCGGAGCGTCCGGTGCACTGGAACTGGAACGACGACTAACTAAGGACTGCCTAACTGAGGATCGGGGACCTCCTTTTTATAGCTGAGCGGGTCCGAACAGGTCGCTGCCCTTTTCTGACGTAAACAGGGGGGGAAAGTTTTATTATCCAGGAGGGCCACGACCTCGTAAAAGTTGGACTGGGTTTTGCTAGGCCTTCTTCTATTCTCACCTAAGCCTGATTAGTTTTAACCTTAATTTTCTCCTGTTAGTCTCCATTCCTTCTATCTGTACAGTTGCTATACTTTATTAGATTCTTACGCGGTACAGATTGATGTTAGTTGAGGCTTTCTATTTGCAGTAAATAAGAAGTTATATACAGTCACGTGGTGGAACATGTGGTAGTAGCTATCTGGATTATTTACAACAATTCCATGGTCTTAAATCATCACAGATGGCCCCGGATGTGAGAGGGTTCATATGGAGGGATTTAAGAGAGCGGAATAGGAAGACTGTTATTAAGGAAGTAATTTTTTAAAAATTAATTGAAATGAGTTGGTATATAACATGGGGTTGATTTCGGCATATCCATAAGAGATAATAAAGCATAAACAACTAATACTAAACATACAAGTAAAACAAAAATAGGAATAAAAGAATTAATAGAGAACATATAATGATGATAGGTAAAAATATAAATGATTTGATGGGACAATCATGATCTCTTCGTGATGAGCGTTAGAAAGGGTTGAGTGGTTATTTGTTATTGGATTGAGGCAATGTCACTTTGACTCAAGTCCCAAACCATTTAATGTGCACGGCGCGGAAAACCTAGGCCATGTTTCACATGTAAATTTAAGGACCGAATAAAGTTACAGTACCACAATCGAAAAGTAAGATAAGGGTGATTGTTATGGGTTTTAGTAATTAGTCGTTAAGACGTACGCATGCAGGATAAATGAGGGCGAAGATCAGTGACCAGAAATCAAAGTTTTAATTGGAGTCGTCAGGGGCTTAGCGAGAAAAAGAGTAAAATAATAATAAAAAAAGATGTGCCAGCGTGTGGCATGAGAGTGCCCTGGAATATATATATAAAAAAAACAATTTGCACGTATCCAAGCCAGAAGTTGGGATAGGTAAATCTGGGGGACGGTGTGTCAATATTGTTAATTACGAAATCAAAGTAGGTCAAGTCTAGCCTGCGAAGGAGTTAAAAGTTCCTGCGGAAAAGGGTTAGTATTTATTAAGAAGTAACCTTTAAAGTGGTTGTTTAAGAGGTTATTGAAGATTGCCCTGTTTTTAGATCATGATTTTTAGTTTGATTATAAAAGAATATATCATTGAGATATGAAATTGCGAAATTAAGGCTTTGCATATAGCGTTAAAGGATTTGAAAAATCGAAAATAGAATTGCGAAGTTAAATGCAAAGTAATCTTTAAAAAAAAAATAAAAATAGTGATGATATGATACAAAGATTAACACACTACAGCAGTATATAAGGAGTAATAGAAAGTGAAAATATTAAATGAAAATTAATAATGAGCAATAATATACTCGATAGCATTGACATGGTAGCGGAAGATGAAACAATGTAAATAACATCGAATTTATAAAGTGAGAGAAAATATAAAATGACAAATCCAAATTAGTGATATAAGCATGAAATATAAACTTGAGATTATTAGATATGAAAGATAAAATATAAAGTTGATTATAGAATAGTGTCATAAAGTAAAAGTAAATAAGTTTTGGTAAAGAAAAATAAAATAAAATGACAATAATCTAAACTGATTGGTTGACGTAAAAAAAAACAATTATAAGAGCTATATAATGATTATATACAAGATATTAAAATGAAAATTTAAAAAAAATGTCCATCGAGAAAGAAGAGCAAGTAAGATTATACATAGAAATTATATATCGTGAAAGAATGGAAAGTTGTAGGCCAAATGTATGTTCCTGTTTTTTAGGATGGGTAGAGAGAGCTTTAAATTGTCCTCGATCGCGATATCTTTGGTCTTGTTGGCATGAGTTGATCTAACTTATCGAATTTGTTTTATGTTTGACGCGACTCGTGGATCACATTGTTTCCAACTGTGAAACTCACTGAGTCCTAATGTAATCGTTTTTATTTAAACTTATGTGGATGTGTGTGATTTTTGTAGGTAAAATGTTGTCTTTGGTTTTAAGTGTCGATGTTAAGTGGACAAGTTAATCGAGGGCGAGAGAATCTAGACCTGGGGTTTAGAACGGTATATAGTAAAAGGTACGCACTAATATTTAATTTAATAGGTGACGAAAAATTCATTAGAGTGACATCGGGCAATAACGATGGGTCGTAACAAGATGTCGGCTGTTTGTTTGTCCATCTCCCTTCGAATTTATTATTAGCGAGTTCCGGCGTTGGCGGGCATATTTATTAGGGTCAGAGGCCCCTTTGCGGGGCTGCTTGCTTCTTCCAACTTATTAGATTTGTTAATTCGAACTACGTCGGAGATATTATTTCTATAATTGTAAACGCAAAAGCGTTTTGATTTGTCACGTTTGGTGACAAGCGTTATGGGATTGACATAGGGAGATACAGAGGTTGTAATTATCCTGTGTTCAAGCATTTGTTCGATTTGTGTTTGTATTTCGAAAATCCGGTTATTGTATCTATTGCGGACTAGTTATTGCGGACTTAGTAAAAATGTTATTCAGTGATATCGGGTTAGAATTGAGTGAAATTGCGACTATCGACGTGGACACGCTTTGAGGTTAAATGTGTCACAGGCGTGATGAAGGCGTCTTTGGCCTGAAAAGTGAAAGAGTTTTGTGGTGTGGCTCTGTGACACGAAGCGAAAAAATTGTAAATGAAAAGGTGTCACGTGAAGTCTCTGTTTTGTACAAAATCTAACCTGTTTTACTATGAATAACAAATTTACTAAAGTCATGGGTGCTGGTTGTACGAACATATCGAGAATTTGTATATTATTAGTGGATATGGCACGTTTAATGTGAAATTTTTTATTTTTTTTTTGTGTGTGTGTTTAGTGGGGCGACGTTATGGAGCTTGTGTGGCTCGAAATTGGATTTGGGTGTGAAGTCGCGCATTGAAAATTGTTGCCAATTGGAAAAAGTGATGTGATAGGGTGTTGTTTATTTTGTTGAGAGATATTTGTCGATGGTTAAATATGCATGTAAAAGGAAGGTACGAGGGAGTGTAGCTATGTTGGAATTTAAAGATTGGAATAGTTTTGGAAGGCTGTGACTTAATTTTGCTACTGGCGAGGTAGTTGATGGGATTTTTAATTTTAACTTGTTTAGGGAAAGATAGTTGTTTTTGTTGTCGGCGAAATCGGGTGCAAATTGATGCAGCACCTTGCATAAATTATAGGGACTGTGACCTAGGTTAGTTCTGTCCAAAGCTATGAAAGAAAAGGACATAGGGGCGTTGAAAATAGGGTTAGGAACATTATAATGAGGCCAAATAAGAGTGTTGGAGTTCACCACGTGTGAGCAACCCGTTCCAGGAGGGAAAGTTTAGTAAATGGGACAGTTGTATTGACCTGTCCATGGGACACGTGTTGCTTGCACGAGGTGAATTTGTACAAGGTAGTTGGCAGGGGTACATTATCTTGATACAGGAGTAGCTGAGAACAGTTTATAATTAGTAGAAATCGTTTTATGGAATTAAGGAATAAAATGCCAAAAGGCAAGGGTGTATCGATGATATAGAATTTTAGATTCCGCGTTATGTTACCTATTTTTTAAGTTTAAAAAGATATAATCTATGGTGAAAATATTGTTAGCTATGGCGTTAATAGTTGAGTTAAATGGATGGACAGGTATTTTTCTTTTACAAACTGATTTCTATTATTTTAAAAGTATTCTGCCTAATTATAGCGATAGATGCTCCTGTATCAAGTAGTAGAGGTAGGTTTACATTATTGGACAGTTCAGCTCGAACGAGCAATTGTTCAACGAAAATTATAGAAGGAGGAACCTACTGTTGTGCTGTCTTGTATGTCGGGACAGTCCTGGTTTGGTGCCATAGTTGGAGGATCTTTGGGACAGTCAGAGTTCATTGTTTGCGCTGGGCTCGTGGTTTAGAGATGGTCGGGGGAGCAGGTAACATACGCTCGCGTGTTGGTAACTCGGAGGGGTGCTTGCAGGAGGTTTGCTGGCTTTCTCAGTCTTGTAGAGTATTGTAGTTGGGCCCGATCTGCTTGGGCGTCGTAGTTGGTGAAGAAGCTCTGCGCCTCGTACGAACCATCGTAGCGCGGTAGCTCCACAACTCGCGATAAGTCCGGTCACGGCAGAAAGCTGATGTAGCGTCCTGGTCAACCTCCCCAGGACATCTGATACCGCCGGCGGGGGCGTGGCGTCCTGCTGGCTGGGGGCGATTTCCTGCGTCCTACCGAGGGTGGTTTCTTTCTTTGGAAAAGTGGTGTTCTCGCCACTTTCGTAGTCGGTATCGGTCTTCATGGGCTCCTTTGAATCCTCCTCTCTTCCCTGTTCCATCTTTCTGTACAGACAGTGGTCTACTTGCTTACTTGTACCTTGGCGTCCACTATCCTGTCGACTCTTCGGACGGGGGAGTCTGTGATATCTTGGGACCTCTGGGACCAGTGTTACCTGATGCTAGACGAACCTCGATGTCAACTCTACCGTGCAGTCGTGGTGGAAGGCGACACAGCTGGGCCAAAGGTGAAATAAGCAAACAGAGATTCCACTAAGAAGCGTCTGAACGTCAAGAAGGAATGGGACGAGGAGAATTCTGGTAGGAAAGGGTGTACCTTGGATCGGAGCGTCCGGTGCACTGGAACTGGAACGACGACTAACTAAGGACTGCCTAACTGAGGATCGGGACCTCCTTTTTATAGCTGAGCGGGTCCGAACAGGTCGCTGCCCTTTTCTGACGTAAACAGGGGGGGAAAGTTTTATTATCCAGGAGGGCCACGACCTCGTAAAAGTTGGACTGGGTTTTGCTAGGCCTTCTTCTATTCTCACCTAAGCCTGATTAGTTTTAACCTTAATTTTCTCCTGTTAGAGTCTCCATTCCTTCTATCTGTACAGTTGCTATACTTTATTAGATTCTTACGCGGTACAGATTGATGTTAGTTGAGGCTTTCTATTTGCAGTAAATAAGAAGTTATATACAGTCACGTGGTGGAACATGTGGTAGTAGCTATCTGGATTATTTACAACAATTCCATGGTCTTAAATCATCACATATATGTAAAAAGTGGCTTTAAAGTATTTTCTGATTTTTAAAGTTCATTTTTGTTTCGGGTGATGATCTAATTATTTAGGGAAATCATTTCATGACGGGGTCTTATTTGGATATCTACTAGCATTTATAGACTGGTACAATTATACACGTACTTTTATTTATGCAATATGGGGTATATATCATTGAAATATTCACAAATACAAATGCAATAAAATTATAATAAAGTGTCAAGATAGATTCCCTGGGTTGCTCTTTTTGAGTGGTACCTAAGGAGGTCATAATTCAGTTTTTATTTTGCAGAGGATCCCTTCAGGGAGGTGGAACCTCATTGGAGGTCACATCAGTTTTCATTTTACAGAGGGGGGTCGCTCGGGAGGGTAATCGTTCATCAAATGAATCGCCCATGGAGAGGTCTAACTCTACATGCCACTAAAATTATTTTTATAAAGATATTTTTTCATCCAATTTGTATTATAAAAATGACAATTCAAAAAATGAAACTATTAAAAGGTAAATTTACTTTCACTCTGCTGGATTAAGTCCACTAGACAGGTGTGGTAGCTAACCTCCTTTCACACACAGACATCGATGGTTCTTAGAAAAATTATATACGTATATAAACTTTAATTAGCTATTCTATGTTAGACTAATGTGAGAAACTGTATTAGAAATACCGTAATATGTTAAACACTATGTTGAGGGTTCAGGCGAGAAACCTCACGCCACTTCGCGCCTGGCGGCGCCTTTATGTTCCGGCCTTTATGGTTATATATAAAACCGGTACCAAGGGAGCTCCGACGACTCAGAGTGGATTATTGACAAAACAACGGGCACAACACAACACATTATAGGAGGACTGTGTGCACGAATATTAAACAGGGAAATTTATAAAATCTACAAAAGGACAATGAAAAAAAATGTGTTACATAATTTAAATTGTGATACATTTTAATATCAAATGTAGATAGAGGGTTGATATATATTTAAAAAATTCTAACCTTTTAAAAGAAATAGAAACCCATTTCATTTTATTATTTAATAAATTTTTATATTGAATATTCGGAAGAGATTTAAAGTGTTCACATATTTTATACAGAACCCTCTTCCTTCTCTAATTGTTACTTGGAGAGCAACATACCAAATTTGATTACATCGCCGTCTGCATCATTCGGCGTCCCACTTTTTGTCACTTATAAGAGTCTTTATTCCCGACACTCAGGGTAAATGTTAAAATGCGCGACATGCAAAATATGTTAAATGAAACAAAATATTAGAAGATAGTCTCTCTTATAAATATAGACCGTGTTTATGAAGCCTAGACTAGCACAATTTACATAGAGATGTTTTATCCTCCCTCCTTTTGAGAAACACCTTTAGAGAAATCTTTATTTATAACCCTTATTCTTATGAAAACGTTTCAAATATTACCGTATAAAGTATGTAAAGATACATACTTGCTTTGAAGTTTATATATAATTTTGAATATATAATTTTCGATATGCAATGCATATTTTTGTTTGAGTTTTGTAAAAGTTTTTGTCAAAAATTCCAAACGAGTCATTCAGAGGAGATGGCGTCATTGTTTCCTGAAAGTAAATTTCTCAGGTTGGGGAAGAAGAGGAAATTGTTGCTAGATGTTTTAATAGTTCGAAGCGCAATTAGTGAGGTTTAGCTATTGCAACTAACGATTTGTGTGCAAGAGAATTGTGTTGGTGCAAGAAGTCATTTTATACCAGTAAAATTAGCCGTTTTTGTTCAATTTAGCAGTAGCTCTGCATTATAGACACACCATCTCTTTCAAAACAATCTATGAAAATTATTTCACGTACGTCTCAAAAACCTAAGGCACTAACCTTCCTAGTTGATGCCACAACCCTTGATTTCTTGAATGTAGGTTTTTCGTCATCTCGACGT
This sequence comes from Cordylochernes scorpioides, assembly GCA_030710605.1. NCBI lineage: Eukaryota > Metazoa > Arthropoda > Arachnida > Pseudoscorpiones > Chernetidae > Cordylochernes > Cordylochernes scorpioides. Next base: position 8,356,639 of record CP092877.1, read on the forward strand.
TTCAACTGGTAATTTGTCTTTAAGGCGTCGTAGCCATTTTCATCAAATGTTATAAACCGACCAAAATATTCTTTAGGATAATTCGAAACAAAAACCTTAGTTGAATCCTCTAATTACTGACGTTTTAACACCAAAGTTAGTATACGCTACCCATATTGTACAGAACTTGTTCGTATTCAGACGCTCGCGAAATAAGTAATGTGTTGGTTCATGTGAGATGCCACAGCACTCATCGCACGGATATTTCGTGATTTACCCATTATTTCCAAATCACAGAACACGCTCACCTTTAACGTTCTATAAACAGTAAATTACTTCATCTACGTTTTTAAAATTTGCATAGTTGTTCTATTGATGATTTTGTATTTTAAATTTTCGTTTATTTTCTCTTATAGTTTATCTCTCCTACTCCACTCTAGAAATACTTAAAATAAGAACAAAATATCTTTAATATAAATAAATAAACTTTATATATAATAAGTAAAATGTCTATATCTGGGACATATGAGGACAATTACCAATTTGTTCCGCCTATATTCTACAAACCTATATATTCTATCCTGCAACTTATTGTAATTGCGATAATTTGTAATAGAAATTCAGAAAATAAAAATATGAGGAAAGGGCAATGTTTGAATATTAAGTTAGGGGAAGTAAAAACATAATATTTAATCCACTGAAGTCCCACGTTGGGCGACAGTGAAAAGAGTTAAACGTTCCCGAGAGGCGCGCGGCTCGCGACCAGAGGAAATAATTGTCTAGGAAAAACTAATGATCGTTTGGAGAAAAATTCCATCATCTCCCACCCACCCCCGGGATAGAGCGAGAAAGGTTATAGAGAGCGAGTTGGTCTTTTAAAAACTCCTTTTTTTCAACTTTAAAAAACTTTTCTATCTTATGTTTGAGTAGCTTTATTGAATTACCTTTTCACAAAACTATTTCTTCAGCTCTCTGTATTCATTAAAGAAGTCTTTTAAAAGACTTTTTATTGTTTAAAAGCCTTAGCTTATATCTGGCTCGCCGCTCTTTCGAGGGACGTGAGGTGTAGTAATTGGTGAGGTACTTCCAATTTTTTACCTCCAGGTTTTAAATTCAAATGTAAAAACTCTCTAATAGCATTTCATTGTACGCTAATTAAATTTCTTATTTGGTTTTATGGTAGTTTATATTCATTAAAATCTGAATTTTTACCTATTGAAAGGTAATCTATGAATGGAATTGCGAAAAGGTCTTTCAACACTGTTATATTGTTATTAGCGACTTCCACTTCTACTTCTGTAACAAGGGAAAATATTGAGAGAATCATTAGTAGCGGAATTTTCTGATTTACCAACACGGCTCTACTAATTTACTGCCATTGGTGTGGGCGAAGAGGATAGAACCTATATTTGATATCCTTTTAATAATGATGCTGTAAATATCTTTATATATAAATTATAATGGAAGGGCACATCGTGCAGCTAAATGTTGCTGATGGCTTACTGGTATTTATCCAAAAGTATATTAACTATCTGTTGATTTTTTACTGTTCTGAGTTGGCCTGAACCCCTTTCTTGAATTATCAAGAAAGCCGCCCAAGTGAGCCATGTGGTTAGTTTTATTTCTTGATATTTCAAAAAAGGGGCTATTGGCTAACTTAATGAAAAAAAAAAACAGTTGATATATTCTAGCGAAATATTCATGATTTTAAACAAATTATTAATTTTGTGATATTTAATTTTTGCTTCTCTTGTATTTTCAAAATTTTAGTTGGTGTGCTTGCCTTAAATAAATTTCTGTGTTATTCTAAAGTTTATCTCTCTTAATTTTCTACGTGACAATATTTTCCGATAGATGGCAGAAAGGCATCAGTGACATTCAATTGTCTTATCTACTTTTAAGAAACATAAAATGTTTGAGTCAGAAAGCGATCCATAAATTAAGATTATATAAAATGGCGTACCTGGATCTGTAAAAAAATAAACAATTTTTTCTCAAAATATATATTTTTTTCTTTACAGATCCAGGTACGCCCTTTTATATAATATTAAAATGTGAAAAATAATAAAAATAAAATAATAAATAATAATAATGAGATGATAATTTCTATTTGACGCCTATTGAACTATTGAGTCAAACTCTAATAAATTTCAGACGTAGGTAATGGATAAAAGACATAATTTAACATATTTAAGTTATTAAATTTTTCAAACTCATGTGGTTATTTAATAATAGGAATTCCAAGATCCCGAAGTTAAATTTTAGTTAAGTCTTTTTACCTCTCTACGGGCAGCGTAGATATGACTAATAAATACATTTGATTGGCTAATATTTTTCGAACAAGTTTTTTTTTCAAAAAATATACAGTAGAACCTCCCTGTAAAGGGCACCTAGTTGCAGAGCCAAAGTGTCCTTTAAGGAGAAGTGTCCTCTTACCGGAGAGTTGCCAAATTGTAAAAAATGGTAATTTTGCAAATGAAAACTGTCCTTTGTGGAGAGGTGTCCGCTAGCAAAGTGTCCGCTAAAAGGAGGTTCTACTGTATTTACTTTTATACCAATAACTAAAACAAATCTTATAAAACGTTTATTGAATCTTAGGAATATGACATTTTCAAACGATATCTTTTTATTGCATAATTTGTGTGTGTATGTTTGTGTCAACAACAACAACAAAATCTACTTATATAATTGCCTTATTCTGTCTGTGTGAAGTTCACTGTGTGAAGTTCACGGATAGATTTTGGTCAGAATAGATAAAATAAAAAAAGTGTCAAGGGATGGGAATCGAACCCACGACCTTCCGTTTACCGGGCAGATGCCATGACCACTAGGCTACCCTGGACATATTTTTCCGTTCATAAAGTTAAGAATAAAAGAATAAATATTTTAATATAAGAATAAAATATGATATTCATTAAATAGGTATTTAATTTTTAGTATCTCATTTATATTTATTCGAATTTTATATTTTAACGATAGGCTCATTATTTCTTTTGATGTTTATATATCGTATATACCGTTTTGCACAATTATTTAATCTTTTTTATATAAAGTACAATACTTAAATGAAAATATGTTTCTTATATACAATCAAATTATAATTGTAACGAATAGTATTTTAATTAAAACATTTTAAAAACACACAGTTTGGAACGGGACGTTTCACAAGAGTGATATCCATGGCGCCAATTTTTAATTGTAACGAATAGTATTTGAATTAAAACGTTTTAAAATATATACGCACTCGGGTAAAACCCGGGCGTTGCCCGGGCCATTCGTCTAGTTATATATAAAAACTAAACGAATGACCCGCGCAATGCCTGATTTTTTCCCCCGAGTGTATATAAAATAAAAATCTGTTCATTCCATTTATTAAGTTTTTAATTAATTTATTTATTAATATATATTTTATATACCTTATAAGACATCATTAAGAAAGAGGTTATTTTGTTCTCTAACACAATGTTGCGATTCTTATACCTTTTTATTCAATAATATGCTATAAAAAACAGAGAAAAAGAACGTAATCATTAATAAGGATCATTTTCTATCATCTTACTCTTGAGAATTTGGGAAAAGGTGTAGTGAGATAAGTGCATTCTATAACATTAGTTGCAAAAACCAAAACTAAAGGGTCAAAAATAGTAACATGGAAAGTAGATATATGAATAAAGTTATAGAAAATATTAGATTTTAAAATGGCTTATATTTATATATTGATAGTTTTATAATTTTTAATTGCATTTTAGAAATAAAATTGAACTATAACATCCTGAACATACCAAAATGGGTTACATGGAAAATTTAGTTAGAATTATTCAGTACTTTAGCAAGTTTGCGCAAAATTTGAAGACAAATGTTGATTTATATATAGAGAGAGAAAAAAGAAAAGGATGATGAGATTTCATTATTATAAAAATTATGATCGTTATAAAGAAATATAGAGAAAAAGTGATATAATTAAATAATTATCTCATTTTGCGAAACAGATATACAGGCAAGGGAATTCTGAATTATTATACATAGGACGAACGAAAAGAAATGTTTTTGAGAAATACATTTGATTAAATACCATCGTTGCTTTGAAGGAAGTTATAGAGGAAATGGCGATACGAATTAATCATTGTTCTAATTTTATCATGATATTCTCTTTATAGAAATATCGAGATTAAAAAAAAGTTGACGTATCAAATAATTAAAATATTTGATCATCATCATTAGTATTAATATTTTTCATTGTTTTGAAAGAACAATAATATATATTTATTTGTCTCGAGAGAGAGAGAGAGAGAGAATGTATTAAATTTTCTTTCCTCATTGAGATATATGTACATACATATCTCTATATTTATATAAAAATCTAAATTTGTCTTTATGTCTTTCTGTTTATCGATAAACTTCTAAACTACTTTACCAAATGTCACCAAATTTTTCACATAACCCTTGTTTACCCTTAAAATGATTTAGGCCAATTTATTTTTCTGGAAATGACTTTTGGATTAAATATTTTTCCAAAATTAGGTAAAAGTTTATTAGCTAAGTGATATTTGATTGAATGTTTCACTCTTCTTACCTATTTAAAATGATGGTCTTGATTTTCCTATGTTTTCTGTTCGAGTGAATGTTCCTCGAAAGAATTTTGTTTTTATCCATCAAACATGATACAGCAATATTTCACCATCATTTTAAACCTAAAAATAGGCAAATTAGTACTTGGTGAATTTGAATTTTCTTAGAATGAATTATCACTGGAATGAAATTTTCCAAGGATGCATTATTAACAAAAATATGCAGTGACATTAGCAACAGAAAAACAAATTAATAAAATCAGTCTGATATATGACTATGAGGATATCTTATTTCGTTAGGGGATTGATAAGATGTGATTGTTCACCTGGATGTTTTCTCAAAATTGGTTTATGGGAAATTTTCTTTCTCTTTATCAACCAATTCAAACTTCCCAAGAAGTCCCGAAAACGTTGTGGCCAGCATAATCCTGATGTTAGAGAGAGGGATCAGTTCAACAGGCTGGGTACCAATGGCGACTTATGTTGGATTTCCATTCTTTGTGTAGAGAAGTTGCAACAAAATACACGAATATATTACAAGAATATCAACTTTATTACGTTTACAAAACTACAGCTGTTTCGATGTCAGAGTGGCGATGTGTGGAAAGGTCCATCTTCTTCAAGTCCTGTGGCCTGGGGCTTATCTTGGGCAGACTCAGGTGTGTCTGTGGGGCTGGGACCTCTGGAACACAGTCTGGACCTTTTAAACTGCTTCTACCTTTTCTATATCTTCTCTAGGTTTATATATTATAGGCCTAATTGTATTTATGTGAATTTTATCTTTGAATATACCTTAGGAAAACATTTCTACCGTTAAAAATAGAGTAAAAACAAAAATTCATCTAACGATTGAATGTCACTAAACCGGGTCGGTATATGAGCAATCTATCACATCAGTTGGCAACTTCGGCAAGCCCATCTGAAGTTAATGATTTTAGGATATTCTCCTCGATAGCACGCACCAAAAAACCTGTGTTGATCCAAAACTACTCTCATTCTTGAACGATTTGACAGATTCTCACAAAGGGACTCGTTAGATTTGCCTTATCTTCCGAAGAGGTGCCTTCCTGACGGGTGTGTGGTGTGGTGTAGTGGAATAATATATATTCTTTAAAAACAGATCTTTCGTTTGAATAGACGCAAAAATGTTACGTGCTAACTATCTCCATAGTTGGGGCATTGCTTGTGCGCCTATCCTTACACACTTAAGAAAGGCTCTTTAAAATATTCTAATCATGTGCTGCGCGATGTCCTTAAGAAAAATAGGATATAGGATATAAAGATCTAGAAGATAATGAGCCATAGAAGACCATAAGAGAAATTATTTTATTCCTGCTCGAATTTGGGTTGGTATGATAGGTGTTTGAGAACTTTTATATATAAATCACTAAACATTATTTTAACTAGAAAATGATTCAGTTGCAATCAGAAAACTTAAAATAATTTTAACTATTATTCGATCTCTAAAGACACATTCGAATAATTCACATCCACCCAAATAACTACTCACTAAAAATAAGTGTCATAGTTTTTTAAAAGACCTAGTGTTAGAAGAAAATAAATAAAATATAAGAAAATGACGCATTTGGAAATTCTAACGACATTTAAAGCTTGGAAAAATTAGGCAGGCCGGTAGCATTTAAAACCTAAAAGCTTAATTTATTAGAAATTTATTTTAAAAGAGGTTTCCGCAATGCCTTTTTTTCTAGTACCAAATATAATTTAATTATTACATTGTGGAAGTCAATCACTGAATGCTAGATGTAAAAGGAGCCACACATGCTTCAGACCTTTCCTCAGGGAGGACAATCACCAGGACTCCGCAGGCGAGCTGCAGGACTCCCAGTACCAGAAGTGGCAGATATCCCTTGATCCTTCCCTGCACAAGCACATCGATATATGGGATTTTGTACGTCTTCAAACCTAATTGTGATTTTGGTGGAGAGTATTAAATAAATTTCAAACGAACGTAGAGACAGAGTGGGAAACAGCAAGGCTACACATTATATTGACAGTCCAATAGCTAAACAGCGATGCCGCCTTTTTGACAGTAATCCGGCTGCTACTCGAATATAAGCTTAGTAGAAGTGGACCTGAAGAAGTTTTGACTAGATAGCTTGGCCAGACGCAGAATGCATGTTACTTGGGGCAATGCTCGATTATGAGATTCTCCCATTGAAACTCTTGTTTCTTGATGTGTACTTCGATCTATACACTCCACGACCGGTCAAATTAAAATTTATTTTTCATCTCTCAAAAACTTCATAAAATACACATGCTGTGTGGTAGCGAATGTAGAAGAGGAACGATTCATAGAGTAGGCGTTCTTTCCTCCAGCTCTGCATTCAGCCTGAATTTCCCTTGAAGCAGACAAGCAGGGATTGGGTACTGATGTTCAACAACCCAACGTCACCGACGAACACAGAACCTACAAGTAGACTTTTCAGGAGCCAGGCTGCGCGATGGTTGAACCCCCAGACCACCCAAATTAGCATGGCCTGAAATTAGGCGGAAAGTGGCGTCGCTGGGCAGTTAGCTATGTAGATTGAGCATCGCCGTCTGCACCAGCGAGTTGGCTGCTCTCGCTCGCCCGACCAGGGAAAAGCCCCGACGTATGAGGACCATCTGGATATCGCCCTCTGCAGGATTCCCAGGAGGTGATTTTGCCTGAACTGATGTTTAATGGTGTTATTATATTTCTCAGCTCAGTATCATGATAGAAGACGAGGGACACGAATTACCCAGCGGAGAGTCGCGCGGTCTCTTCAGGAGTCGCATCACAATACCTTACTCTTGGGAAAGTTCACGCATACACATGACACGCCGTAAATAGTCAAAATGGTCTTGACCTTCTCGAACTGCTAATTCTCGCGGATCTGCAGGGGAATATCATTAGCATACGCCAGAGCGTTCCCATTTCCCATAAATATTTCAAGATGACGCAGAAGGGGGACTAGTGAAGATGAAGAAGAGGCTGCATTGGAGGCACAGCTTGCCGAAGCCTTCTGAGCATTCTGAAGCGGATGGAAAAGCTTCCTTCGACTATGATGGTAGCATCAGCTTCGGCGGAGGCGAAGTCATTCCACGGAAGGTGGAGGCAGGATGATGGAGCGCATATGGGACTCTCGATCCACGTTGTCAAAGGCGGACTGCAGATCTCTCAGCGGAGATGACAGCCAGCGGTGACCCTTTCTTAAAGGCCAGGCCACCTCGTCAGGACACGCACGCGATGTTGCAGGAAGTACATCTCTGCGGAACGATGTACGTCTGGCCTTCCGGAACGATTTGTGGCTTTGGGACAAGGCAGACGATTTTTTTCTTCGAGGATTCTGGCAGAGCCCCGCAAAGCTTGAATTCGACGAGGACTCAATGAATGCCTCCCGTGAAGAAGTCATTAAATCCCGTGACTATCTCGCGGGACACTCTATCCCAACCAGCCGCTTTCTCTTGTGGCAGGGCGGATGAGGGCAGCTTCTACCTTACTCAAGGAGATTTATTCTCGATCAAGCGAGTCCTCCAGATATAGAGTTGTGTATTACCAAGTGTAGCAGAAAGATAGAACGCTTCACGATCCTTGCGCAGGGTCATGCTAATCTTCTCTGTATCGTTCCAATTTTAGTATATGTACCGCCGGACAAGTGTGTACCGCAGAAAGATAGACTACAGAACTATCAGATAGAGTACTACCAGATAATAGAGAAGAAAGAGCATAGAAATATAGAGACGCTACTATATTACCAGATAGAGCAGAGGTGGTAGGATCAGTAGCCCCACCGCTGACTCCAGGCGGTAAGGGTCCCGGGCTGGGAGCGACACTAGGGATACCGTGGAGAGGAACCTGGCGGTGGTCAGCAGTCCCACGGCCTGTCTCGACCCTGGACTTCAACGTGTCACCCACATAGCTGCTCATCGGACTGTTCTTAGTGAAACTATTTTTCATAGGTTAACAGCTGAGATGAATTTAAAAATAACACGGTGCATATTTTCCCAAAATATAATCAACAGAATCCTTCTATTAAGACATCTTGTTGACCTGGAGTGAACAAGAAATCAAACAATAGAAAGAGTATCTATAAATAACACATTCTTGGTGGTGAGATATAATAATTACAAAGAGAATATTTTTTGTCATTTTCTCTCTTTTTATTTATAACGATATTTCTCAACTTTTCTGTAGAACTGGTAACACAAGTAGACAAAGATTTCATCTTCCAATTGATCTAAGAGAAGCCTGTAAACTTTGACTGTATTTTAATTTTTCTAGAGATAAAAATATATGCAAAAACACGGGATAATATATTATTTACATATCGATTTATTAGAAAACCTCTTCATTTTAATATGCAAATACTTCGAGAGACTTGTTATTAAAGATATAACAAATGAGTATATAAGTAATCTCTATTATTATATATATATATGTGACAATATTGTGGTAATAATGTGGTGAGGAGAGAAATAATCACACGACGAGTTGGTAGAGCAATAACCCAGGCAGCCAGCCGAGAGAGAGAGAGGGAGCGAGGTTCTATGCGCTGAACGGCCGTTTGTCGTGTGTGGTCACCCCCCCGGCTATCTGTCCCCAGGTGTTGACGGGCGGGCCCCCTTTTGCCCCCCCCCCCCTTTGGAATGTCGTGATGTCTAAAGTGTCTCGCTTTAGCAGCCCATCTCTCTCTCGTTGACTGTAGGTTTGTTTTATTAATCCTGGAAGAGCATATATTATGACATATATATATATATATGTTATGATGTACTAGAGCGCCATCTGTTATCAAATTATAAAACTATTTTAGTGGCGTATTATTCTTTTTAAAATAAAACAATTTCTACTGTCCTTACTGCGATGAAAAAAAGGCCCTCCCTTTAATTTTTTCATCGCAGTAAGGACAGTAGAAATTGTTTTATTTTAAAAAGAATAATACGCCACTAAAATAGTTTTATAATTTGATATATATATATATACAAAAAAGAGAGATCTACGAAATATATAGGAGATATAAGAAATATTATTTATAGTAGCGATAAAGGAAGTATATATTGAAGTTTAAAATGAATAATTCGTAATCAAAGCTTAGCTAGTGCATCGCATAATTAATTGTCAAAATAAGCTACGCACTTTCTTCTGGGTTGTTTATTTTCTTTTAGAATATGAAGTTGAATCAATTAACTAAAATCAATCAAATAAATAAAATATTTTGAATGTTTGTAAATAATAAAGTCATATTGCAAAACTTTCTTAGTGCCCTATGTATATCCATACATAGGTAAAAAATACGGGGAAGACGATAGGCTATTTAAAAAAAATAATAAATCAATTATTAAAACTATATATTTTTTAGTCAGAAAATGATAATGACGATATTGCTGTATCATGTTTGATTATCAGATACAAAATTATATCGGGAAAAATTCCAAAAAGCAGAGACCACGGTCGAAACCAGTTCATTATTTTGTACGCAGGAACAAAATTCTAACAGAAAAACATTCATTCGAGCAGAAAACAAAAGCCAGATCATCTTTCTATAAAAATATCGCTTCTCAGACACAAAGTTTGGAGCGGGACGTTTCACAAGAGTGACATCCACAGCGCCAATTTATAATTGTAACGAATAGTATTTGAAAATCAAAATAATAAAATTTTCATATATCGTTGTGAAAATTTACATATTTATTTTTATATTTTAAAAACACACAAAGTTTGGAGCGGGACGTTTCACAAAAGTGACATCCACGGTGCCAATTTATAATTGTAACGAATAGTATTTGAATAAAAACATTTAATCGGGTAAAACCCGGGCGTTGCCCGGGTCATTCGGCTAGTATGTTTATAAAGCAAATACTTCTTTTTTATTGCTAAGAAATTCAATGAGAGGGGGGGGGGACGCTATAAAATTATAAAAATAAATTTTTCTAATAACTGACAGAGTTCTACGACCTGAATTTATATATTTTTTGTTAATATTGAGGGAGGTTTCTGGATAGATACCTCTTCGTCGTTTTCTCGTTTAGAATCATTTAAAATTTTAAGCTGGTGTTTGTGCGGTTATGTGGGGGAATACATATTATTCTATGATATTCTTATGAATGTTAACATTGGAAGCTTGAAGAAAGTCGTGTTCTATAGGAAAGGAAGAGGGTGTGTGGAGTTACGTACCCCTAGGTCGGGTGAGCACGGCTAGGCACGCCGCCCCCGCCAGCCCCGCCGACACAAAGGCCAGCTCAGGCCGCGCCAACAAGCCTCCCGCCCCCCACCCGAGCAGCTCGGCCCCACACCCCAGGGCGAAGTTGGCCGTGCGAGCCGCGCTGTCCAGCTCCAGGCTGTAGACGGCCAGGCCTGCCGTGACCGTACTGGCCCCAGCCCTGGGACAACCACCACTCTGCTACGTACAATTACTTTCGTTGACACGGTAGTAGCAAAAAGCATTTTATAAATATGGATACAGTCGCTAAAATAGATGAAAACGAAATAATTTATTGAGAAAAAAATACCTTTTAAAAAAATCTTTTATTTAAATGCACTAAAACGAAAAAATAAAATATATTTCTGCTTCTGCCATTGACTAAATATGAATGAAAGTTAGAGCAGCGGGGGACGATCATCATCAATTTCGAACCTAATGTGATTTAATATGTAGCAACTGATTAGCGATTTTATAAGTGTTTTCTAAATACAGTATTTACCTTTTATCACAATACTAGTGGATGTACCCGGCTTCGCCCGAGTTTTTACCCGAGTAAAGGTTTGTCTAACGAACATTTGTTAAAACAATTCTCTATAAACTTATAAAAAAAAGGTTTGTCTAGCGAACATTTGTTAAAACAATTCTCTAAAAACTTATTTAAAAAAAAAGATATATTTTGATAATTTGAAACTCGTAAATTTGAATCTCTCGATAAAGTGAACATTTTTTTCCCGGTCCCTGTGTGCCGTGTCATCCTGAATTTTGTCTTTCCTATTTTCTACATTCGAAAATCATAGTTTTATCTAGTGAACATTTTTTCCCGGTCCCTTGAAAAATACTCGATAAGTTGAATAAGTTGTATCATTATTCTTGTCTCAAATAAATTGCCGTGTCATCCTGAGATAATCTTACTTTTGATAAATAATATTTAAGATAACAAACTTAGTGATAAGAAAACTTGTTATCATCGTCACAATGGGGGCGCTGCTTGCGAGTTAATATACAAATCTGCAAATAACTCTGAGCATATTCAAGATATTCATGAAATTATTTTTCAAAAACCTTCCCGGTGATATACCTAATAATATCCCAAAATTTCACGGCGATTGGATGTATGGTTTTTGAATCTATAGAGTACAGACAGACAGACAGACATTCAATTTTATATATATAGATGATCGTCTCCCGCCGCTTTTGACTCATATAAATATAATTGCTCAATGGCAGAAGTAAAATACCTAATTTTTTGCTTATTCAGTGCATTTGAATAAAAGCTTTAAAAAATGTATTTTATTAATTAATTATTTAGTTAGGTTTTTAGTAATGACTTATACAAGATTTAGAATCAAAAGTTAAAATACACTGCGTGACATTGAAAATGGAACACCAAGAAATAGTGGCCAGAAAGTGATGAAACTCGGCAGACAGAGAGAGACAGGAACGAACAATAAGTGATCTTCATTTCAAAATGATAGTCATAATATAGAGCGAGAACGGCGTCGGCTTAGTAGCAAGTAGGACCACCGCGGACGGCGATGCACGCAGCAACACGTCTAGGTAGAGAGTCAATCAGAGTACGGATGGCGTCCTGAGGGATGGCTCTCAATTCCCTCTCAACCATTTGCCACAGTTCGTCTTCTGAACGCGGCTGTGGCAAGGCATGCAAACGGTGTCCAATGATGTCCCAGACGTGCTCGATTGGTGAGAGATCAGGAGAGTACGGTGGCCAGGGAAGCATCTGTACATCTTGCAGAGCTTGTTGGCTAATGCGAGCAGTGTGCGGTCGGGCGTTATCCTGCTGATAAAGGGCATTGGGTACCCCCTGAAGGTAGGGGAGTGTCACCGGTCGCAGCACATCATCAATGTATCGTTGGGCCGTCATAGTGCCCTGAATACGAAGTAAAGGTGACCTGGAATCATACGCGATTGCGCCCCAAACCATGATTCCACGTTGTCGCACGGTGGGGCGTTCCACAATTGCTGCCGGATTGGACCTTTCTCCACGTCGACGCCACACGCGTACACGGCGACTATCACTGGACAAGCAGAAACGCGACTCATCTGAGAACACGACCCTGTGCCATTCCGTCATCCACGTCGATCTAGCCGGCACCATTCCAAACGTTGGCGCCTATTCGGTGGGGTCAATGGCAGTCTTCTTAGCGGACGGCATGAGTGCAAGCCATTAGCAACCAATCGACGGGAAATGGTTCTGGTCGAGATGGAATGATCTAGGGCAGTGATTCTCAACCTTTTTTTTGTTGCGGCATTATTTTTAAGATTTGAAAATTTGGCGGCACAATTTTAGAATTTCGCGGCACACTTTTTGCTAACTTGAATGCAAGAAAATTCAAATTATGTATCAATATTTCTATGCAAAATATAAGTAATATACATCTCTAACATTCAATTTGCTAATTTCGTTATTTTAAAAAGTAAAAAAATGAAAAAGAAAAAAAGAAAAACCAATACAAACGTGAACATAATCATATGACTAAAATTCGGCGGCACATTTTTAGAATTTCGCGGCACACAAAATTACCGCGGCACAGTGGTTGAGAATCACTGATCTAGGGTGTCTTGCACATGTTGCAGGATGGCGGTACAAGTGGCTTGTGGGGCCGCCACTGCTTGTCGAAGGATACGCCGATCCACACGTGCTGACGTCACTCTGGTTGCACCGACATTCCTATAAATTGCCACATTTCCTTGTTCCAACCATCTTCTCCACAGTCGGTGCACCGTGGACGCACCAAGGTGTGTATCAGCTGCGATTTGACGTATGGACCAACCTGCCCTGTCCGATTATGAGTAGATTTTGATTCTTTTGTATTTATTTAGATTTGAGTTAATGAATGAATGAAAAAACTTTGCAAAGAATAGAGTAGGTTTTATTACCACAAATTCGATTACAATACTAATAATGGTAGGAGATTAAAATGTCAACAAAACCAACAGTGCCAAGCAACAAATAAATCACAGATTAAAAGAAAATAAATAAATCAATGAAACAAAATGAATTTAAGAAAAAATGCAAATAAATGAATTAATGAATATTTACATTTGAATCCAACATACTCCCCCACAACCTTGAACTATATTCCAGTTCAAGAGCTCACTCCTTGTAAGGCAGAGGACATAACTTGGTTATTGGTCTCTTTAGAAGGCCTTTAGGAGTACGAAGAAGCACCACTCTGACATGATCATCTTCTCCTGGGAATATCTGGACAATTCTCGCCAGTTTCCATTGTAGTGGTTTGTTTTGTTCCTTCAACATAACCAAATCTCCAATGTTGACATCCGGATGTGAAGTCCTCCACTTCCTTCTTTCTTGGAGTTGATGTAGATATTCACAGCTCCAACGGTTCCAGAAGTAGTCTTTCTGAGGTTGAATCAGATCCCATCTGGAGCGAAGATTCAAAGCAGAGTGATCCGATTCTGCATCATGTCGTATTGCATTTCCTATAAGAAAATGTCCTGGTGTTAGCGCTGTTAAGTCATTTGGGTCATTGCTAACAAAAGTTAATGGTCTGGAGTTAAGACAGGCTTCAATTTGAGCTAATAAGGTCAGTAACTCCTCGTAATTCAATAACCTAGATTTCATCGTTTTAGATAAGATGGTTTTAACTGATTTAATGCCAGCTTCCCATAATCCACCAAAGTTAGGTGCCGACGGAGGAATGAAATGCCAATTAATGGATTCTATGGCTGAAAAATGTTGAATATTAGCAGCATTGAACAACTTCCATCGTTCTTTCAAAATGTTGCTTGCACCTTTAAAATTAGTTGCATTGTCTGAGTATATATCAGTTGGTCTTCCTCTTCTAGAGATGAATCTTTTCAATGCTGCAAGAAAGGTTTCCGCAGTCAAATCTGATGAAATTTCTAAGTGAATGGCTTTGGTGGTGAAGCAAACAAATAGGACTATGTAGAATTTGAAAATAACTTTGCTTCGTTTCAACATAGGTTTAGCTTGAATGGGACCGGCCAAATCAATACCAATCTTTTCAAATGGTCTACCTGGAAGAAGTCTATTTTTTGGTAAGTCTCCCATTATCTGATGAATAGCCTTAGATTTACTCTTCAGGCATACGAGGCATTGATTTAAGACCCTTTTGATTAAGTTTCTTCCAGAAGGAATCCAAAATTTATTTCGAATCAAAGATAAAGTTAATTGAGTTCCAGAATGAAGATTGTTTATGTGATAGTGCATTACAATTAATTTGGTTACAAAATGATCTTTAGGAATTAGCATAGGATGCTTCTGATCAATATCTAAATCCGAGTGACGTAATCGTCCGCCTACTCTAAGAATTCCTTGGGAATCTATAAAAATGTTAAGCGAAATAAGCCTGCTTTTTCTTGGTAAAGGAATATTTTTTATGCAAGCATTGATTTCTGGGGTGAACTCACATCTCTGAATAATCTTGACGATTTGTAATAGAGAGTCTTTTAAGTCTTGGGATGTTAGAAATGAGAGTCTTTGAGTTGGCTGTTTTCTGGTAATATAAATTAATCTTTTACACCAAGCTATGACCCTTAAAAGTTTGGTAAAGGATGAATATTTTGAGAAAAACTCTGGGCATGGTTCTGCTATTGTAGCATGCAGTATAACACTACGCTCTTCTAAACCCATAGAAGGGTCTATAGTGAATGAAGGAATATTTTCAGAACCATCTAATGTCAACCAAACAGGTCCATGACACCATAATTTTGAATTGATCAAACAGGAAGGCAGAATTCCTCTCGTTGCAAGGTCTGCTGGATTTTGCTTGCCTGATATATATTGCCATGAATGGGCTGCAGTCAGATCTTGAATCTTTGCCACTCGATTGGCCACAAATATCTGCCACTTCTTTGATTCAGAAGTAATCCACGCTAGAACAATCTTTGAATCTGTCCAATAGAATTGTTCATCGATCTTAAAGGGAAGTGCTTGAGTTGTCTGTGATTGAAGTTGCGCCAACATCAAGGCTGCGCAAAGCTCAAGTCTTGGTATGGTTATTTTCTTGATGGGAGCAACCTTTGTTTTTGCTGTCAAAAGAATGGTCTCAATCTGATTATTCTCATAAGTTATTCTTAGATAACAGACAGCAGAATAAGCCAACTCTGATGAATCACAGAATCCATGCATCTGCATATTGGAAATTAATAAATTCCTTTGGAATATACATCTTGGAATACTGATTTGTTGAAAATGCTTCATTTCCCTTTCAAAGGTATTCCACTTTCTTTGAATAGAAGCAGGTATATCTTCATCCCAGCCTATTTTCAATTTCCATAATTCTTGGAGGAGAAGTTTTAGCACAACTGTGGTAGGGGAAAGCCAGCCACAGGGGTCATAAATTCTGGATATAGCCGATACAATTTGTCTTTTTGATTTAATATCAGCTGGACCAGATTTACAAGAAATGTTGAGGGTATCATAACTTGGATCCCATTGGATTCCAAGAACGTTCACGTTTGATTCCTTTCTATTAAATTCCATCACCTCACCTTTTCCTCTCAATAATGAAGGTAAGTCTTCAATTATAGAAGTTTCATTAGATACCCATTTTCTCAGAACGAATCCACCAGAACCCAATACAGCAATCAATTGTTGCATGAGTCCCTTGGCGTCTTCCACTGTGGGGCATCCAGTCAGAAGGTCATCCATGTAGAAATCCTCACGGATAATCTTGGATATTTTCGGATTAGAAACCTGTACCTCATGGGCAATCTGATGTAGAGTTCGAATTGCCAAGTAAGGGGCACATGCAAGGCCATAAGTGACTGTCAACAAGTTATACTCCTGCAATTCTAGATCTTTACAATCTCTCCATAGTATGGTTTGATATTTAATATCGTCTGGATGTAATCTAATCTGCCTATACATCTTTTCAATGTAGGACACTAAAGCAACAGAGTTCGTGCGGAATTTGAGTAGTATGTTGAATATATTATTTTGAAGTTTTGGACCTACATGAAGGAGATCATTCAATGATATTTGGGTGGTAGTCTTGGTGGATGCATCAAATACCACTCGTAACTTATTTGGCTGTGCCTTTAGAATGCAGTGATGAGGAATGTAATATTTTGGTTCAGTCTGTAGAGAACAACTTTCCATCACACATATGACCTAATCTTATATATTCATTCATAAATTGTTTATATTCAACATATATATTTTCATTTTGTTCTAACCTTTTCTCTAGATTAAGAAATCTGCGAATTGCGATGGATTTCGATTGACCTAACTTTTCAGCTGATTCCTTAAATGGAAGCCTTACAATATACCTTCCCGATTCATCCCTGACTACATTTTTTAAATAATGACTTTCACAATCCTTTTCTTCCTTTGTAGGAATTTCTTCTGAAGGAATAGATTCCAATTCCCAGAACCCTTTTATTAAATCTTCAGATTCCAATTCCGAAGAAAAATGTACCATATTTTTGAATGACTGCCGTTCACTCACTGAGGTCGGACCATATACGAGCCATCCCAATTTTGAATGGATAGCAGATGGCTCATTTTCATTTCCATTTCTCCTTCCTTCCTGAATGAGGTTGAATACTATATCTGACCCCAAGATTACATCTATTTCTCTTGATTTAAAATATGAATGATCAGCCAGGATCAATCCCTTCATATGTGAATAATTTATTTTCTTGACCGTAAAACTAGGAATATTGTTTGTTAACTTGGTAAGAACCAGTGCTGTAGTCTCAAACGATTGATGATCAAAGTGAGAAGAAAACCTGATCAAGACCTCACCTAGGGAAGATTCTACAAGTTGATCTCCCAAACCTCCAACTGCTATACGTTTACGTCTTATGGGTATTCCTAGTTTTACCGCGCACTTTTCAGTGATAAGGCTTCTTTGACTTCCATTATTCAACAGAGCTCTACAAATAGATCATCCCCATTTACATCTTGTATATGAATTATAGCTGTAGATAACTGTATTTGTATATAACCATTTGCTTCACTCAAACAGCAAATGTGCTTGTTGAAGGTACATTTGATGGTTGTACTGATTCGGGAGAGGCAAACTGGACACTAGATGACTCCCTTTGTCTTGGAGGACTTGAAACCAGATGCAACAAGGTATGATGGTTTTTATTGCAATGGAAACAACGATTTGTGATTTTACAATTATCAACAGAATGATTGCCACGCAAACAATTAGAACAAAGTTGGTTCTGTTTTACATAACCTATTCTATTTTGAATTGACATTTGTCTGAATTCATTACATTGATTCAGTTTATGCTTCAATTTACATAGTAGACAATTTTTGAAACTCACATTGATGTTGTATGTATTTACCCTTTTATTCAAATATTCCTTTGAGGTAGTGTCCTTCATTGTATTCACTAAAGATTGAGCTTGTTTTTCCAAAAAGGAAATAAACCTTTGATATGAGGGCAATTCTTGTTTATCATACGACAATTCCCATTGTTGTCTGATTGGAATATCTAACTTCTTTTGTAAAAAATGTATTAACATAACGTCTACCATTTCATTTCTTTCCAAACCTATAGTCTCCAAATTTCTAAGAGATTCGTTGCAGGTATCCAACAACTCATACATAGCCTTCGAGGTAGAGATCTTATATAATTTGATTTTAAATATTTTATCTAATTGAGAGAATATTATCTCTCTTTTATTATCATATCTTTCTATCAAAGTTTTCCAAGCTTGATTATAATTATTTTCAGTGATCGGGAAACCCTTTATTATACGAGCTGCATCACCTTTTAATGAAGAATGCAAATATTGCAATTTTTGAATATCTGAAAGAGTCGTATTTTTATCTATAGTAACCAAAAATAGGTCCTTAAAACTCAACCACTGAGACATCTCACCGGAAAATACAGGCAAATTAAATTTGGGTAATTTAACATTAGATATTACACTTTGCTCCAATTTGACTGGTTGAGAAACGTCCTCTACCTCCAAGATTTCCCCAATTTGAAATACAAAATTTTCATAACGGTTCTTTACATCTATATATTCTTTAAATAGGGTTTCACTTGTTTCCAAAGCATTCGATCTCACTATTTGATAATATGTTTCTTTGATGTTTTTAAATAATTCCGTAATATTTGCATGATAAAGTTTTAATCTACGTATATTTTTCTGTTGACAAATTTCGTCAAACTGACTCGCATATGTATTGAATTCTTCAACATAAATTTTGAAGATAGGTATATCTGTACATACAAAATAAAAGGATTTGAAAGCGCGAATGTTTCTTTTATACATAAAACGAACTTCTACTCTCCTTACTGCGATGAAAAATATATTGGGAGGGCTTGGCTCATCAGTGGTGAACCCTCCCAGCGGTTTTCGCCAATTGAATCCACCAGACCGCTTCTCAGAGCTCTAATACTGTATTGGATCATTCTGCTTTTATATGCTACACTGAAGGATGGAATCTTAGAAATGGTTTTCAAGTAAACTATGGACATGAGCTTATAGGCCTAATGGCTTTGTCTTTATAGTTTGCTGAAGAGCATTGCTCGAAGCAAATATTTGAATGTAATTCTACTGTCCTATAAGCTCATGTCCATAGTTTACTTGAAAACCATTTCTAAGATTCCATCCTTCAGTGTAGCATATAAAAGCAGAATGATCCAATACAGTATTAGAGCTCTGAGAAGCGGTCTGGTGGATTCAATTGGCGAAACCGCTGGGAGGGTTCACCACTGATGAGCCAAGCCCTCCCAATATATTTTTTCATCGCAGTAAGAACAGTAGAAGTTCGTTTTATGTATAAAAGAAACATTCGCGCTTTTAAATCCTTTTATTTTGTATGTATAGATGGCGCGTTATTGCTTTGTGTTAGGTATATCTGCATTCGCCTTTTTAGACATGATTTAGATTCACCAGCAATCTCTCACTTTTTTTTTGCCGACACAAGATAATTCAATTTTTACTTACCAAAATTATCCGTGGATCCGGCTCGAGGGACCAGAAAAGATATTCGATTATGAGTAGATTTTGATTCTTTTGTATTTATTTAGATTTGAGTTAATGAATGAATGAATAAAACTTTGCAAAGAATAGAGTAGGTTTTATTACCACAAATTCGATTACAATACTAATAATGGTAGGAGATTAAAAATGTCAACAGAACCAACAGTGCCAAGCAACAAATAAATCACAGATTAAAAGAAAATAAATAAATCAATGAAACAAAATGAATTTAAGAAAAAATGCAAATAAATGAATTAATGAATATTTACATTTGAATCCAACACTGCCCTTTTCAGTCCGATCACCATGCCCCTCGTAAAAGCGTCTGTCTGCTTGAACTGCCTCCGTTTACGATGACCTGGCATTCTCTGTTATTACACGTGTCTTTTGACACAAGAACAAAATTTCTACAATGATTTTCCTTGAAGAAATAACGACACGAATACTGTCCTTTCTGCAAGTTCCTTCGCTTATATCTTACTCCATGTGCGCACGAGAGCTGCGCATTTTATATCATTTGCATAACTCGGTTAGGCGCGTCTACCCTGAAATTTGCATAATTTTCTGGCCACTATTTCTTGGTGTTCCATTTTCAATGTCACGCAGTGTATATACAAATTCGCATCAAAATATTTAAATATGCACATCAATATCAACCCCCCCACTCTCCCAGTATTATTATCTACTTATAAAACCGTTCACACACTATGTGTTTTGAAATTAGAATAAATATATATAATTTATTAAGGTTCCTTAGGACCTAATAGATCTCTCTAACCACTCGTATTGCCAATCAGAGACTTGAGTCTATTTGGGTTTATTTACAATGACTGTGGAAGTCGAAAATATTACCAGAAACATAAATACAAAAACAGCTGCGCCTATTTTCTTCATTTTAAAGGGAATATAAAAATTCTATTTTATGTTTTATACCTGGCCAGTTTTATATTTATTACTTTTGCCTTGAAAGAGCTGTTTTAAACAAGTATACCAAATTTAATTCTTCTACGTGATCTGGGGTTATATCAAAAATCGATGACAAAAAAATGAAAGGAAGCGTGGAAATTATATTCTTTCCCGACCACATTTTTATAGAATGCAGGCCTCTCTTTACATCACAGAAACCGCTTCATTTGAAAGAAACTATACAATTTCTAATCTGCAAGCTATTCAATGCCACGACGGTCATATATAAGTTTGAAAATTTGTACTCTGGCATTGTTAGTAGTTATGAAATCTATATATATATAAATCAATGTTTGTATGTTTGTTTGTTTGTATGTCCGGTATACAAATTCGCAGTAGTTCACTAATTCGAACCAAAATTTCCATACATAGGTAAAAAAAATACGGGGAAGACGATAGACTATTTTAAAAAATATATAAATGAATTAGTAACACTATATATTCAAATTATTCTACTTAGCTCATGAACTACGCCCTCTATCAAAGATTAGATTAAATTATGCTGATGCAAACAAATAGATAATGCTAATAACAAACTGTAGCGGCACGAGAATACCTAGATAAGTCCGCCACCTACTTATAACAACTAAGTGTCCTGCTCAAGTGCTGGAATAATCAGATTTAAGTTTCGTAAAATTATTTATTTTGGCTCACTACTTGATCGCCTTATTATTTAAAAGAAGTAAGTTAAAACAATTAATAACAAAGTTGAAGGAACCAATCAAGGACAGCGGCACTCCCAGCTGTCGTCTCAAACGCGTAGAGCTCCGACTTCTTGTGGACACACACACTCACGATGCAATCCTAGTTTTTTTATATCTGTGGAAGATTTACATAGATCTTTTTCGCAAAGCCTAGTTTGCATAGTATTCTTTTAATTTTACTCTTGTAAAATTTGCCTAGGCTTTTCCAACATACTCCCCACAAAAATTGTGACAATAATTTTTCCAAATCAGCATCCAACACTATCCTTTCCTGGAGTTCCTTTCAACAAATTCTTCATAGAGCGAATTAAACGCTCCCACCAACCTCCCCACCAAGCCGCAAAGGGAGGATTAAATCTCCATTTTATAGGTCTAACGCAGTCGCTCTCTTGAAGCGTCCTCCAATCAATACTAATCTCTTTAACAATCATTTCGCTTTCGCCAGTTTTCTTATTCTTTTTGAGTATTTCTCCTTTCATTGGAGTCACTCGTGTTTTAGCGGACATAAAACTGACCCGTATTTCTTCATTTTCTACCCGGTGAAATACCACTGCGGAGTAAGCTGTCCGACTCGCATCAGTAAACAAGTGCAAAGACCAACTCCTCCCATCGATCTCGTCCTTTATCATAGCAATAAGAAGAGCAGTAACAGCCAACAAAAGAAGCACAAGTGCAAGCAGCTCATGAAAACAGAGATTGATTATTTTTGATCTCTTCGATTTAGCTCGATAAACTTTATAGGGTTTTAAAGGTCTCTTATTTCGTTGAAGATCTGAAGATGTCTTAGCGATATTCCTCGAATTAATCTCAATTTGCTCATTTTTATCTTTTGCCTCAATAGTTTCAAAATATCTGACTTGATCAGCCACTTCAGAATCTTCAACTTTATTTGCCTTAATCTTCTCTTCTGAATTGTTCACCGATTCATAACCTTTAATTGCAGTCTCAGAATCCTTCACTCCATCGCTCTTAGGCTCAGAATCCTTTGCTTTATAGTCTTTAGACTCCGCTTCCTTCACACCTACATAGCTATCAACTGCAGTTTCAGAATCCTCCTTTTCCACGCCTTCAATTTCATTTTTCATGGACATAACCAGCATAGAATTTTCTTCCTCAGACCATTCCTTCAGGCTGCCTAATAACGTCCAACCAAAATGGGTAAGCATAGCTGTTAAACCGCAATCCAGTTGCAGCGTTTTTTCCGGTCATTAATTTTCCATAAATATCTGCACCGATGAGGAGCTCTATAGGTGGGTTGTCATTTCCAAGATCTGTAACTTTAATTTTTCTTTGTTCCAACTCTCTAGAAATTAAACTTGTTTTGGGAATTCTTGGAAGGGCTTGACAGATCTTTGACTGATCACGAACAGTGACTTTGCAAACAAAATTTTCATCGTCTGCCTTTAACTGAACATCATACAAATTATGTGTAACAGCCGTTGTTTGTATTCCGCCAAATAAAGCATGATGAACAGTCTCTTTCGTCACAGGTTTCAGTCCTAATTCTTCCGCTGTTGTCTTCAAAATATAAGTATGTTGAGAACCTGAATCAAGAAATGCGCGCACTAATTTCCTCCCCTTTGGTGCAATAATATTCAACATCAAAGTCTGAAGAGCAACATTCCGCTGACAAACTTGGTTGGAACAATCATTATGCCTTTTCAGATCTTCGTTTGGTTTCACCGTAGCATCAAAAGATTCAGAATTTTTGCGATGTGAAAACCGTTGTTTAACCCTTTCTGAATTTTGACTAGTCAACTCTGGTTCAATTCCCAATTGAGCAGCCTCTTTATTATTTCTATCTCCTCGAGTGCACATAATTAAAAAATGCGACGAGCCACAGTTGTAGCATCTAACCCTTGTTCTGCAATATCTAGCAAGATGGCGTCCTTTTAAGCATTTGAAGCAAACCTTCTTTTCACGGATGACTTTTCTTTTTTCTTCTAAGGACATCTTTTTAGCGGCAAAACAATTTTGACTCGCATGCTTCTTTTCACAGAATATACATCCGCCTAATTCCATTTGTTGTAATCCGGTCACCGTTGGAATATTATTTTTCTTCTTATAAAATCCTTTCCTTCTCTCTTGGTCGGAAGTTTCAGGACTTTGGAAACCGCCCTTAGCTAACTGGATGTTCTGCTGAATCAAAATCTCCCTTTCCAAAAAGTCCATCAGCTGATCCAGTCTCGTCTGATGTTCAACATCAAGCTTGACGAACTGAGATCTTCTCTGCCACGCTAGCAATAGTTCGTCAGATAGACACGATTCCACCAAGGGATACAGCCATGTGTCCGGGCTTGCTCTTTCCAAATTCAAACTCTTTAAAGAACCAAGATAAGATTGAATTCTATAATATAGTTCATGAAAGGATAATCTTTTCTTTCCGCTAGCACTATCGATGACCAACTTGAGCAATTCTCTCACATATACTTGTAACAACAAATCAGGATTAGCATAACGTCTTCTCAAAGCATCAATCGCCTTAGAATAATTTTCCTCAGTAAGCGGATAAATGGATACGATTTTATAGGCCTCAGTGTCTACACTCAGACTTTGAAGCAAATAGTAGAACTTGTCGCTATCCTTTAGTCTGATATCAAGATGGATCTTCTCAAATTGAGCCCAAAAAGTTAACCAATCTATCAAATTACCACTAAACTTCGGTAATTCAATGGTGGGAAGCCTTATTTTCTCTGTAGTATCTGGCAAAGAATCTTGAACTACAACTTCTCTTGCAACTTGTTTTTGAGCATCCTCATAAGCCACAATTGCTTCAATTATGATTTCTTGATAATGAGCACAATCATCCATTTCCTTTTCCAGATCCGCTTCATCATCTTCTGCCAAAATGTCGATTATCTCTTTATCAGACGACAGCAGTACTTTCTGTACATCCAGAATTCTTCTCACTCCTACTGTTGCCTTGAAATAATCCTTGGATTCAATTCTCAAATTAGAAATAATTTCCTTGGATATCCTTGTAACTTGACTTCTCACGGGGGCTCGCTTCCTGATACATAAACTTAGAGCCATTTTCCTTTCAACTTCTTGAATTCTACTTCACTTTAAATATATATCTCCGATAAACAATAATCCACTTGAGCAGAATCACGTCCGAGGCTCACCAAAAAATGTAGCGGCACGAGAATACCTAGATAAGTCCGCCACCTACTTATAACAACTAAGTGTCCTGCTCAAGTGCTGGAATAATCAGATTTAAGTTTCGTAAAATTATTTATTTTGGCTCACTACTTGATCGCCTTATTATTTAAAAGAAGTAAGTTAAAACAATTAATAACAAAGTTGAAGGAACCAATCAAGGACAGCGGCACTCCCAGCTGTCGTCTCAAACGCGTAGAGCTCCGACTTCTTGTGGACACACACACTCACGATGCAATCCTAGTTTTTTTATATCTGTGGAAGATTTACATAGATCTTTTTCGCAAAGCCTAGTTTGCATAGTATTCTTTTAATTTTACTCTTGTAAAATTTGCCTAGGCTTTTCCAACACAAACAATTATAAAAAAAATCTTATCTAAATATATATCACTCGGGTAGATATCCACACGGGTCAATCCCGAGGCGAAGCCCGGGTCACCCGTCTAGTAGACTATAAATTCAAGACCTCTACATGGTCTAGATGTATATTAAGAACTAGATCATTATCCTGTTCGAGGATTGGGTCTAGACCGATAGTCATTTCTAAATCCCTCTTGTTAAAGTTTTACCCATATACATATATACGTTGTGAGAGAGACATATATAGGTATAATACAATATAATGAGGCTTATGATTGTAAAACGACATTTGAAAATTATCCCGCATGAGTTTCTTTTAAACGAAAAATCTAAATATATCTTTAAGGAGAAATAACGATTATTTCTAACCTTAGGGATGAAGTATGAAAGGATGAATTGTGAAGAATAATGATAAACGGAAAAATAAAAGTGTCCAAGGATGGGAATCGAACCCACAGTGTTCCGCTTATCGGGCAGATGCCATGTCCACTAGGCTACCTTGGACATATTTTTCCGTTCGTAATTTTCAAATGTCGTTCTAAAATCACAACGGCATTATATTGCATTATAAATTACTTTATAAAATATTTACGAACGGAAAAATATGCCCGAGGTAGCCTAGTGAACATGAAATCTGCCCGGTAACTGTGGGTTCGATTCCCATCCTTGGACACTTTTATTTTTCCGTTTATCATTATTCTTCACAATTCATCCTTTCATACTTCATCCCTAAGGTTAGAAATAATCGTTATTTCTCCTTAAAGATAAATTTCTATTTTTCGTTTAAAAGAAACTCATACGGGATAATTTTCGTATATAGGTATATTTAATATAAATGTGGAACGATGGTCGGAAAGACGTTAAAGTGTTTTCCTAACAAATATGGTCTACACTTGTAAATGGCCCAATCTACAGTCAAGAATTCTCTCTCCATATTTTCTTTTAGAGGTGTTAAGTGTTTTTGATGCATAAGCGTTAGGCTTTTATTTTCCTTACTTGGGTCAGTACTGCTCCGACGCCATATCCACTCGCATCGGTATGTACAAGTGTCCCAGCATTTTCTTTAAAATCGACAAGCACAGGTTCGGTAGTTAAGACTGATTTTAATATTTGGAAAGAAAGTTCTTGTTATTTAGACCAAAAGAACTTCACCTTATTCCTCTGGAGTTCGTGTAACGGCTTTGCCTTATTTGAAAAATATTTCACAAATCGTCTGTAATATGAACACATGAACACAATCCCACGAAGCTTATTACTTCAATTGTTTTTTTTTTTTTTGATTGGGAAATTTGTAATTGCTTCAATTTTGTCGGTATCAGGACGAATGCGGCTTTCTGTAACCAAATGTCCTAACACCTTGATTTCTCTTGACCCAAAACGCTTTTTTTTCATGATTGATACACAAGCCTGTTTGCTGGATACATCTAAGAACTTTCCCTAGGCGTTCAATATGTTCTTCAAAGGAGATGTAGCATAAACAATTTCATCGTCTAAATAACAAAGACAAATTTTTCATTTTAGTCCTGCTTCGAATGCTTCGAATCGTTCTTTCGGATGTTGCCGGTGCATTGCAAAGGCCGAAGGGTATCACACAGAACTCATATAGGCCATCAGGGATGATGAAAGCTGTCTTCTTCCGATCTTCCTCGTCGATTTCTATCTGCCAGTATCCTGTACGTAGGTGCATGCTGGAAAAGAATATAACTCCTGTTAAACTGTCCAAAACATCATTTATAGGTAAAGGATAAACATCCTTTTTTGTGACCTATTTGAGCTTTTGATAGCCTACGTAAAATCTCCAGGACCGATCTTTCTTTTTAACTAAAACTACTGGGGACGACCAAAGACTTTCGGACTGCTGTAAAATTTCCATCTTTATCATTTTATCGACTTCACTTTGTATAGCTCGTCTTTCGTCAGGAGACACACGGTACGGTCGATGTTTAATAGGACGGCTGTCCGAGGTGTCGATTTTATGTTTCACGTAGATTTTACTAAATAATTTTTCCTCGATATAAAAAACCTCTGAGTACTCTTCTAGACATTCTGTGTTAATTAATTTTTGTTCTTCATTTAATTTCTCGTCTAACAGATATAAAATTTGCGGGCGTCTATCCTCATTTTTTGTGTATGATTGATTCTTATCTTCTTCAGCACTGTCAACAATGTGAATTCCACTAATCACGATTTTTCTCAAACCTTGGGATGAAGAGAGTTGTAGAGGATTTTGTAATGTTGACTCCTTCGGCTCCGTACACCTGACCAGTCCTCGTTTTCTTTCTCTCTCATAGACCTAACTTTATTAGCACAGAGAACAAAGTGAGTTCAACAAAGAATCAATCCGTATTTAATCAACATCACGTACTTCTTTAAAATATTTTATATCATTAATTATCACACAACACACACATCTGTGATAATTATTTGAAGTCATTTGTGGAACAATAGACATGCTGAAAGAACGCCGATTCTGCATAAAGGAATAGAATAAAAGCAACTCTGTGACAAACAAACATATTCTGCAGATATATAGCAGCTATTCTGTCGGGACAATGTGCTGCAAGTTTCCCGCACGGGGCGATATTTCTGCGAGACTCCACAAACTCTATTTATTTAGAGAGAACACCAGACTCGCCTCGCTTACTTCCTCCCATCAGGGTAATGATGTAACTTTTCAAATCTCGCTCGATAGTTTCCCAAGTGATGCCAGTACTTTCCACCGTGACGGTAGTCTGTGGCGACGGCCCGTTCTTTAGTTTAGAGTTATATAATCTTTAGTCAGACAATTACAAATTAAATACAATATTTTTGTCGTTTAATGAGTTTATATCAACACTCAGATGATTTAATATAATCTATTCATTATTATTTACAGTAGAAACTCCCTTTTAGCGACACCCCGCTAGCGCACACCTCTCTACACAAAGGACAGTTTTAATTAGCAAAATTACCATTTTTACAATTTAGCAACTTTCCGGTAAGAGGACACCTCTCTCTAAAGGACACTTTGGCTTTGCAATTAGGTGCTGTCCTTTACAGGGAGGTTCTACTGTATAATCGTTATTTATTATTACTACTAGATGCCATCGCAAATTTGACGAAACTTTCAAGAATAAGTAAAACCTCTAATATGCGTCGTTATGCAATATAAAACCAAAATATTCTAACCCCTCAAAAATTGACCCGGATTCTCTACTCAAGTGGAGTATTTTTCGCATTTAAATTAAAGTTTAAACAAAAAATATTTATTATGAACATATCGCTATTATTCTTAGTAGAGTATTGGGTGAAGTTTTCAACTAGCAACAATCGCGCCTCGGAAGATCCTCATGGGCTACGATATCGTGTGTCTCTGCGCAGTATAGTCTAAAAAAATAGGAATTGATTAATAAGTTATATTTTCAGCAACATCATCTCTGACTTCGAAGTATGCAAATAGTCAAATATATTTACATATATTGAATTATATATAGAGAGATGTTCCAAATTCTTTTAATATTTTATGAAGATATCAATAATTGACGCGTAGATTTTATACATATCCCTCTCTCTATATATAAGAATCGTAGTCTTTCTTAAAATAAGGTGGGGAGAGGTGGTCGTCGTCGAAAAGTCGGGAGAAGTATTTAAAAAAAAGGCTAAGGGGTTTGTAATTCGTTCAATTTTAATTCAAACTTTATTTATCATGATTTATTTAACCAAACATTCAAAATTTTTTTTTAAAAACAAATTCCATTAATGACCAGCAATCAACTCACCATATAATGGCCAAGATGATTTTTTTCATTCTAGGCGATCTGGAGTCTGTAGGCGGAAGTGGGGACTTCAGATCCGTTAGTTGTTTCTAGACACCACACGTTGTTGACCTGGTGATCATACCTATTTCCCCCCATATAAGAGATAATATATGAACATTATAAAACGACACTTGAAGTTACATGAAAAATAAAAATATTATTTCAAGATGAAATATTGACTATTTCTAACCTTTTTGGATAAGGTATGAAAGGGTGAATTATGAAGAGTAATGATGAACGGAAAAATAAAAGTGTCCAGGGATGGGAAACGAACCCACAATGTTCCGCTTACCGGGCAGATGTCATCTCCACTAGGCTACCCTAGACGTATTTTTCCGTTCGTAAATGATACATAAAGTAACTTATAATATAATATAATACACTGCGGCCTGTGATTGCAAAACGACACTTGAAGTTACACTGCATGAGTTTCTTTTCAACGAAAAATCAAAATTTTATTTCAAGGTGAAATATTGACTATTTCTAACCTATATAGTCAATGGGAAATCCCATCCCTGGACACTTTTATTTTTCCGTTCATCATTATTCTTCATAATTCACCCTTTCATACCTCATCCAAAAATGTTAGAAATAGTCAATATTTCACCTTGAAATAAAATTTTAATTTTTCGTTGAAAAGAAACTCATGCGGTGTAACTTCAAGTGTCGTTTTGCAATCACAGGCCGCAGTGTATTATATATGAACATTATATTTAGTTATCTATATATAAGTCCATGTATATATGTCACAATTTATAAAAGTTAGGTATCACCTAGCCCTAACCTGCAAAACACCCCATCTCAACCACTTTATCTTGTTTGTAAATAATTAAAAAATGCGTTTATACCTTATTAAAACCCTTCCCCCCCATAGCTCCAATATATTTTAAATAATTTGAATTTTCAATCTGTAACCAATAAAATTAAGCCCTCTGACTTGTAAGTCGGTTGAATAACCTTGGTGATAAAAACGGGATGCACAGCAAAAATTAGATGACGTATGCGATGACGTATCACCATCTGATTGGTCCCCCAAAATCAGGGGACACTCAGATTCAGGCCAGATGGTACAGGGGCAGCATACAGCAGGAGAGTTTTCACGGTCAGCAGAGAGTGGACAGCAAAATATAATCAGGATACACAGTCGAGTCTCGGCTTCACGCTAGTGAATCTCCATCTTCAGGAATTTTCTTCAACTTCTTGTCAAGCCTTGTGCACGCCTCAAATCACTCATAGTTTAAGAACCACCTTACTTTCATTGTTTTTGTTTAGGAGCTTCTTGTTTCCGAAATACACCGTGTGTCCTGTTTTCTTTAACAAAAGAGAAACCACTTGAACATCGACTGAAAAACCCGAGTGTAGGTCCCGATTGACTGTCTAGTTGGAAAGGATATATTTCTCCCTTATTAGTGGAATTTCGAGATCACGACATATATATTGTATATATATGTGATATTATATTTTTTGTACATATACAATGTTTTTTTTTTGTGTACATAGGAATGTCCTTCATAGAAAGAACAAGAAACACCAAGCCTGATGTAACTTCAAAATGGCGTACAATAAAATATAACACTGAAGAAGAAGGGAGCGGCACCCAGTAAGGTCGAATAACAGGCCATTGGCATTGTCCAAGAGGCTAAGAGAATATAAATATCAAGCAGATCAGTCCTTGATTGGACACGGACACCCAAAAAGGTCCGCCCTCTCTGACATCATCATTATAATATAAGCTGGGTTCCTTCTGAGCCCACAGAGAGGAGCACAGTATAGATTGTGTAGTTAGGTCATCATGCTGCCAGATTAACCAGCGATCCCAGGACTCTCACAGTCCACCTCACCTCCTGGGTGTTGCCCCCCTCTAAATTGAGATAACCAGGTTCCTATGCGCGTGGTCTTCATTTACCTTAAGGCTAGTCCTCTCCTAGTCTGGACTTTGACTGCATGTTTGATGAGGAGCCTGCTGCGACGATGTGTCGGCTCCACGCATTAAAGCACAGTGAAGTTATCAGGATAACCTGTCGAAGTAAATCCCGCAGGACATGGAAACTAGGCAAGGAGTGGCGTAAACCCGGTGAGAGGTTCCCCACCTTCGGCCTGACAGCCGATTTCCTAACTCTTCCTTCAGAATGTTATCAAATCTTAGCCACCCCTCTACTGATGAGAATAATAGTACGAAACTATATTAGATACAGATTTTCAGGCTTTTGTGTATGAATTTACTAAGATAATTTTGTTGTTTATTCATTGATGTGAATTTTAACGTTTTGAGCAAAGATAAAAAAATGTTTGGAATTAATGTAATTAATACAACAACTATTATTTTATTATCCGTCGCTTGTTACACATGGATTTAATACCAAGTTTTACTATTCACATAGTTCGGTTTGAATATTAACATATGGCACAGAAATGTTATCACATAACATACGGTGTACATTGTATATATAGAGCGTAAAAATGAAATTATTATTATTTATCTATTTTCGTAAAGGCATCCTTCACTACAGGTATGTATGTAGTCACCCTAAGACGGTCGACGTCTGTCTCCTCGTTGGTCCGCGCTATGACCTGGAGCAACTGGAGGAGGTCATCGTGTCGCTTGAGTCCAAGCAGGACCGCGGGGGATTCGGGCAGAATCCTGGACACCACCACTGTCGTTAGTCGCCCAGTTCTGGCTGGCCATATTCTGGAGGCACACCTAGGCTACTGATGGTTCAATGCACATTCTTAGTTATCTGAAAGCACTCTAGAATGTCTTGACATGAAAGGGAGAAATAAGAAAGTTCTACTGGCATCAGTCGGGGTGGCACCTGCGGCATGACAAAATAAGCCGCGGGAGAAATAGAATGCTGAGGGACCGACAGCGCCGGGGTTCAAGAGGAAAACAACAGTTTGGTGATAGCAATTCGACAGCGAGGAATCTATCGGCAAGATGGCGCCGGAGTGTCTCGGGGGTTAAAATCTCAGTGGATAGAGCTGTTGGCCTGACCGCGGATTTACTCTGATTCTTGCCAGGCCGTGTTGGTGTCTGGAATATACAGAGAGAATTATCATGTGAAATAATGAACAGCCGACCGAGTGTGTCGGTCTACAGCGGCAGCGGATCAAGCCTACAAGTCGATGTCGACCAGAACGAACATGGACTGTGCGCGTGTTGAGCTGGACACTTCGCAAGAATGACATATACTTGGCCCAGCAGGATTAGTCTGACGGCCAAGGTTGGAAGCAAGTTCCATTTATTGTATTCCTTCAATTTCGTGGCACTCTAATAAAGAAATAGATTTATTTTTTTTGCGCACTCACGTGTCGACTTTGAATCATCCTTATTAGACAAAGTACACGAACGACGTCGGGGTACCGACAAAACAATACATTCGATTTTATTATACTCTTTCGTTGTATTTTAAGTTAATCATTGATTATATACCATACCATCTCTTTATATAAGAAAAAAAAACATTAAAATACGAAATTTCATCTTATAAATAAAAAATAAACATCTACTGTTCTTACTGCGATGAAGAAATATTGGGAGAGGCTTGGCTCATTAGTGGTGAACCCTCCAAGCGGTTAGGCCAATTCAATCTACCAGACCGCTTTCTTTAGAGCTCTAATACTATATTTGACGATTTTGATAATATATGCTACACTGAAGGGCGGAATCATAGAAATGGTATTCGAGTAAACTATGGACATAAGATTTTAGGACAGTAGAATTACATATAAATATTTGCATCGAGCAATGCTCTTCCGCAAACAATAAGAATAAAGCCAGTTAGGGATAAATCAATCATAGGGTAATACCGCACCATCTCTATATAAGAAAAACATTAAAGCACGAACGTTTCCTTTATAAATAAATCTAACTTCTACTGTCCTTACTGCGATTAAAAAATATTGGGAAAGTTTGCCTCATCAATGGTGAACCCTCCCAGCGGTTTCGCCAATTTAACTGGCCAAACCGCTTTCTTTAAAAGTCTAATGCTTTATTGGACGATTTTGATTATATATGATACATTGAAAGGCGGAATATTAGAAATAGTATTCAAGTAAAAACTATAAGCTTTTAGAACAGTAGAATTACATGATGGCGCGATATTGCCCTATGATTTTCGGAAGAGCATTGTTAGATGAAAATATTTATATGTAATTCAACTGTCCTAAAATCCATGTCCATAGTTTACTCGAATACCATTTCTAAAATTCCACTCTTCAGTGTAGCATTATAAGCAAATTTGTCCAATATAGTATTAGAGCTCTAAAAAGCGGCTTGGTAAATTAAATTGGCGGAACCGCTGGGAGGGTTCATCACTGATGATTAAGCCCTCCCAATATTTTTTGCATCGCAGTAAGGACAGTAGAAGTTTTTTTTTTATTTATAAAATAAAATTTCGTGCTTTAATGCTCATTTTCTTATATTTTAAGTTGAAAGACGCAAAATTTGTAAGAAAAATGAGGAATAGAGATATCAAGGAACTATTGCTATATATACAAGATTGTTTAGCAAGTTTACACCGTTGATGTCTCATCCTACATCAGGTTAACTAACACGTTACTAGACAAGACTGAGAGATTGAATTACTTGGAGTCAGAAAAGAAACAAAATGACTTTCTCGCCAACTTCTTCATTGTATATAACGAACGTGACTAATATTGCCCCCCCAATAAATTATATCATCAGTTGCCATAGCAACTAATATTTTTACCTTAAGCCTTTTACATGTTTTCCTGAATCATAGGAAGTGCTCAAGATAACCACATTTACAAAATATATCGGCTAAGGGAAATCGTGCTATTTATACACATTAGTATGCTAATATATATGAGATATCATAGAACCTTTTATGTGTATATAAAACTATATATTTATAGATACAGAAATGATCATGAGTTTGTTTTGGATTTGTAGAATATAAAATCAAAAGATGTTCGTTTGTTCCGCACGTGTTTCCTAAATATTTGACGTATCATTACCAAAGTAGGCCACAAATATAGAGTTAGAACTGAAAGGTTTCGCTGTCATAGTTTCGGAAGTTTTTTAACCATCACTGTGTTGAAACCATATTGGTCTTCACTCTGGAACTACCTGGTCCAAGCTGGGTTGTTTGTTTAGCAAATTATAACGTAGAGTTATTAAAAAATTCTGATATTTAATACTCACACCATCGCCAATATGTTTGCTATAGATAAATGCAATTTTTGAAAATTCTCTATTAATATTCCTCTTTATAATTAAGAATATCCATTCACACACAACACAATTTTTGCAATATATATTAATTTAATAAAAATAAAATTGAAATATTTTATTAAAATGCACAAACTTAAATGTGATTTAAAGTAATTCTTTATTAGTAAATATGTAAATAAAATATGTTTTATTAATATATGTATGTAAGTATCAAAATTCTGTGATGTATTTTCTTACTAGATTGTTGTGAGGAAAACATCACTCACAAAGTTTATCAATCGAATAATAAAGTCTGCTAAAATATAACCCTTGTGCCTCTAGTCTGAAATCGCGGCAATTGATGGATGCTGGGTAAATTATGTAAATCAATAAAACTACGCTACAATGCCCCCATCTCCAAAAGGACAGCGTCCCCGTTGTCGAACGGAAGGTTCAACCTCGGGTCGGTCCTGTTATTTGTCTGGGTCACGGTGAACAATTTCCGTGGGATTACGACGGCGGTTAGAAGTGTATAGGCTCTAGACCTCGTATGTTACATATGAAATGCGTCTAGGTACCTTATAAGGGCAAAAATATAGTTTTAATTTTTAGTAGATCGAGATTGCACTTTTGGATGGAGATTCATTCTTCTTGCTAGACAAAACATTCTCTTTTCACATACAAATGAATTTTCCTTATTAGATGGCGATATCATCTCTGCGACGGCGATTTCATCCCTGTAGACGGCGATCTCATCCCTGTAGACGGCAATCTCATCCCCGTAGACGGCTATCTCATCTTCGTAGACGGCAATCTCATCCCCGTAGACGGCTATCTCATCTTCGTAGACGGCAATCTCATCCCCGTAGACGGCTATCTCATCTTCGTAGACGGCTATCTCATCTTCGTAGACGGCAATCTCATCCCTGTAGACGGCTATCTCATCTTCGTAGACGGCTATCTCATCCCCGTAGACGGCAATCTCATCCCCGTAGACGGCTATCTCATCCCTGTAGACGGCTATCTCATCCCCGTAGACGGCAATCTCATCCCCGTAGACGGCAATCTCATCCCCGTAGACGGCAATCTCATCCCTGTAGACGGCTATCTCATCTTCGTAGACGGCAATCTCATCCCCGTAGACGGCAATCTCATCTTCGTAGACGGCAATCTCATCCCCGTAGACGGCTATCTCATCCCTGTAGACGGCTATCTCATCCCCGTAGACGGCAATCTCATCCCCGTAGACGGCAATCTCATCCCTGTAGACGGCTATCTCATCTTCGTAGACGGCAATCTCATCCCCGTAGACGGCAATCTCATCTTCGTAGACGGCAATCTCATCCCCGTAGACGGCAATCTCATCCCGTAGACGGCTATCTCATCTTCGTAGACGGCGATCATATCTCCGTAGACGGCGTTATTATCCCCGTAGACAGCGATTAGTCGATGAGGACACTCGCCAGAGTGCTGCAGGTTGATGAGGCTACCATCCGACATGTGGTTCATGAGGACCTCCGTTACAAATCATACGTGATGCGGAAAGCACAGTTTATGTCTGAAAGTACCAAGGTAAACCGCTTGACCAGAGCCAAGCACCTTCTGAACAAGCTAAAAATCCCAAAAGAGCCAGGAATGATCTAGCTTTTCTCAGGCGTGAAGAACTTTGTTCAAGACCAGAAGATGAACCGCAAAAATGATAGGTGGCTGTGTAAAATCCCCGATGAGGTACCAACAGCCATGCATACTAAATATTCATTATCATTGATGATTCTTGGTGTTGTTAGTAGTGAGGTTATCAATTATCAATTTTTTTTATTTCTAAAGCGCTATATCCCGCAAGGGATACTTGCGCCTAACAAGGATAAAAGTTTATTTACATAAGTTATTTACATTATTCAACGCATGAAAACATTAGAGATCCAGATTTTGTAGAAAGTTTAGAATGTATTTACAAAATGAACTTTAAATATGATTTTTTTTGTCGGAAATCAAATCGTTAAGTTAATTAGTGAGGTTGATGTGTTTCCTCCACACCTTTTTACCCCAGGTGCCAGAGTCAATGCCGTTTCTTACACCGAGGTTTTAGCCACAGTTGTCAAGCTTTTGATCGTCATTCTAGAACGTAGGAGGCCGTGAAATTTTCAACAAGACTCAGTACCATCTCATACAGCCAGAAAAATCCAAGAATGGATGGCCGAAAATCTTCAAGATCATGTCACACCTAACGTTTGGCTCCCCCAGCCACCAGATATCAATCCGCTGGACTATTACGTGTGGGAGGTAGTTGAGAAGGACTCCAATAGCCATTCCCACAACACTGTTGTAGCTCTCAGAGCTGCTTTAGTAGACCTATCCTATTACTGCCTGCAGTCGGTTGGCAGCGTATAGAAGCTGTTTTTGCCGCTGATGGCGAGTTCATTGAAGGAGGTCTTTTATGTATATGTTCATCTATATAAAACTTCAATATGTGATAAATGACCTTTTCCCTTTGTCTATTCATTTTTTCCTATGAACATCATTTTGTGTTCTGAAATAGCTGTCACACTCTATATATAATATGAAGATCGAAATATCCCATATTTTTGCAATTTGTTTAGAAATAATAAAGTTAAAGAAAGGTTAAAGACGCCAGAAAAATGCGTCACAACCTGGATTCATATCAAGCTACATAGAAGGACTTCAAAAGTAGGACCTTTTGTCCCGGTGAGGAACACTCCCAATATAAGAAGAGCCCAGGGCTTGGTTAAGACAGTCGTATCAAACGAGAAACGGTCGCAATGGACAATCTCATTTCTCTAGTCATGTCAGTACCCTTTTCCAGGGCCGTAGCCTCCTTGACACTTCTAACCTCTCGAGTGTTTATTATCTCTATTTTTATACCACAGAGGTTCGACAGAAAAATACCTGATAGGGAAATAAATTTCCCAGAATGAAAGCAAAACCATCCCGATTCTAGACTAAACAGAAACTTGAGACGCCGGTAGCCCAGCTCCAAGAATATTTTAACTCTATCCCTGATTACTGCCTCCCTCTCTCGGACGCCGCGGTCTACAAGTCAAAGTAACCATGAAAGAACAACATCAAACAGTGATGCTACCATGTAACTGGAGGTACCTGTAAGCTATCACCTGTCCTTTGTGAACCACTTGTGAAGAAGGTAGAGTACCAGCACAGACCGGCGATGTAAATAGCCTTTACAGGTATCTTTCGACCACCTCTCAAGGCCTTACACTCCTGCTATGTTACAAGTCTAACTTTCTCGCCGTATATGCACTCTATCTGACGACAGGAACCCTTGCCCCCTGCACAACTGTACATTCTCAAACATCACCAAGGTTCCTGGCCATCGCCACATCGACTAGTGGGATCTCACCGATAACACTACGACGAAAACATTTGTACTGTGAGTACACATTTCTATTGAAAACTTTTATTCAACTTGATAATTCGTTTGTCTGTCTACACACATTTTATAATAAATTTTAATACTTACAGAGCACCTAAAAGCCTGAAATTTGCTACACTTGTTCAAACCCGATGACCATACAATTCGAGAAAATATCAGACCTCTGGGTCGTCAGGGTGGTCTATTTTATTAATGGACTATTTTTCTATATTTCGTTTCAAATTTTGTGATCGAATTTTATACTTTTGACTACGTAGAAGTATGGTATTTGATAGAATAATTCAATACTAATATTAATCAATACTAATATTATATCACACAAACAAATATATGAACAAAATCACCAAAATTAAACAAATTTCTATATATTGTGATAAAGAGAGATCCGTCAACGGAAGGCAAAACTGCCGTGCGGGATAAAGAACGCCAGAAGGGATGAACGTAAAGAGGTGCGCATTGCTCCTTGTTTTATAATAATAATGATAATAATAAAATATTTGATATTTATTTTTATCTTATATACCTGTCATAACACTTCTTATCAATATTAATAAATTCCAATCATATCTCATTAAATATATTTAACACTAGCGGACGTACCCGGCTTCGCCCGGGTTTTACCCGAGTAAAGGTTTGTCTAACGAATCTCTCGATAAAGTGAACATTTTTTCCCGGTCCCTTTAAAAATACTCGATAAGTTGAATAAAATCAATATTAATTGGCTCCCTCGGTAATTGGAAGTTAAAGGAATAGTATCTTGCCTTGGAATTGTATCATTATTCTTGTATGGATGTACCCGGCTTCGCCCGGGTTTTACCCGAGTAAAGGTTTGTCTAACGAATCTCTCGATAAAGTGAACATTTTTTCCCGGTCCCTTTAAAAATACTCGATAAGTTGAATAAAATCAATATTAATTGGTTCCCTCGGTAATTGGAAGTTAAATGAATAGTATCTTGCCTTGGAATTGTATCATTATTCTTGTATGGATGTACCCGGCTTTCCCCGGGTTTTACCCGAGTAAAGGTTTGTCTAACTAAGCTCTCGATAAAGTGAACATTTTTTCCCGGTCCCTTTAAAAATACTCGATAAGTTGAATAAAATCAATATTAATTGGTTCCCTCGGTAATTGGAAGTTAAATGAATAGTATCTTGCCTTGGAATTGTATCATTATTCTTGTATGAACGTACCCGGCTTCGCCCGGGTTTGACCCGAGTAAAGGTTTGTCTAACGAATCTCTCGATAAAGTGAACCTTTTTTCCCGGTCCCTTGAAAACTACTCGATAAGTTGAATAAAATCAATATTAATTGGTTCCCTCGGTAATTGGAAGTTAAAGGAATAGTATCTTGCCTTGGAATTGTATCATTATTCTTGTATGGATGTACCCGGCTTCGCCCGGGTTTCACCCGAGTAAAGGTTTGTCTAACGAATCTCTCGATAAAGTGAACATTTTTTCCCGGTTCCTTGAAAAATACTCGATAAGTTGAATAAAATCAATATCAATTGGTTCCCTCGGTAATTGGAAGTTAAAGGAATAGTATCTTGCCTTGGAATTGTATCATTATTCTTGTATGGATATACCCGGCTTCGCCCGGGTTTTACCCGAGTAAAGGTTTGTCTAACGAATCTCTCGATAAAGTGAACATTTTTTCCCGGTCCCTTTAAAAATACTCGATAAGTTGAATAAAATCAATATTAATTGGTTCCCTCGGTAATTGGAAGTTAAATGAATAGTATCTTGCCTTGGAATTGTATCATTATTCTTGTATGGATGTACCCGGCTTTCCCCGGGTTTTACCCGAGTAAAGGTTTGTCTAACTAAGCTCTCGATAAAGTGAACATTTTTTCCCGGTCCCTTTAAAAATACTCGATAAGTTGAATAAAATCAATATTAATTGGTTCCCTCGGTAATTGGAAGTTAAATGAATAGTATCTTGCCTTGGAATTGTATCATTATTCTTGTATGAACGTACCCGGCTTCGCCCGGGTTTGACCCGAGTAAAGGTTTGTCTAACGAATCTCTCGATAAAGTGAACCTTTTTTTCCCGGTCCCTTGAAAACTACTCGATAAGTTGAATAAAATCAATATTAATTGGTTCCCTCGGTAATTGGAAGTTAAAGGAATAGTATCTTGCCTTGGAATTGTATCATTATTCTTGTATGGATGTACCCGGCTTCGCCCGGGTTTCACCCGAGTAAAGGTTTGTCTAACGAATCTCTCGATAAAGTGAACATTTTTTCCCGGTTCCTTGAAAAATACTCGATAAGTTGAATAAAATCAATATCAATTGGTTCCCTCGGTAATTGGAAGTTAAAGGAATAGTATCTTGCCTTGGAATTGTATCATTATTCTTGTATGGATATACCCGGGTTCGCCCGGGTTTTACCCGAGTAAAGGTTTGTCTAACGAATCTCTCGATAAAGTGAACATTTTTTCCCGGTCCTTTTAAAAATACTCGATAAGTTGAATAAAATCAATGTTAATTGGTTCCCTCGGTAATTGGAAGTTAAAGGAATAGTATCTTGCCTTGGAATTTTATCATTATTCTTGTCTCAAATAAATTGCCGTGTCATCCTGAATTTTGTCTTTCCTAATTTTCTTCATTACAAAATCATCGTATCATCATGATAATATTTAGAGCAGATTGTTAAATTATAACAGATAAATTAGAATATTTATCTTGATTTT
Source organism: Cordylochernes scorpioides (assembly GCA_030710605.1). Taxonomy (NCBI): domain Eukaryota; kingdom Metazoa; phylum Arthropoda; class Arachnida; order Pseudoscorpiones; family Chernetidae; genus Cordylochernes; species Cordylochernes scorpioides. The sequence continues at coordinate 8,396,585 of CP092877.1, forward strand.
TTTAGGCGAAAAGTTATTTCAAAAATTTTATTTGCTAGAAACCTTCCCAGTACTATACTAAATAACTTCCCAAAGTTTCATGGCGTTCCAATGAGTGGTTTGGTCAGGCATAAAGGGCACACACACACACTCGAGCGTGCGGCCACGCTTTCGCGAGCTCCGCCGTTTTCGCCTCTGGAGTGCGTGTCACTGGCGCTGACCCTGCCGAATTCGGTGTCAAAAGATAGCCCTCGATCCGCTGATCAAGTGCCTGAAAGGCCCAGCACTGGATCGCAACCAGGCGAGGAATTTTCGCCAAAAAACGAAAATATGATGAAGAATTCAAAATAAATTTCTTCTGAAACTCAAAAAGATGCAAATCTGCCGGCAGGCGATATGCATGTAAATCTGGCCGCCGCGCGTGGTGACGTCACGACGCCGCCGACTGCTGCTTCGACCAGCGCTACAACACCTGACCCGACCTCGCTCAACTGGGCCGACAGCGAGATGGCGGAGGTGGACGCCAACGACGGCTACACCGTTGTGAAGAGCAAGAAATGGCGCCTCACTTCAACGCCGGAGCACGCCTTAGGCAGCCTGGCAGGCCTGCTGAGAAGCCCAGCCCCCAGCAGCGGAAGCGGCCAACAGGGCCGAGAGCAGTGCCGCCTCAGGAGATCAAAGCGACACGCGCCAACATCGCCGACGCCAGGGCGAGGCAGGCCACTACCAACCACGAGAACTACGTCTTCGTGGAGCTGTGCCCAGACATCCCGGACTACTCCTACCTCAAGGCAATGAGCACGCTACTCGGGGGGCCAAAAAACATCACGCAGTTCAATCGAATGAACGGCCACTACCTCGTGGGCCTCGCGAACAAGGACCTCGCGAACCGTCTGGTCGCGGACGGCCTGGAAATCGAGGGAACGACCCTCAAGGTCTTCCCCTTCCGTAAGAGGGCGGAGCGCATAGTCGTGGCCAACCTGCCCGGCTTTGTGGAGGACAGCACCATCGCGACCGCCCTGGGTCAATTTGGGAGGGTCACCTCCATCGCTCCCATCCTGGTCAAAATGGGGGAGTTCACCTTCACCGACGGCCGCCGGGAGACGTTCATCCTGCTCCGCGAGGGCGTAAGGCTGGAGACGCTGCCCACCCGACTGACCATCCAGTCCAAGGGAGACACCCTGTCGGCCTTCCTCTCTTTTGGAATCAAGTGTTCCAAATGCGGTAAACAGGGCCACCGCAGAGCCAACTTCCCAGCGCTCGCCAGACAAGGGAACGGCAACCCCAGGCAAGCAGCGTCTCCCACCGACGCAAGGCCTCCCCCTCCTCCTTCTCAGCAGCCAAGGAAGCCGGCACCTGCGCCCGCAACACCGGCGTCCCCAGCTGCGGGAGTACCTCAAGCATTCCCCCAACCTCTCCATCGACTGGGACGGGCTGCCCGGTATAGACCGCGAGGACGCACAGCAGCTACTCACCTCAAAAAGAAAAACGGAGAAGCGAGTGCCCTCGCTGTCAGAAGCACAGGTCGCCGCCCTCGTCCAGGTGGCCGAAACCATCAAGGCCTCGATCCCAGACTCCAACCACACCATCCGCAAGACCCTCCAGAAGACCAAGGGGGTGCTTAAGGGACGGCAACAATGAGCTACCGTCTCTCCAGCATCAACGCGCGAGGGCTCGCCACTCGGGGGAGGAGCCTTGCCCTTTGTCATCTCCTCAGGCAACATCGCCTGGACATCGCGTTTGTCCAGGAGACAAACGCATTTCATCTCGGCAGCGGCCAAGACCACTGCCTCGGCTACAACGCTGTTATATTGGCCCATCCCGTAGCCATCTCGGGATCCGGACTCGCCTGCGTCTTCGGACCAGGCGTAGCCGTGCTACAACAGCGTATCCTGTGGCCGGGCCACATCGCCTTGGCAACAATAGATGTCCACGGCGAGGAGATGACGGCCATCGCCGTTCATCTGGCGCATGAACCCCGGGAGAGAAACCGACAACTGGAGCTCCTGGCGGCGACAGCGGCACAGGAGGAGGAGGGGGCTTGCTGGATCATCGGCGACTTTAACATCAGGGATCGGGCCCCCTCATCATCATCATCATCGGATGCCCTCGCCGCTCTCCTGGACCTTGCCGCGCTGGTCGACGTGGCCACCCAGTTCGACGCCGCCCACCTGCCCACCAGAGTCGCCATGCACGGCGACCAAGTCGAATCCAACCGCCTGGACCGGATCCTCGTCCCTGCTGGAGTCCTGGATCGCGTGTCCATCTACGCGACCAGCCACTACCACCTCTCGGACCACCGCCTCGTGTTGCTCCAGGTGGGCCCGCCCACCACCGCCGTCTCCTCCCCCACCCAGCCTCGCTTGGCCGCGATGCTCCGCTCGGGCCTTGCTCTCGAACATCTGGCTGGCTACATCCGGGAGTTGGAGGAAGGCACAGCGCACGATGACGACGACGGGACCTTCTGGGATAGGTGGACCTCCATCAAGGCGGGGCTGCTGGCGGAGGCCAGATCCCTGCACGACCCGCGCCACGCTGCCAGCGACAGCTACGTCTACAGGGCGAGACGTTACATCGCGGCGCAGCTCGAGGCCTCCTCCATCCGGGCCGACTACCCTTCGCTGCCGGACCTAGCACGCGCCATCCGCCTCCGACGCCTGGTCAGCGTCATCAGGGACGAGCAGGATAACATCATCGAGGGCCCCGAGCTTCGGCGGAGGGCGTTCGCGACCTTCCAGCCCCGCTTCGTCCGTCCCACCAGCGATCCAGCTGCGGGAGCTGCCTTCATCGCTAGCAGCGCGCCCACCACCACCCGCGAGCTGAGTGAGGAGGACCCGCTCCTCCGGCCGGACATCAGCCCCAGCGAGATCGCCAACGCTATCGAGCACCTCCCTCGCGGAAAGGCCCTCGGCTGGGATGGCTTGCCGTGCGAGCTCCTCGTCGCCTTCAGCGAGGACTTCTTCGCGGAAGCTCTGGCCCGAGTGTTCGCGGCATCACGGCTCCGCGGTGCCTTGCCTCCGTCGACGCGGCGCAGCTCCATCTGCCTCGTGCCCAAGGCCCGCGGAGGTCGCGGCCTTGATGGCTACAGGCCCGTCGCGCTGCCCTCGGCCGACTACAGGGTCCTGGCCGCCATCCTTCACCGGCGCCTCAAGCCCCACCTGCGGACCCTTGTGCCGGAATGCCAGACCTATGCCGTCCCCGGGAGGTCTCCGTCATGGAACATCGCCATGGTGACGGACGCCGTCGAGGAGGCCACCGCCCTAGGCTCGCCGCTGGCCGTCATGGGCGTAGACCTGGAGTCCGCCTTTGACTCACTAGACCGCGGCTTCCTGGAGTCCCTGCTGACGTCCCTCCGCCTCCCGCCGGCCTTCAGGGCCTGGATTAACATCCTCTACGCCGGGGCGGACGCCACCATCCGGGCCGGAGGATTCTACACCGCCGCCTTCCCCCTCCTCAACGGCCTAAGACAGGGTTGCGCCGTGAGTGCCGCACTCTTCAGCATCGCCACGGGGCCGCTGCTACGTCGCCTTGAGTTGACCCTCGGCGTGGGCAATGTCATCGCCTACGCCAACGACATCGTCCTCCTATTCCATCGCGACGGAGACTTCGAACGGGTGGCGACCGTCTTCGAGGAGTACAAGCAGGCCTCCGGGGTTGGCGTGAACCTCCGGAAGAGCGCTGGCCTCTGGTGCGGCGCCTGGCGAAACCGCGGCGACTCCCCTCTCGGCGCCTTCTGGTCGACCACCTCCATCAGGATCCTCGGGCTCGACATCGCCCCCAGGAGCACCGTCGCCCACCGGGAGCAGCATCTCCTGGCCCTCCTGGAGACTGCGTGCCGCAGATGGACGCCCTTCACCCGCGGCCTCTCCCTCGTCGGACGAGCAAGAGCGGCGAACACGCTGGTGGGGTCCACGATCCAGCACCACCTGCATGGATACCTCCCATCACCCCCGACCATCTCCAAGCTGCAGGCCCGACTGGCGAGGTTCGTCTGGGGGCCAGACCACACGGCGTGGCTTCCCGCCAACGTCATGGCGAGGCCGGTCACCATCGGAGGCCTCGGCCTCCACGACCTCGCGACCCAGCTCCAGCTCGCCTGCCTCAAGGGGGTGCAGGTCGCGCTCCGCGGAGGCAGAAATGCTTTCAGCTGGCTGGTAGAAAGCGGTGAGGCCCGGATCCACCCTCCACCGGACGGCACCCGTCTCCAGCCCCGCCGTCTACGGCTGCTGAAGCTCTGGGAGGAGGCCTCCAACACCCTGAGCCTCAACCACCGGGCGCTCCCCACGGCTCAGCTGCTGGACCTCCCCATCATCGGCGGCTGCCGGTTCCTCCGCCCTCCCGACCTCCTGGCCCCCGCCCGCTGGCGCGGAGCCCGAGTCCGGGATCTCATCGTGGAGGAAAATCTCATCGCCCGCCCAACGCGCTCGGCCCTGGCTGACGCCGCGGCCCTGGGCGCCTTCTGCCGGAGGCTGACCTCCGAGAACGCCGTGGGCTTCGGGGCGGAGTCTACGCCCTCATCTAGCTCCTTAGCTGCGGCCGTGGTGCTGCGGGGGACGGCTACGCCGTTCCTCAACGGCCTCACGACCCGCTCGGCCCGACGGGCCCTGGATCGTCCGCGCCTCGCCGCCACGCCCATCTCCAGATTCCTGGCGAGATGGACGCCCACCATCAATCCACCATCCAGGATCGACTGGGCCTCGCTGCGGCGCTGCGCCTACTCGGGCCACGAGGCTGACGCGGCCCTCAAGTTGACCCTCCACGCCTTGCCCCATCCGGCCCATCCTGCCTCGGTCGGCCCCTCATGTCCTGCCTGCGGGTCCATCGACCGCTCCCTCGGCCACCGTTACTGGTGCTACCGTTCCATCAGGTCTCTCATCAGAGAGGCCTTCAACATCATAGGGCGGTACCCTGACCTGCAGGCTTGGATCTTCGACGGGTCCGGCCTTGAGGACGACGCCCTTTCCATCCTGGCGTCGGCAAAGTTGCGAATCTATCGCTACTTTGTCCAGGTTGGTCTCGGAGAAGCGGTGGAGGACCCGCTCATCGCCTGGTCCAGGACCCTCCAGCGTCGAGGTTTTCTTCTATCACCCCCCTTGTAAAATATGTATCATACATGTATTATATTTCATTTTTTCATGTATATATTCTTTTCTTCTTTCTCTCTCATTGCCTTTGAAATGTAATATTGTCTAAGATGACAATAAATATTTTTTAATTGTCAATTGTCACACACACACATACATTCATTTTTATATATATAGATTAGCTCATTCATTTTATATTCTACATTACAATATTGTTAATAGACGATTTAATAAATTAGAACTAATTTTCAATCGTAATTCCATTCAACTTGAAAATTTAAAAATAATTATTTTTACCCTTTCTTTCAAAAAATATTTTTATCTCAAAGTTCTAATTTGTGCGAATCAAAAATGGAACAATAGAAAACGATTTATTTTTCTCCAAGTCTCAACAGAAATGATGCTGTGGGGGGGAAATATTTTATTTCTTGATAAAAAGACACGTAAAACCTTTATTAGACCTTCAAAAAGAAAGAAATACTTTTTCTCCAGGCCAGCAGTCGCATCAATATACAATATGCAGAAAGCAAATAGCGCAGCGGATATTTCTCGAGTAGTCTGAGGGAATTTACGAAAGAAGAAGATAAGAAGCCGAAACATGGAAACTGCATTTTTTACCTTTAAAGTGGCTTGAGATAAAAGAGGCTCTGGCTGCCTAATGAGACACTATACGTCTACCTAGAATGGCCTGAATATTTTAACTTCCCCAGCTCTTCTTCCTCAGCTCTAATTGTTTGGTTGGATCTCTCTTTACGTAAATTTTATTCCATTGGCTTCTGTATCTTTATAGCTAACTTTTAGATTCAGTTTATATATACCTCTACATATTTATATTTTTACTTATAAATATCAGATATAATATTTTTACAAGATTAGATCAGTACGACTCCTCGCTAGGCTTTCTCTTTTAAATTTTCGTATACTTGCCACGTTCTCTATTCAAATATTGAATAGTTTTTTTGATTATCCCTAGTACACGTGGTACAGGCCATAATAATCATGGTGGGTAGTTAGCGACTGTTTTTACTGTAAGCGCACCACATGTTTCCACATGTGGAGAGCAGATATTTAATAGTGATAGATAGATAAGATATCAAATAGTGAATATTTTAAATTCATTTAATTAACACATTTTCTTATATTGTGTCCTCCATTTTTACACTAGCCTGTCATTAAAATATGCTTTTAAAAAAAATCATACACAAAAATGAATTTAATTTAAAAAATCTAAAAATAAAAAAAACTTAACCATCTTTCTTCAAGTGAGAATATAAGGGGGGGAAAAATCTCTCTCTCCCTTTAGCGCAATTTTAATTGTTGGAAAATTATTATCATGGTTATATTTTTTCTCTTTTCTACAAACCTATCTCTTCGCTTATTCCTTTTTCTACCCAGCCTATGACGCGTAACGGCCGAAGCTTTGCTGGAGTTGACGGAATAATAATAATATGACTATATTTGAATAGCTAAAATTGCATCAATTCTATATAGCCTAGAGAGTGTCTTTACAAGAATGTTTATGTAAGAACTGTGAAAGAAGCCCTTATTTACCCACAAAGACACACTGTCGCTGAACCTGTCCTAGCTCAATAATAGAGTGCTCCAGTCCTCAAGCTCTATCGGTTGTCGTGCAGATCAAACCTGGAGCAATTTGATCCCTGCGACCTGGTGTGATTGTACCAAGGTATATAATAATAAAAATAAGACTAAGCACCCGAGGCAATAAAGAGTCCATAGAGCCCCGCTATGTCGTTAGTAGCCAAGTCCATCACGTCTCATTAGTAGTCCGGCAGGGAACACGCAGCGCCTACAGATCGCCACAAATTGGACATCTACCTAATACCCAGCTCTTCTCACTTCCACAGGAATATCGAAGTCAACGTATCATGGGTAGAAATTTGTACTATGTGCTGTTATATAATTTAACAATATTTTTACTGGAGTGATAAAAGTAAATTTCATTCTACTAATGCATATTTGAAGAGAAAGGTGCCTCTCTTGGTATCTGAATAATATCCTCCTACAACTTGATATTGTACTTCTCTTTATATTATAATGGAATTAGGAAGAAGTTCTATTTTCAAGTGCTAATGCCTTATATCAGTCTTTACAGTTTAATCAACGGAGTATCGTGCCAAGAGTCATCACTGATGAGCCGGCACTCCCATAGTTTATTTCCAGTAGTGATCGAAAATAAATACAATTCACAGTTTTAATAGAAATACATATGGGTATTAGGTACTATATCTGAGACTATGAATACCTAAGACTATATAAAGTATGAGAAGATTATCTTCTATTTTAACGATTTTGCAAAATTTATGCCATGTTTGGTTTTCCCCAGGATCATAAGAATGAAGCTACAAGAGCTATAATTTTATGGTTCTGTAGAAGGATAAAACATGTCAGATAGATTGCAAAGTCATGAATCAATAAAACAAATTATTTCCCTATCACATTCGGTTCCGTGTTGAATAAATATCGTTTTTTTTTTCACAACATAGTGTATATTAACGCCGTCTTTGTACAAGATATTAAATAATTTTTGAGCGATTTTTTCTTTTATGAAGCAACAGCTTCCCCTTACTGTGTGCGATTTAAATTATTTATAAACTATTTTTGTAAGTATTTGCGGAAAAGCAGTGTCTGAGGCAAATATTTAAATGTATTTCTATTTCCCTTGAGCTTATGCTAATTTAACTCAACAAATCGCTTTTTCAGAGTTCCAATACTGTTTTAAACGATTCTGCTTCTATATGCGACATTGAAGGACGGAACCCTAATTATGGTCATTTAGCAAAATATACGGACGTGAGATTTCAAAACAGTAGAATAAAATATAAATATATATTTGCATCAAGCAAAGCTCTTTCGCAAATAATAAAGACAATTCCAATTAGGTATAAATTAACTATAAGGTAATATCACGCAATCTATAGACAATAAATAAAACTATCAAGTACAAATGCTTTTTACACATAAAACAAACTTCTACTGTCTTTGCTGAGATGAAAAATAGTTAGGGGGGGAGAGGGGGGATTGACTCATCTGCGGGTAACTCTCCAAGCGTGTTTGAGAAAGAGCATGGCTCGATGCAAATATCTATATGTAATTATACTGTCCAAAATGCGTATGTCAATAGTATTTTAAAATACCATTCTTCCATTCTTCATTGTCGCATTTATAAGTAGGATCGTTCAATACGGTATTAGAGCTCTAAATAAGCGGTCTGGTTTTCATGGCAAGAAGGACATTAGAAGGTTTTATTATTATATTGTCTCTTAAAATTAACATATTATCACAATAAAAAAGACTAAAAATCCTTAGTTTCCTCAAGTATCTCAACCAAGAATCCGTTTCTAGTGCCGGATTTTAAAGCCCAATAAAATATTGGATTAAATTAACAAAACGGCTTACCACTGATGAGATAATCCTCTTAATATTTTTTTCAACGTAGTTAGAATGGTAGGAATCTAGTTCAGTTATAAAATAGAAATGCCAAATAAAGTTTGATTTTTTTATAAATAAATATATATAATTCTGTATATTCTAGAATATATAATAATGAATGTTTTTATGTTTGTTTGTTTGTTTGTATGTTTGTTTGTTTGTATGTCCGGTATACAAATTCGCAGTAGTTCACTAATTCAAACCAAAATTTTCATACATAGGTAAAATAATACGGGGAAGACGATAGACTATTTAAAAATATATAAATCAATTATTAAAACTATATATTCAAATTATTCTACTTAGCTCACGAACAGCGCCCTCTATCAAAGATTAGATTAAATTATGCTGATGCAAACAAATAGATAATGCTAATAACAAACTATTATAAAAAAATATTATCTAAATATATATCACTCGGGTAGATATGCACACGGGTCAATCCCGGGGCGAAGCCCGGGTCACCCGTCTAGTTCTAAATAAAGAAAATTAGAAAAAAATCCGCTTATATTAATTTTAGAGAGATAAAGAGAATTATGAAAATATTCACATACATATCTAAGAGAGACAAATGACATAGTTTTATTGACATCCCGTCGAAATATAGGCAAAGTGCATAGTCCGCACTATTTAAGAGTAGAGATAAAAATTTACAATGATGATGATCATTATAATAAAAAATAAAAAAAAATAAAATATTTTTACCTGAGAGAGTAATAGAAATAATCATCTATCTATAAACTTGGCGTAGGGTAATTGAGGGGAGAAAAATTGGGAAAAATAAAAATTTAAAATTGTGTGTGTGATGAATTTCGAAAAATAATATATCAATTTATAAATACTTTTGATAAAACTAAATCGTGGTACAATAATTTGAATTTTACATGATTGAATTTTTAAAATAATATTTTCTAAATTGGTTTTGATATTTTCAGACCAGAAGTTGAGAAAAGGACACAATAAGGCAAGACCCATCAGTAGAGAAAACAACCATAACATGACCACGTATTAGGCTTAGAGAAAACACCAATGACATGACCACGTATTAGGCTTAGAGAAAACACCAATGACATGACCACGTATTAGGCTTAGAGAAAACACCAATGACATGACCACGTATTAGGCTTAGAGAAAACACCAATGACATGACCACGTATTAGGCTTAGAGAAAGCACCAATGACATGACCACGTATCAGCCTTAGAGAAAGCAACAATGGAATGACCACCTATCAGCCTTAGAAAAAAACAACTATGATATGGACACCTATCAGCCTTAGAGAAAGCAACAATGGTATGACCACCTATCAGCCTTAGAGAAAGCAACAATGACATGACCACCTATCAGCCTTAGAGAAAGCAACAATGGAATGACCAACCTATCAGCCTTAGAGAAAACAACAATGACATGACCACCTATCAGCCTTAGAGAGAGCAACAATGACATGATCACTTATCAGCCTTAGAGAAAGCAACAATGACATGATCACCTATCAGCCTTAGAGAAAGCAACAATGGTATGACCACCTATCAGCCTTAGAGAAAGCAACAATGGAATGACCACCTATCAGCCTTAGAGAAAGCAACAATGGAATGACCACCTATCAGCCTTAGAAAAAAACAACTATGATATGAACACCTATCAGCCTTAGAGAAAGCAACAATGGTATGACCACCTATCAGCCTTAGAGAAAGCAACAATGACATGACCACCTATCAGCCTTAGAGAAAGCAACAATGGAATGACCACCTATCAGCCTTAGAAAAAAACAACTATGATATGAACACCTATCAGCCTTAGAGAAAGCAACAATGACATTATCACCTATCAGCCTTAGAGAAAACAACAATGACATGACCACCTATCAGCATTAGAGAAAGCAACAATGAAATTATCACCTATCAGCCTTAGAAAAAACAACAATGGTATGACCACCTATCAGCCTTAGAGAAAGCAACAATGGCATTACCACCTATCAGCCTTAGAGAAAGCAACAATGGTATGACCACCTATCAGCCTTAGAGAAAGCAACAATGGAATGACCACCTATCAGCCTTAGAGAAAGCAACAATGGAATGACCACCTATCAGCCTTAGAAAAAAACAACTATGATATGAACACCTATCAGCCTTAGAGAAAACAACAATGACATGATCACCTATCAGCCTTAGAGAAAACAACAATGACATGACCACCTATCAGCCTTAGAGAAAACAACAATGACATGACCACCTATCAGCCTTAGAGAAAGCCACAATGACATTACCACCTATCAGCCCTAGAGAAAACAACAATGACATGACCACCTATCAGCCTTAGAGAAAACAACAATGACATGATCACCTATCAGCCTTAGAGAAAACAACAATGACATGACCACCTATCAGCCTTAGAGAAAGCCACAATGACATTACCACCTATCAGCCTTAGAGAAAACAACAATGACATGACCACCTATCAGCCTTAGAGAAAGCAACAATGACATTACCACCTATCAGCCTTAGAGAAAGCAACAATGACATGATCACTTATCAGCCTTAGAGAAAACAACAATGACATGACCACCTATCAGCCTTAGAGAAAGCCACAATGACATTACCACCTATCAGCCTTAGAGAAAACAACAATGACATGACCACCTATCAGCCTTAGAGAAAGCAACAATGACATTACCACCTTTCAGCCTTAGAGAAAACAACAATGACATGACCACCTATCAGCATTAGAGAAAGCAAAAATGGTATGACAACCTATTAGCCTTAGAGAAAGCAAAAATGGTATGACCACCTATCAGCCTTAGAGAAAGCAACAATGACATGACCATCTATCAGCCTTAGAAAAAACAACTATGACATAACCACCGACCAGCAGTAGAGAAAACAACAACATGGCCACCGAACAGCAGTATAGATGACAACAATAACATGGCAACCGAACAGCAGTATAGATGACAACAATAACCACCGAACAGCAGTATAGATGACAACAATAACATGGCTACCGAACAGCAGTATATATGACAACAATAACATGGCCACCGAACAGCAGTATATATGACAACAATAACATGACCACCGAACAGCAGTATAGATGACAACAATAACATGACCACCGAACAGCAGCATAGATGACAACAATAACATGACCACCGAACAGCAGTATAGATGACAACAATAACATGACCACCGAACAGCAGTATAGATGACAACAATAACATGGCTACCGAACAGCAGTATAGATGACAACAATAACATAGCCACCGAACAGCAGTATAGATGACAACAATAACATGACCACCGAACAGCAGCATATATGACAATAATAACATGACCACCGAACAGCAGTATAGATAACAACAATAACATGGCCACCGAACAGCAGTATAGATGACAACAATAACATGACCACCGAACAGAAGCATATATGACAATAATAACATGACCACCGAACAGCAGTATAGATAACAACAATAACATGGCCACCGAACAGCAGTATAGATGACAACAATAACATGGCCACCGAACAGCAGTATAGATGACAACAATAACATGGCCACCGAACAGCAGTATAGATGACAACAATAACATGGCCACCGAACAGCAGTATAGATGACAACAATAACATGGCCACCGAACAGCAGTATAGATGACAACAATAACATGACCACCGAACAGCAGCATATATGACAATAATAACATGACCACCGAACAGCAGTATAGATAACAACAATAACATGGCCACCGAACAGCAGTATAGATGACAACAATAACATGACCACCGAACAGCAGCATATATGACAATAATAACATGACCACCGAACAGCAGTATAGATAACAACAATAACATGGCCACCGAACAGCAGTATAGATGACAACAATAAAATGGCTACCGACCAGCAGTAGAGAAAACAACAATAACACGACCATCGACAAGCCGTAGAGAAAACAATAAGGACATGATTACCCACCAACAGTAGAGATAACAACAATGGCATGTCTTCCAAACAGCAGTAGAGAAAACAACACTAACATGGCCACCGAACAACAGTATAGATGACAACAATAACATGGCCACCGACCAGCAGTAGAGATAGCAAAAATAAAATGGACACCGATAAGCATTGCGGAAAACATCAATAACTTAACCACTTATAAGCAGTAGAGAAAACAACAATAACATAAACATCGATGAGCAGTAGAGATAACAACAAAGACATGACCACCGACCAACAGTAGAGATAACAACAATGACATGACCACCGACCAACAGTAGAGATAACAACAATGACATGATTACCAACCAACAGTATAGATGACACCAATAACATGCCACCGACCAACAGTAGAGATAGCAACAATAACATAGCCACCAAACAGCAGTATAAATTACAACAATAACATGGCCACCGATAAGCATTGGAGAAAACAACAATAACATAACCACCGATCATCAGTAGAGATTACAACAATGATTGACCACATACCAACAGTAGAGAAAGAAGGTGAGGAAGGGCAGCGAGGTGGCTAGACTCAGGCCACTCCACTCAGGCACCAGCACCACTAGCAGGGACACCAGCATCATCCCCGTGGCCCGGGCCAACATGCCGAGGTACCACACCCGCTGCCGCTGTGGGAGGGGCACCAGACTCTGACCTGCATACACATCACCTTCTATACATTATTTATATAACCTCTTTAAATATATTAAATTTATAGTATTAAAGGGCTGTGATTATTGCATTTTCATATGTATATTGTAAGAGATCATCTCTGCCTTCAACACACACACAAGATACACGGTATAGGTCAGTGAAGCAGTCCAGAAAACAGCATTATAGAAGAAAGTCACAAGATGTGGGCAAGCCAGTAAGGAAGAAAATATACAACCCCCCCTCCAGTGGGGGAGAACGGACAGTCTGGTGACATCGACATTTACGGTAGAAGGCGCGAAGAGTTGCCTCAGGGCGTGTGGATGACCCTGCAAGACGATGCTAGGAGAGCCTGACATCGGAGCGGCCTACAAGGCAGTGTAGCTCAGGCTGAACGTGTACAGTGAGGAGCGGAATGTTTCACAAGAGTGACATCCACGACGCCAAGAATTCTTCTGACGGGAAGGTAGAAGGCAAGTCCCACTTTATTGTACTCCTTCTGTTCAGTACGGCGTGTGTGTATAATAAAACGCTAACATTTGCTGCATCCTTACAAACTCGCGTGTGATATCTTTGTGCCCTCCTGATCGGACAAAGAACACGAACAGCGTCTAGGTACGCTTCTATGTATGTAATTTTTTAACACAGTGAGTGAGGAGTCAACTAACAACAAAATCTATTCGGTGTTCTTCAATAATCGCTTAAATCAACGTTTTGATATCATATCCAGGGCTGTTAGGTCACGTACATGACCTATATGTTGAAAAACTATCATACTCAGGTCCCTTACCTTTAACAATAAACATGAATACATGTTGGGGAAGGAAACAAGTGATGAACTTTTATTCAATATCAAAGAAAAACTACATATGGATACCTGAAAGAGCTACGCCATTTGCAAAGAATTTAGGGAAAGCTTATGGATTCTGAAATAACTCGATTGAGATTATAATTAATAACATGGTCAAGCAGATCAAAAATGAAATGTTAAAAACTGGTATGCAAATTGAGACAAAAACGGATAAACCAATGTCGAACCCTTGGTTTGATCATGATTGCTACATAGCGAAAAAAACCATGAAAGAAACTCTGGCAAAATATACCAAATCGAACAACGATTCACACCGTTTAGAATATGTTAAAACCAGGAATAAATATACGTCGATTATCAATATTAAAAAGAAAAAAATAGTTTTGTAAAATACAAGAAAAATTAAATAATACATACGACACTCAACTAAATTTTGGAAAACAAAAGCTTCCATAAAAAAAAAAGAAACTTTACGCAGGGCAATATAACAATATCGGACTGGCAGAAATTTTACGAAAAACTCCTGGATGCGGAGATAATACCAGATTATGAACCACTTACTATGACCTTTCTAAATACAGATAACGAGCTAACTGAACACATAACTCTGAACGAAATAAACAGAGAAATTTCTTGGATAAGATGTGGCAAGGCGACTGGCTTTGATGACATAATGAATGAAGCAACAAAGGCCCTCCCAAAAGGATATTTTATATTTCCTTGAAGGACATATTCAATAGAAACCCGTGAACATCTGAATTCCCCACAACATGGCTAAAATCAGTCATCCAACCAATTTTTAAGAATGGAGATCGAGACGATCTCTTTAACTATCGAGGCATCGCACTCTTAAGTAACATAGCAAAACTATTCACATCAATCCTAAAATTTCGTTTAGGCAGCTGGATTGAAAGGATGGATATTGTTCCAGAGAATCAAGCGGGATTCAGAGGCGGTCACTCTTGCCAAGATCATATATTCACTCTTTTATCCTTGATTTCAAATCACCCTAAGCCGAAAGAGAAGAAAATGCTACATATTTTTCGTGGATATGAAAAAAGATTTCGATACAGTGCCCCGCTCATTACTATGGAGAAAACTATTCGATGCAGGTATTAATAACGGTTTCGTTAATTTAATTAAAAGTTATTATACAAATATGACGGCGGTGGTGCGATAGATCAACTCGTTCACCGAGTCAATAAAGGTACGCTCAGTAGTTTTACAAGGGAAACCGATGTCACCTTACTTATTTATACTTTTTATAAATGACTTAAATGCAATTTTCGATTATTCAGATTTACCTGGAATATACCTTACAAATTGTGGAAATATTCATCTTTCACTATATGCAGACAACATTGTCCTAATTGGTGAATCTAAAAATAACCTTCACATAAAAATCAATATAGATGGAAATTTTGCCGGGAGGAAATTGATCTAAAGAGACAATAAAAATCAATATGCTAAAAGTTATTCGAAAAAAATTTTTTAACCTTGAATGAAAATAAGTCAAATATTATGGTTTTCAGAACAGCGGTCGATTAGCACAAAATGCCAAATGGTTTGGGGCGAGCGGCAGCTGTCTGCTACTACGAAATATCAATACTTAGGATACCCGCTTACAACTGCAAATTCACTAAACAAAGTATCTGCATATTACAAGGGCGAAGCCCTGGCAGCAATTGGTGCCGTATGGGAGGTCTTGACAAAATCCAAGGTGAACTCTTTAAATTCGGTCATGAAATTACTTGAATCGACAATCTTGCTTTACATGCTATACGCGGCACCCTTTTGGGCTCTTGACAAAATAACAGTAGTTGACCAAGTTCAGAATATCTTTCTAAGACGCTACCTGAATTTAACAAAATACACTCCGGGATTTATGTTAAGAATGGAGTGTGGACGAGTATCATTGGAAGTTGTCATCATCGAACAGATTTTGAGATTTTGGGTGAGGATCATGAAAATGGAAGAGAGCAGGTTGCCTCGCGTATGTTTAGCACACCTTTGGACATTGCACAGCCATCAAAGAGCAGGCTGAAAATTTGTTGTTAATCTGTCAACTATTTCAGACTCAAAGGGCTTCTCATTCTTAAAGGGTTGAACGGACTATACTGTTATACAGGCTGAAATACCCGGTATTTATCAAATAGCAACTGAACAAAGAATTCAAAACGACAGAGCGCAAATCATAAATACCTCTCATTACAGTCACTTTAAAGACTTAAAAAATTCAATGACATCCGAACTATATCTCCTCACAGATACTCCTCTGGTAATTGAAATACTTTTTGCGCAACTGAGATTCCTATGGATGTTCTTTCCAGAAAACCGTTCAAAGCGCTGGAAGATTGATTGTCCTTTAACTTGTGATCTATGTAATAGCAGAATACAAAATGAAATCATGTATACAATATTTGGTTGCTTTTGCTTGGAGAATCAGAGAAAAGAACTCTTAGGCGACTTTTTCTTGTCCCAATCCGATAGTCAACAAACATATAATTGGATGAATACAATTATGTTTGATCAAGGTCTTCTCTTTGGTTTATGTAAATTCTACAAGACCTCAGTCACCGTTCGGAAGAGATTAATACAATCACCGAATGTCGTGGTCAAATTGGATGAGGAAAGTGAAGACTAAAATGCGGCTGATTCAACAAGGCCTTTTCAGTGATACGCTAACCTATGCACAGTGGATTCTATGGTTAATGGATATGCGTCGGACCTGGAGGCTGTTGGGTCTGCGCTACCTGGAGTATAGGAGCTCCATCTATGCTACTCTCCTGTGGTGAATCTGTATAAGACCGGTGGTCTTGATAAAGCTGTGTATGTGTATGATATCAAACAACACGGTGCTTAGCTTCATCGTGACACTGACTAAGCATCTTAATAATCCATAAAATGGATTTTCAAATGGATATACTTTATTATAATGATTTCAACCTTTTTATTTTTTGGAATATCTCAAACAAATATATTTTATGAATATATATATTCTGATGGAGATAATGAATTAAGTTCTGTTCCCCCATTGGTTACACTCACAATCAAAAGAATACATGCATTAAACTGATATGGCCTAAGTTGGTAAATAATGCACTTGTATTATTTTACTGTTGAAAATAATAATGTATATAAAATAAAAAGGGATTGGAATTTTTATTTGACTCTGTCTTCTTGAGCTATATAAGTTTAATTTGTTCTTCATATAACGACCCCTTCCCAACAAATCATAAATCACTTAGGAATAAAATAAACATTTCGAAATAAATTGTCGTGAGATTATAGGATTTAGTTTTCTATCTAGTTTGCTCCATAATGACCTTTTAGATAAAGTTTTAAAGAGAGTTTTTATAGTTATTTCTTTCAAAGTTCCTTCAGGTAATTATATGCCAAAGTTGATTTTCTTTTTAAACGTTCATATTGGTTTATATATCATATCAGATCAATTACTAGTACACATAAAATTCACTCTGCCGGCCATTATTTGGAAATCACAAAAAGGATTACATATTCAATTGAATGATTCACTATTCTATCCCTTTGATCTTTTTTTTTTAACCCCACTTTTTT
>CP092877.1:8414231-8425918 GCA_030710605.1 Cordylochernes scorpioides
ATTTTCATTCTGCAACCAATAAAATTCAGCCCTCTGACTTGTAAGTCGGTTGAATAACCTTGGTGATAAATACGGGATGCACGGAAAAAATTAGATTATTCTTCCCCATCCAAACGTGTTAGCCATTTTGCGATGACGTATCACCATCTGATTGGTCCCCCAAAATCAGGGGACACTCAGATTCAGGCCAGATGGTACAGGGGCAGCATACAGCAGGAGAGTTTTCACGGTCAGCAGAGAGTGGACAGCAAAAGATAATCAGGATACACAGTCGAGTCTCGGCTTCACGCTAGTGAATCTCCATCTTCAGGGATTTTCTTGAACTTCTTGTCAAGCCTTGTGCACACCTCAAATCACTCATAGTTTAAGAACCACCTTACTTTCATTGTTTTTGTTTGGGAGCGTCTTGTTTCCGAAATACACCGTGTGTCCTGTTTACTTTAACAAAAGAGAAACCACTTGAACATCGACTGAAAAACCCGAGTGTAGGTCCCGATTGACTGTCTAGTTGGATATATTTCTCCCTTATTAGTGGAATTTCGATATCACGACATATATATTGTATATATATGTGGAATTATATTTTTTGTACATATACAATGTTTTTTTTTTGTGTACATAGGAATGTCCTTCATAGAAAGAACAAGAAACACCAAGCCTGATGTAACTTTAAAATGGCGTTCAATAAAATCTAACATTGGAAAAGAAGGGCGCGGCACCCAGTAAGGTCGAATAACAGGCCATTGGCATTGTCCAAGAGGCTAAGAGAATATAAATATCAAACAGATCAGTCCTTGATTGGACACGGACACCCAAAACGGTCCGCCCTCTCTGACATCATCATTATAATATAAGTTAGGTTCCTTCTGAGCCCACGGAGGAGCACAGTATAGACAGTGTAGTTAGGTCGTCATGCTGCCAGATTAACCAGCGATCCCAGGACTCTCACAGTCCACCTCACCTTCCTGGGTGTTGCCCCCTCTAAATCGAGATAACCATGTTCTTATGCGCGTGGACTTCATTTACCTTAAGGCTAGTGCGCTCCTATTCTGGCCCGTGACTGCATGTTTGATGAGGAGCCTGCTGCGACGATGTATCGGCTCCACGCATTAAAGCACAGTGAAGTTATCAGGATAACCTGTCGAAGTAAATCCCGCAGGACATGGAAACTAGGCAAGGAGTGGCGTAAACCCGAGAGGTTTCCCACCTTCGGCCTGACAGCCGATTTCCTAACTCTTCCTTCAGAATGTTATCAAATCTTAGCCACCCCTCTACTGATGAGAATAATATAGTAGGAAACTATATTATATACAGATTTTCAGGCTTTTGTGTATGGATTTAATAAGATAATTTTGTTGTTTATTCATTGATGTGAATTTTCACGTTTTGAGCAAAGATAAAAAAATGTTTAGAATTAATGTAATTAATACAAACAACTATTATTTTATTATTCGTCGCGTGTTACACATGGATTTAATACCAAGTTTTACTATTCACATAGTTCGGTTTGAATATTAACATCTGGCACAGAAATGTTATCACAAAACATGTGTATATGGTAATTTAAACCAACAACCCTATATTGTAAAATACTTATAACAAGATTGTCATGTTGTATATAGAGACACATCTATAAATAATTATACGCATGATTGACATGTGTCATTGCATCACCTATGTAATGTACTTTGTACAAACTGAGGATAAATAAATAAAACTATGTAGTAGATTAAGAGCTGAGTTAAAGCAAGATTGAGAAGTTCAAAAACGTCTAAAATCGAGAGAATAATTCAACAACCTTAAAAAGGAATTTGGCAGCCCGTGGCCATCAAGGTCAAAGGGTGCAGAATGCCGCAGACGTTCAAAGTCCAAATTCTCACATGTCCCCCCCCCCCCTCGGCAAAGATATAAAACCTCGGTTTTAGCCGAACTTAGACAGTCACTTCACCATCGGCGTGAGCCCTTGTCGGTTGTAGCCAGGTCCACCTCATCGACCATGTAGAACAGTAAGAATTCTTCTAACTCCATCTTGCTCTTAGCTCGACTCCTATCTGTTCACGGAACTTTCCTACTACAACTGTGTCTCTTCGATTTTTTGTGTGTGGACATTCCCAAGCTTTCCACTCTGCCTCGACCACGACTGCCTGTACTCTGTGAGAACTGTTAAAGGTCCTCCAAGGTGCAGAGAGGTAATGGAAAACTCTCCACGCCCTCTGACTGTCCCTCTCGGTTACTACAGGTTTGACCCACGGTTACCACAGCTATAGCGAGAGTCGATAGGATACCTCATCACAGATAAGTCGACAGGACCTTATCACATGTACATGTACATTTATATATATAAAGCATAAAAATGGACATTATTTATCTATTTTCGTAAAGGCATCCTTCACTACAGGTAGGTATGTAGTCACCCTAAGACGGTCGACGTCTGTCTCCTCGTTGGTCCGCGCTATGACCTGGAGCAACTGGAGGAGGTCATCGTGTCGCTTGAGTCCAAGCAGGACCGCGGGGGATTCGGGCAGAATCCTGGACACCACCACTGTCATTGGTCGCCCAGTTCTGGCTGGCCATATTCTGGAGGCACACCTAGGCTACTGATGGTCAATGCACATTCTTAGTTATCTGAAAGCACTCTAGAATGTCTTGACATGGAAGGGAGAAATAAGAAAGTTCTACTGGCATCAGTCGGGGTGGCACCGCGGGATGACGGAATATTCCTGCGGGAGAACTAGAATGCTGGAAGAACGACAGCGCCAAGGGGTTCAATAGGAAACAACAGTTTAATGATAGCAATTCGACAGCGAGGAATCTCTCGGCAAGATGGCGCCGGAGTGTCTCGGGTTGAAAATCTCAGTGGATAGAGCCGTTGGCCTGACCGCGGAGTTGCTCTGATTCTTGCCAGGCCGTGTTGGCGTCTGGAATGTACAGAGCGAATTATCATGTGAAATAATGGACAGCCGACCGAGTGTGTCGGTCTACAGCGGATCAAGCCTACAAGTCGATGTCGACCAGAACGAACATGGACTGTGTGCGAGTTGAGCGGGACGTTTCGCAAGAATGACATCTACTTGGCCCAGCAGGATTCGTTTGACGGCCAAGTTTGGAAGCAAGTTCCATTTATTGTATTCCTTCAATTTCGTGGCACTCTAATAAAGAAATAGATTTATTTTTTGCGCACTCACGTGTCGTCTTTGAATCATCCATATTAGACAAAGTACACGAACGACCTCGGGGTACCGACAAAACAATACATTCGATTTTATTATATACTCTTTCGTTGTATTTTAAGTTAATCATTGATTATATACCATGCCATCTCTATATATAAGAAAAAAAAACATTAAAGTACGAAATTTCATTTTATAAATAAAAAATAAACATCTACTGTTCTTACTGCGATGAGGAAATATTGGGAGGGGCCTGGCTCATTAGTGGTGAACCCTCCAAGCGGTTAGGCCAATTCAATCTACCAGACCGCTTTCTTTAGAGCTCTAATACTATATTTGACGATTTTGATAATATATGCTACACTGAAGGGCGGAATCTTAGAAATGGTATTCGAGTAAACTATGGACATAAGCTTTTAGGACAGTAGAATTACATATAAATATTTGCATCAAGCAATGCTCTTCCGCAAACAATAAAGACAAGGCCAGTTAGGCATCTATATATAAGAAAAAACATTAAAGCACGAACGTTTCTTTTATAAATAAATCTAACTTTTACTGTCCTTACTGCAATGAAAAAATATTGGGAAAGCTTGCCAATTTAATTTGCCAAAACGCTTTCTTTAAAGGTCTAATACTTTATTTGACGATTTTGTTAATATATGCTACACTGTAAGGCGGAATCTTAGAAATGGTATTCAAGTAAACTATAAGCTTTTAGAACGGTAGAATTACATGATGGCGCGGTATTGCCCTATGATTTTCGGAAGAGCATTGTTAGATGAAAATCCATGTCCTAAAAATCTATGTCCATAGTTTACCCGAATACCATTTCTAAAATTCCACTCTTCAGTGTAGCATTATAAGCAAATTTGTCCAATACAGTATTAGAGCTCTAAAAAAGCGGCTTGGTAAATTAAATTGGCGGAACCGCTGGGAGGGTTCATTACTGATGATTAAGCCCTCCCAATATTTTTTCATCGCAGTAAGGACAGTAGAAGTTTTTTAATGCTTTATTTTCTATATATTGCGTATGATATTGTTTTTTTACAGCACAATACAACAATGTTGGCAAGTTTCTCTAGAGTGGAATGTCGAGGTGACGAATCCACTCCAGGGCCTCCTCTGTGCACCGGAGGATATCCCCAAGTGTTCCCTGGAAGAATCTTCGAGGACAGTCCCTTAGGATATGGTGCATTGTTTGTATTTGTCCACAGTCGCAGTTCTGGTCTGGACTCATGTTCCACTTATTTAGTAGGTAGTTGCATCTACCAGTAGAGGTCCTGATTCTATTGAGGGTTGACCAGGTCCTCCTAGGTAGGTTGTAGCCGGGAGGTTTGGTGTTAGGATCCTCCACCAGGTCTTTGTTGGCGATGGCATGTTTTTGTGGACCTAACCGCCGCATACGATACAGTTTGGAGAGAGGGATTATTATACAAACTATCCAAAATAATCAACTGTAAAAATATCATCAAACTAATAAATAATTTTCTCACCAACAGGAAAATAACAGTACACCTCAACAACAAAAAAAGCAGACCTCGCACCCTAAATAACGGACTGCCACAGGGGTCAGTTCTTTATTTTCTTATATTTTAAGTTGAAAGACGCAAAATTTGTAAGAAAAATGAGGAATAGAGATATCAAGGAACTATTGCTATATATACAAGATTGTTTTGAAAATAGAGCAATCTATACTTAATTCATTAGATAATAAAAGGCATATATTGGATTTAATAAAATATATGCCTTTTATTATCTAATATACAAGATTGTTTCGCAAGTTTACACCGTTGATGTCTCATCCTACATCAAGTTAACTAACACGCTACTAGACAAGACTGAGAGATTGAATTACTTGGAGACAGAAAAGAAACAAAATGACTTTCTCGCCAACTTCTTCATTGTATATAACGAACGTGACTAATATTGCCCCAATAAATTATATCATCAGTTCCCATAGCAACTAATATTTTACCTTAAGCCTTTTACATGTTTTCCTGAATCATAGGAAGTGCTCAAGATAACCACATTTACAAAATATATAGGCTAATGGAAATCGTGCTATTTATACATTTTAGTATGCTAATATATATGAGACATCATAGAATATTTTATGTGTATATAAACTATATATTTATAGATACAGAAATGGTCATGAGTTTGTTTTGGATTTGTAGAAGATAAAATCAAAAGATGTTCGTTTGTTCCGCACGCGTTTCCTAAATATTTGACGTATCATTACCAAAGTAGGCCACAAATATAGAGTTAGAACTGAAAGGATTCGCTGTCATAGTTTTGGAAGTTTTTTAACCATTAATGTGTTGAAACCATATTGGTCTTCACTCTGGAACTACCTTGTCCAATCTGGGTTGTTTGTTTAGCAAATTATAACGTAGAGTTATTAAAAATTCTGATATTTAATACTCACGCTATCTCATATGTTTGTTATAGATAAATGCAATTTATGAAAATTCTCTATTAATATTCCTCTTTATAATTAAGAATATCCATTCACACACAACACAATTTTTGCAATATATATTTATTTAATAAAAATAAAATTGAAATATTTTATTAAAATGCCCAAACTCAATGTGATTTAAAGTAATTCTTTATTAGTAAATATGTAAATAAAATATGTTTTATTAATATGTATGTAAGTATCGAAATTCTGTGATGTATTTTCGTACTAGATTTTTGTGAAGAAAACATCGCTCACAAAGTTTATCAATTGAATAATAAAGCCTGCTAAAATATAACCCTTGTGCCTCTAATCTGAAATCGCGGCAATTGATGGATGCTGGGTAAATTATGTAAATCAATAAAACTACGCTACAATGCCCCCATCTCCAAAATGACAGCGTCCCTGTTGTCGAACGGAAGGTTCATCCTCGGGTCGGTCCTGTTATTTGTTTGGGTCACGGTGAACAATTTCCTTGGGATTACGACGGCGGTTAGTAGTGCATAGGCTCTCGACCTCGTATGTTACATATGAAATGCGTCTAGTTACCTTATAAGGGCAAAAATATAGTTTTTTTTAATAGATCGAGATTGCACTTTTGGATGGAGATTCATTCTTCTTGCTAGACAAAATATTCTCTTTTCAGATACAAATGAATTTCCCTTATTAGATGGCGATATCATCTCTGCGACGGCGATCTCATCCCTGTAGACGGCGATCTCATCCCTGTAGACGGCGATCTCATCCCTGTAGACGGCGATTTCATCCCTGTAGACGGCGATCTCATCCCTGTAGACGGCGATCTCATCCCTGTAGACGGCAATCTCATCCCCGTAGACGGCGATCTCATCCCTGTAGACGGCGATCTCATCCCTGTAGACGGCGATCTCATCCCTGTAGACGGCAATCTCATCCCCGTAGACGGCGATCTCATCACCGTAGACGGCGATATCATCCCCGTAGACGGCAATCTCATCCCCGTAGACGGCGATCTCATCACCGTAGATGGCGATATCATCCCCGTAGACGGCAATCTCATCCCCGTAGACGGCGATCTCATCCCCGTAGACGGCAATCTCATCCCCGTAGACGGCAATCTCATCCCCGTAGACGGCGATCTCATCACCGTAGATGGCGATATCATCACCGTAGACGGCGATATCATCCCCGTAGACGGCAATCTCATCCCCGTAGACTGCGATCTCATCACCGTAGATGGCGATATCATCCCCGTAGACGGCAATCTCATCCCCGTAGACGGCAATCTCATCCCCGTAGACGGCAATCTCATCCCCGTAGACGGCGATCTCATCACCGTAGATGGCGATCTCATCACCGTAGATGGCGATATCATCCCCGTAGACGGCAATCTCATCCCCGTAGACGGCGATCTCATCACCGTAGATGGCGATATCATCACCGTAGACGGCGATATCATCCCCGTAGACGGCAATCTCATCCCCGTAGACGGCGATCTCATCACCGTAGATGGAGATATCATCCCCGTAGACGGCTATCTCATCTCCGTAGACGGCGATCACATCTCCGTAGACGGCGATATCATCCCTGTAGACAGCGATAAGTCGACGAGGACACTCGCCAGAGTGCTGAAGGTTTATTAGGCTACCATCCGATATGTGGTTCATGAGGACCTCCGTTACAAATCATACGTGATGCGAAAAGCACAGTTCATGTCCGAAAGTACCAAGGTGAACCGCTTGACCAGAGCCAAGCACCTTCTGAACAAGCTAAAAATCCCAAAGAGCCAGGAATGATCTGGTTTTCTAAGACGAGAAGAACTTTGTTCAGGAGAGAGAGACCAGAAGATGAACCGCAAAAATGATAGGTGGCTGTGTAAATTCCCCGATGAGGTACCAACAGCCATGCATACCAAATATCCATTATTATTGATGGTTCTTGGTGTTGTTAGTAGTGAGGTTAATTTATTTCCTCCACACCTTTTTACTTGAGGTGCCAGAGTCAATGCCATTTCTTACACCGAGGTTTTAGACACAGTTTTCAAGCTTTTAATTGTCACTCTAGCACGTAGGAGCCGTAATCATTTAAACAAGACTCAGTACCATCTCATACAGCCAGAAAAACCCAAGAATGGATGGCCGAAAATCTTCATGATCATGTCACACCTAACGTTTGGCTCCACCAGCTCACCAGATTTCAATCCGCTGGACTATTACGTGTAGGAGGTAGTTGAGAGGGACTCCAATAGCCATTCCCACAACACTGTTGTAGCTCTCAGAGCTGCTTTGGTAGACCTATCCTATTACTGCCTGCAGTCGGTTGACAGCGTATAGAAGCTGTTTTTGCCGCTGATGGCGAGTTCATTGAAGGAGGTCTTTTATGTATATGTTCATCTATATACAACTTCAATATGTGATAAATGACCTTTTTCCTTCGTCTATTTATTTTTTCCTATGAACATCATTTTGTTCTGAAATAGCTGTCACACTCTATATATAATATGAAGATCGAAATATCCCATATTTTTGCAATTTGTTTAGAAATAATAAAGTTAAAGGAAGGTTAAAGACGCCAGAAAAATGCGTCATAACCTGGATTCATATCAAGCTACATAGAAGGACTTCAAAAGTAGGACCTTTTGTCCCGGTGAGGAACACCCTCACTATAAGAAGAGCCCAGGGCTTGGTTAAGACAGTCGTATCAAACGAGAAACGGTCGCAATGGACAATCTCATTTCTCTAGTCATGTCAGCATCTTTTTCTAGGGCCGTAGCCACCTTGTCACTTCTAACCTCTCGAGGGTTTATTTTATCTATTTTTATATATACCACAGAGTTTCGACAGGAAAAGACCAGATAGGGAAATAAATTTCCCATAATGGAAGCAAAAAAATCCCGATACTAGACTAAACAGTAACTTGAGAAGCCGGTAGCCCAGCTCCAAGAATATTTTAACTCTACCCCTGATTACTGCCTCCCTCTCTCGGACGCCGCGGTCTACAAGTCAAAGCAACCATGAAAGAACTCACCAAACAGTGATGCCACCATGTAACTGGAGCGATCTGTAAGCTATCACCTGTCCTTTGTGAACTACTTGTGAAGAAGGTAGAGTACCAGCACAGAAGAGCGATGTAAATAGCCTTCACAGGTATCATCCGACTACCTCTCAAGGCCTTACACTCCTGCTCTGTTACAAGTCTAACTTTATCGCCGTAAATATCCGCACTCTATCTATCGACAAGAACCCTTGCCCCCTGCACAACTGCACATTCTCAAACCTCACCAAGGTTCCTGGCCATCGCCACATCGACTAGTGGAATCTCTCCGAAAACACTACGATGAAACCATTTGTACTATAAGTACAGATTTCTATTGAAAACTTTTATTCAACTTGATAATTCGTTTGTCTGTCTACACACATTTTATAATAAATTGTAATACTTACAGAGCTCACCTAAAAGCCTGAAATTTGCTACACTTGTTTAAATCTGATGACCATACAATTCGACAAAATATCAGACCTCTCGGTCGTCAGGGTGGTCTATTTTATTAATGCACTATTTTTCTATATTTCGTTTCAAAATATGTGATCGATTTTTATACTTTTGACTACGTAGAAGTATGGCATTTGATAGAATAATCCAATACTAATATTACTTCAATGCTAATATTAAATCACAGAAATAAATATATTGACAAAATCACCAAAATTAAACAAATTTCTATATATTGTGATAAAGAAAGAGAGGGTTTACATCCGTCAACGGAAGGCAAAACTGCCGTGCGGGATAAAGAATTCCAGTAGGGATGAACGTGAAGAGGTACGCACTGCTCCTTGTTTTATAATAATTACAAGTAAAAAAAAAACGATTTAATATTTATTTTTATCTTAATCTGTCATAACACTTCAACACTTCTTATCTTTATTAATAAATACCAATTATATATCATTTAATAAAAAGGCATCGTTACTGTTACTTTGAATTGAGTGAATATGTGTATATGTATATATATATATATATATATATTATTTTAAATTCACTTCTTTATCTCTTTCTTACTTTGCTTCTTGGATCCTGCAGTCAAGTCTTTTGTAAGACTTTGGGTCTTAATGGGGGCTTTTGTTGTTATGTTGTATATATGTATGTGTATGTATATATCATACTTACATAATCTTTTTTTTCTTTTTCTGTATATTCCCCACTTTCACAGGCCTATCTCTCTTGTAATCTCGGGGAGAATTCTCTATAAGGCCAGTGTGTCTTAATAAAGGCTTTTGTGTGTGTGTATATCTTTTAATATATTTAACACTAGCTCATTTTATTTATATTTCTACATTACAATATTGTTAATAGATGATTTAATAAATTAGAACTAATTTTCAATCGTAATTCCATTCAACTTGAAATTTTAAAAATAATTATTTTTACCCTTTCTTTCAAAAAATATTTTTATCTCAAAGTTCTAATTTGTGCGAATCAAAAATGGAAGAAGAGAAAACGATTTATTTTTCTCCAAGTCTCAACAGAAATGATGCTGTGGGGGGGAAATATTTTATTTCTTGATAAAAAGACACGTAAAACCTTTATTAGACCTTCAAAAAGAAAGAAATACTTTTTCTCCAGGCCAGCAGTCGCATCAATATACAATATGCAGAAAGCAAATAGCGCAGCGGATATTTCTCGAGTAGTCTGAGGGAATTTACGAAAGAAGAAGATAAGAAGCCGAAACATGGAAACTGCATTTTTTACCTTTAAAGTGGCTTGAGATAAAAGAGGCTCTGGCTGCCTAATGAGACACTATACGTCTACCTAGAATGGCCTGAATATTTTAACTTCCCCAGCTCTTCTTCCTCAGCTCTAATTGTTTGGTTGGATCTCTTTTTACGTAAATTTTATTCCATTGGCTTCTGTATCTTTATAGCTAACTTTTAGATTTCGTGTATATACCTCTACATATTTATATTTTCACATATAAATATCAGATATAATATAAATATAGTTGCAAGATTAGATCAGTACGACTCCTCGCTAGGCTTTCTCTTTTAAATTTTCGTATACTTGCTACGTTCTCTATTCAAATATTGAATAGTTTTTTTAATTATCCCTAGTACACGTGGTACAGGCCATGATAATCATGGTGGGTAGTTAGCGACTGTTTTTACTGTAAGCGTACCACATGTCTACACATGTGAAAAGCAGTTATTTAATACTGATAGATAAATAAGATATTAAATAGTGAATATTTTAAATTCATCTAATTAACACATTTTCTTATATCGTGTACTCCATTTTTACGTTAGATTGTCATTAAAATAGACTTTTAAAAAAATCACAAAAATGAATATAATAAAAAAATTCTAAAAATAAAAAACTTAACCATCTTTCTTCAAATGAGAATATAAGGGGGGAAATCTCTTTCTCCCTTTAGCGCAATTTTAATTATTGGAAAATTATTATCATGGTTATGGCTTTGTTCTTTTCTACAAACCTTTCTCTTCCCTTATTCCTTTTTCTACCCAGCCCATGACGTGTAACGGCCGAAGCTTTGCTGGAGTTGATGGAATAATAATAATATGACTATATTTGAATAGCTAAAATTGCATCAATTCTATATAGCCTAGAGAGTGTCTTTACAAGAATGTTCATGTAAGAACTGTGAAAGAAGCCCATATTTACCCACAAAGACACACTATCGCTGAACTTGTCCTAGCTAAATAATGGAGCGCTCCAGTCCTCAAGCTATATCGGTTGTCGTGCAGATCAAATCTAGAACAATTTGATCCCTGCGACCTGTGGTGATTGTACCAAGGTATATAATAATAAAAAGAAGACTAAGCACCCGAGGTAATAAAGAGTCCATAGAGCCCCGCTATGTCGTTAGTAGCCAAGTCCATCACGGCTCATTAGTAGTCCGGCAAGGAACACGCAGCGCCTACAGATCGCCACAAATTGGACATCTACCTAATACCCAGCTCTTCTCACTTCCACAGGAATATCGAAGTCAACGTATCATGGGTAGAAATTTTCACTATGTGCTGTAATATAATTTAACAATAGTTTTACTGGGGTGATAA
>CP092877.1:8426018-8488104 GCA_030710605.1 Cordylochernes scorpioides
GGTTTGGAAATTGAACTGGCGAAACCGATTTGATGGGCAATAAGCCCTCTCTAATTTCCATATTGCAGTAATGCCTTAAAAGCTACTTTCATTTAAAAAATAAATAAAAAAGCTTTAAAATATTTTAATTGACAATTAAAATTTCTGTTTATATTTATTAGATTATTATATGTTTATGAAAAGGTTATGTTTAGTCAAGTATATAATGTTTAAGAGATTTATACAAGTATTTCTAAGAATAAAAATGCTGATATATTTGATATTTCTAATAATTATTTAAAATATTTATTTTATTAATAGTACCTACGTATATTATAAGATCTTCCTCAACATCATTGGTTTCTTTGTAGCCAGAATATACTGAGTGAATATTTGCTAAACGATGAAACAATTGGAAGGAATAAATACAATATTTGTTTCTATATATATATGTCATTATCAATAAATATTTTTCTATCTCTGGAATATAACAATTCTCTTGGTGAAATTTGTATCTCAAGTTTGAAGCTTGTTAGTATTTCTGAGCTTGTTAAAGCCTCGCTTCGAATATTTCTGGTGTCTGATCCCGGACTTGAATATCCTATCGCTTGGCATTCGCTTCTTTGTCAAAGATTCACTATTAGGACTTTAAATTCGATATTTAATTAATAAATATCTTTCCGGAAAGATAATCATTGTGAAACGAAAGGCTGCTGATAGAATTATAATTATTTTTTATAAAATAAATAAATTTATTTAAAGCCAGAAATATATAAAGAGAAAAGAAGTAACGGCCGTTGGAAGCAAGCCTTGTTTTTGAACGACGCGCGTGACCAGAGTCCCGGATGCCGCCCGCACATGCGTAGTGAGGTGTTCTCTCAGCTCGCGGTTGCCGAGGCCGTCACACTACTGCCCGTATGTGTGGTGAAGCTTTGTCCCAGTTCGCGCTCGCTGAAGCAAAGTGTGGTCGCCACACTTTCATCTTTAATACACTTATCGTTTGTATATATATATGTGATATCTTGGGACCTCTGGGACCAGTGTTACCTGATGCTAGACGAACCTCGATGTCAACTCTACCGTGCAGTCGTGGTGGAAGGCGACACAGCTGGGCCAAAGGTGAAATAAACAAACAGAGATTCCACTAAGAAGCGTCTGACGTCAAGAAGGAATGGGATGAGCGGAGAGAGAGATCTTTAGAGCAAGTGTTACCTTGGTGGAATCCAAGCGCAGACTGCCTAACCTAGGTTCTCGATTTAACACCAAGACCTTTCTTCTTTCTAATTGGTAGGAAGATGTCACGTGGCCGTTTTCTATTGGCTGACCTACTTAGGTATTGTTTCCTAATTGGTAGGAATATGTCACGTGGCCGTTTGCTATTGGTTGACCTACTTAGGTGTTACCTTCTAATTGGTCTTTGCTGATTTCTTTGTCGGAAGATATCCGGCCTTGCCCAGGAAATACTGGTCGTTAAACTCGACTTTTATGATTTCCGCGATCATAAAATTGGCTGTAAATTTATTAATAGTGGTGCTGACTTTAAGCCTCTTTGCTAGGCCTTACTTCTACTCTCACCTAAGCCTGATTAGTTTTAACCTTAATTTTCTCCTGTTAGTCTCCATTCCTTCTATCTGTACAGTTGCTATACTTTATTAGATTCTTACGCGGTACAGATTGATGTTAGTTGAGGCTTTCTATTTGCAGTACATAAGAAGTTATATACAGTCATGGGGTGGAACATGTGGTAGTAGATATCTAGACTATTTACAACAATTCCATGGTCTTAAATCATCACATATATATATTTCAAGTATTATATATACATTACTTTTGAAATACCTAGACGCCCGCCGACACGCTTCGTGGACCAATTAAAGGAACTCACTGGCTTGACGGTCACCGAGATGGTACATGGAGCTCAAGACAGAGATGGTTTGGGTCACATCGTGTTTGGGATGTAATATGTACAGTGGGCCACAACGTTCGATTACGAATAAAATGATTTATCATCACTTGAAATGCCATTAGTAATTGTAATTAACAAAGAAATTGATATAAATCAAATTTATTTGAGAACCAATGTTTCCGTTTGAATTTTTGTTATATAGTTTGTGTGTTAAGAGGTGGTATGATAACTTGGCTATCATGTTACCATCACCCTTGTCTATCTCTATATAAATAGGCTGACGTGTTAAAGCGTTGCCCCGTACATATTGTCCAGATATTTCAACCGATTTCTTGAAAGTCCTCCGAGCCACCTTTGTGGTTTATTGAGTACAGCTAAAAGCACACTGTCAACCCTCCGAAACCTATACTACTAGGGATTTTACCTGAGAGCACGCCGAGTCTAAAATAAATAAAGGAAATTACTGGGAAATATCATCTGTTGATTTTCTGTGGTTAGTTTACTTTTCCAATCATACAATTAACCTATTATTTCAATATAGAAAGTAAAGATACTTTTAAGAGGAAAGTTTCATTTAAAATGGGTGTTGATATTTGCTTCCAAGACCTTGATTTCAGAATAACCTAAATGGTAAAACTACAGTGCTTCCAGATTTGATGCTGTTGTCAAATGATGTCAAAATCATGGACTGGCAGAGAAGGAATGAAGATTTTGTTTCTAAATTGGGTAATTCATTGCCAACTATAGAGAGTAGATATCCTATGCTATTATCAAGATACTAGACCTAGAAGGAAGTTCTAAGAGGCCAGAAATACTGCGAGTCATCTATTTATGGCTGGTTGAAGAGAATTAAAGTGATATTCAGTTGAATATTTCTATAGACGAGAACTAGATTAGTATTTAATATATTTATTTAATGGAGTAAGCTGTTCCATTGATTTCTGTCATATACAGTGGCTTTTTGGAATACGTGCAAATATACATATAAAGATGGAGTTTTTTTTTCCAGGGAAAATTGATCAATAAAATCACAGGGCGTCTGAGTCAGAATAAACGTCAAAACTAGACGCCATCTATTGACCGTCACCGAAAACTAGCGGCGGTTGGGTCGGTGATAAAACAATAAAACCAGCTTTAGCAAACTGCGAAACGTCCATCTGAAGACCATAGTTTCGGGCTAATGGCCCTCGTCAGCTCAGGGCGGACTTTTTTCTATGAGATTCACAAGGGGCATCTGTCAAAGTGACGTTTATTTTGACGGGTAAGGCGCCCTGTGCCTTTATAGATCAATTTCCTCCCCGAAAAATTTCCATCTATATTTTAGCCATAAATTTGACCCAGCTACTTTGCCAGCTAAACACTTCTTTGTCAAGATTATATAAAAGGGCGTACCTGGATCTGTAAAGAAAAAAAAAACAATTTTTTTCTCAAAATATTTCGAGAGATTACTCCCTCTCTCCCTCTTGTATATAATCTTAATTAATGGATCGCCTTTTGACTCAAATTTCTTTGTCAGTTGTAAATATTCCATTGGGTCCCTTGTGGATCCACAATCATGGAATAAATTTCGCCTTGGGCGGTCGAGGGACATTAGACCGAAACCATGGTCTCCAGGTCGACCCTTTTCAGTTTGCCAAAACTGGTGTTGTGGCTTTGTCACCGACCCGAGGCCGCTATTTTGCGGCGACGATCAATAGATTCCATCTAGTTTTAACGCTTACTTTCACGAAAGAAGCGCTCTGTGTCTTTATATACATATATATGTGGTATAAGAATTGTACCCCAATATCGTAGGGTAGGTTATGGTACCATGAAGTGGCTAGAGTAGCAAGGTATTGGAGTGAGGTCATTATTAAGTAAAATAGGAAAGCAGTCATAAATGGTATAGCGGTAATGCCCATTCAACACGTGTGAGATAATCTAGTAATTTAATCTATTCCATCTAATCTGATGTGTATGGAGACATAAATCTAAGATATCTACAATATGAATTATTGTGATAGCCTATAACACATTTAGTTAACTCCATAATTCCAACTTTATGCGCATGCCTTGCCGAAAAAAAAAAAAAGAAATAAACAGCGCATGCGTCACCAAAGGTTTAAGTCGCGGTGTGTTGCTAATCCAGTAAATATGCGGAACATCAGGTATCCTAGCAACAGGACAGAGGTGGGGGCCGTGAAATACGACCGGATTAAAAACAAACCAAAATAAAATATAATAGGATCAAGGGAATATGGTGATTTGATAGCCTCGGCACCAGACGCTACTTGGCGGAATTAATGTCGCCCTCAGAGCAATCATTTGACATGTTCTGTCAGCCCATAATTGGTCTGGTTGATGTGTAAAGCAGCGTAAATTATTCACAATATTTTCTTTTCCATTCAGATTATTAAGTCAAAATATTTTTAGGGTAGAGTTTTAATTATGCAATTTTTTTGTGTGAATTTGAAAATATATATTTTTTCACATTTCTTTTTTACAATGAAACATCGATTTTTGAAATGGAATTTTTATTCATTCCTTCAATATGTTTTAAAATATAAATTAAAAATGAAGGTTATTATTATTTAAATAAATAAATATAGTATATATATGTGGCAATATCGTTGCGGGGTTTCTTATTGTTGGATGCGAATGGTGAGATTTGGTTGAAGCGCAGTCGTTGAGTGGTAAGTGAAGCACACAGTTAGGAATAATCAGGACACATGATGAGGTTTGAAAATAAAAGGCAACTGGATTGGAGGGAAGAAGGTTTGAGAAGGAGCGGGTTTGATTGTTCCTTATCTGATCACATGGCGGTGATTGACATAGCTATGAGCTGAGCTGAGAGAGAGATCTCTAGAACAGATGTTACCTTGGTGGGAGCAAGTCGAAGGCTGATCCGAACTCGGTGGGAGCCAAGTCGCTACTGCAGGTGTTGTTCCTATGAGAGCGAAAACCTAACTGACCATCCTTGCCTTTCGATTTAACACCAAGACTCCGTTTCTCTCTGATTGGTTGAGAGATGATCACATGCTTTTTCCCTATTGGTTGACCTATTTAGATGCTATCTTTTGATTGGCCCGCGGCTTTCCTTGATGAAAGCTGTGGTCTGCTTGATAGGAAGTGTCGAGTGCTATTTTGACTTTATTTACTTCCGTGTTATCAAATACGTCCTATCTTGGGTCGGAAGTATGGGGTGTCTCTATAGTAATATAACTTCTGTGGATATTGGATACGTCCTGTCTTTGCCGGAAATATTGGGTGTTAGCTTTAACATTTATAACTTCTGGTCACTAGAGACGTCCGGTTTCTGCCCCTGCAATATTGACACAGGGGTGCCCAGAATAGTCGTGCCAGTTTTAGATCTACTTCCTATATCTTAATGCTACTTGCTTCCCTCCAGTTACCTTGTTCTTTATTAAGTCTTCGAAAATCATACATGGTACATACATAGTGGGTCGGGGTTGCATTTAATTATATACAAATTATGACAGATGCGCCCCCTACATGTGAAGAATTCAAGAAGGGGTTAGCCTGAGAGAATTCTGTAAAATGAAAAATAATTTTGTGGGAAAATTAGTTGTAGGTATTGAGGGGCTATATACAAGCATTGCTGGTGACATAAGTAAGATAGAATGGGGTTGATGATATAGGTTGAGTATAATTAATAGAAATCAAAAAATTTTTTAATTGTAAGAAATCAATGAAGGTTATGGTACATAGTGGGTAAAACAAAAAAAAATGCGCCTAAACGAATTCTACTCGAGATAAGAAATGATATCGAGGGAGTTCTATTAAGGCTTTTGAAATCAAATAAAAATAATATAAAATAGTTGAATGAAATCAAAATTGAATGTGTTTGGTTGAAAAAGAAAAATATTTTGTTGCATGGTGACAAAGACAACTGCTTAGTTACTTTTTTGCTCGAATTCTGAGAAAAAGGAATCGAGGAAATTTCATAAGGTGCTTTGAAATCAAAACAAAATAAAATAAGAGTAGTTGAATGAAAACAAAATTGAATGTGTTTGGTTGAATGGTGAGAAAAAAAAAAAGAAAAATGCCTAACCATATTCTAGCTCGAAATTGGGAATGAAATCGAAGGAATTCTATTAGGTCTTTTGAGAAATCAAAAATAAAAATAAAATAAAAGTTTTTTGAGCGAAATCAAAGTTGAGTGCTTGGTTGAATGGTGAAAAAAAAAAAAGGAAAAATGCCTAATTACTTTTTTTGCTTGAATTTTGGAAAGGAATTCGAGGAAATTTCATAAGGTCTTTTGAGAAATCAAAATAAAAATAAAAATAAGAGTTGAACGAAATCAAAGTTGAGCGTTTGAAAAAAAAATGAAAAATAAAAAGGTTTCAACAACAAAGGGTGATTTAATGTTTTTAGTTTAATCGAAAACCAGTGGGTTTTCGTTGATAATTGAGTTGTGGCAATATAAGCTAAGTGGTAAATAGAATGATAATTGATAAATAAAAATGATAATATAAACTAATTGGAAAAAAAAATGATAATTAATGATTAAAAGTGGCAATAAGTTGAATAAATTGATAAATTGATTAAATATTTACATTTTTAATTGCGAGAAAATAATGAAAATGATTGATATGAAAAATAAGGTGTATTGGTTGGAACCCTTTGGTATCTACATGCCCTGATCTAAATGTATTGATTGTTCCATTTTGCCCTATAAATGTTTTACTTGCTCAATTATGCCCTATAAATTTTTTGTCTCATCTGTAGCGACACTTAGGTGAAAAACGTGATTCTAGCCCTCAAGTGCGTTTATGCTGTGTGTACAGGAGACATGGAAATCTATATAACCTTTAGGTGTAATTTTTTGTCTTTGTGTGTGTGTTGTGAAAAAATGTTAGAAGTCTATTGTGTAAGAAATGTGTGAGCTAGTTCTATGTGTTGTCTCGTGGATGTGGAGTTGGTTGGTAAAAATCGATATGTAGACTCGAACTGGAATCAAAATCGGTGGCATAGCGAGGTTCCCAGTTGACCTCAATAGGGGATCTTCTCATTGTAATTAGAGATACGGAAGTGGGGTGTGTCGGGCAAACGAGAGGGAATGAAATTGGAGATCGGACGAGGGCGCTCCGCTTTGTTTACAGAGGCCGAATTTATCGCTGCGAACTACACTTCCGTCGTGGTGTCTCAAATTCTCGTTTACTGCCGTCTATTTATTTTTGGTGCGGCTCGGGGCTTGTTTTTGGAGTACGGCTTCTCCGACATCGGTTGGTTATCTTTCAGTTACTGCTATCTTTTCGGAGTTTATTTAGATTTTCTGCAAAGATGTTTCCTAATGTTTGTCCAAAATTAAAAACTGCCTCTTGTAGTTCGAAGATTTTCTGAGCGGGCATGGTATATATAAACAAGTAATTGATGAATAAAATTGGAATACAGTTGTATGGCAGAAGTAACAAACAAAGGATGAAAATCAGATGAAAAATAGGGTATTGCCCCATGTTCGTCCACATTTTTGTAACTGGGGACTCTGAAATATTTGCTTGAACCTTATAAATTGTAGAATTTGAATGATTGGTAGGTTCGCAGTTCTCTTGTTTGATATCTTTAGGGAGTGATGTGGTATGATTGAACTGTTTGTCCGGTTTATAGTTCTCCTGTTTGATCGTCAATGGTTTTATTAGAGATATGTCGGCGGTAATTGGTTTAGGTTGAGATGTGTGATCTTTTCTCTGACGTGGATGTGGTAATTTTGGCATTATTTGTGTTGTGTGTACGCTGTGCTTTATGTACGAATTTTGTTTTGTTTGGGTACCTGTGTCGGTATTTTTACGTGCAGGTTGTTTGTATTCATCGATTCTTCTAGCGAATCGGCAGGTGGGGCAGGTTTTTACCTGTTTTGCGATGTCTTGTGTCATGTTCTGCCAATAATATTGTGCTGAGATGAGCCTCGTCATCTTGGAGATGTTTGGATGGTGGTGTTGAGTGTGTACGGACTTAAGGAGTCTGGTTGTAAGTGAACTTGGGACTATAGTTTTAAGTACTCCTTTTCGGGAGACGGTGC
Organism: Cordylochernes scorpioides; assembly: GCA_030710605.1. Lineage (NCBI taxonomy): Eukaryota > Metazoa > Arthropoda > Arachnida > Pseudoscorpiones > Chernetidae > Cordylochernes > Cordylochernes scorpioides. The sequence goes on from CP092877.1 coordinate 8,433,923, forward strand.
GCAGTTTATTGTGATCTATAGTCACGCGAGATTTTCCCGGTGGAGAAGACTGTTGGCTCTGTATGAGTGGCGCATCTAGAAAGCCACAAAATGGGATACGAGTTCCAATGCCCGTTTCATATTGTTGTACTCCATTTATGCTACGGACCTCATATTCGTATCTTGACAATCTTAACCTCCATCGAAACAATCTGCCTGACGGAGCTTTGATCTCTTTCAACCACTGTAATGCGGGATGGTCAGAAAATATTGTAAACTTTCTGTCCATTAGACAGGTGCGGAAATTATCCACACTTTCCACAATGGCTAGGCATTGTAGTTCCAAGTCTGAATAATTTCGCTCGTGACTACGCAGAGATCGGCTGAAATGTTGAACGGTGTATGTCTTCCCATCAGGGTAGACTTGTTTAAGAACGCCTGTAATGCTGAATGTTGAGGTGTTACAGTACACCTGGCATGGCAGACCTTCCTGGTAAAGGTGTAATGTGGGGTGTGTGGTAAGGTTTTCTTTCAGGTTAGTGAACGCTTTCTGGCATTCGTCATCCCAGACCCACATGATATCCTTTTTTAGAAGGTTGATAAGTGGCGTCCGCAAGCGGGCGTGGTCCGGAATGAACTCTTTATAGGCGTTCACAGCTTTTAGGAAAGATCGCAAGGCTTTTCGATTGTGTGGTTGTTTGGTGGCGTGAATTTTTTCTATGTTTTATGTAGACGGGATGATTGTATTATTCTTAACGGTTGTGCATGCGCTTGTTTGTCGTTGTTGTTGTCTTTTGGCGTGCGTGTTGCGTGTGTTGTGCGGATTGTGTGTGTTACCGTTGTGTGACGACGTATGGGTGCGCGTGTTGTGAGGTACATTTGCGTGTTTATGGCGTTGCGAAGTATGGTCATGTGTGGATTTTGTGTGGTAAGTGGGTGAGCTGTGTCGGTGTACGGACACTTTTTTGGGCATTATTGGAATTGTAGGTTGGAGTCGTGGTGGTTTTACATGTTGTGGGCATATAGTACTGGTAATTGGGTTGAGTGAAAAGTTGTGTGGTGTGAGATTATAATGGTGGCATGTAAATATTTGGGGTTTGGGCAATGAATGCAGGCAAGGTTTTCCATGTGTGAAAGCTTTGGGTGCTGTGCGAGTCCTTTGGGACAGGTTTTGGCCTAGCCCGTGCTTGCATTCATTTGATACATGTTTAAAGTGGTAGATAGTATTAGACAATGGGACGCCAAGTTGGAAAATAGTGCCGCGATTATAATTTAGTTTTAATTTATATTGATAAAGGGTTTTTAAGGTAAGAACTCCAAATGGCAAGGATGCATTTACCACGTGGAAGTTCTCTCTACGGGTTATTTGGCCTATTGTCAGAGGGAAAGTTAAATGTCCTATTATTTTCGTAAAACTATTTAGGGTGGATAGATCAAGGGAAGGTTTTTTAATACTTAAATTGGGAAGTTGTGCTTTTAATCTATTGTATAAATGATACGGCAATATGTTCGAACCTGCGTCTGGTTCAATGAGAAAGGTACATGGTAGGTCCTGGGTCAGATACAAGTCCAAAGTTAATTTGATGGTGTCATTGGGTGGATTGCCTACCTTAGTCTCGAAAAGTCTCCATTGTGGCGTCTTCGGCTTGGTGTGGCTGGCTTGGAATATCTGTTGGACCGGATCGGGACCTTTTGCACTGTCCGCGCGATTGAAAGGGAAATCTAGTCATTTGTACTGCTTCCATTCGAGTGGATCGCGTTGTCGGTACACTGGGTCCGTGTCGCGTGGGTTGCTTCCGTGTGTACTGGTACGGCATGGCGGGTGGCGATTCCTCGGTGGGCGTCAGGTTGTTCGGACACGTACCGGCGGTGCGGGCATCGGCTGTCCCGAGGGTGGCGCTCCGGAAGACCGCTTCCAGTTGCGTGGATCTTGGCCCTTGTAGCGCGGCGGTCAGTTCTAAAATTACCGTCGCAAGGGGGTGTCTTGTCGCTTCGTTCGTTGTCAGTCTCTTTCCGCTCGTTGCCAGTTTCTTCTCTCTTGGTTTGTCATTGCCTTTTGGTTTGCTGGTGTCTGGGTTAATTTCCATTTTGATCCTGATTAAGCTCTATAATCTTTATCCTGTCGACTTAACCGTACTGTGGCAATATCGTTGCGGGGTTTCTTATTGTTGGATGCGAATGGTGAGATTTGGTTGAAGCGCAGTCGTTGAGTGGTAAGTGAAGCACACAGTTAGGAATAATCAGGACACATGATGAGGTTTGAAAATAAAAGGCAACTGGATTGGAGGGAAGAAGGTTTGAGAAGGAGCGGGTTTGATTGTTCCTTATCTGATCACATGGCGGTGATTGACATAGCTATGAGCTGAGCTGAGAGAGAGATCTCTAGAACAGATGTTACCTTGGTGGGAGCAAGTCGAAGGCTGATCCGAACTCGGTGGGAGCCAAGTCGCTACTGCAGGTGTTGTTCCTATGAGAGCGAAAACCTAACTGACCATCCTTGCCTTTCGATTTAACACCAAGACTCCGTTTCTCTCTGATTGGTTGAGAGATGATCACATGCTTTTTCCCTATTGGTTGACCTATTTAGATGCTATCTTTTGATTGGCCCGCGGCTTTCCTTGATGAAAGCTGTGGTCTGCTTGATAGGAAGTGTCGAGTGCTATTTTGACTTTATTTACTTCCGTGTTATCAAATACGTCCTATCTTGGGTCGGAAGTATGGGGTGTCTCTATACTAATATAACTTCTGTGGATATTGGATACGTCCTGTCTTTGCCGGAAATATTGGGTGTTAGCTTTAACATTTATAACTTCTGGTCACTAGAGACGTCCGGTTTCTGCCCCTGCAATATTGACACAGGGGTGCCCAGAATAGTCGTGCCAGTTTTAGATCTACTTCCTATATCTTAATGCTACTTGCTTCCCTCCAGTTACCTTGTTCTTTATTAAGTCTTCGAAAATCATACATGGTACATACATAGTGGGTCGGGGTTGCATTTAATTATATACAAATTATGACATATATTTATAAGATTTTTTCCATATTTTTTCTATCTTTTATAATCTTCTTAAAATGTTATAAATAAATTCTCCAAAACAATGAATATCATTTAATGAAATGAACAATATAATATCAAGTCTATACTTATACATTTTATTGGAATCAATGAGCATAATATTGTAACGTAGAAATCAAGCCTTCAAATATCCTAAGATGTAAAAGTATTTATTGATGACGTCACAGCGACCAGTCGACAATTATTAACAGGTCAGCCAAAAAAACTATCTACCGCTAGAGAATCTTAAGCAAGCAAGCAAAGAAATATTTTAAAGATGATTTCACAAATACAGATTAATATTACAAAACTATTTTAGAGGCGTAATATTATTTTTAAAATAAAACAATTTCTACTGTCCTTACTGCAATGGAAAAATTAGCAGTAAGGACAGTAGAAATTGTTTTATTTTAAAAAGAATATTACGCCTCTAAAATAGTTTTGTAATTTGATAACAGATGGCGCGCTAGTGCATCGTAACAGATTAATATATATATTTTTTAATCTGTTGAATATATTTTCATTGAATAATATTAAATTAAATAATAAATATTTCTTCGTCACAATATTGTTCATATTCTGATCTCGATTTCGATTTATATCTTTAAGTTATTTGAAGTAAAGCAAAATTTATTCGATACAGAACCTTTCCTTCAATAACTTATCTTAAATTTTGCACATTGCTGAAGAGTAGCATGCCAATTCGGCAGCAGCGGCTGACAGTGGCCTTTCAACTTTGGCTTCCAGCGATGAAGGCTGTCGGATTCTAACTGGGCTGAGGCACCACGAGTCTGCAACTTTGCCCCCCCTGGTGGGCATCTCTCTCATATTCCTCAAGAGCGGCACCAGCAGTTGCAGATCATCGCACCCGCTGGGAGGACACGTGAGTGTTGGCCGACATCAGCGAGGACTGAACGAAAGACACAGATCAGGCCAGTAGAGGCCCTCTCTGAGCTGCTGGACCATACAGGCCTCGTCGACCTAACCACGCTCTTCGAAGCCCATCACATCCCAACCATAATGGCCAGTTACGGAAGCCGGGTTGACGCCTCTCGCCTGGAGAGGATCCCTCTCTATTCGAGATTCGCGGATCGTGTCACTCAGTACAATACTATCCACTATAGGCTCTCGGATCATTGAGCAGTTCTTCTCCAGGTGAGTGTGCCCCCTTCACCTCGGCATCCCTGCGTGGCCGCCATGTTTTGCTCGTGGGTCCTTGTGGAACATATGGTAACGATCATCATCACCTCTGCAGCGGTTGGTTTTCCATTAAGGCTGAACTCCTGTCTGAGGTGAGATTCCTTAACGTCCCTCGCTTCGCTAACGACGACCACGTCGCTCGCGCCCGGCGGTTCCCATTGTCCAGACCCGAAGCTGCATCGACGCAATAAGACTACCCAATCACTGCCCGACCTCGGGTGCGCGCTTCGCATGTGCGCCAGCCTGCAAGGACGAACTTTTGCGAAAAAGAAGGCAACATTATCGAGGGAATGGAGTTGCGACACAGGGTCTACTCCATTTTTTGGCGCCGCTTCGCCAGCCAGTCGTTCAACCCTGAAGCAACCCGGCAGAATTCATCCGATGGACGACGACCCTCTACACTTTTCCCTCGAAATGGACGACCTTCTGTTCCGTTTCGAAATTTGCGTGGCAGATATCGTCGCCGCTATCCGCCCTGAGAGTTCTGAATTACTTACGAGGACTTCTTCGTTGACGTTCTCGAGCATGTCTACGAGGCCTCGCAACTAATTGGGTCTTTGCCTCCTTCGATGCGGCGCAGCACCATCTTCCTGGTTAAGCCCCAGTGGCTACAGCCCTATCTCGCTCTACACGGCGGACTCAACGTCCTGAGGAACATCCTCGACCTTCTTGGTACCTCAGTATCAGACCTACGCCGTTCCCAGCAGATCCTCTCCTTGGAATATCGCGCGTATGTTTGACGAGGTCGACGCTGCTTGCCAGGAGCGGCTCGCCACTGGCCGTCACTTTCATCGCCTCGAGCCTGCCTTCAATACCTTTGACCGAGGCTTCTTAGTGTCCCTGATGGTCTCGCTGAGGCTGCCACCAGACTTCATCGGGCGATTTCTCTGCCTCTATACCGGTGCGGACGCGACGGTTCGAGGCGGAAATCTCGGTTAATAAATGCATGCATATACACGTCATGAATTAATATATATACATTATTTCAACAAATACGAACATATTGTGTAGTTTCTTATAATATTAAGGAAGTTATTATATATATACGGTTATATATAAAGTTGTGAAGCAGTCGCAAAAATCTGACGCGTTTAAAACAAATGGGTCGGACGAATGGCCTGCCATAAATTAGCTCTTTTTACGACCTTACGCACGTAGGTTCTCTTTCGGCGAGTATATTATCTCAAATATATTCCTTCGCACATATTATAATCAAATAAAATATATATTCATGATGAAATTGTGAAAAAGTATTATAATCACAATTATATTATCACAATGAGTATCTTTTTTATTTAAAAATGCTAGCTTTCAACTTTGTTTTTGTAAATATTTCTAGTGGGATTAAGTCGATATTTTTGTAAGCCCGTTGAAGAGCAAATAACGCTTGAAAGCTAGCATTTTTAAATAAAAAAGATACTTATTGTGATAATATAATTGTTATTATAAAATATATATGCTTGCGATTTAATTCATATTCTCATATTTGAAACAAACAACATTTTTTTACAAACATTTCCTACGATATCATATCTAGTAATAATGTATCATTTATGTAGGCTGCAATATCCATTTGATTTCACAAACATTGATTCAAGAATATTCAACAAATTTATTATAAAATTATTATATTCTCGAAATATTTTATTGAAGGTTATTAAAACCGCGGTTCCATAAATTAATTCCAAATAGCTTCAATTGGCTTAAATGAATTCAAAGCTTGGATTTCAAGGTGAGCTTTATCACTTATAAATGATACGCTTTTCAAATTAGTATAAATGACTTTGAAACTTGGATTACATATATATTTTAGACTGCTAAATGATTCGCAAAAAATTGAAATGATTTTGTAAGGAACTTTTCAATTATTGGAAAGCAACAATAACCCTCTTTTAAAAGTTGAACAAAAGACATTATCGATCAAAGCGTATTGAAAAAGCGAGTTCTCTGAAAGATATACCAACATGGCCCACAATGCCAGGTAAGATTTTACCTTCTATTTTATTTGTTCTACTGATTATCATAATCATTTTGGGCCTAGATGCTCAACAAACTGGTCATTTCTTTCACGCGAAAGAATAATATTTATAAATTCAGTTGCTATCTATCGATAAAATTGTAACAAATATATTTACTGGAAATATGTTTATTTACAATAATTACATCAAATATTATCTCTACAGACCTTACTGCAATATTTATAATCATTGAGTTCAGCATGAATTGGTTACACTAGAAACACCATCAGGTTCTCTTGGTCAAAAATGTTGTTGAACAGTGTTATTGATGAATAAGAGGACTTGGCACATCAGTGGTGAACCCTCTCAGCGGCTTCTCCAAATCAATCTCCTGACCGCTCTACTATTGTATTGAAAGGTTCAAAATCACATTAATAGGTACCGCTCAACAAGAGCAACCTAGTTCATTATAATTGAAACAGTGAATAATATGTGAAGGTTATTCACATGTTAAACAAAATTAAACGCAGGATTCAATCCCGGTTCATGACTGTCGGGAATCGAGGGTGTTACCCACTCGTCCACCGACTTTTATCGTTTTTGTATTGAATTGGTTTGGTATATACCCTGCATTTTCTATGGAAGGCAGCTTAAGGTTATTTAGTAAACCTATGGACATAGGCTTATAGGTCTGTAGAGGTACATACATATAATATCAAGGAATAGCATCGAGCAAAGCTCTTTCGCCAATATGGTTTCATAACAAATAAATATTGTTACGACTCTTTTCAGCCGTCGATGTTTGCGTGCAAGGTTTCTGAGAAGACAATGTGGGTTCGTTTTGGATACATTTTGTACTATGGATTTATTACCGGATCTTTAAAAGGGATATTAACAACTATACATAGGAGATGAACTTGCCTTCAATGCCGCCCCAGGTAGGTTCCTCCTCGTCCTCCTCTTGTTAATCCACACAGTCTCGGAGCCCACTTCCCCGTAGCCAACTTGCCGCGTCTGTTGTCACCGCCGTTCTCTCCGACTGCAGGTCCCGTTGTCACCAGACAGACTTCTCCCTCCAGACTGCCAGGTCTTCTCGGCACACAAATCCCCGGCAGGCCGGCCGGCCGGCTTCCTTCCACCACGGCACCAGCTGGACTCTCTGACTGCCACCCCCACCTCTGGAATTTGTTAATCAACACTTCCTGGAAGGGGCCCCTGCATACCTTCTTCTCTTGGCTTTCCCACTTCTTCCCTTCTACTTCTCTGCTGCATCGCTTCAATATTATTAATTACATTTATAAATTCAATATTGCCATCTATCGGAAAAATTTGCAACAATTAAATTTACTGGCAATATATTTCTTTTCAATAATAGCAACTCAAATATTATTGAAGAGAAACATTTTGCCAGGAAATTTAATTGTTACAAATTTTAAAGAATAAGATAACGTTCCTTTCCTGCCAGCCTGGAACTGACCAGGTCATGTGATCCAAGAATGAACATGCTTCTGCACAAATGCAACAACGAGCAGAAGAAAGCCATTGGATTTTTGGCCTGCATTCTTATGGCTCATACACGGAGGATAATAAGCACCCTGTATAAAGTAACCTTTGCGTCCCAGAACTTCTACTTGGAACTCCAAATGAGCTCTGTTTTGCGAATTTGAATGCGCCCGACATTGCCGCTTTAAAAATAATAATAATTCAGCTTTGAATGTTTTCTTGAGGAGAATAAAGTCGACATCTGCTTCTTTCAGAAAACGTACATAATGTCCTTGGATAATGTAGGGTATCTTTGTCATGGTTACAATGTCGTCGCTGTACCTGCAATGTCCATCGTCTGATTGCAGCCTGGGTCATTGTTCATCAGCTTCGGATCCTATTGCCGGGCGAGGTTGCTCTCGTGTACTTCACCGTCAGGAACTCTGCCTTACGTGCGTCAATGTCCTAGTATCTCACGCTCCTGAAGAGCGATGTCGCCATCTTCAGACCATTGCAGCTATGGCGTGTGAAAAAGGTTCGAGGATCCTAGGAGACTTGAAAAATTAACAAGGAGTATTCTAAGGTTCGGGCAGGTTCAGTGGAAGACCTCGCGAATTTACTCCACTAAGCCTATCTAAGTAACGTTGCCACATTCTTCAATGTTGCGCTGGAGCACACCAGGATCGCCACAATCAGAAGCCGCCATTTTGATCCAAGTAAACGATCCAGGTCCTACAATACTTCCTTGCATTTACAAGCTGCTACAGACAGGCCTATTCATCGATTAAATAGAAATGTTCACCGATGAAATCTTGGAAGCCCAAACAAATCCTTCACCTCCGATGTTATGGAAAAAATGTAACAGAATCAAGGAAATTCTGGTCGTGGAGATACGGTCACTCGTGCCTGCTGACGCCGAGTCCAGCGGTGGATGCATCGAGAGAGCAAGTCAATTCGTGAGGCGGAGAAATGAGGATGTCACTGCCCGCTCCAACTATCCTTCCTTTATGCACTTCGAGCCTTCCCTCCGAGCCAGACGCCGCTCTCCTCCCACCTACAGAAACGTTCCAGGACTCGCCGCCAGCTCACAGGGCGAAATCGACTTAGGACTGGTGCAGGGCCCATTTTTCAAACTTCATCACTTCGGCGGAATGGCTTCCCTTACCCGATCTCAACCCGATGGATTAGAGCGTGTGGTCCATTTTGCAGGCTAGGGCCTGTGCCACACGCCACAAAAGTTTGAAGTCGCGGAAGCAATCGCTGCACCGAGAATGAGACCGATTGTCGCCGGAGGCCCATTTGCGGTCCATAGCCGAAAATTTAAAGTCACGTTTGGACTTGTTGATCGTCGCCATGGGACGCCACTTTGAAACTGGCTTAATACATTTTTAGTTATCATCCGTATAATTTTTGATTTGTTCAATTGTTTTTTTTTATATATAAAATTGTTACAATGTTAACTCTGTTATTTTAGGAAACCTGTAGGTTAATGAAAAATTAAGAAAAGCAACCGTCTCAGAAACAATATTTTTAATTTGTTTTCAACAGAATTCCTTATAGGGTTTTTAATAAACGATGTGAAGAGAAAAATTGATATTTCTAAAGAATGTCACAATCTCGAATAAAATGCCCCAGTGCCAATTACTGTATGAACGCCAGAAGGAATTGAGGGCATTTTGTCATCGACTTAAGGCTTATTTCAGAAGAGACCTAGGTGAAATTTAAATATAAGGTAAACCATGAAGCAAACCTTTACTATTCAGAATAATCTAAATAGGAAATATTTCTCAAATTAAAGCCGAACTATGTTCGCAAGATATTTTAAAAACATTTAATAGATCATTTATAGTTTAATTTTCATGAAGGTAAAAAAAAATATTTTTCCCAGTACACCATTTGTGCTATGTAAACTCTACGCGCCAATATTGACTTCATAAGAAACAAAAGATTATGCTGTTTCCTGTAATTATAAAATATATGTGAAAATAAAAATTACACATGTGTGTGTGTTCTGAATTTTCTTTGAAAGAGATTTATAAAATACATTAACATTTATGAGGATCTTATTTAAATAAAATTTTGAATTAATTTTTGCGTTTCAAAGAGGCCACTTGAAGGTGTTTAAGAGGAAAACAAATTTTGTGAATTCTAGGAAATATTTTAAAGCTGTTTCATACCCAAAAAATAGTGTCTATATTCACGGCCGCTCTCTCGCCCATGGGGTTTCTCTAGCACTTTATTTCGTTCACGTGGGCTTGGGTGAAAGAATATTATTTTTTGCGCATACTCAAAGAGGCACACTAAAGTCACAAAATTCTGAAGGCGCGACATTTACATTTCATTTTTCCAATAATGAACTTCAATCAGCGCTTGAGGTAAACTAATTCTTAAGATATATTATTTCTTCTACCTTGGTCTCAAATATTTTAAAGAGAATTCTAGCATTTAAACCGCTACAAGATCTCAATAAACTATTGTCAATGCTCTCGCTAGCTATAAAACAAGACTGAATAAATCATCTTCCAAGCTAAGACGAAAGGAAATTGTAAACTGGAGTCAGGTCAGAGCATCAATGAATTGAAGAAAGTGTTTTTCTAAGGGAATGGGACGAATTCTTCTCAGAGAAAACACATAAGGCTACAATAATCACCTTATCGTTATAGGAAGGTAGCCTCACTAGCACACTCGATACCAACCTTCGACTTCTGAAAGATTTGTTGAACGTTCGCGACTATTCTGAAAAATAGCAATCAGCGCAAGTTTTTTTATTTTATTTTATTTTATAAATAGGAGAACAATATACCTTTTCAATACAATTTTTTCAAACATTCTGATTCCTGCGTAATCTTATGAATTACAGTGAGTTGTTTATGTTAAAGTTATAGTTGATAGATTGACAGTATTGAACCACAAGATGTCCCAAAAGTTCGTAAACACTTGTAAAAAATTGAAATACCAATATAATTTGCCATAATATTATTCTCCGTTATGTATAACTAGACGAAAGGCCCGGGCAACGCCCGGGGTTTACCCGAGTGCGAATATATTTCAAAAACGTTGTCTTGGGTGGCCGCTATAGACAGGGTGGTTTGTATAGACAGGTGGATGTATCACACAGCTGATAATAGGGTTGCCTAGAGTGACCGCTATAGACAGGGTGGTCTGTATAGACAGGTGGATGTATCACACAGCTGTAGAGTGGTCGCTATAGACAGGGTGGTCTGTATAGACAGGTGTATGTATCACACTGCTGATAACAGGGTTGCCTAAAGTGACCGCTATAGACAGGGTGGTCTGTATAGACAGGTGGATGTATCACACAGCTGATAACAGGGTTGTCTAGGGTGGTCGCTATAGACAGGGTGGTCTGAATAGACAGGTGAATGTAACACACTGATGATAACAGGGTTGCCTAAAGTGACCGCTATAGACAGGGTGGTCTGTATAGACAGGTGGGTGGTCGCTATACACAGGGTGGTCTGTATAGACAGGTGAATGTAACACACTGATGATAACAGGGTTGCCTAAAGTGGCCGCTGTAGACAGGGTGGTCTGTATAGACAGGTGGATGTATCACACAGCTGATAACAGGGTTGTCAAGGGTGGTCTCTATAGACAGGGTGGTCTGTATAGACAGGTGTATTTATCACACTGATGATAACAGGGTTGTCTAGAGTGGCCGCTATAGACAGGGTGGTCTGTATAGACAGGTGGATGTATCACTCAGCTGATAACAGGGTTGCCTAGGGTGACCGCTATGACAGGGTGGTCTGTATAGACAGGTGGATGTATCACTCAGCTGATAACAGGGTTGCCTAGGGTGCCCGCTATGACAGGGTGGTCTGTATAGACAGGTGGATGTATCACACAGCCGATAACAGGGTTGCCTAGGGTGACCGCTATGACAGGGTGGTCTGTATAGACAGGTGGATGTATCACACAGCAGATAACAGGGTTGCCTAGGGTGACCGCTATGACAGGGTGGTCTGTATAGACAGCTGGATGTATCACTCAGCTGATAACAGGGTCGCCTAGGGTGACCGCTACGACAGGGTGGTCTGTATAGACAGGTGGATGTATCACACAGCTGATAACAGGGTTGCCTAGGGTGACCGCTATGACAGGGTGGTCTGTATAGAAAGGTGGATGTATCACACAGCAGATAACAGGGTTGCCTAGGGTGACCGCTATGACAGGGTGGTCTGTATAGACAGGTGGATGTATCACTCAGCTGATAACAGGGTTGCCTAGGGTGACCGCTGTGGCAGGGTGGTCTGTATAGACAGGTGGATGTATCACTCAGCTGATAACAGGGTTGCCTAGGGTGACCGCTATGACAGGGTGGTCTGTATAGACAGGTGGATGTATCACACAGCTGATAACAGGGTTGCCTAGGGTGACCGCTATGACAGGGTGGTCTGTATAGACAGGTGGATGTATCACTCAGCTAATAACAGGGTTGCCTAGGGTGACCGCTATGACAGGGTGGTCTGTATAGACAGGTGGATGTATCACACAGCTGATAACAGGGTTGCCTAGGGTGACCGTTATGACAGGGTGGTCTGTATAGACAGGTGGATGTATCACACAGCTGATAACAGGGTTGCCTAGGGTGACCGCTATGACAGGATGGTCTGTATAGACAGGTGGATGTATCACACAGCTGATAACAGGGTTGCCGAAGGTGACCGCTATAGACAGGGTGGTCTGTATAGACAGGTGGATGTATCACACAGCTGATAACAGGGTTGCCTAGGGTGACCGCTATGGCAGGGTGGTCTGTATAGACAGGTGGATGTATCACACAGTAGATAACAGGTTGCCTAGGGTGACCGCTATGACAGGGTGGTCTCTATAGACAGGTGGATGTATCACACAGCTGATAACAGGGTTGCCTAGGGTGACCGCTATGACAGGGTGGTCTGTATAGACAGGTGGATGTATCACTCAGCTGATAACAGGGTTGTCTAAAGTGGCCGCTATAGACAGGGTGGTCTGTATAGACAGGTGGATGTATCACACAGCTGATAATAGGGTTGCCTAGAGTGGTCGCTATTGACAGGGTGGTCTGTATAGACAGGTGGATGTATCACACAGCTGTAGAGTGGTCGCTATAGACAGGGTGGTCTGTATAGAGGGTGGTCTGTATAGACAGGTGGATGTATCACACAGCTGATAACAGGGTTGCCTAGGGTGACCGCTATGACAGGATGGTCTGTATAGACAGGCGGATGTATCACACAGCAGATAACAGGTTGCCTAGGGTGACCGCTATGACAGGGTGGTCTGTATAGACAGGTGGATGTATCACACAGCCGATAACAGGGTTGCCTAGGGCGACCGCTATGACAGGGTGGTCTGTATAGACAGGTGGATGTATCACACTGATGATAACAGGGTTGTCTAGGGTGGTCGCTATAGACAGGGTGGTCTGTATAGACAGGTGGATGTATCACACAGCTGATAACAGGGTTGTCTAGAGTGGTCGCTATAGACAGGGTGGTCTGTATAGACAGGTGGATGTATCACACAGCTGATAACAGGGTCGTCTAGAGTGGTCGCTATAGACAGGGTGGTCTGTTTAGACAGGTGGATGTATTACACAGCTGATAACAGGGTTATCTATAGTGGTCGCTATAGACAGGGTGGTCTGTATAGACAGGTGGATGTATCACACTGATGATAACAGGGTTGTCTAGGGTGGTCGCTATAGACAGGGTGGTCTGTATAGACAGGTGGATGTATCACACAGCTGATAACAGGGTTGTCAAGAGTGGTCGCTATAGACAGGGTGGTCTGTTTAGACAGGTGGATGTATCACACAGCTGATAACAGGGTTGTCTAGGGTGGTCGCTATAGACAGGGTGGTCTGTATAGACAGGTGGATGTATCACACAGCTGATAACAGGGTTGTCTAGAGTGGTCGCTATAGACAGGGTGGTCTGTTTAGACAGGTGGATGTATCACACAGCTGATAACAGGGTTGCCGAAAGTGACCGCTATAGACAGGGTGGTCTGTATAGACAGGTGGATGTATCACACTGATGATAACAGGGTTGCCGAAGGTGACCGCTATAGACAGGGTGGTCTGTATAGACAGGTGGATGTATCACACAGCTGATAACAGGGTTGTATAGGGTGGTCGCTATAGACAGGGTGGTCTGTATAGACAGGTGGATGTATCACACAGCTGATAACAGGGTTGTCTAGGGAGAACGCTATAGACAGGGTGGTCTGTATAGACAGGTGGATGTATCACACAGCTGATAACAGGGTTGTCTAGGGTGGTCGTTATAGACAGGGTGGTCTGTATAGACAGGTGGATATATCACACAGCTGATAACAGGGTTGCCTAGGGTGACCGCTATAGACAGGGTGGTCTGTATAGACAGGTGGATGTAACACACAGCTGATAACAGGGTTGTCTAGAGGGGGGCGGGCAGGGAGGTCACGTGTTTGCTGGCGGCCAATGGGCGCGCATTCTATCCGTGAGCTTCAGACAGACAGACAGACAGAATAAGGCAAATATATAAGTAGATGTCTTTGTATTAGGTATAAAAATAATTGTATTATGTATTCGCTGTAATATTATTATTCGCCAAGTAATAAGAAAACAACGTTTTAAGAACAACACGAACTTTTGGTATAACCTTATATTGGTCCTCTGGGAGGGCTGTACGCCAGTTGAAGTAGAGTTAAGGAGGATGTCTCAGAAAAGTTGCCAACATTTTAATTGTAGTTTATAAACGTCATCTATTTGCGGATAAGTATTGAATTTGATCATTTTGATTTCGTTTATTATATACATATGTATTTATTATATTGTTATTATGTATTATTATGTATTGTTATGTATTTATTATATTGTTCGTTCATTATATACATATGTATTTATGTCTAGTATAAACAAATGTATTTCTCAAACAGTTGTGTAGAAGTTGTTATGAGTTCTACATAGCTATTTTAGTTGTGCTTTTAAGTTGAAAAAGAGTTTGAGAATATGGCTTAAGTTGTAATATTTTAGACTCTTATTTTGGTGTTGCGATTCCTCAAAGGTGAGATTTTTTTTATATAGAGTCAATATAATATACTAGACGAATGGCCCGGGCAACGCCCGGGGTTTACCCGAGTGCGAATATATTTTAAAAACGTTGACTTGGGTGAAGAGTGTTTTTTGTTGCATCATGCTGTGACTCACACGATGACCCAAGGTCAACAGGGGTGGCGCAGCAAGCTTTAGCCTATCACCGTCTGGCGGCGCTGCTTGCGAGTTATATCTATAATTCTGCAAATAACTCTAAGGATATTCAAGATATTCAAGAAATTATTTTTCGAAAACCTTTCCGGGGATATACCTAATAATATCCCAGAATTTCATGGCGATTGGATGTATGGTTTTTGAATAACAGGGTTGTCTAGAGGGGGGCAGGGAGGACACGTGTTCCCTGTCAGCCAATGAGCGCGCAATCTATCCGTGAGCTTCAGACAAACAGACAAACAGACAACCAGACAAACAGACAAACAGACAGAATAAGGCAAATATATAAGTAGATAGACCAGGAAACC
The DNA here is from genome assembly GCA_030710605.1 of Cordylochernes scorpioides. Lineage (NCBI taxonomy): Eukaryota > Metazoa > Arthropoda > Arachnida > Pseudoscorpiones > Chernetidae > Cordylochernes > Cordylochernes scorpioides. The sequence goes on from CP092877.1 coordinate 8,449,163, forward strand.
ATGAGCGAAGTGTGTCTTCTCTCTATTTTTGTATAAAGGAACAAAACGCTATCAAGGCCGAGTTTGAAGGACTTTATAAAAGAGAAAGTTGATTTACATCCCGAGTTTATTACTGAATAAAACGTTTATTTGGTGATTCATAAGTATATGTAATATGATTCTGTCGACTCTTCTGTGATATGATCCTGTCGACTTTCAATGTGGCAATATAGTGATAATAATGTGGTGAGGAGAGAAATAATCACACGACGAGTTGGTAGACGAATAACCCAGGCAGCCAGCGAGAGAGACGGGAGCGCGACCCGCACCGCCAGGCGGCCGGCCGTTTGTGTCGCCACCACCCCCCGCTGTCCAAAAATAGTACTGAGGTTCCAAGAAAAGGGCCCCTTGGAATGTGGCCAGTGGCCCAGATGACCGTACTTTAGCTGCGTTCTCTCTCTCTCTACGTCTCTCTCTGGTCGACTGTAGATTTACTTTATTATTCCTGGAAGAACGTACATTATGACATATATATATATATTAAAATCAGAAGAGAGAAGCATATCCTGATCACGAGCACATGAACATTTTAGATGGCAGATACCCATTTACATACCCATTTCTTGATTTCTCAAGAAGCCTTTGGGACCAAAACATTTTTGTCGTAGAGGTACAGCCTGCACCACGCTGACGAGAGCCAACAGCCCGAAGCGCGTTCGTGGTTGGCCTTTTTGATTCATTAAGAAAATGGGTTGGCGAAAAATAAAGGAACAGGCTAAATCAACTTTTAGTTGATTTCTATTCCACTAGATGGCACTCTTTGCCATCTAAAAAGTTCATGTGCTCGTGGTCAGGATATGCCGTTTTTTATTTTAATATCAACACCTGACCTTTTTATTATTTTATTTTTATATTATTTTTGCATATATATATAAAGAGACAAAGTTCGCCTCTCCCGTCACAATAGACGTCAAAACTAGACGCCATCTATTGACCGTCGCCGTTCTGAGGCCATTAGTTGCGGCGACGGTCAATAGATGGCGTCTAGTTTTGACGTCTATTGTGACGGGAGAGGCGAACTTTGTCGCTTTAGATCAATAACCTCCCGACAAAATTTCCATATATATATATATATACTCGTATATATATCAATTCAGAAAATAGGTGAACATATTGTGTCACTTTAAAAATTAGTCTGAATATAAGGTTAATTGTGTTTTAATGTCCATCTATACAGAGTACAAAACAACAACTGACTCACTCGTGCAGGCAAGGTCACGCTCCGCTGCGTCACGTGGGAAAACATAGGTACATGTTTTCTTACATGTTCTCAGCACATCCCCCTTTTTAAGACTTGAAATATTTATATACATTACAAACTTTAAATGCATAATATAATTAATAATGAAGGCGATCCACAGGTTTAACAATTCGTCCACTCCGGGTTCTTATCTGGCCGTCTTCTGAGTCGTTAGAGGGATAACCCACAACTGGGGTCTTTTCATTTTCAACCAGTTCCTCCCCCGAAAAGGTCGGCGTCGATGGGTCGGCTGGATATTGCACTGTAACTCCTTTTCGTAGATGGAACCTGTTTCGACGTAAAGTCCCAACTGGAGTATCAACCATATATGACCTTGGTGTCGATGCCTTCTGCTTTACAATCCCCCAGGTTCGCATATCTGTAATCCAAACCGTGTCACCTTCGGATAGCTCCTCCATGTCCGTAGCTCCGCAGCGTCGATCATATCTGGATTTCATATCCTTTCTCCTTCTCCCCTCCTTTCTTTTCAGGGTCGTATCTTCTTGTTGAGCTTCAAAATCTTCGTCAACATCTCGTCCTTGTCGGTTATACTCGAGAGAACTGCGTTTATATGCGCTGAGGTTGGCCGTTCGTCTTCACCTCCCTCGGTTGTAAGAAGTGGTTGTCTGGATAATGCATCGGCGTCGAGCAGCTCCTTTCCAGGGATATGCACTATTTCGAATCCAAACCTCATCATACGCATTCGGAAACGTTGCAGTCTTGGGGTCAGCGAACTCAATTCTTTCGTCGAAAATAGAGGAATGAGAGGCTTATGGTCGGTCTCAATTCGGAAACGCTTTCCAAGCAGGAAATCTTGAAAACGTTCGCAAGCCCATGTAATTGCGAGAGCCTCTTTCTCTATCTGAGCATATCGTTTTTCGGTAGGTGTCATAGTTCTAGAAGAATAAGCAACAGGTCGCCAGATTCCATTCTTACCTTCTTGCTTCAGTACCGCTCCCAAGCCGCATGAAGATGCGTCGGATGACACCATAGTTGGTTTCCTGACGTCGTATGCTGCCAAGATGGGTTGGGTCGTGAGCAATTCTTTCAACTTTCGGAATGCTCGCTCCTGGCTGCAATCCCAAACGAAGTCTTGACCTTTCACCAACAACTGGTTCAGTGGAGCCACAATTTCAGATAAATTTTCCACAAAGCGTCCCAGATGGTTCACCATGCCAATAAATCTTCTTACGCCATGAACATCGGTCGGAGCAGGCATCTTCGCCACCGCTTCGATTTTCGCTGGATCTGGTCGGATACCGTCTTCATCCAGTATGTGCCCAAGAAAATTAATTCTTGGCACGCCGAAGACACACTTGGCCTTGTTTAGTGTAACTTTCGCCTCTTTCAGTTTTCGGAGCACTAAACGAAGAATTCGATCGTGAGTCTTGGAGTCGGAGGCAAATATCAGGATATCGTCCAGGTAACACATTACACCGTCCATGCCTCGCAAGATTATTGACATAACCTTCTGAAAATACTCTGGGGCGAGTGAGATTCCAAATGGCATCCTGCAGTATTTATATCTCCCAAAAGGAGTGATGAAGGTCGTTAAATGCTGGCAGTCCGGGCTCAACGGAATCTGGTGAAAGCCACTGTTCGCGTCCAGTTTCGAAAAGAATCTTGCTTCCCCCAGTTGCCCCAGCATTTGCTCCACCACTGACATGGGATGCACTTCGCGCTGTACATGTTCATTCAGCCTTGAGAGATCCACACAGAGTCGTATGTCGCCATTCGGTTTACCAGCAATCACAGTCGGTGCACACCATTCAGTCGCAACGTTAACTTGTGCTATGATTCCCGCCTTCTCGAGCTCTTCCAATCTTGTTTTGAGCTTTTCCATCAAAGGTATTGGTACCCGTCGAGGAGTATGCACAGCATATGGTTTTGCTCCAGGTTTCAATTTGATTTCGTAAGGGTTTCCGATCTGTCCCAGTCCTTCAAATACTTCAGGGAATTCCTTGATCGGGTTAATTCTCGTCGCAACCACTTCAATCCGCCTCGCCAGGTTCAAGAGCTCACATGCCCGGCGACTCAGAAGAGGTTCACTCAAACGACGAATGACATAAATCTTCTCCTTGATTTCATAATTGCCATTTCGCAGCGTTGATATAAACATACCCACAGTCTGAAGTTCGGAGAATTCAGCAGCTCTAATGTTGATATCACTTTCCACTAGTCGTTGCTGTCCCATTATCTTCTTGAAGAGACACAGAGGAACACATGTAACATCCGCCTGGGAGTCGAGCTTGAACTTCACCTGTTTCCCGTTCACTTGGATTTCTGCTGTCCATCGCCTCCTGCACTCGCCTTCATCATCATCGAGATTAGATGAATCCTCCACAGCTGAGACCTCCAGGAGAAAACCAATTTCTTCATCAAGTTCAGAAACAGCTTTGACTTCCGCAGTCTTCGCCTGCTTATCTGGGCAGCAATTTGCAAAATGGCCTGTTTTTGAACACAGGTTACATTTTTGTCCTTCAGCACGGCAAGCCTGTCCTTCCCTGTGGGTGAAACCTCCGCATTTTGGACATCGTGATCTTGTTTTGGCTGACTTCTCCTTCTTCCTCGAAGGCTGCTGTTGTTGTTTCGGTGATTGTTTCTTCGAGTTGAACTTCACCTGATTGACCTTTTGGCTTGTTGAGGGACGCTGCAGGTCGACTTGCTGCTGTCGAACTGCTTCCTGCTGTCGAACCATTTTCACCGCCTTTTCCAAAGTCAGTTCGCTGTCCAACTGCATTCTTTCAGATAAAGCTTTGTCCCTCACTCCAACCACAATTCGGTCACGGATCAACTGCTCATGAAGACCCTCAAATTCGCAACTATCAGCCAATTTGTACAATGAAGTGATGAATTCGTCCACTGGCTCCCGATCCTCTTGGATTCTTGAATTAAATTTCGCACGTTCGTAGATAATATTCTTTCTGACACAGAAGTGGCTGTCGAACGCCTTGAGGACGGAATCAATTTTCGTTGCCTCTTCCTCCTTTTCGAACTTGAAGGTCCTGAATATATCATCCGCGCGGTCACCCATCAAGTACATGAACAAATCGATCTTGTCCGCCTCCTCTTTCTTCTTCATTCCACTGACCACGAGGTATCGTTCGAATCTCTTCCTCCATTTGGGCCATTCGTTGGGAGTCGAGAAGTCGAAAGTTTCTGGAGGTTGAATCTGAGCCATGTTGAATTATCTTCCAAGGTACGCAAAAATCGATATTTTGCAATATACGGGTTCGTATTTTAACCAGTTATCGCTGCCACCATGTTTTAATGTCCATCTATACAGAGTACAAAACAACAACTGACTCACCCGTGCAGGCAAGGTCACGCTCCGCTGCGTCACGTGGGAAAACATAGGTACATGTTTTCTTACATGTTCTCAGCACAAATTGTTTGGTGGTTTACTGTTTAAATGTAGTTACTGATTATTCAGCAAAATCTTCTTGGTATGTAAACCAGGCTTGATAACGTGTTCCCGTTTAGTCTGTAGAAGGGTAATTTGGTTGTACCCGAGGGAATACTGCTGTAGACGGTAGTTCGACTCTCTCTCCCAGGTCTAATGTGACTTTAATAGCCCTCACTAACGACATTCTGTTCCGAGGCCTCGTTCTGTTTCTTATTTGCATATTTCCCACACTTCACTCATCCAATATATCGATCTGCTGCAATAATCTCTTTTTAGAATCGATTTTCTGTTTGAAGAATTGTTTCAGCTAATTGTTACTTCTAGTTATATTTCACACCTATTATGAATTCCGTCAAATCCTTTTCCCTTTAAATTAGACGTGAGCTGCTTCATCGTTTTTTGTTCGTTTCTAATAATCATTTAAAATTGGCATTACTTATTTTCTGAATAATTTTCTAAATATTGTCGGTAAAGGGTTATCATAATAGAAATATTCTAAGGCTATAGTGATTTCAATCAGTTTATATTTATTATTACTTGCACAATTTGGTTTTTGGTGTAGGTTTTATCTATATTCCAAGATGTAAATCTACCTTTTAACGTCAAAATCAGATTTGGACTTGAAATATTATTTGTTCAGTCTTTCGAGTAGTGGTGGTAGATGTTTCTAACGTTATTTTACGAACCTTGAGGCAATTATATATGTATGAGAACACATTTTCTAGTCCAGACTGAACTCCAATTACCAATGTTGGAATGTAGTCTAGGCAATTCGAAGTCCAAAGGATATAAAGTTGAATTCATAAAGTCAGAATAATAGTCGAAAATATTTTTTTTTGTCTTTTACCCATACAAAATCGAGTGAAGAGTAAAGCTTGAAAAGATTTATCTCTGAGGATATCGAATTCCTGGGTAGGATATGGTGGAAATCTTAGTAATATAGAATAGGATTCCGATCTAGAAGCTTGCAGACATTGAGGCTGCCATTCACATATCTTGATCTTAATATTTTTTAAAGCTAGCCCAATAATAACTTGCCCATTAGGATTTCACGTTTACATCATTTCATGCTTAGCATGAACTTGAATTCTGGTCGGGCATATTTTAATTTATTGGGATGTGTCCAGTTGCCTTGGTTTTGTATGCGCTAGTTGTCCTATGGTACTCCTATGTTTTTGGAATTATGCTTGGTCTCGGTAGTTTATAACTTTTGATTTTTTTACTTTGAAGTACAGTGGACCCTCGGTTTACGAGCACCTTGGAGTACGAGCTTTTCGCAGTACGAGCAAAATGTTTTGAAAAATTTTACCTCGGATTACGAGTGAAATTTCGCATTACGAGCAACTCGTGATGGTTGCCCGTAATCGTGATGGATGAAAATTCACTGGGATCCCTCCCTTCAGATCAGATTCGGGAAATATGTAAAATGTGGGAAACTGTACAATTGTTCGTAGCAAGAAGAATTGCCCGAGTTTCAATTATTAAAAATATGAAATTAGTTTCGCACTACGAGCGTTTTGGAGTACGAGCATGGCTCTGGAACGGATTATGCTCGCAAACCGAGGGTCCACTGTATTTTAAAATAGATTGTAAAATAGTATAGGTACTGGCATCTTTAAGATAATTTATTAATATAGAGAATACCATTATTGAAGGTTGGATTATGATCAAATCAAGTTTTTGACTCCATTAACCTTTAAAATAAAGATGTATTGTTCTTTGACATTTAGGTGACCCAAGAGAATAAAATCTAAATACAAAAGCTAGGTTCCTAAACAGTATAAGAAATATCTAGTCAATGCAATAGTAGGCAGAGCCAAATCCATATGCAAAGATGAAAAGTACAACAATTAGGAGTTCATAAGGGTTAAAAGAGAACTATATAATGGACAATAAATTTCCAATAATCACACACACAAAATAGAAAAATTAGTTAAAGAAAGAAAATAAAAAGCAAATAAACATCCATAAAATACGCAGGCACAAGAGAAAAATAATATTTTCGTACCTTTCTTCGAAATAATCAACACAAAGATGCAGATCATTTTAACAAGAAAGGGTTCAATTGTTTACAAAACTCTAGGTACACCCAGGAACATTGCAACAAGAAACAATGTAACCCCCAAGCCAAATAATACAAAAATAGGGGATATTGTCTACAAAATGTACATAGGAGAAACGAAACGTGCCCTGGAGGAACACAAACAAGGACGGAAGGACATAAGCAATTCATCAAGGATAGGCTTACATATTCCTTTCTTCAATGTCTTCCTCTGCTGAGGGTGGGTCACCTAACCATGGTCACATCACACTCTCCATACTTCCTCCGCCATCCTCTTCATCTCTTCGTTGGTGTGTCGTCCAGTCCATTGTTTTAGATCATCTGTGTATCCCTGTCGTCTCCTTCTCCTCGATCACTTCCCCCGGAGCTTTCCTTCTAACACTGTCAGCAATGTCACCTCCTGCTTATCCGCGCATCACATGTCCAGAAAACGTCAGTTTTCGTTGTTTTATGAACTTTATCTGCTGGCGTTCTGTACCCATTCGATCGAAGACTTGATTATATTTGGTACCATATATGTCCAAGGAATTTTGAGAGCCCTTCTGTGAAGGTAGGTCTCGAAGCCTTCTATCCAGGCTTACATATAGTGGATGAGAATCATACTGCCAATTGGGAGGGAGAACAATTACTGCAATGAGGGATGGGAATCCGAGAAAATACGTTAATTTTTCAACAAGAAAAGCGATGTCCAAACAGAGTATAAACATTTAACTGAGAACATAGTGATGATCCATACGAAAAGGTAAAAATGAGGTTAAGAAATTTTTCTCTATTTATTTTAATATTGTCGCGCGTGACCCCTTCGCGACGACGCCGCTTCCTCCGTCGTGGATCACCTACCCAGGCTCCGTTGCTCTCCTCTGCAGACCAACCCTGCAGACCACCCAAAGACCTTCTGAAAACCACACATTGACAAATGGGAATACTTCACTAATAATTTCACCAGCTTTTGAAAAAGATGACAGTGAATCACCGAAAGGTCAGGACAATAAACTTTTATAAAAAGTTTGATGGAGTCTACAACTTGAATTGATTGGCAATATTCTGTATTATAGAATTCTAAATTTCGTGCAATTTCTTTTAAATTTTAATTTCCGATTTATATTATTAGATTTATTTTAAAATGAAATCTTTCCCATTATATATGTCTTAGCTTTTACAAATGGGAAATTTTAATTTCTTTCGTGTGTGGTTTCGAAGTGTAAGTGTGATAAAATCTTAATTTCCGATTTATTCTATTTCTGTACATTTTTCAGCGTAAAGTGTAAAATTACTCTTTGAATTTGATCGTGCGGTTGCCCTGGTATTAAATTTACCTTAGCTCCAATAATTCACCAGAAAGTTTATTCTCGGCTTTCTGTCCTTCACAAATGGGTGTGAAAATCAAGAATTCATTCCTGGACCAGCAGTAAGCCCCATCTACTGAGTTTCCCTTCGGGATTATATCTGCTTTTAGATGGAGGTCTCTTGAGGCTTCCTCCGAATTCCCACTGTAAACTGGTCGACTTGCGATTTTAGCGACTCCATCTTCTTAAAGAGGTCGGGGGCTTTATATTTCGGATCTTTCCTACTATAAAGGTTTTTTCTTCAGGGTTTACTCTAAGTTTTTTCCATAATCGCCGGCTAATTCAGAGATTTAACCACATGGCACGAAATATGTTTTCTAACCATAAAGTTTTCCAATTCATTCAAGAGTTAGCTTAGATTTCATAACTTCTAAATTGATTCCTGTTATTAATTTAATTGCTTTGTTTGTTCCACTTTTCTGGTAAACAGATTTAAGAGAACTTTTACAGACAGAGAAACGAATTTTTTTCTCATCAGTCAATGTTATTATTCCTCAAAGTTTTCAAGATGTTTAGATTCTAGCTCGAAATAATTTTAAGCTTCTGGAGCACTTGCTAGTCTGCAACTTCTATTTGTGAAAGTTTTTCGGCCGAAATCGAAATTATATAATCTTTAGAACTTATCCATGATAACTAATTGAAGGTATCGCTCTTATTTTCGCGGCTCATAGGTTTGTAAGAGCGAATTTCATTAATTTCTCTAGCGTTGCTGAGGCACTACTTCAATTTCTAACCTACCCTATCGAGTGAATAAAACCCTTTAGTCAGACTAGGTAGCCAACCTTTTGGAAGATGCGATCGATATTTACTCCTCTCATAGGACGTTATGAGAGATAGGCCGTCCCTGTACTAATTAAGGATAATTGGATAATTTATAATATATCCTAGCTCTATTTCTCTCTCTTATAGTTTTTTTTTTTTTGCCTTTCCCTAGCACACATGGTACAAACCATGATAATCATGGTGGGTAGTTAGCGACTGCTTTTACTGTAAGTGCACCACATGTCTACACAGGTGAAAAGCAGTTCGACTTTGCACTTACAAATGTGCCAGAGCCCTGTTTAGTTACTTGTACCCGCTGGTGGGGTTGGACTTTTGCAAGAATCGGGGGCATTGGAGCATTTTTATTTAAAATAGAAAAAAGTGCCCAATGCGGGAATCGAACCCGGGTCGTAGCGGTCGAAAACCAACGGTTTAGACCATTCTTCCACCGACCCCCCTAATGAGGGCCACAGTCCAATACCATGGTACATGGATTTATTGGTGTCAATTCTTCAAAACTGAAATTGTCATATTCTTTGATCTGAAACTGTTCTTTGCGCAGAGGTAATTACGAAAAAGCAATGTTTTAATATATTAAATAGAGAAATTGTTTTAATGTAATCATGAAAAACAAAAGGTGCCTCGCACCCGTGCTCACTCTTAGTTGTAACTTCGCCCTTTGAAGAGCAAGACCTCGATAGCTCGCGGTGTTTTTGTAATAAAGAAACATATGGCGTCAGGTTTTTAGATATTTTTATAAAATTACTAGACGGGTGACTCGGGCTTCGCCCCGGGATTGACCCGTGTGCATATCTACCCGAGTGATATATATTTAGATAAGATTTTTTTATATAATTGTTTGTTATTAGCATTATCTATTTGTTTGCATCAGCATAATTTAATCTAATCTTTGATAGAGGGCGCTGTTCGTGAGCTAAGTAGAATAATTTGAATATATAGTTTTAATAATTGATTTATATATTTTTTAAAATAGCCTATCGTCTTCCCCGTATTTTTTCACCTATGTATGGAAATTTTAGTTTTAATTAGTGAACTACTGCGAATTTGTATACCGGACATACAAACAAACAAACATACAAACATTCATTTATATTACTTATAAATTTATAAGTATTATTAGTCAGTTTAAATATTAGTTACGAACGGAGAATACGTCCAGGATAGCCTAGTGGACATGGCACCTGCCCGGTAAGCAGAAGGTTGTGGGTTCGATTCCCGCTCCTGGACACTTTTATTTTTCCGTTCGCCATTACCCTTCATATTTTTCACCCTCCATACGTCATCCATTCATATATAGACCATCACTCTTCATATATTCAACCTTTTCATACGTCATCCAAAAGTTAGAAATATTAAATTATTTCTCTTTGAAATTAAAAATGATTTTTCATAAATAAAAAGAAACTTATGCGGTAAAACTGGTTGTATAGCTTTATATTCATTTATATATATAGATATCACATTTTTCTTGATTCTAATTTATTCTTAACTGGCCTTTTCATTATTGTTTGCGTTAGAGCATTGCTCGATGATGGAAATATTCATGTGTAATTCTACTGTTCTAAAATCTTTTGTCCATAGTTTGCTTGAATATTATTTCTGTGATTCCACCCTTCAGTGTAGCATATATAAGCAGAATCGTCCAATACAATATTAGAGCTCTATGAAGTCCTCTGGTAGATCAAATTGGAGAAACCGCTGGGAGGGCTAACCACTGATGAGCCAAGCCCTCCCAATATTTTTTCATCGCAGTAAGGACAGTAGAACTTTATTTTGTGTATAAAGGAAACATTCGTGCTTAAATGATTTAATTTCCTATAAATATATGTGGCAATATGATAATAATGTGGGGAGAGATAAATAAGGAAACCACAAGTTTGGAAGGAAATTCCAGGCAACCAGCGAGAGAGAGGGAGAGCGCGAGGTTATATCACCGCTGAACGACCGTTTGTGTCGCCACCACCCCCCGACTGTCCAAAAATAGTCCTGAGGTTCTACGAAAATGGGCCCCTTGGAATGTGACTGATATATCAAGTGACCGGCCTTTACATCCTCTTCTCTACGTCTCTCTCTGGTCGACTGTAGATTTACTTTATTATTCCTGGAAGGGTAATATTATGACATATATCTGTACCAAAAGAGGCACCTCTCCCTTTAAATATACATCAGAAAGAGGGCACTATTGCATCACACTAGTACAAAAATATTTTAGTTTTGTTTTTGATAGGGTGATGCAATAATTCCATTGTTCTGATGCACATTTGAAGGGAGAGGTTCCTCTCTTGGTACATAAACTTAATGAGAAATATATATAACAATTATAGAGAACTTTATTTCAAATATATTTTTATAAATCATAATCCCTTCAGTAAAAATATAAATAAAACACAATTCGCTGAGTTTCTCTTTAACTATTCCCTCAGCGATTTAGTCTTTTATTTATAAATTTATATTTTACACAAATAAATTTACTGGCAATGCGTTTCTTTTAAATATCATCAAATATTATCTCTACAGACCTTACTGCAATGATATGAGTTATTATTATATCATTGCAGTATGGTCTGTAGAGATAATATTTGATCATATTTAAAAGAAACGCATTGCCAGTAAATTTATTTGTGTAAAATTTGAACGATAGATGGCAATTAAATTTAATTTACTAATAATTTTTTATATGTTTAGTTTTTTATTTTAAAATAAATGAAATATTGAATCAGTTTGAATTGTTTTCAAATATAATATCTAAGTTTTAAGTTTCACAAAAATATATATATTGCTTAAATATAAATTATTTATTTAAAAAATATATAGAGAGAGAGGTTTATTCTTCACTAAATATATATCTTAAGTCGTTTATAAAAAACCTACATTTATTATATCATTATCACATGAAGATCACATATTTTGGATACAAAAAAGAAACCTCAAAATTAATAGCTTTAAACTCCAAAAAATATACGTAAAAAAACTGGAAAAGTAATTTATTTGGCAACCCATCCCCTTCTATTAAGAAAACAAGGCTTAAAAAGTTAATTTCTAGAAAGCTGTTTGTCGAAAGTTTAAAGAAGAAAAATAAATAACGAACATTTTCATTTAGGTCTTTCATCCGAGGCGTCAGTGAAAGATAAATTTCCTCCATCGCAAGTCCTACTTAAATAAATTCCTTGAGATATTAAGGACGAAGATTTATTTAGGAAGACTCTTCCATTAGGCCCCATAAATGTTTAAAATTAAAAGTGATGAAAACCTTCTGCCTTCACCCCAGAGTGAATAAATCAAACGACCCCTGCTGATATTGAAGGGTATAAACTTCTTATTACCTAACTGCCCACTTTTTTACGCCAATCTTGATGGAAGCCTTTTTTGACTCTTTCTCTGCCAGACATTTATTTTCCAAACGTATTTACTCTACGCTCGTCTGCTCTTAATTCTTTCCAGATAGGGAGATAGCCCTTATCTTTTTTAAAGTTGAAGTTATTTTTCATCATTATGTCGAATTTTAAAATTATTTTCGAACTATTTGTAAGATTAATAGCTATGTAGACATCACTTCATGGTCAACATAATTCAAAATGATGAGCAAATTTAGATTAATAAGCTGAAGATAATGTTGTAAATTTGATTACACCAATTTAGAGTACAAGCTGATCAGCGCCGTTTCAGGGCCATTGTATTCGCCTTTAAAAATACTCTGTAATATTATTTCCTCGACTTTTAATTCATTGTGAACAATTGAAATACCAGAATAGAATAAACGCAAAGATTTTATTTTAAAACCCTACTCTCAACTATCCCTGCCTGGTATATTTCAGTACGCATTCAATCCATTCATAGAAAACGAAGTAAATCAATCTATCCAAATTTGAGGTGTTTTACAAGGAGGGAAAGGTTTGGAGCTGCTGTAGTATTCTAGAGTATAGAAATAATAAATCTCTTGTATTACAGTCTTGTACAACAAACAAGTAACATTCAGTATATTTATGAACTATACGAGTATATATTGTAGCAAAGTATTTATTATTTTATTAACATACTAGCGGATGTGCCCGGCTTCGCCCGGGTTTTACCCGAGTGAATGTTTGTCTAACGAACATTTGTTAAAACAATTCTCTATAAACTTATAAAACGTACTCGGCTTCGCCCGGGGTTTTACCCGAGTAAAGGTTTGTCTAGCGAACATTTGTTAAAACAATTCTCTAAAAACTTATTTAAAAAAAAAAGATATATTTTGATAATTTGAAACTCGTAAATTTGAATCTCTCGATAAAGTGAACATTTTTTCCCGGTCCCTGTGTGCCGTGTCATCCTGAATTTTGTCTTTCCTAATTTTCTACATTAGAAAATCATAGTTTTATCTAGTGAACATTTTTTCCCGTGTCACATTGCCGTGTCACATTGCCTTTATTCTTCATTGTTGGCTTTTTATATTATATTTACTCTTCATTGTTGGCTTTTTATCTTAAATTTATTCTTCATTGTTGGCTTTTTATATTACATTTACTCTTTATTGTTGGCTTTTTATCTTACATTCATTCTTCATTGTTGGCTTTTTATATCATATTTACTCTTCATTGTTGGCTTTTTATATTATATTCTGACCAAAATCTATCTGTGAACTTCACACAGTGAACTTCACACAGACAGAATAAGGCAATTATATAAGTAGATTTACTCTTCTTTGTTGGCTTTTTATCTTACATTCATTCTTCATTGTTGGCTTTTTATATTACATTTACTATTCATTGTTGGCTTTTTATCTTACATTCACTCTTCATTGTTGGCTTTTTATCTTACATTCATTCTTCATTGTTGGCTTTTTATATTACATTCACTCTTCATTGTTGGCTTTTTATCTTACATTCATTCTTCATTGTTGGCTTTTTATATTACATTTACTCTTCATTGTTGGCTTTTTATCTTACATTCACTCTTCATTGTTGGCTTTTTATATTATATTTTTAGATTGAGATTATTAGCTAGTATGTAAAAATATTAACTCTGTTGAAATTTAATTTTGTATTTATATATAAATAAAATTAACTCTGTTGATTTTTTTGTATTTAATCGATAACAGCGAAGTTACGCATGTTAATGTTAGGGGAAAATATTTTGACGTTAAGCAAAACCTGCTCCATCTCGTTTTACATAAATGTTGAAAATTTGGTCGAAATTGATGCATTGTAACGAAAGTTTTTAGTGATGTCCTCTTATGAAATTTGCATTTTATTAATATAGATTATTAATTTTTATATTTTATTACTCTCTGCGTAAACCTTCATCATTGTTTTTTATCAATTTTAGTTTGTGCCCTTAACACGAGGGGAACACGAGAGACTTACCAGAAGAGTAGCCGCTGTGATGTTGGAGAGAGACATAACAGCAACCGGCAACAAGTCTTTTAACACTCCTTCTTTTATTGTCATCTTTAATCCACATTAAATAATAACCCGAATATTAACCAACAGGTATTTACATTATTTTACATCCCAGCGCCGATATCAACGGATATTTACAATCATTTGCCCCAGGAAACAGGAACACAGCAGTCGGCGATTCCCACACTAGTTCTAGACCGGAAATAGGCGAAAGCGCCATCTATTGGCGGAGGTTGTAGGTGTTTTTCAGGCTTATAAACGCGACAATATTTATGTAACGAGCCGGTTGGACTTCTCACTACGAAGATGTTGGTCCATCCAACATGTGAATAACTGCTTGAGAAGCTTCTCGCAATATTGCATTTATTTTTGGTTTGGAATAAAATGTTCGATGAAGTCCAAAATGCGCTTCGTTATCGATGATATTTGGATGACAATGGATTGCGCTATATTTCCTATCAAATCCTTTAGGTATTGTGCGAATTTTCGGCGGGCCACTGTTGCCATTTTGAAGGAAGTTATTTATTTACATTACTAATAGATATTATGTAAATACGAAAAACACAAAACAAGGTGTAACTCGTTTAGTTTAAATATAAACAAAGAGAGTGAAATTTGGATATCTATATAGATGTATATATAGATATAGATGTAATAAGCGTGAACTTGTTATAGCCCTATATTGTTACATAAAGAATTAAAACCTTTTTGATACCCAAATAATAATATTTAATAATTTGTTTTAATCATCATTAATTTGCAACTACTTTTCATATAAATTATATGTATTGATTTCTTATTTATCGCATAGAACTCAGGGATTGTACAAAGACTAAGGTCGCCTCTCTCGGCAAAATAGACGCCAAATCTATATGCTATCTAATCACCGTCGCCGCAAACTAGCGAACTCGGGTCGGTGACAAAACCACAACACCATCTCTGTCAAACTGTAAAGCGTCCACCTAGGGTCCATGGTTTCGGGTTAATGGCCCTCGTCCGCCTAGAGCGGATTTTATTCTAGGAGATTCACAAGAGATCAAAAGAAATATTCACAATTGGCCAAAGAGGTGTTTAGCTGGCAGAGTGTCTAGGTTAAATATATGCCCAGAATTTAGATGGAAAATTTTCCGGAAGGAAGTTTTTGACGCGAGAGGCGACATTTATTTATGTATATATAGATCAAATTTTCCGGAAAAATTAATCTAAATTTTGGCAATAGTTATGGCCTAGCCACTTTACCAGCTAAACACATGTTTGGAGTATTGTGAAGATTTCATTTGATTCCCCTTGTGGATCTTATGAAATCAAAGCCCGCCCTGAAGTGACGATGGTCTGTCTGAATGGGCACTCCTCAGTTTGCCAAAGAAGGTGTTGTGGCTTTGTTATGCAACAAACATTAGTTTACATATATCGGATTAATATTGCACAACTGACTAGGAAGAAGTTCATCTGTTATATAGAGGGGTCAAAATAATGTAAAAATACAGTTCTAGAAGATTCTTTTAAAAAATCTGGACAACTAACGCATATTTTTTAAATAAGTGATATCACAAAATATTACAAGCATTTCTGCATATGGTATTATTGAAAACTAGACTTACATGTTTGGGAATTTATTTTTTCATATATTTTAACATGTACTCGAATATATAAATTCTTTCTTTACTTTTTTTTTTACACAAAATGAAAGGATAACACTTTTTTTTCATATTATATAATTTCTGAACACTATGCAAATTTCTCCCTCGAAAAGGCAAAATAACGTCTCCGAAACGTTCCAATAAAAGTCTATGATGTTCATTTACAGTATCTATCAGTTACAGCAGGTTACAGTCACATTTACCATGCACTAACTGCATTTCCTCGGTGCAGACTTGATACATATTAAACAAATCCAGGTTTGGAAGTTGGATCTCTGCTTACTTCTGATATTTGGCTAAATTGTTTACTTAAAACAACTTGCTTTACCTGTTTACTTTACAGGCAATGTTTTATAGATTTTCTTACAAATCAAATAATATTTTATATAAAATAGGATTAATAGATATAACTTTTAATGAGGAGATTTTAAGTTTTTTTTTAGTGGAGAGAGAAACTTTATATAAAATAAAATTTAGAAATTCAACTCGCTAGTTATAAAATAGAAGGAATATTCTTGTCCTTCAATAAATAACACGCTAGAACACACTAGTAAAAGAAACAACTTGCTTAATAATTATTTTAGCAAGATCTGGATTTTATATTTATTATCTGAAAAGTTGCGATATTGAAGTATTTGTGCCTATTACAAAGGAAACAGATGAACAAACTGAAACTTAGGATTGAATATTTACATCAATCAAGCAACAGAGTTCATAAAATTTATATAAATAAAGTGGTGGGGGAGGAGGGGTATATGAAAAAAGAGGTGTGAACATTCGTTGATGTGGTATGATTCGTATATATTCGTATATACGTATCACACTGAGATAAAAATATTATTTTGCAATGAATGAAGTGTCTGTAAATAACGCAGTATTATATAATCTGGATAAAAGAATATAGAATATTTCTGGAGACATATTCATCATTAGAATGCTTATTAATGTTATTATTTTACGGCTTTAATTGATGATAATGTCTATACCCATCTTGTATAGGTATGTATTTGTGCCATTGCCAAACTGGGCTTTTGCAGTGGGATCCTGAGTGTGAGAGACCCTGGCTATCTTACTTCAGTCTCTTCTGCTTCTACACTGCCGGTGTCCTGGGCCAGGCCGGCTTCGTCCTCCTTTCTCACAGGTACTACCTCTCATACTAAAACACATTTATTAGGATTGTTGCCGTTGTTGTCGTCTCCAATGAAGAGCCTCAGATATATCCAGGCATCTCTATCACAGCAGTAGCAATGTCCACTATCTTGGGTGTGTAAAGTTTCTATCCTGGGTTATATGTCAATTTTCTGCAAGGCTGCGTCCATTGCTGGGTATGAGAATATATGGGTAGGTGTTAGTTAGTTCCACATCAGGAAAGTTTTTGCATGCCCTGTAGCTTCTTGTGCCATCTGGATGTATTGTCATTTATTTGGATTAAATCGTTAATATAGATTTAACATTTTCGTATATGAAAGAGTGGCTTGGTTATGCTAATTTTCATTTATAGATCTCTAAAATGAAAAATAAAAAAAATTGAAATAATTTGAGCTAATTAATTTTTATTGGGTGGAGAGGAAGTGATGGGTCACAATCTACAATATGTATCATCCACAAACAAAGAAACAATCATTCTCGGGAAAAAAAGATCGTATATTGACCTATCAAAGTGAAAAGTGATGCTTATTGTTTATTTTATTATTATTATGACATTATCAAGGAGTTGTGCATCATAGGTTTATTTCAGAAAGAATTATCAATAAAAACACATGCCAAAAAAAAAATACTCCTGCGCCTAGAGATTCAATACGAAGGAAAAGGAACCTGCTCTTTCAATCAAAACATGAAGTTACTTCATTGCAAACTCCCTGCTCTTAAAGCCTCCTTGGTTATGGATTATTTATCTAAAACTTTGAGACTGTTTATCACATTCTCTTTATTCCCCAGAACTTTTCCCTGTGATTTCTTTTATTTTCCCGAGCTCAAACTTGTGTTAAAAGGAAGACGCTTTTCGCTATCTGAAGAGGTTTTTAAAAATACGACGCCTAAAATAAAATGCTTAGGAAAATAGACTATGACACCGCTTTAAAGAAGCTTTTTGACCACTGGAAAGCTATTGGAGAGTCCTATTTTAAAAATAATTGATGAATATAATGATTCACCCATTATATATTTTTTATTTTTGGTTACTTTTTAGACCCCCTTGTATGTTATCACTGATATTCAAGTTTTTTTAGTTCGTTATATAAAAGAGGTTTCTCTCATTTCCAGCTTGTTAAAGCGAGATTTTACTACCGTATTAATTGATTATAAAACTTTAATTTTCTAAGAAATAATGTCTCTTCAAAGAGAGACTGCCACTTTTAATTATTTAAATTGAAATTATCAGAAGTATTTTTATCTCAAATTGTGCAATTGGCTTCGTAGTTCTATATTCTATAGATGTGAAAAATAAAAGAGTTGACGCGGATCAAAAGGTAATAAGACCAAATCCAAATTATTCGGTAAAAGCATTGTTACCATAATCAGACAAAGCATGAAATTGGCATTAAAAATATCAGAGCATGATTTAAATATTTGGAACTATTATCAGTTGTGTTCAAACAAGACAACTAATATAAATAAAAATAATTTCTAAGATCCTTAAATACTATTTTTAGATTTGAAAGTTGGAAAAAGGGTTTGAATATAATTGAAAGCATATCTGTTTGTGTGCAAATTTCATTAATATTTCTTCTTTATTTTATTCTGTTAATTGTATTACATTTATTTTGAATTTAAAAGGTTTCTTTTAATTATTTTGATTATTTAAAATAATTTAAATCTTTAAATAATATTCTCCTAATATAATATCTTTGTTTCTTTTAGAATGAAATTATTGTACCAGAGTTTTTTTATGTGCTGTAAGTGCAGATATTTCAAATTTATCTCATTTAAGAGCACACAAAATAATGGTTTTCCATTCTTTCTTTTAACGTCTGGCTGTTTGTCATACTTAACATTGGTTACAATTTACACATTATATTTTATAAATTAAATTTGCTCCATTTTGGTAATTGGGTGTTATTGTATTTGTTGATATATTGATAAATATGTTTACACGGTTTCCATGCAATTTTTATTTCTCATACCTTTTTTAATATATTGCTAAATTTTATTGCAAACCTTTGGTTCATAAACGATAATGTGATATACCGGTATTTGACTTCTTGGTTTTGTACTTAAGATTTTGAATCAAAGCATTATTTTCATATTTTTCTATATATAAGAGCTTTGACTAATCCTACTTTTTGACAAAATGATGTGAACTATAGTCACAAACCGTTTCTATATAGGTTTTTTTTTTCAATATATAGTTGGTAATAATATTATTATATTGTATGTTAGATTCATGTACAAGAAATTAACATGCACAATACTATTTATATCAGCACCTCTATTAGTAATCAAAATGAATATTTCCACACTACTTTGATTGATAAAATAATAGAAGACACACGCATGAGCCAAAAAAATATAGATATATTTTGATTCAAAATCTAAAGTGCAATAACAAGGAAGTCAAATACATAAAATTACCATTAATAAACTAAAAGGCCATAAGAAAATTTACCAATATATTTAAGAAGTATGAAATAACAAGGATTGCATAGAAACCATGTAATCATATTTCTCAATATATCAATATATCAACAAATACAAGAACACCCATTTCAAAACAAGCAGGTTCAATTTAAAAAGTGAAATGTGAAGATTATGTGACCATGGTTATGTAGGACAATCAGCCAAAACTTTAAAAGAAAGAATGGAAAATCGTGAAAATGTTTTGAAATGTGATAAAATTGAAATTTCTGCCCTTTTTTTTGTATAACATAGAAAAAACATTGGGCATATTAATATAAATCTGAAAGAGGTGAAGATAATGGATTTTATGAGAAAAAATATTCTAAGAGACAATTTAAAGAAGTTTTTTTATTCAAAAGAAATGTGATACATTTAATAGAATGGAAGAAAAGAGGAAAATTAATGACATTTACAGAGATATATGGTTCTAATTTTATTTAAACTTTTCTCCAACTTTTAATTCTAAAAATAGTAAATTAATTAATTTTCTTCTTATTAGTTATCTCTTTTGCACAACTGCGATAACAGTACCAACAATTTTTTTTTTTTAAACTCATATTTTTTTTCATTTAGGGCCTTGTCTGATGGCAACAATGCTGTTACCAAGACGTCAAAAAAATATCAATAATTTTTTATTATTAGCTCTTCTCTAATTCCTTTTTTGATTCTAATTTACACTCTATAACACTAAAAAAATTGACGCACCAAGAAGGAGTTGTTCGACTTATATGTAAATACGTATACAAAGATGTTTCGACCAAACATGCAAATAATTGGAATTTGGTTGCCGATATATGCAAAGCAAAAGCTCCTGTGTATCTGAACTGTGAATCCAGCACGTGATTCTAGACTCAATATTCGGCGCCACGAGATGATTTTCAAAATTTCCTCTCAATATTTTTTTCAGTAAGCCAATTTCTACTCTATAAATGCATCGTTGAAAGATTCGTGCTTAGTACGAACATATGTCAGAATTTCAAAGAAGTCGTGCCATTAAATTGAAATACGCTGGTTGTTCAAATCGACTGATCGCGTGACATCTGTGTCCAAGAGATGCGGCGATTAGACGATGTTGTTGGCAAGAATGAGTCAACAACGGAAGAATGAAACGTCAGGAAGGCAGCGGTCGACCAAGGGACACAACAGAATGGAAGGACAGAGAGATTATCATAACTGCTGTCGCAGCATCAGAATCGACGTTAGGAAATGCCCTTTTTATCTGTAATATATATTTATATATTTTAAAAACACACACAAAATTCTTAATCTGGGTGTCCGTGGTGACAAAAATCAAATATATTATATCATTCCTCAAAAGTAATTTCTTAATATTTATATATCTCTGGTTATTATAAAAAAGTATGTAGCGCACCTATGTTTATTTTTATTAAAACAATTTATTTTTGTCCTGATACTGCAATGAGGAAATATTAGGAGGGCCTGCTTCAACAGTGGTGAACCCTCTGAGAGGTTTCGTCAGTCTAATCTACCGTATACCGCTCTAATATCGCAGATTGGGATGTTTGAGTTATATATCGGCCGGCACTCGAGAGGAATTCTTGGTGAAGGTAAGTAGATATAGTTGAGGCCATTTGAAATATATTCAAATATTGATCCGAGTATTGATTTTCAACTAGTATTTCACAAATACACCTATCCTCCGATTTACACGGTAGATACGTTCCTGAGAAAAACGTGTAAATCGGGGTATAGGTGTACGTAGTCAGCACATAAGCTCGGGATTCCTCGTGAGATGTGTACACAGCGCATGTGTTCAATCACAGTAGCATTTAGTATAGTGCTTAAAAACAAAAAAAAAACTTATTTGGAAAACCGTGTAAAAGCGAAAACGTGTAAAACAAGTACCGTGTAAATCGGGGGATAGGTGTAATAACCTTTTAGTCATAAATTAATTGTAAGGCAAGAGAGCGCCATCTGTATTTAAATAAAGACATTATTTAGCGCGAATACTTCTTTTTTCTGACAGATACAACAATTATTAATGTGCTTTTTTTTTTTAGTTAACATATCGGACGCGATATCTCAGCTTGGGATATACTTGCGCCTAAATACATTTTAACAACTTATACACAATTCATTTTATATACAATTCAATAACAGGACTAAAAACGAAATTAAAACTGAAAAGTTGGTTTTCTCAAACAAAATTGGAATTTCGTTGCCGATTTAGGCAAAGCAAAAGCTCCTGTGCATCTGAACTGTGAATCCAGCACGTGATTCTAGACTCAATATTCGGCGCCACGAGATGATTTTCAAAATTTCCGCTCAATATTTTTACAGTAAGCCAATTACTACTCTATAAATGCATCGTTGAAAGATTCGTGCTTAGTACGAACATATGTCAGAATTTTAAAGAAGTCGTGCCATTAAATTGAAATACGCTGGTTGTTCAAATCGAATGATCGCGTGCCATCTGTGTCGAAGAGATGCGGCAATTAGACGATGTTGTTGGCAAGAATGAGTCAACAACAGAAGAATGCAACGTCAGGAAGGCAGAGGTCGACCAATGGACACAACAGAACGGGAGGACAGAGCAATTGTATTGATAGGTGTATTTGTTATATACAAATTTGCACATTGCTTCGATGGGATAAAAATGATTACTTCTGTAGCTGTGAAAGATGTATTCACATACTTGTTATTGTTAGAAGAATTTCATATTTCTAGCTAAATGAATGGCTAGGTTACTTAACCCTCACGAGGAGCTACTGTTCTTAAGTCTTCATACTTCTTTCCAACTTATCATGTTTTCAAATGAGCATTATAATCCGGTACGTAGTAAACTATTGAGTGCAGGCCACATCACAGGCTGCACTTATACCAGAATTTATCTCGGGGAATAGGTGAATTTATTTACACATATGTAGTAGACCAAGTGTTACTTATTGATAGGTTATATATTGCTGAATTTTTAATCAGTTAAAGTATAGGTAACAAAAAAACTTTTAAAATTCTTTTGAAAGAAACTCTTTGCATATGATTTACGAAAATGCCAAGTTTTTTTTTTTTTCGTTCTGAGAGCATGTTATAAACATGTAAACAGTTTACCGTTATATTATAAAAATATATATTATCCAAATATTTTCAAGATATATATTTGCAATATGTTAAAAGGAACTCAACATATTCACCTGTAAGTATCCTCTCTCCCTCTCTTCCCACAATCTAAAATAATATTCAAAAGAGGTCTAAATAACAAAATTATTTTTTTATCAAAACCTTTTATAATATGAAGCACGTTTTTCTCTTGTGTTGTTAAATTTGGTCTCTAGGTAAATTAGATATGAACAGTTTGCTCACAATTTTTTATACTCAAACATGTCCCTTTAGAAATGGGGAATTGGCTTGCTGAGATGTGTTTGGTAAAGCAAATAAAATCATTTGGGAAATGTATGAAAATATAAAACAAATGGTTCATCTGATAGTTTCTCATGAAAAGTTTATTTTTAATTCAGACATTTTGGGGTGTATAGAACCTGGAAGAGAGTGGCCAGAATATATCTTCATATTTGGAATGCAGAAAATATTTTAAAAGCACCTTCTGATCGTGCAAGTGAAATATCTGATAGCTCATGCCATCTATTAAAATAAATATACACTGAACTTGATTTATTTTTAGTACAGAATATAGGGGCGAAACATTTTGTTGAAAAATTATAAAACCTTCTACGTACGCACGTTTGGGGCTTTTGGTCTTCGTCAGTGTGACGCAGACTTGACCTCAAAGGCCATACCTCTCAGGTTATTCTGGAATTAAAATGAATTAATGTTTAGTAAATATCTATTGTGTTCAGATGGCATATACTATAATCAACTCTCAGTTCCATGATAAAGAATTTAGGAAATTAATATTTTCTTAACTTTACCGCCCTGGATTTGTGTGGGTGGTGGATTCTTTCCTCAGTTTTATCATTTCATTTATTTTTGGGTTTATCTTCAGGTTAGATAGACTTAGGTTATTTGTATGCCAAGAAAGCAGCCAGATTAAGTCTAGCGATAAGAGCTACCCACCCCATTTATCCTCCACTTCGCTATAGGACCGCCACAGCAGAGTGGTGTGCAGGACGGGGATGCGGCCAGGGTACTTCGCTCTCCTGGGCCTACAGACCGTAGCAGGGGCCGCTAGCTCGTTTGCTCCAACGTTGGCCTTGTTCGTGGTCCTGCAGGCCTTGGCTGCCGTGGGGGCCTCTGGATGTTCCAGCCTCACCATCTCCCTAGGTAGGTCGGCTACATTCCTGTTGTAAATCATAAATTGTATCTAGCTTTGTGCTAATAATATATACAACTTCTATCTCTTGTTTGTGAACCGATATGCTTTCATATGCTCGAATTTTTCAAAGTAAGAAAAGAAATATAATACAAAAATCGAGTTTAATGAACATTTTCGAAAATTATCATTCAAATTTATTACTGATTTGAAAAAATACATTTTATTTTGGTCAAATGGTTTTCGAAATCTGATCACCAACTTTAATCTGATTCTACAAAAATGAAAGTTTTAATTTAAAAGTTGGATCCTTCCGAAGGAAGAGGGAAACTTGTTTACGAGGATTCAGAAATTTCATTTTCCAAAAGCTTTTTAAAAATTTCTGTAATATTAGAAAAACGTTCTTCCTTATTTGTTTCAAATCGTTTTCTTTTAAAGCACAAATTTACCTTATGAAAAATCCATTAGAGAAGTCCAATCAAATCAGGAATAAAGGTAGTGATATATATCATACTGGGGTGTTTGCCAAACCACTAAAGAAATGCTGAATCCGTTCATCTAGGAAATGTGCATTAAGATGATCAAGATGCCATTTCAAGGTACTTCACTCTCGGAGACTTCTCTTTCTAAATACTTCGAAAGTCAACTGTTTTCACTTATCTTTTTCCACATAATTTCACCACCCAATGATATAGGGTTACAATTACATAATCTGGATTTTTTCATTTGTAATTAAACTAGGACATTCATTCCCAATACATTGTAACTTCCTCTCTATACACATATAAATACACCAGTAATGTAGACTGTGTGTGATATGCTACATAATATATATAAATAAAATTAATGTTGATATGAGAGGTATTATTGATTGGAATATTACTAATAGTTATCTCGTCGTTTATTCAATTCACTAACTTAAAGCTACTAAGTTGTCTTGATTGTGGTTCTCTGTTTGGAATCCTACACCAAGGTTTTCAAATCAGTTAAAAACTATTTAACATCCTCAGCCCTTTGCCTTATTTATGACATTTCGGATATACTCTGAGTCTTTTAAAGAACCTTCATTTTAGGGACTTTTAAAATTTGAGAAGATGATATATATGTAAAGGTTTCAAAAGGAAATTATACATAGCAATAACACTCCATCTATATAATACAAATGAAATCACAAAACGCGAATGTTTCTTTTCACAAATAAATCAAACTTTTACTGTCCTTACAGCAGTAAGGACAGTAGTGTTTTATTTATTTGTGAAAAGAAACATTCGCGTGTTGGTCTTTTCATTTGTAAAATAAATTATAAATTTAATATTCTCGATAAAATATACTTCATTATTTTTTTGAACTTTCTTCCTAAGTTTGTGTGCTTGCCCTCTCCTCTCTATATTTATAAACCTATTCGTCTTTTAAAGCTCACAAGCTAGGTGGATAAATAGTTAAAGGTTTATACAGCAATTTTTTTCATTAATATGTGAAACGCGTTGAAGCTAATTTTATTAAAGATAGTGAACACCTTTAATACACTGCGCGACATCGAAATTGGAACTCCAAGAAAGAGTAGCCAGAAAATATGAAATTTTCAGTCTAGACGCGCCTCACCGAGTTATGCAAATTATTCGAACTGCGCAGCTCTCGTGCGCACGTGGAGTAAAATATAAAGGAAGGAACTTGCAGAAAGGACAGTATTCGTTCAGTTATTTCTTGAAGGAAAATCATCGAAGAAAATTTGTTCTTGTTTCAAAATACACACGTAATGCCTTCGTCAAAGGAGGCAGTTCTAGCAGACAGATGCTTTTACGAAGGGCATGGTGATCGGATTCAAAAGGACAGGTTGGCCCATACGTCAAATCGCAGCTGACACACAACTGGGTGCGTCCACGGTGAACCGACCGTGGAAAAGATGGTAAGAAAAAGGAAATGAGACAATTTATAGGAATGTCGGTGCAGCCAGAGTGACGTCAGAACGCGTGGATCATGTATCCTTCGACACTCTGAGGCGGACCCGCATTTCCTCGAGATTGATAACAATCTAATTATAATTATATGATGGATTGGCCAGAGAGCAAGATCTCCCTCCTGAATTCACTAAAACATGCCTGGAGCTCCTTAGTTCCCTCAAAACTCTCGACTAAAATCCTTTTGGAATAGGGGGATTTATTGCTTCAAGGTCTCCTCCGAATCCTGTTAATGAACACGAAAGTTCGTTGTATAGCTCTTTTATGTGATCGTACTTTATGGACCCTTACATATTTGGAAATACACTGCCTCATTTTAGTGTATATTTGAAATAGGTAAAATATTTCACATTTTAGAAAAATCGTTTTTAGACTAATTTGATTATATATATATGTCACAAAAAAGACGTATTCTAGGTACGTTACCAATTCATTCATGCAGTCGTGGATTGAAATGTAAGATAACTTTTATTTTCCAAATTGCATTTATTTTTTGATTACTTTTTAAAACAAACAGTTTTTGCATACCTAAAATTTAACGATGTTATTATCTATATATAAACAAAAAAAACTATCCGGTTGTATTCCTTTTGTTAA
Organism: Cordylochernes scorpioides; assembly: GCA_030710605.1. Lineage (NCBI taxonomy): Eukaryota > Metazoa > Arthropoda > Arachnida > Pseudoscorpiones > Chernetidae > Cordylochernes > Cordylochernes scorpioides. Next base: position 8,475,455 of record CP092877.1, read on the forward strand.
GGATTTCTTTACATTTTCAAAAATTAACTCTGTGTTTAGTTCTTTGATTATTTAAATTATAATTTTAGTTATATTATGAAAACAATATTAATAAATATTATAGTTATGATTAGAAAATTTTAATTATATTAATGAATAATAAAAATCATATTTTTATTATGTCACATATATATATACCCATAGAAATATAGTACGGAAGAACATTTGTTGGTTGTAAGTTGATTCAGGAAATATATAGTCACATCAACCATGTTCTCCCTAAGGAGAGTGACAGCAGGTCAATGAAACATAGGGAGCTGAATAAATCGTTGGTTGATATTGCTATATTATTTCTGACATAGAATATTTGTGTACCAACTATTACATTTTAACTAAAACAAATATTTTTCTAAGGTCATTGTTAAGATAAACACATTTCGTGTTTTTCACTTAATTTTGAACTCAAGTGTACATTTATCTTCCTGACTACCTTTCGAAAGACTCAATGAAATCGGTCGGGTCGAAACTGTTTTGTCAAATGAAGCATGGATATTTTAGTATAAGGGAATTTTCTGGGTTATTTACCTGGGGGCATTCTAGCAACTTCCTTTATTTACCGTTATTAATTCACGAGAAAATTTTTATTGGAATCCTGTGCTCCAAGTTGAATGTCTTCCATGCTTATTGATGCTGGATGTTCTAACATAGAAGTCTAGATTTTTTATCCTTGATTTTTAAATGGCAATTATGGGAATTGTAACACAACATCGCCTCTTTTTATTCGTTTTCGTTTGCTCTTTTCAAAGTTAATACATAGCTAATTAAATAAATGAAAAATAGAATTAATTATATATAGAGAAAATATTATTAAATACGATATTAAAATATATATTCGTTTGATGTAATATATATAAACTATGTAAATATATATAAACTATTCGTCGGATGAAGGCCAACAACCCTAAATATGTAAGTACTTGGCTTTTCTTGTTTTTTTTTTAATCCGAAAAGGTTATTTGACCAATCTTTAAATAATAAATCAAGGTTATAATCTGTATCCTCTATCTTCTTCATGTTATAATGTGCATGTGCATATTCTTTATTTGGTGCAAAATTATTGGAATAAAAAACGGAAGGAACCAACAATATTGATGAATCTACAAAGCAATAAAACATCCACATCTAGTCTAATTTCATACCTAAGCGAAATAATTTGTTACCTTTTTTATTGCCTCGTTAAACCCAGCGAATTTTTCACTATAAACTCTATCATTACCATTCCGATCAATTTTTCTAATTGATTTGCTACAAAAAGATTTGCTGAAATATTGCTTCAAATTATCGATCCCTTCAGTGTTTACTTCCTAAATTGCCTATTTAAAATATTATTATTTATTTTGTATATTATGTGAATATATCGTGTATTTGAAATAGAATGTGAAAAAAAAATAGATACGGTTAAAAACACTATGTTAGTAATTCATTTATAACTTTTTTTATATTCATTATACAGGGTTACCGAAAGTCTTGCAAAACTTCAAAAATAATAACTCTCCGCGAATATTTGCGCTATAAAGCACTGTGATAAATTAAAAAGAATCAACAAGAAATCCAGGGCCAGGTTTCTTTAACTATTTTTTATTTCTCATCAAAGATAAATAAAACAATAGTTGTAGAAACCTGGCCCTGGATTGATTGTTGAATTTGTTAAATTATAAAGAAAGGGATGATTCTCTTTGTATTATTATTTTTTTACTCAAAATTTATAAAGTTGGGAGGGGGGGGGGTACAGAGAATATTCCTTATGCTATTTATTCTAATGAGCGAAAAGCGATAAACTAAACATAAGGGGTAAAATTGTGTGTACCAGTGTTATTCGAGAAGTTTTAACACTTTGGTCTGCAGGACATAATATAAGATGTGAACAAATGACAAACAAAAAAATTACTGTTCACAAAAATAAATTTGTCAAGATGTTACGACAGCATTTATTATCCCCATAACCCAACACAAAGAGCTGCAAAATGTTGGTAGATATTATAATACATGGCAGCTTATATAACACATGAGGTATATGCCTTCTCTCTTGTATTAGGTTACAATCCTTGCTCAATGTGGCGCCCTTCATTTTAAAACACCGCCTCCAGACGATAGATGACATATTGAACAGCATCAAATAACATATCTGTTGAAATTGATGAAACGTGCCGTCTGATAGAAACCTTCAACATGGCCAATGTGGTAGGCCGGCATCGATAAACACGCGACTTAATGTGCCCCCATAGCCAAAAATCGCAAGGCGTCAAGTCTGGTGATCTTGGAGGCCACTGGTGTATAAAGTGGCGACTTATCACACGATCTTCACCGAACGTATCCTTCAGCAATTGTTTGGCACCGCGGGAGGTATGAGGAGGTCCTCCATCTTGAATGAATGTTATTTCGCTTAGTACCTGTCTGTCCTGCAATATGGGAATAACCTATTCTCTCAAAACTTGAACATAACGTTCACCAGTTACAGAAACGGTTTTACAGGTTCTTCCATTGATTTTATCAAAGAAAAATGGCCCAATAATAAAGGAAGTGAACCCATACCAAACTGTAACTCTGGGCTGATGAAGTGGCATTACTGTAAAACTCCTAGGGTTTTCTGTTGCCCGAATGCGGCTGTTTCGAGTGTTAACTTCTCCGTTAAGAGAAAGTGAGCTCCATCTGTGTAGAGAACATTCAACAGCCAGTTTTCATCAATATCAATTTGCCGGAAAACCCATGCAGCGAATTCTTGACGCTCCTCAAAATCGCCGACTTTTAGCTCGTGAAATCTTTGAATTTTGTGCAGGTATTTTTTAAGAAAAATTATTTGTGCTCTCCAAGATGTTCCATACAAAATCCCTGTTTGTTGAGAAACTTGTCTTACTTCTCCATATGTGGATAACGTTTCAATAGCTTCTACATTCTGCGAAACCGTCGATGGTTTTCCACTTCGAGGTTTTACTTCCAGAGATCCAGTCTTCTCAAATTTTTTATCATTCGCCTTAGAGAGTAGCAACTCATGGATTCTTTACCGCTTCGAATACCTTTAAAGGTACGTGTAAGAGAATCAGAGGCCGGAACTCAGAAAAGATTGTTTAATTATCAAGATGACAAGTAAAGAGAGAGAGTCAAACAAAACAAGCGTAGTAGCCAACAAAACAAATGCAAATCTGAAGCCTATATACATGTACGCCGGCGATTGGTGGCGTCAGGTCACGTGATGTCTGGCAGGAAGTGGCCGTTGCCATGGGAACAGCCAATGTGCGACGTTACTTCTTCCAACACTCCCACCTAACGTGCACTCCGTTGTTTCAAACAGTCCAAGTTGGCTCCTTAGTCTTCTATACCTTTCTGGAGGTAGAGCTTTCGTAAATATGTCTGCAGCTTGATCATTGGAGCAGACATAAAGTAGGTCAATTGCATGTTTTTGAAAATGATCTCTGATAAAGTGATACGAAATATCAATATGTTTAGTTATTTTGTGGTATTCTTATGCAGCTTTGATTCTCGCAAAAAATTGTTGTAGGCTTTACTTGTTCTTGATGTAGCTCGCGTAGAAGTTGTCTCAGCCAAATTGCTTCTTTCGTTGCTTTGGAAGCCGCAATATATTCAGATTCTGTTGTTGACAGAGACACACAATTCTGTTTTTGACTGCACCAAGAAATAGGTCCATTATTCAACATGAACACATATCCGGTGGTTGATTTTCTTGTGTCTAGGTCTCCAGCAAAATCAGCATCGGAAAAACCTATCAGAGTTGTAGTGCAGGAACTCCCACCAAAACAAATACCGATGTTTTTCGTAGCTTTTAAGTATCCAAATATTTTCATTACTGCGGTCCAATGTGAAGGTCCTGGGTTGTTCATAAATTGGCTCACCCTGCTGACTGCGTAGGCAATATCAGGTCTAGTTCCAGTCATGAGGTACATTAAACTACCAATTGTCTGTCTGTATGGAATCTTGTTCATTTCTTCAATTTCCTGATCATCCTTTGGGCACATCTCTTTTGTTAGTTTTGAGTAAGGATCAGAAGGTACAGATTGCAACTTAATTTCAAGAAGGTTGTAATGTTCAAGTGTTCTTTCAATGTATGAGGCTTGATGCAGAAATAACATTTTAGTTGTTCTATCTCGATATATTTGTAGGCCAAGGAAATAATCGGCAGTAAAAGTTTTTATTTCAAAATTGGAATTTAAGTACTGTACTATATCATCTAAATGTTGTTTATTTACACTGCAGATTAAGCAATCATCTACATATATTGCAAGTAATATGTAAGCCTGTTTACATTTCATTGTATAGACACATGAATCTGATATGCTAGGTTTGAGATCAAACTTAATTAAAAACTCATGAAATTTCTTGTTCCACATTCTGGGGGATTGCTTAAGACCATAGATGCTTTTCTGAAGAGAGCAAACATGATTTGGAAAATCTGGGTTTTCATAACCTTGGGGTTGTTCCATGTAAAGTTCTTCTTCCAAATCACCATTCAAGAAGGCAGATTTTACATCTAATTGAATCATTTCCATATCAAGTAATGCACAAAGTGATAAGATTGTTCTAATTGAATCGAATTTTACTACTGGAGAAAAAGTTTCACCATAATCAAGTCCTGGTTTTTGTGAATAACCTTTCGCAACTAGTCTAGCCTTAAACATTTTATTTGATCCATCTGCATTTTGCTTTATTTTGTATACCCACTTGCATGCAATAGCTTTTCTGTCTGATGGTAGTGTCACATAAGTCCATGTTTGATTTTTCATCAAGGAATTGAATTCATCGTCCATAGCTAGTTTCCACTGTTTTGAGTTTTGTCCTACAATTGCATCTTCATAGTTCAATGGTTCTTGGTCATGGACATAACAAGCATATGAAATAGCTCTTGTGCAGCTGGTTGATGTTTGTTCCTTTTCTCTGATTCTATTCCTGAGAGGGTATCGACATGATTCTTCTGGTTTGGAACTGGTATTTGTGCTATCAACACTTTCTTCACTATATATAGTTACCTGCTCTTGTTGGTTATCCTGAATATTTTCTGATGTATTAGCTTCAGTAAATATTACATCTCTGCTTATGATAATTTTTCTAGCAATAGGATCCCACAATCTATAATTTTTGTTAGTTTCAGTATATCCAACAAAAAATGTACGAATACTCTGTCTAATTTCTTTCTGTTATCTTTTGGTATATGCACATAAGCGTTACATCCAAAAGTTTTCAAATGTAAGATGGAGGGTTTTCTCTTGTACCATATTTCATAAGGTGTAGAATTTCCCAATACTTTAGTAGTACATCTATTTAAGAGATAGACTGCTGTGTTTACGGCTTCAGCCCACAGCTCAAGCGGCATTTTTCTTCCATGTAACAAGCATCTAGCTGATTCAACTATTGTTCTGTTATCTCTTTCAGAAATTCCATTCTGTTCTGGGGTATATGGAGCAGTGAGTTCATGAACAATTCCTAGAGATTTTAGATAATCAGAAAAATTCTTATTTAAGAATTCTGTGCCATTATCTGTTCTGAATCTTTTTATTTTATTTCCAGTTTCAGTCCTAACTCTTTTTACAAATTCTTTAAATTTCTCAAGTACATCTGATTTATGCCTAATGAAGTAGGCCACTCTAAATCTCGAAAAATCATCCTTGAATGATACAAAATATAATGATCCACCTGGTGATCTTTTACTCATTGGTCCACAAACATCTGAATAGATCAGCTCTCCTGGATAGGTCGAATTTGGACTTGTTGACGCGTGAAAAACTTTTCTATTTTGTTTTCCATAGATGCATGCCTCACATAGCAAAGAATCAGGCTTTTCTCTAATTTTAATGTTTTCTTCAAAAACATTATTTTCAAACATTTGGGTTAATTCCACAGGATTTACATGACCCATTCTTTGATGCCATATATCTAGACTTAACCGAGAAACATGAGTTTGTGAAGATTGCTTTGCTTTAATAAAAATTCTATAAAGATTTGAATTGTCCTTTATTCCAGTAACTAGCACTTTCGAATTTTTAGTCAATTTTATCTGATTTCCTTTACAAATGAGCGTCAAACCATGTTTTGTTGCAGTAGATATTGAGAAAAGATTGGTCTCCAATTCAGGTATATAGAGAACATCCAAAAGAGTTGCATTAATTTCCTGACTATCAACATAAGAGAGAATATCAATATTTCCCTTACCTTTTGCATAGATCTGCTTTCCATCTCCAAGGCACACAGGATGAACACCTTCTGGTATTTCTTCGAAGGTAGAGAACCATTCTCTTCTGAAAGTCATGTGATCCGTTGCTCCAGAATCTGCAATCCAGGAATCCTTTGTTTCAGCGAGGAAGGCACTTGTCTCAGCTGAAAAAGCACAGCTATCATCTCTGGCTGAAGAACTTGGCTGTTGTCCTTTTTGTTCTTCCTTTTATAGCATTCTTTCCACCAATGTCCTTTCTTCTTGCAATATCCACAGTGTGTGTTCTTCTTTTTATCTTTAATGGATTGTTGATGCTGCTGTTGTTTGTTGGAAGCTGTTGAATTTCTGTTGAACTTTGAAAAAGTCATCAAGGCATTATCTGGTTTAAATTTTCCTGAAGAATCCCAATGATCCTGTAAGCTTTCTTCTTTCAGTAATCTTGCCGTCAAGTTTTCTAGTGTCTTTTCTTCTGATGAAACTGAATCCCATGCTGTTATGAAATTCTTGTATTTATCAGGCAAGCTGCAAATTATCTTTGTAATTAGGGCAACATCAGAGATTGGCTCACCTAGATCTTTCATTTGTTGTGCCAGAGTTTCAACTTTGGAAATGTGAGTAGCAATGTTATCATTTGGATTCATTTTATATTCTCTCTCTCAAAAAATCTTTGTTGCAGCAAATATTTGTTTGTTTCAGATTTCAGTTCATATATTGTTGATAATTTCTTCCACATTTCTGCTGAAGTCTGGCAATTAACAAGCTGTTGAAGATATTTAAATTCTAGAGCAGTAGTGATCAGCATTTTGGATTTTGCATTTTTCTTTTTCCATTCAGAGAATTTTGCAATATCCTCTATTTCAGGTTTTACTTCAGAGCCATCAGTTATACTGAGAAGATCTTTTGCTTCTAGAATAATCTTCATTTCAAATTTCCATAGATGAAAATTATCGCCGTTGAATTTTTGAATTTGTAGAAGTTCAGTTGTCATCTTGAGCAAGCAAACGAATTTCAGCTTAGATAAACAAAAATATTTGATACCAACCAAGCTCTGCTGCCATGTAAGAGAATCAGAGGCCGGAACTCAGAAAAGATTGTTTAATTATCAAGATGACAAGTAAAGAGAGAGAGTCAAACAAAACAAGCGTAGTAGCCAACAAAACAAATGCAAATCTGAAGCCTATATACATGTACGCCGGCGATTGGTGGCGTCAGGTCACGTGATGTCTGGCAGGAAGTGGCCGTTGCCATGGGAACAGCCAATGTGCGACGTTACTTTTTCCAACAGTACGAAACGCTCGTAAAGCTTCAGTTTCAGATTTTGAATTGCAATTTAAAAAAAATTCACCAAAAGTGCTTTATCCTGTAGTGACGGCTTTCCAGAGTAAAAGGAATTATCAGAGATGATCAATATTTTTCAAATGAATTAAAATAAATATAATGATACTAAAAGAGAGAGAGAGTTGAATTGAAAATTAGAAATTAATTATCTTCAAATTTTAAATCGTCGAGAGGATTCCAGCAAACAGCATCTAAAATATCTTTTTTTTTTTTTTTTTTGCTACATGTTTCAATTTGCATTTATCTATTTTACATATCTATGATTGCATTTAAAAATCGTCATCCAATTCTTCTAATTTTGGCAAAATGGTGTTTTATTAATTTATCTTTCGATATTATTGGGGTTCTTTTCTGGTATTCAAAAAGGAAAAAAAAAAACTTGTCGATCAGTTATATTTTTCAATTCATCAAACAATTTGGCCGCTGAATCTCTGATTCTGGTAGAGCGCCATCCAGCGAATAAAATTTTAACTAAAATCAATTTCGAATGTTTCATTATTTTCCCTAAATTTCCCATTGAATCCTGAACAAAATGATGTTTGCCGCATTGCTCTAGCGCAAATATTCGCGTAGTTAATAATTTTTAAATTTGTGCAAGACTTTTGGATCAACCTGTATTTTAACCAGAGATTATCATCTGATTCAACTCAATTCAATCAGTAACGAATAAATTTGAAAAATATTCATCTTTTTTTATAATACTTTTATTGCCATTCAAAATCTGCCACTAAAACTTACGCGCGTTTCGTACCTTCAAAGATATTCGAAACGGTAAAAGATTACTCTCTAAACAAGTGATAAAAATATTTGAGAAGACTGGATTTCTCTAAAAGGGAAATCTCAAGGTAGACGACCACCGTCATGCAAGTCAGCGACTGTTACGGTTGCGCAGCAAGTTGAAGCTATTGAAACGTTATTCACATAGGGAAAAGTAAGTACTCAACAAGTGTATCAAAAAGGTGGATTTGGTACGGAACAGTTTGGAGAGCACTAAGAATTGTTCTTCAAAATAATCTAACAGAATTCAACGAATTCACCGGCTATAATTCAGAGACTTTGAGAAGCGTCAAGAATTCGTTGCATGGGTTTTCCAGAAAATCTTTATTAAAACCAGCTGTCGAATGTTATGTGGACAGATGAAGCTCACATTTATCTGAACGGAGTAGTTAACACTCAAACCAGCTGAATTTGGGCAACAGAAAACTTCAGATATTTTACAGAAACGCCACTTCATAAGCACCAAAGTTACAGCTTGGTGTGTGTGTGTGGTGTGTGGGAGGTACACCTTTTATTATTAGATCAATTTTGAGTAGAAATCAATGGTACAACTTATAAAAACATTTCGGTAACTCTTGAACGTTATGTACAACTTTTGAAAGAAAATATTAATCCGATACGGCAGGAAAGACAAAACTTGGCAAAATAAAATTCATGCAAGGTGGAGGACCTCTTCATATCACCCGCTGTGTCAAACAATTGCAAAAGGATACGTTCGGTGAAGATCTTATGATAAGTCAATATTTTATACACCAGTTGCGACCAAGATCACCAGACCTGTCGCCATTCGATTTTCTTCTATAGGCATACATTGAGTCGTGGGTTTAACGCTGCCAGTCTACCACATTTTCCAGGTTGAAGGCTTCTAACAAACGGCACATTTCATGAATTTCAACAGAAATGTTGTTTAATGCTGTCAAATCTGTCATACAAAGTTGTCCGAAAAGTTCGTAAACACTTGCAAAAAATGTAATTTAAATATATATATTATATGAATATATATTTGGCATTTGTTGCAGGTGTTTACAAACTTTTGGAATAACTTCATATATCGTCTGTAGGCGGTGTTTGAAAATGAAAGGCACCATATTGCCCAAGGATTGTGAAAAATAACAAGAGTTAAAGTGAAAACATAAGACTTCCGGGGATTGAATTCTTAATATAAACATATCCTTTGAAGCCTGATGTTTTCAGCTTAATATTCATACAAGGGAGTATTATATTGAATTGGAGAAAGCAGTTACCTCATGCGTTATATTATCTACCAATATTGTTCAGCTCTCTATGTATGGTGATGAGTATAATAAATTCTATCCTTATATCTTGACTAATTTTGTCAACAACAGTAATTAGGTGTCTAGATGTATAATATGCACATAGATTCGATCCCTTCAAGCGCACGACGCGTTTCCGCTCAATCGATGAAATAGCATAAAGAATATACAGAGGGTGTTCACACTTATAGGAAACGAGCGCCCGGGGTAAAAAATGAACTATTACTTATTTAAAAAATCAACAACGTGAATTCGAAAAGGCTTAAGCTAATTCTAACACGCAATACATTTTTTAAAAAATTAAAAAAAAAATGCCTTTCAAATACAATAATTTCATAAGAGGTTATATTTTAGGACTTTCCAGAGCTAATCTTACCTATTTGGACATAATTAAAATATGCAAACAAGATGATATCAACATTTCTAAAAAAGTTATTTATAATATTATTCACGATAAAAAATATCAAGTTTTTATTCAAAGCACCTACGGAGAAATGGACAAAAGATTATCACCCTATATCTGTGAGAACTCCTGTAACTTCAAAAAAGTGAAAAAATATATTACAAAAGAAAATCCTATGCCACAAAGAGATATAGCCAAATTAATAGGAACATCAATAATGTCAACAATAAATAAAATAATAAATAAAGATTTAGGCCTAAAAGCTACAAAAAAACATGCGGTTCACAAATTGTTTCAGAGTCATATTCGTCAGCGACACACTATCAGCAGATATTTTTATGAAAATTTCTTGGCTGCTGATAGATGGAAATTTATTGTTACATACGACGAATCATGGGTATATTTAACCGATTGCGACAGAAAAAGAGCTATATACTATCAAAAAAGGGTGGAAAAATCTAGGCCAATTTGGTTGAAGGAATGTGCCGAAAGTTACCTCAAAGGATTTATGGTGACATGCGGTATATCATATGAAGGAAAATTAAAAATGAGAAAAGTTGAAAGCAATGCCAAAATAAACTCGGAGTACTATCAAAACAACATTTTACAACCTATATTTTTAAAGGATATTCCCTCTATCTATGGAAAACAGAGCAACAAAGTCTGGTGTCACCAAGATAACGCCACAAGTCATACCTCATCTTCAACCCAAGCTTATTTGGAAGATCTAAGGCAAAGAACAGGAATCAACACTATTCCAAAGAACAGAACCCCTGTGAAATCTCCTGATTTAGCCCCGATGGATTTTTGCATTTTTGGATGCCTTAAAAGAGCACATGGAAAGAGACACCCTAGGACAATTGAAGGTCTCTGGAAAGTGGTAAAGGAAGAATGGAATCTTTTAAGTATGACCATGATCAGAAAGTGTCTGCTATCGTGGAAAATCAGGTACCGTTCTGTAAATAAACAAAAAGGCTTTCAAATAGAACATTTGAAAAATTTCAAATATGGTGTTAATTTTCAATATTTTATAATAAAACTTGTTTCCCCTATAAGTGTGAACACCCTCTCTACTATGCATCCCTAATTAGAGATATTTTTCACTGAAAAAATGATATTACTACAACGTCAATCTAAGCAAAAGTTCTATCTTGAATGACATTTTATTTAAGAAAGACAGATTTTAAAGGTTTTGTGTAAAACAGTGTAATAGACAAAGATAACATTTTACAACCCCAAAGAAGTGATATTTGAAATAGAGTGAGACACATAGATTTTGGCACTTCCCTTAGGAATCCTCTAGAACCAGCTTTTTGGTCGTTGTGGTACAGTTTGAAACAAACTGACGAGAACCAATACCCTAAACGCTTAAGTGTTTGGCTTTTCTTGATTTATCAGGAAAATTGGTTGGCCAAATATATTGAAACAAATTACGAAACTATTTAAGACGCCTAATATTATTTTTAAAATAAAACAATTTCTACTGCCCTTACTGCAATGGAAAAATTAAAGGGAGGGCCTGGCTCATCAGTGGTGAACTCTCCCAGCGGTTTCGCCAGTTTAATCTACCATACCGCTGTTATATTGCATTTTTGGAACTTCCTTTTATAGTGATACTGATGCTTGACTGGGTATTTTAGATGAACTATGGACATAAGCTTTTATGACAGCAGAATTACATATAATTATAAATATATAAGCATATATATAGTGCATCGTAATATTGAAACAAGCCTGAATTAACGTTGAGATAATTTTTGTTCGACTATATAGCGCTCTGCCGTCTAAAAAAATCTCATGTGAGCGGTTAGGAAAAATGCCTATTTTGTTTTTAATATCAGCACCTGACTTTTTTCCATTTTTCCAAAATTATTTTTTCACATGTACATCGTATTCACGCAATTTTGCCATAAATACTCATTTCTTGATTTATCATGAAAATGAGTTGACAAATATCAGCGAACGGGTTAAATCAACGTTTATTTTATTTTTGTTCCACTATTTGGCGCTCTGTCATCTAAAACGCATGTGAGCGGTCAAGAAATGCCTATTTTATTTTTAATTATACCGCCTAACTTTTTTTTACACCCTGCCTATAGTACTCCTTGGAGTAGCTGAGGTTATTAACGATTTCCATGAATCACCAAGACATTATTGATATCCAGATATCAACTAGACTTTAAAGATTATATAGAAGTCATAAGTCATAAGCGGCACGCTATACAAGGTGTAATAAGGTATGCATATTTAGTCTGAACGCTCACATGTAAAAGGTAACAGAAAGGTGATAAACCATTTTCATATTATAATTAAAATAATATATTGGTAATTGTGAATCTCAAAACTTACATTCACAGTCTACATAGGAGATGTATATTTATAAACCTTTTTTCTTGTTTTTATCGTAGGCAGAACGTATTATATCATCTACTTCTTGAATATGTTTCTCTCTAAGCAAAATAATTTCCTGTAATGTTTGATTGGAAGTTTTATTGTTGAAACTCTCAGAATTTTAACTTCAATTACACGGTGATGAGTAGCCTGAGAGAAGCCTCTAAGTTAATATAAATGTATCCACACTTTAATTTCTACATATATAACAGTATAGCTACTAGGAAAAATAGGTGGGCATCTATCCCTTTAAAGTAATGCCTAACTC
>CP092877.1:8488204-8534124 GCA_030710605.1 Cordylochernes scorpioides
TTCTCTGCCAGACATTTATTTTCCAAACGTATTTACTCTACGCTCGTCTGCTCTTAATTCTTTCCAGATAGGGAGATAGCCCTTATCTTTTTTAAAGTTGAAGTTATTTTTCATCATTATGTCGAATTTTAAAATTATTTTCGAACTATTTGTAAGATTAATAGCTCTGTAGACATCACTTCATGGTCAACATAATTCAAAATGATGAGCAAATTTGGATTAATAAGATGAAGATAATGTTGTAAATTTGATTACACCAATTTAGAGTACAAGCTGATAAGCGCCGTTTCAGAGCCATTGTATTCGCCTTTAAAAAATACTCTGTAACATTATTTCGTCGACTTTTAAATCATTGTGGACATTTGAAATACCAGAATAGAATAAACGCAAAGATTTTTTTTTAAAACCCTACTCTCAACTAACCCGGCCTGGTATAATTTAGCGCGCAATTTTATCCATTCATAGAAAACGAAGTAAATCAATCTATTCAAATTTGAGGTGTTTTACAAGGAGGAAATGTTTGGAGCTGCTGTAGTATTCTAAAGTATAGAAATAATAAATCTCTTGTATTACAGTCTTATACAACAAATAAGTAACATTCAGTATATGTATGAACATATACATATTGTAGCAAAGTATTTATTATTTTATTAACATATTATTAATTTTTATATTTTACTAGACGAATGACCCGGGCAACGCCCGGGTTTTACCCGATTAAATGTTTTATTCAAACACTATTCGTTACAATTATAAATTGGCTACGTGGATGTCACTCTTGTGAAACGTCCCGCTCCAAACTTTACATGTACATTAGGTCAGCTGATATTACCTCCCATCTTCACCGCTAGAGGCGCTGCTCGCGAGCTAAGTAGAATAATTTGAATATATAGTTTTAATAATTGATTTATATATTTTTTAAAATAGCCCATCGTCTTCCTCGTATTCTTTTACCTATGTATGGAAATTTTGGTTTGAATTAGTGAACTACTGCGAATTTGTATACAGGACATACATACATACAAACAAACAAACAAACATACAAACATTCATTTTTATATATATAGATTACTCTCTGCCTAAACCTTCATCATTGTTTTTATTGTATTTAATCAAATTTATTTTGTGCCCTTAACACGAGGGGAAGACGAGAGACTTAGCAGAAGAGTAGCCGCTGTGATGTTGGAGAGAGACACAACAGCAACCGGCAACAAGTCTGCTAACATTCCTTCTTTTATTGTCATCTTCAAACCACATTACATAATAACTCGAATATTAACCAACGGGTATTTACACTATTTTACATCCCAGCGCTGATATCAACGGATATTTACAATCATGCCCCAGGAAACAGGAACACAGTAGTCAGCGATTCCCACACAAGTTCTAGACCGGAAATAGGCGAAAGCGCCATCTATTGACGGAGGTTGTAGGTGTTTTTCAGGCTCATATACGCGACAATATTTATGTAACGAGCCGGTTTGACTTCTCACTACGAAGATGTTCGTCCATCTAACACGTGAAATACTGCTTGAGAAGCTTCTCGCAATATTGCATTATTTTTGGGCTGGAATAAAATGTTCGATGAAGTCCAAAATGCGCTACGTTATCGGTGATATTTGGATAACAATGGATTGCGCTATATTTCCTATCAAATCCTTTAGGCATTGTGCGAATTTTTGGCGGTCGACTGTTGCCATTTTGAAGGAAGTTATTTATTTACATCACTAATAGATATTATGTAAATATGAAAAACACAAAACAAGGTGTAACTCGTTTAGTTTAAATATAAACAAAGAGAGTAAAATTTGGATATATATATATAGGATGAATAAAAGCACACTCCAATAACGCGCCATCTATACATATAAAATGAAAGGATTTAAAAGCACGAATGTTCATCGCAGTAAGGACAGTAGAAGTTTGTATTATGTATAAAAGAAACATTCGTGCTTTTAAATCCTTTCATTTTATACACTCCTCTGTGTTGATTTCTTATTTATCGTATAGAACTTAGGGATTGTACAAAGACAATGGTCGCCTCTCTCGTCAAAATAGACGCCAAATCTAGATGCTATCTAATCACCGTCGCCGCAAACTAGCAAACTCGGGTCGGTGACAAAACCACACCACCATCTCTGGCAAACTGTAAAGCGTCCACCTAAGGACCATGGTTTCGGGCTAATGGCCCTCGTCCTCCTAGAGCGGACTTTATCTAGGAGATTCACAAGAGATCAAAAGAAATCTTCAGAGGTGTTTAGCTGGCAGAGTGTCTAGGATAAATATATGGCCAGAATTTAGATGGAAATTTTTCCGGAAGGAAGTTTTTACTGGAGAGGCGACATTTATTTATGTATATATAAATCAAATTTTCCCGATAAATTATTCGATATTTTGGCAATAGTTATGGCCTAGCCACTTTACCAGGTAAACACATGTTTGGAGTATTGTGAAGATTTCATTTGATTCCCCTTGTGGATCTTATGAAATCAAAGCCTGCCCTGAAGTGACGATGGTCTGTCTGAATGGGGACTTTTCAGTTTTCCAAAGAAGGTGCTGTGGCTTTGTTATGCAACAAACATTAGTTTACATATATCGGATCAATATTGCACAACTGACTAGGAAGAAGTGCATCTGTGATATAGAGGGGTCAAAATAATGTAGAAATACGGTTCTAGAAGATTCTTTTAAAAATCTGGACAACTAACGCATATTTTTTAAATAAGTGATATCACAACAAATTACAAGTATTTTTATGAAAACCTAACGTATAAAGTCCCATATCAAATAATAAAATGAAAAACAGAAAGTTGCATATGGTATTATTGCAAACTAGACTTACATGTTTGGGAATTTATTTCTTTATATATTTTAACATGTACTTGATTATATAAATTCCTTCCTTACTTTTTATGCACAGAATGAAAGGATAACATGTTTATTTTTTTCATATTATATAATTTCTGAACACTATGCAAATTTCTCCCTCGAAAGGGCAAAAGAAAGTATCCGAAACGTCCTAATAAGAGTCTATGAAGTTCATTTACAGTATCTATCACTTACAGCAGGTTACAGTCACATTTACCATGCGCTAACTGCATTTCCTCGGTGCAGACTTGATACATATTAAACAAATCCAGGTTTGGAAGTTGGATCTTTGCTTGCTTATGTTATTTGGCTATATTGTTTACCTAAAACAACTTGCTTTACCTGTTTACTTTACAGGCAATGTTTTATATTGTTAAGAAGAGTTTGAAAGTACATTTTATTTTATCCATTATTGTATATTGCCTAACCTAATTTGCATTTATGCTTTTGATTTTCTTTGTTCGCCTGTTTTACATGTTTTCTTATTTTTTTCACCATTATAAATACCATCTTAACAATCATTAGATTCGATTTTTCCTCGACTTGTCCAGTGGACGGTTGTAAAATAAACAAAATAAACATTTATTTCCCGCTGTCTCCATGTTTCCTCGCGGCACCCCAGAACATCATCGCAACAATATATTTTCTTACAAATTAACTGAAAGTTTATATAAAATAGGATTAATAGTTATAACTTTTAATGAGGAGATTTTAAGTTTTTTTAGTGAAGAGAGAAACTTTATATAAAATAAAATTTAGAAATTCAACTCGCTAGTTATAAAATAGAAGAAATTTTCTTGTCCTTGAATAAATAACACGCTGGAACACACTAGTAAAAGAAACAACTTGCTTAATAATTATTTTAGCAGGATCTGGATTTTATATTTAGTATCTGAAAAGGTGCGATATTGAAGTATTTGGGCCTACTACAGAGGAAACAGATGAACTAACTGAAACTTAGGATTGAATATTTACATCTATCAAGCAACAGAGTTCATAAAATTCATATAAATAAAGTGGTGGGGGAGGAGGGGTATATGAGAAAAGAGGTGTGAACATTCGTTGATGTGGTATGATTCGTATATATTCGTATATCCGTATCACACTGAGATAAAAATATTATTTTGCAGTGAATGAAGTTTCTGTAAAGAACGCAGTATAATCTGAATAAAATAATTCTATATACACTTAACCGAACATTCAAACATACCAAAAATTTCTGTTTGATGAGAAAGACAGAACCAACATCCAATTATTTGTTTAGGCAGATACGATAAGTTAACCTCCACACTGATAAAACGGTGTTTACCTTACAACCCTGAACACGCGGATTTTCCTGGGAAATCTCTTAAAGATTTCTTAAAAAATACATGGCCCACCTGTGCTGTGTGAGAGCTTAAATTGTCTTGTTCCATATGTAAATACCTGTTTTCTTTCCTCTTTTCGCTCTCCACTTCTCCCATCCATTTTTCCACAAAAATTTTTTTTTTTCTTTTTTTGATTTTTTTATTCTTCTTATTTTTTTATTCTTTCTTATAATCTGTATATATTTACCAAATGTATATAATCTTTCTCCATTTTTTATTTCCCACTTTCATAGGTTTCTCCGTTTTGTAACCCCAAGGAGAATCCTCTGTAAGACCTGTGTGTCTTAATAAAGGCTTTTGTGTGTGTGTGTGTGTGTGTGTGTGTAATTCTATATACAGTTACGAGCGTCATTCCTCATCTCTGTCACGGTTTGCTTTTTTTTTTTTGGAATGGCGCCCTCCTATTGGTTGGCTACGATCACGCCACCTTTGCCCCCCCCTCCTCCCCCCCACTCGCCTTTTTTGGAATGGCGCTCTCCTATTGGTTCGCTACGATGGCGCCGCCAATGCGCGAGACACTTCTGTCACCGTTTGCTTTTGGTTCAGTGGTAGAATGCTCGCTCGCCTGCCACGCGGGCGCCCCGGGTTCGATTCCCGGCGATGCATTTTTTTTTTACAATTCTTAAAACTCATTTATATATTATACAAGAATGACATCCACGGCGCCAATTTATAATTGTAACGAATAGTATTTTAATAAAAGCATTTAATCGGGTAAACCCCGGGCGTTGCCCGGGTCATTCGGCTAGTATAGAATATTTCTGAAGACATATTCATCATTAGAATGCTTATTAATGTTATTATTTTACGGCTTTAATTGATGATAGTGTCTCTACCCATCTTGTATAGGTATGTATTTGTGCCATTGCCAAACTGGGCTTTTGCAGTGGGATCCTGAGTGTGAGAGACCCTGGCTATCTTACTTCAGTCTCTTCTGCTTCTACACTGCCGGTGTCCTGGGCCAGGCCGGCTTCGTCCTCCTCTCTCACAGGTACCACCTCTCATACTAAAACACATTTATTTGGATTGTTGCTGTTGTTGTAGTATCCAATGAAGAGCCTCAGATGTCTCCAGGCATCTCTATCACAGTAGTCGCAATGTCCTTTATCTTGGGTGTGTAAAGTTGCTGTCCTGGGTTATATGTCAATTTTCTGCAAGGATGCGTCCATTGCTGGGCATGAGAATATATGGGTAGGTGTTAGTTAGTTCCACATCAGGAAAGTTTTTTCAAGCCCTGTAGGTTCTTGTGCCATCTGGATGTACTGTCATTTATTTGGATTAAATCGTTAATATAGATTTAACATTTTCGTAAATGAAAGAGTGGCTTGGTTATGCTAATTTTCATTTATAGATCTCTAAAATGAAAAATAAAAAATAAAAAATAAATTTGAGCTAATTAATTTTTTATTGGGTGGAGGGGAAGTGATGGGTCACAATCTACAATATGTATCATCCACAAACAAAGAAACAATCATTCTCGGGAAAAAAATATCGTATATTGACCTATCAAAGTGAAAAGTGATGCTTATTGTTTATTTTATTTTCATTATGATATTGTCAAGGAGTTGTACATCATAGGTTTATTCCAGAAAGAATTATCAATAAAAACACATGCCAAAAAAAAAAAATACTCCTGCGCCTAGAGATTCAATACGAAGGAAAAGGAACCTGCTCTTTCAGTCAAAACAATGGAAGTTACTTCATGACAAACTCCCTGCTCTTAAAGCCTCCTTGGTTATGGATTATTTATCTAAAACTTTGAGACTGTTTATCACATTCTCTTTATTCCTCAGAACTCTTCCCTGTGATTTATTTTATTTTCCCAAGCTCAAACTTGTGTTAAAAGGAAGACGCTTTTCGCTATCTGAAGAGGTTATTAAAAATACGACGGCTGAAATAAAAAGCTC
Organism: Cordylochernes scorpioides; assembly: GCA_030710605.1. Taxonomy (NCBI): domain Eukaryota; kingdom Metazoa; phylum Arthropoda; class Arachnida; order Pseudoscorpiones; family Chernetidae; genus Cordylochernes; species Cordylochernes scorpioides. Next base: position 8,494,347 of record CP092877.1, read on the forward strand.
GGGAAAATAGACTTTGACACCGCTTTAAGGAAGCTTTTTGACCACTGGAAAGATATTGGAGAGTCCTATTTAAAAATAATTGATGAATAAAATGATTCACCCATTATATATTTTTATTTTTGGTTACTTTTTTAGACCTCCTTGTATGTTATCACTGATATTCAAGTTTTTTTAGTTCGTTATATAAAAGAGGTTTCTCTCATTTCCAGCTTGTTAAAGCGAGATTTTACTACCGTATATATCTATATATATAAAAATGAATGTTTGTATGTTTGTCTGTTTGTTGGTTTGTTGGTTTGTATGACCTGTATACAAATTCGCAGTAGTTCACTAATTCAAACCAAAATTTCCATACATAGGTAAAAATTAACGGGGATGACGATAGGCTATTTTAAAAAAATATATATATAAATCAATAATTAAAACTATATATTCAAATTATTCTACTTAGCTCACGAGCAGCGCCCTCTAGAACGCGGGCGATCTGCCGGCGGCGCGCGCCCGTTGGCTGCCGGCAGGTCGCTTTAGCGTTCTAGACGAGAAGCTTTTTTCTTAATTACAATGCAAGTCCTTAACTATATTTACAGGTTTTCTAATTTATAACTATTCCACATATTTACATAATTCGCCGTTTAAAATAACCGCTCTTGCTATATTTGCTATGTTTTATTTTGCTATGTTTAATGTGTTTGAATAATACATTTAATCGTGTAAACCCGGGCGTTGCCCGGGTCATTCGTCTAGTTGCTTATAAAACTATAAATTTCAAATAAATACTGTCTCTTCAAAGAGAGATTGTCACCTTTAATTATTTAATTTGAAATTATCAGAAGTATTTTTATCTCAAATTGTGCAATTGGCTTCGTAGTTCTATATTCTATAGATGTGAAAAATAAAAGAGTTGACGCGAATCAAAAGATAATAAGATCATATCCAAATTATTGGGTAAAATCATTGTTACCATAATCAGACAAAACATGAAATTGGCATTAAAAATATCAGAGCATTTTTTAAATATTTGGAACTATTATCAGTTGTTCAAACAAGACAACTAATAAAAAGAAAAATAATTTCTAAGATCCTTAAAATACTATTTTTAGAATTGGAAGTTGGTAAAAAGGTTTAAATATAATTGAAAGCATATCTGTTTGTGTGCAAATTTCATTAATATTTCCTCTTTCTTTTATTCTGTTAATTGTATTACATTTATTTTGAATTGAAAATGTTTCTTTAAATTATTTTGATTATATTTAAAATAATTTAAATCTTTAAATAATCTTCTCCTAATATAATATCTTTGTTTCTTTTAGAATGAAATTATTGTTCCAGATTTTTTTCTATGTTCTGTAAGTGCAGATATTTCAAATTTATCTCATTTCAGAGCACACAAAATAATGGGTTTCCATTCTTTCTTTTAACGTCTGGCTGTTTGTCATACTTAACATTGGTCACAATTTACACATTATATTTTATAAATTAAATTTGCTCCATTTTGGTAATTGGGTGTTATTGTGTTTGTTGATATATTGAAAAATATGTTTACACGGTTTCCATGCAATTTTTATTTCTCATACTTTTTTAAAAATATATTGCTAAATTTTATTGCAAACCTTTGGTTTATAAACGATAATGTGATATACCGGTATATGATTTCTTGGTTTTGTACTTAATATTTTGAATCAAGGCATTATTTTCATATTTTCTATATATAAGAGCTTTGACTAATCCTACTTTTTGACCAAATTGATGTGAACTATAGTCACAAACTGTTTCTATATAGGTTCTTTTCAATATATAGTTGGTAATAAAATATTATTATATTGTATGTTAGATTCATGTACAAGAGATTAACATACACAATAATATTTATATCAGCACCTCTATTAGTAATTGAAATGAATATTTCCACACTATTTTGATTGATAGAATAATAGAAGACACACGCATGAGCCAAAAAAAATATATATGTAATGTGGGTCCTATTGACTCTTGTAGAATCCTGTTGACTAAATCTGTGATAAGGTATCCAGTCGACTTAAACTGTGGTGTGAGTCCCTGTAACTCTCGCTATACTGTGTTATCCGAGAGGAACAGTTAGGATGGGAAGTTTTCCAGTACCTCTCTGCACCTTGGAAGACCTTTTACAGTTCTCACAAAGTACAGGCAGTCGTGGTCGAGGCAGAGTGGAAAGCTTGGGAATGTAAATACACAAAAAAACGAAGACACAGTTGCACTAAGAAAGTTCCGTGAACAGATAAGAGTTGAGCTAGGAGCGAAAGATGGAGATAGAAGAGTTCTTACTGGTCTACATGGTCGATGAGGTGGACCTGGGGTACAACCGACGAGGGCTCACGCAGATGGTGAAGTAACTGTATTTTTGGCTAGGACGGAGGCTTTATATACCTATATTGTATTTCACCAGATGTGAGAGGGGCGTGAATCGTCTGGTGAAATTCTAAAGTGGCGCCGTCCTGACAGTTTCCAATTTATCTTTAGATGTTGTTTTGTGACTTCTATCTATCTCGAATTTAGACGTTTTTGACTTCTATCTCTTTAGCTCAACTCTTAATCTATTACAGAGTTTTATTTATTTATCCTCAGTTTGTACAAAGTACATTACATATGATGATGAAATGACACATTTCAATAATGCGTATAATCATTTACAGAAGTGTTTCTATTATACAACATGAAAATCTTGTTATAAGTTATATACAATATGGGGTTGTTGGTTTAAATTACCATATATATATTTTGATTCAAAATCTAAAGTGCAATAACAAGGAAGCCAAATACATAAAATTACCATTAATAAACTAAAAGGCCATAAGAAAATTTACCAATATATTTAAGAAGTATGTGAAATAACAAGGATTGCATAGAAACCATGTAATAATATTTCTCAATATATCAACAAATACAAGAACACCCATTTCAAAACAAGCAGGTTCACTTTATAAAGTGAAATGTGAAGATTATGTGACCATGGTTATGTAGGACAATCAGCCAAAATTTTAAAAGAAAGAAGGGAAAATCGTAAAAATGTTTTGAAATGTGATAAAATTGAAATTTCTGCCCTTGTATAACATAGAAAAAAACATTGGGCATATTAATATAAATCTGAAAGAGGTGAAGATAATGGATTTTATGAGAAAAATATTCTAAGAGACAATTTAAAGAAGCTTTTTTATTTAAAAGAAATGTGATACATTTAATAGAATGGAAGAAAAGAGGAAAATTAATGACATTTACAGAGATATATGGTTCTAATTTTATTTAAACTTTTCTCCAACTTTTAATTCTAAAAATAGTAAATTAATTAATTTTCTTCTTATTAGTTATCTCTTTTGCACAACTGCGATAACAGTACCAATAATTTTTTTTTTTAAACTCATATTTTTTCATTTTAGGGCTTTGTCTGATGGCAACAATGCTGTTACCAAGACGTAAAAGAAATTTCAATAATTTTGTATTATTAGCTCTTCTCTATTTTATTTTTTAATTCTAATCTACACTCTATAACACTAAAAAAATTGACGCACCAAGAAGGAGTTGTTCGACTTATATGAAAATACGTATACAAAGACGTTTCGACCAAACATGCAAATAATTGGAATTTGGTTGCCGATATATGCAAAGCAAAAGCTCCTGTGTATCTGAACTGTGAATCCAGCACGTGATTCTAGACTCAATATTCGGCGCCACGAGATGATTTTCAAAATTTCCGCTCAAATATTTTCAGTAAGCCAATTTCTACTCTATAAATGCCTCGGTGAAAGATTCGTGCTTAGTACGAACATATGTCAGAATTTTAAAGAAGTCGTGCCATTAGATTGAAATACGCTGGTTGTTCAAATCTACTGATCGCGTGCCATCTGTGTCGAAGAGATTCGGCAATTAGACGATGTTGTTGGCAAGAATGAGTCAACAACGGAAGAATGAAACGTCAGGAAGACAGCGGTCGACCAAGGGACACAACAGAATGGAAGGACAGAGAGATTGTCATTACTGCTGTCGCAGCATCAGATTCGACGTTAGAAAATTCACTTTTTATCTGTAATATATATTTATATATTTCAAAAACACACACAAAATTCTTAATCTGGGTGTCCGTGGTGACAAAAAAACAAATATATAATATCATTCCTCAAAAGTAATTTCTTAATATTTATATATCTCTGGTTATATTATAAAAAATTATGTAGCGCACCTATGTTTATTTTTTATTAAAACAATTTCCTATTGCCCTGATTCTGCAATGAGGAAAAATATTAGGAGGGCCTGCTTCAACAATGGTGAACCTTCTGAGAGGTTTCGTCTGTCTAATCTACCATATACCGCTCTATTATCGCAGATTAGGATGTTTGAGTTATATATCGGCCGGCACTCGAGAGGAATTCTTGGTGAAGGCAAGTAGAAATAGTTGAGGCCATTAGAAATATATTCAAATATTGCCCCGAGCATTGATTTCCAACTAGTATTTCACAAATAATAACCTTTTAGTCATAAATTAATTGTAAGGCAAGAGATCGCCATCTCTATTTAAATAAAGAGATTATTTAGCGCGAATATTTATTTTTCTGACAGATACAACAATTATTAATGTGTATTTTTTTTAGTTAACATATCGGACGCGATATCCCAGCTTGGGATACTTGCGCCTAAATACATTTTAGAAACGCATATACAATTCAATAACAGGACTAAAAACAAAATTAAAACTAATATTTTTTTTTTCTCAAACAAAAATTAAATTCTAAAATGAATTTGCAATTATTGAATTTCACATAGGTGTCTTTGTTATATACAAATTTGCACATTACTTTGATGGGATAAAAATGATTACTTCTGTAGCTGTGATAGATGTATTCATATACTTGTTATTGTTCGAAGAATTTCATATTGCTAGCTAAATGCATGGCTACGTTACTTAGCTCTGACGAGGAGCTACTGTTCTTAAGAGCCGTCATACTTCTTTCTGACTTATCATGTTTTCAAATAAGCATTATGATCCGAGAAGTAGTAAACTATTGAGTGTAGGCCACATCTCACAGGCTGCACTTATACCAGACTTTATCTCGGGGAATAGGTGAATTTATATAAGCATGTATAGTAGACTATATTCGAATGTTACTTATTGATAGGTTATATATATGTCATAATTTGTATATAATTAAATGCAACCCCGACCCACTATGTATATATCATGTATGATTTTCAAAGACTTAATAAAGAACAAGGTAACTGGAGGAAAGAAAGTAACAAAAGATATAGGAAGTAAGACTAAAGCTGGCACGACTATTTTGGCACCCCTGTGTCAACATTGCAGGGGCAGAGACCGGACGTCTCTAGTGACCGCAGAAGTTATTTTAGCCAAGATGCACTCAATACTTCCGGCAAAAACAGGACGTATCTAATATCCGTCGAAGCTATAAGCGTCAAGATACCCAATACTTCCTGACGAAATCGGATATACCAGGCAGGCCATCTTTCATCAAGGAGAGCCGCCGGCCAATTAGGGAGGAACCACTAAGTAGGTCAACCAATAGGAAAACACCATGTGATCATATCTCAACCAATCAGAGAGAAACTGAAGCTTGGTGTTAAATCGAAAAGCAAGAAATGTCAGTTACGCTTTGGCTCCCAAGGAGGTGACATCGGCTCTAGACCTCTCCCCCTCTGCTCATCCCACAGCTAAGTACAATCACCGCCATGTGATCAGTTAATTAATAAGTCAAATCGCTCAGCTCTTATCAAACTTTCTTTCCTCCAACCCGTTGCCTTTATTTTCAAACTCAATCACGTGTCCTGATTATTCCTAACTGTATGCTGCAACTTCCACTCAAACGGCTGCGCTTCAACCAAATCTCACCATTCGCATCCAACAATAAGAAACCCCGCAACGATATTGCCACATATATCTACATTATTATTCAGTTGAGGTATAGGTAACAAAAAAGAAACTCTTTGAAATCAATCTACCAAAGAAGCCAAGTTTTCTTTCGTTCTGAAAGCATGTTATAAACATGTAAACAGTTTACCGTTATATTATAAAAAATTATATATATACTAGACGTATGACCCGGCTTCGCCCGAGAATTCCCCTGATTGCAATTTCCTTCATACTGAAAGTACATCAATAATAAATATTAGAAGTGCCATAGAATAGCAATACAGAAGTAACACATAAACTACAGGAAAAAAGTGTGTGTGATGGCAAAAATTGTATTATATTAGTGTTTAGGTATTTGATTTAATTAATATAGTTGATATAATAATATATATTTATATTATATATAATCTAAATGAGTTTTAAAAATTGTAAAAAAAAATGCATCGGCCGGGAATCGAACCCGGGCCGCCCGCGTGGCAAGCGAGCATTCTACCACTGAACCACCGATGCTTATAAAAAAAATGGCCATATTTAGGTATTCATTCCATTCCGGATTACTCCGCGTAAAAAAAAAAGTTCTTCAAATGAAAAAAAGAAATAGCCAAAAATACTAATCAAAATGTAGCCGAAATTTTCCTCAGGTTTATAAAAAGCGACATGCAAAATTTGGTACCAATTGGTTCAGTAGTTTTTGAGTTTATCGCGAAACAGACAGACAGAAATTGACTTTTATATATATATAGATAGATATAGATATAATATTATATTATTTAAAACATTTTATAAAGATATATATTTCCAATATGTTAAAAGGAACTCAACATTTTCACCTGTAAGTATCCTCTTCCCACAATCTAAAATAATATTCAAAATAGGTCTAAATAATAAAATTATTTTTTTTATCAAAACCTTTTATAATATGAAGCACGTTTTTATCTTGTGCTGTTAAATTTGGTCTCTAGGTAAATTAGATATGAACAGTTTGTTCTATTTTTTTATACCGAAACATGTCCCTTTAGAAGTGGGGAATTGGCTTGCTGAGATGTTTGGTAAAGCAAATAAAATCATTTGGAAAATGTATGAAAATATAAAACAAATATTTTATGTGATAGTTTCTCATGAAAAGTTTATTTTTAATTCAGACATTTTGGGGTGTATAGAACCTGGAAGAGAGTGGCAAGAATATATCTTCATATTTAGAATGCAGAAAATATTTTTAAAGCACCTTCTGATCGTGCAAGTGAAATATCTGATAACTTGTGCCATCTATTGAAATAAATATACACTGAACTTGATTTATTTTCAGTACAGAATATAGGGGCGAAAAATTTGTTAAAAAATTATAAAACCTTCTACGTACGCACGTTTGGGGCTTTTGGTCTTTGTCAGCGTGACGCAGACTTGACCTCAAAGGCCATACCTCTCAGGTTATTCTGGAATTAAAATGAATTAATGTTTAGTAAATATCTATTGTGTTCAGATGGCATATACTATAATCAAATCTCAGTTCCATGATAAAGAATTTATGAAATGAATATTTTCTCAACTTTACCGCCCTGGATTTGTGTGGGTGGTGGATTCTTTCCTTTGTTTTATCATTTCATTTATTTTTGGGTTTATCTTCAGGTTATATGGACTTAGGTTATTTGTATGCCAAGAAAGCAGCCAGATTAAGTCTAGCAATAAGATCTACCCACCCCATCTATCCTCCACTTCGCTATAGGACCGCCACAGCAAAGTGGTGTGCAGGACGGGGATGCGGCCAGGGTACTTCGCTCTCCTGGGCCTACAGACCGTAGCAGGGGCCGCTAGCTCGTTTGCTCCAACGTTGGCCTTGTTCGTGGTCCTGCAGGCCTTGGCTGCCGTGGGGGCCTCGGGATGTTCCAGCCTCACCATCTCCCTAGGTAGGTCGGCTACACTCTTGTTGTAAACCATAAATTGTATCTAGCTTTGTGCTAATAATTTATACAACTTCTATCTCTTGTTTGTGAACCGATATGATTTCATATGCTCGAATTTTTCAAAGTAGGAAAAGATATATAATGCAAAAATCGAGTTTAATGAACATTTTTGAAAAATATCATTGAAATTAGAAAACTAAATTTATTACTGATTTGAAAAAATACATTTTATTTTGGTCAAATGGTTTTCGAAATCTGATCACCAACTTTAATCTGATTCTACAAAAATGAAAGTATCAATTTAAAAGTTGGATCCTTCCGAAGGAAGAGGGAAACTTGTTTACGAGGATTCATAAATTTCATTTTCCAAAAGCTTTTTAAAAATTTTTGTAATATTAGAAAAACGTTCTTCCTTATTCGTTTCGAATCGTTTTCTTTTAAAGCACAAATTTACTTTATGAAAAATCCATTAGAGAAGTCCACTCAAATCAGGAATAAAGATAGTGATATATCATACTGGGGTGTTTGCCAAACCACTCAAGAAATGCTGAATCCGTTCATCTAGGAAATGTGCATTAAGATGATCAAGATGCCATTTCAAGGTACTTTACTCTCGGAGACTTCTCTTTCTAAATACTTCGAAAGTCAACTGTTTTCACATATCTTTTTCCACATAATTTCACCACCCAATAATATAGGATTACAAATAACATATAATCTGGACTCTTTAATTTGTAATTATACTAGGACATTTATTCCCAATACATTGTAACTTCCTCTCTTCATATGTAAATACACAAGTAATATAGACTTTGTGTGATATGCTACCTAATATATATAAATAAAGGTAATGCTGATATGAGAGGTATTATTGATATCTTATATTATCTCGTCGTTTATTCAATTCACTAACTTAAAGCTACTAAGTGATCTTGATTGTGATTCTTCGTTTGTGTACACCAAGGTTTTCAAATCAGTTAAAAACTATTTAACATCCTCAGCCCTTTGCCTTTTTTTAATGACATTTCGGATACACTCTGAGTCTTTTAAAGAACCTTCATTTTAGGGACTTTTAAAATTTGAGAGGATGATATATATGTAAAGGTTGAAAAAGGAAATTATACATAGAAATAACGCGCCATCTATATAATACAAATGAAAACACCAAAACGTGAATGTTTATTTGTGTAAAGAAACATTCGCGTGTTGGTGTTTTCATTTGTAAAATAAATTATAAATTTAATATTCTCGATAAAATATACTTTATTATTTTTTTGAACTTTCTTTCTAAGTTTGTGTGCTTGCCTCTCCTCTCTATATTTATAAACCCATTCTCTTTTAAAGCCCACAAGCTAGGTGGATAAATTGTTAAAGGTTTTATACAGCAATTATTTTTTCATTAATATGTGAAACGCGTTGAAGCTAATTTTATTAAAGATAGTGAACACCCTTAATACACTGCGTGACATCTAAATTGGAACTCCAAGAAAGAGTAGCCAGAAAATTATGAAATTTTAAGTCTAGACGCGCCTCACCGAGTTATGCAAATTATGTGTACTGCGCAGCTCTCGTGCGCACGTGGAGTAAAATATAAAGGAAGGAACTTGCAGAAAGGACAGTATTCGTTCAGTTATTTCTTGAAGGAAAATCATCGAAGAAATTTTGTTCTTGTTTCAAAATACACATATAATGCCTTCGTCAAAGGAGGCAGTTCTAGCAGACAGATGCTTTTACGAAGGGCATGGTGATCGGATTCAAAAGGACAGGTTGGCCCATACGTCAAATCGCAGCTGACACACAACTGGGTGAAAAAGGAAATGAGGCAATTTATAGGAATGTCGGTGCCGCCAGAGTGACGTCATCAGGCGTGAATCATGTATCCTTCGACACTCTGAGGCGGACCCGCATTTCCTCGAGATTGATAACAATCTAATTATAATTATATGATGGATTGGCCAGAGAGCAAGATCTCCCTCCTGAATTCACTAAAACATGCCTGGAGCTCCTTAGTTCCCTCTCAAACTCTCGACTAAAATCCTTTTGGAGTAGGGGGATTTATTGCCTCAAGGCCTCCTCCTCCGAATCCTGTTAATCAGCACGAAAGTTCGTTGTATAGCTCTTTTTATGTGATCGTACTTTATGGACCCTTACATTTTTGGAAATACACTGCCTCATTTTAGTGTATATTTGAAATAGGTAAAATATTTCACATTTTGGAAAAATCGTTTTTTGGACTAATTTGATTTTCCATAGAATTATTGTTCGGAAGATCATTTGTTGGTTGGAGGTTTATTCAGGAAATATAAAGTCACATCAACCATGATCTCCCTAAGGAGAGTGACAGCAGGTCACTGAAAAATAGGGAGCTGAAAAAATCGTTGGTTGATATTGCTATATTATTTCTGACATAGAATTATGAATATTTGTGTACCAACTGTTATATTTTAACTAAAACAAATATTTTTCTAAGGTCATTGTTAAGATAAACACATTTCGTGTTTTTCACTTAATTTTGAACTCAAGTGTACATTTATCTTTCTAACCCCCTTTTGAAAGACTCAATGAAATCGGTCAGGTTGAAACTGTGTTGTCAAATAAAGCATAGATATTATAGTATAAGGGAATTTTCTGGGTTATTTACCTGGGGGCATTCTAGCAACTTCCTTTATTTTCCGTTATTAATTCACGAGAAAATTTTTATTGGAATCCTGTGCTCCAAGTTGAATGTCTTCCATGCTTATTGATGCTGGATGTTCTAACATAGAAGTCTAGATTTTTTATCCTTGATTTTTAAATGGCAATTATGTGAATTATAACACAACATCGCCTCTTTTTATTCGTTTTCGTTTGCTCTTTTCAAAGTTAATATATAGCTAATTGAATAAACGAAATATACAAGGTGGGATCAATAAATAAGGTGAATTATAATTTATTTAATAAAATAAGAACGATATTAAAAATTAGGACTTGATTTATTCAAAATAATCACCTTGGCTTTCTATACATCGTCTCCATCGTTCTGGCAACTTGTAAATACCCTCTTTATAGGCACTCTTAGGAAGCGTGTGAAAAATATCTTGCACCACTTTCTGGACATCTTCATCCGAGTCAAATCGCTTTCCCTTTAACTCCTTCTTTAGTAGTCCAAAAAGTAAATAGTCAGAGCGGGCTAGGTCTGGACTATATGCAGGATGTTCTAAAACTTCAAAACCTAATTTAATGATTATAGATACAGTTTTACATGATGTATGCGGCCTTGCATTATCATGAAGGAAGAGAACACCTTTACTAAGCTTCCCTCTTCTTTTGTTTCTTATACCGGGCTTTAGCTTATTTACAAGAATGTCCCAATAAAGGTCGCTGTTCAAACGTTGCCTTGAGGATAAAAAATCAAAACGGATTGGTGCATCAACATCCCAAAAAATTGTTAACAAAACTTTACCTGCCGAACGTTGAGACCTGAATTTTTTTTTGGTCTTGGAGAGTCGCCTCGTTTCCATTCCTTAGATGCACGTTTTGTCGAAGGATCATAATGATAACACCAACTCTCATCTCCAGTTACAATTTGGTCAAGGAAATGATCACCTTCCTCTTCATACCGCTTTAACAGAGCCTTTGAAACCCGAATATGGTTAAGTTTTTGGTCCAAATTAAGGAAATGTGGAATCCATCTGCAGCATATTTTTCTAAATTGCAATTATTCTTTAATAATGGTGTGCACAGTTCCATACTTATATTCAAATTGTCGGCTATGGTAAAAATGGATATTTTTCTATCCTCCAAAATTAAGTTTTAAATCGAATTTATCGTGCTTGGCGTCGCTGTAACACTTGGTCGTCCAGGTCGCTCAATATCGGTACATGTAATTCGTCCATTTTTGAACTCGTAAACTCATTTATAAATGCTTTTTTGAGACAAACAAGACTCACCATAGATATTTTTCATTATTTGGCATATTTGAGATGTTTGAATACCTACTGCATTCAAGAAACGAATAACTGCACGTTGTTCAAGCGTGGTGCAATCCTTCAAGGGAGCTTCCATTTTAGTTTATTTATAAGTCTCGCGCCGCGCGTGGGAAAAAAGAACAGAACACCTTAAATAGTCTCTCGATGTTATATTTTAATATTCTGTGGTTTAAAATATTTTTGCTTTTTTAATTTTTAAGAAATAAGATAATTTACCTTATTTATTGATCCCCCCCTTGTAGAATTATATATAGAGAAAATATGATTAAGTACGATTTTAAAATATATATTCGTTTTATATAAATATATAAACTATTCGTCTGATAAAGGTCAATAACCCGAAAAATATAGGCACTTAGCTTTTCTTGTAAAATTTCGAAATATTTATTTGACTAATCTTTAAATAATAAATCAAGATTAATTTCTATCCTCTATCTTCTTCATGTTATAATGTGCATGTGCATATTCTTTATTTGATGCAAAATTATTGGAATAAAAAACGGAAGGAACCAACAATATTGATGAATCTACAAAGCAATAAAACATCCACATCTAGTATAATTTCATACCTAAGCGAAATAATTTGTTACCTTTTTTATTGCCTCGTTAAACCCAGCGAATTTTTCACTATAAACTCTATCATTACCATCACGATCAATTTTTCTAATTGATTTGCTACAAAAAGATTTGCTGAAATATTGCTTCAAATTATCGATCCCTTCAGTGTTTACTTCCTAAATTGCCTATTTAAAATATTATTATTTATTTTGTATATTATGTGAATATATCGTGAATTTGAAATAGAATGTGAAAGAAAATAGATACGGTTAAAAACACTATGTTAGTTATTCATTTATAACTTTTTTTATTATCATTATACAGGGTTACCGAAAGTCTTGCAACACTTCAAAAATAATAACTCTCCGCGATTATTTGCGCTAAAGCACTGTGATAAATTAAAAATAATCAACAAGAAATCCAGGGCCAGGTTTCTTTAACTATTTTTTATTTCTCATCAAAGATAAATAAACAATAGTTGTAGAAACCTGGCCCTGGATTGATTGTTGAATTTGTTAAATTATAAAGATAGGGATAATTCTCTTTGTATTATTTTTTTGCGTAAAATTTCTAAAGTTGGGGGAGGGGGGGAGGGGTACAGAGAATATTCCTTATGCTATTTCTTCTAATGAGCGAAAAGCGATAAACTAAACATAAGGGGTAAAATTGTGTGTACCAGTGTTATTCGAGAAGTTATAACACTTTGGTCTGCACGACATAATACAGTGGTACCTCGACATACGAGCGCCCCAACATACGAGTTTTTCGAGATACGAGCCGACGAGCAAGTGATTTTTTGCTTTTAGTTACGAGCGAAATTCGAGATACGAGTTCGGTTCGGTAGTGTTGAAGATATTAATCTGTGATTTTAAATGTTTCTTTTTGACCAGTACTTTTGTTTTGTTTTTGCTTTTCCTAAAATGTTTCTTTCTTCTTCTTCATTATTATTTGTTCTATATGCAAAGCTTTGTTTTTTGAGACTTGAATAAACAAATTCAAGTTTATTATATTTTTGTGTGCTTTTAAAGTTAAAACACAACAGGTAGTAACACGCAGTCGCGCCATCACGATCAGTTAGCAGCGTGCTTCCGCTGTGATAAGTTGTGTTTTGTGTTGTGTTTACATTTACAGTTTTAGTTCATTTATTTTTATAGCCATGGATCGGAAGAAAGTTTGTAAAAAGTCAAGTGCTAAGAAAAAGATGATGAGTATTGAATTGAAACGTGAAATTATAGAAAAACATGAGCAAGGTGTTCGAGTTGTTGACTTGTCGAGGCAGTATGGCCGTAGTACGTCCATGATATGTTCTGTGCTTAAACGGAAGGAGTCGATAAAGAGTGTGACGCCGGCTAAGGGCCTTACGATAATTTCCAAGCTGCGAACCTCCCTTCATGAAAATATGGAGATACTGCTGATGGTGTGGGTGACAGAAAAGCAGCTCCAAGGAGATACTTTGACGCAGAAAAAAGCGGTGAAAGCGAGAAAAAATGTAGCGGAATAGGCAAAACCAGTGAGGATATCTAATTTATTTCTTTACCGTCTCTTTTTTGTTTTTGTGCAATAAATATTTGATATTTATAAATACGTTTTTATTATTTAAAACCACGTAACAAAAATAACTGGGGTGACATTTTGGAGGTTGGAACGGATTAATGGTAGTTCAATTGTTTTGTATGGGGAAATTTGCTTCGAGATACGAGTAATTCAAGATACGAGCAAGGTTGCGGAACGAATTAAATTCGTATGTCGAGGTACCACTGTATAAGATGTGAGCAAATGACAAACAAAAAAATTACTGTTCACAAAAAAAAAAGTCAAGATGTGAGGACAGCATTTATTATCCCCATAACCCAACACGAAGAGCTTCAAAATGTTGGTAAATATTATAATACATGGCAGCTTAAATAACACATGAAGTAATTGCCTTCTCTCTTGTATTAGGTTACAATCCTTGCTCAATGTGGCGCCCTTCATTTTAAAACACCGCCTCCAGACGTTAGACGACAGATTGGACAGCATTAAATAACATATCTGTTGAAATTGATGAAACGTGCCGTCTGATAGAAGCCTTCAACATGGTCAACGTGGTATGCCGGTGTCGATAAACACGCGACTTAATGTACCCGCATAGCCTAAAATCTCAAGGCGCAAGTCTAGTGATCTTGGAGGCCACTGGTGTATAAAGTGGCGACTTATCACACTATCTTCGCCGAACGTATCCTTCGGCAATTGTTTGGCACCGCGGGAGATATGAGTAGGTCCTCCATCTTGCATGAATGTTATTTCGCTTAGTGCCTGTCTGTCCTGCAATATGGGAATAACCTATTCTCTCAAAACTTGAACATAACGTTACCAGTTACAGAAACGGTTTTACAGGTTCTTCCATTGATTTTATCAAAGAAAAATGGCCCAATAAATAAAAAGAAGTGAACCCATACCAAACTGTAACTTTGGGCTGATGAAGTGGCATTACTGTAAAATTCCTAGGGTTTTCTGTTGCCCAAATGCGGCTGTTTCGAGTGTTAGCTTCTCCGTTAAGAGAAAGTGAGCTTCATCTGTGTAGAGAACATTCAACAGCCAGTTTCCATCAATATCAATTTGCCGGAAAACCCATGCAGCGAATTCTTGACGCTTCTCAAAATCGCCGACTTTTAGCTCGTGAAATCTTTGAATTTTGTGCAGGTATTTTTTAAGAAAAATTATTTGTGCTCTCCAAATTGTTCCATACAAAATCCCTGTTTGTTGAGAAACTTGTCTTACTTCTCCATATGTGGATAACGTTTCAATAGCTTCTACATTCTGCGAAACCGTAAAAGCCACTGACTTGCATGTCGATGGTCTTCCACTTCGAGGTTTTACTTCCAGAGATCCAGTCTTCTCAAATTTTTTTATCATTAGCCTTAGAGAGTAGCAACTCGTGGGTTCTTTACCGCTTCGAATACCTTTAAATGTACGAAACGCTCGTAAAGCTTCAGTTTCAGATTTTGAATTGCAATAAAAAAAATTTCACCAAAAGTGCTTTATCCTGTAGTGACGGCTTTCCAGAGTAAAATGAATTATCGGAGATGATCAATATTTTTCAAATGAATTAAAATAAATATAATGATACTAAAAGAAAGAGAGAGAGTTGAATTGAAAATTAGAAATTAATTATCTTTAAATTTTAAATCGTCGAGAGGATTCCAGCAAACAGCATCTGAAATATATTTCTTTTTTTGCCACATGTTGCAATTTGCATTTACCTATTTTACATATCTATGATTGCATTTAAAAATCGTCATTCAACTCTTCTAATTTTGGCAAAATGGTGTTTCATTAATTTATCTTTCGATATTATTGGGGGTTCTTTTCTGGTATTCAAAAAGAAAAAAAAAACCTGTCGATCAGTTATATTTTTCAATTCATCAAACAATTTGACCGCTGAATCTCTGATTCTGGTAGAGCGCCATCCAGCGAATAAAATTTGAACTAAAATCAATTTCGAATTTTTCATTATTTTCCCTAAAATTCCCATTGCATCCTGAACAAAATGATGTGTGCCGCATTGCTCTAGCGCAAATATTCGCGGAGTTAATAATTTTTAAATTTGTGCAAGACTTTTGGATCAACCTGTATTTTAACCAGAGTATCATCTGATTCAACTTAATTCAATCAGTAACGAATAAATTTGAAAAATATTCATCTCTTTTATAATACTTTTATTACAATTCAAAATCTGCCACTAAAACTTACGCGCGTTTCGTACCTTCAAAGATATTCGAAGCGGTAAAAGATTACTCTCTAAACAAGTGATAAAAATATTTGAGAAGACTGGATTTCTCTAAAAGAGAAATCTCAAAGTAGACTACCATCGGCATGCAAGTCAGCGACTGTTACGATTGCGCAGTAAGTTGAAGCTATTGAAACTTTATCCACATAGAGAAAAGTAAGTACTCGACAAGTTTATCAAAAAAGGGGATTTGGAGAGCACTTATAATTGTTCTTCAAAATAATCTAACAGAATTCAACGAATTCACCGGCTATAATTCAGAGATTTTGAGAAGCGTCAAGAATTCGTTGCATGGGTTTTCCAGAAAATCTTTATTAAAACCAGCTGTCGAATGTTCTGTGGACAGATGAAGCTCACATTTATCTGAACGGAGTAGTTAACACTTAAACCATCTTAATTTGGGCAACAGAAAACTTCAGATATTTTACAGAAACGCCACTTCATAAGCACCAAAGTTACAGCTAGGTGTGTGTGTGGTGTGTGGGAGGTTCACCTTTTATTATTAGACCATTTTTGAGTATAAAAATCTATGGTACAACCTATAAAAACATTTCGGTAACTCTTGAACGTTATGTACAACTTTTGAAAGAAAATATTAATCCGATACGGCAGGAAAGACAAAACTTGGCAAAATAAAATTCATGCAAGATGGAGGACCTCTTCATATCACCCGCTGTGTCAAGCAATTGCAAAAGGATACGTTCGGTGAAGATATTATGATAAGTCACTATTTTATACACCAGTTGCGACCAAGATCACCAGACCTGTCGCCATTCGATTTTCTTCTATAGGCATACATTGAGTCGTGGGTTTATCGCTGCCAGCCTACCACATTTTCCAGGTTGAAGGCTTCTAACGAACGGCACGTTTCATGGATTTCAACAGAAATGTTGTTTAATGCTGTAAAATCTGTCATACAAAGTTGTCCGAAAAAGGTTCGAAATACTTGCAAAAAAAATAATTCATATATATATATATATTATATGGATATATATTTGGAATTTATTGCAGATGTTTACAAACTTTTGGAACAACCTCACATATCGTCTGTAGGCGGTGTTTGAAAATGAAAGGCGCCATATTGTGCAAGGATTGTGAAAAATAACAAGAGTTAAAGTGAAAACATAAGACTTCCGCGGATATATTTCTTAATATAAACATATCCTTTGAAGCCTGATGTTTTCACCTTAATATTTATAGTTATAGTAAACGAATAATTGCGCTGCAAATATTAAAAAATAAAGATACACACAACCTTTCGCAATGAGTTTCTTTTATTACAATAAACGCGAGCTTTCGGGCTAGAGCCGCCCTTCTACAGGCAGTAATAATATATGTATATTCAATACTTTTCTTCCGGATTTATATATGTAAAATTGGTAACAAATTAAATGTATATAACTGTCTCTCAAAAAATCAAATAGTTCATTTTTGCCTGTAGAACGGCGGCTCTAGCCCGAAAGCTCGCGTTTTATTGTAATAAAAGAAACTCATTGCGAAAGGTTGTATCTTTATTTTTTTATATTTATACAAGGGAGTATTATATTGAATTAGAGAAAGCAGTTACTTCATGTGTTATATTATCTACTAATATTGTTCAGCTCTCTATGTATGGTGATGAGTATAATAAATGCTATCCTTATATCTTGACTAATTTTGTCAACAACAGTAATTAAGTGTCTAGATGTATAATATGCACATAGATTCGATCCCTTCACGCGCACGCCGCGTTTCCGCTCAATCGTTGAAATAGCATAAAGAATATACAGAGGGTGTTCACACTTATAGGAAACGAGCGCCCGGGGTAAAAAAGGAGCTATTACTTTATTTTAAAAAATCAACAACGTGGAATTCGAAAAGGCTTAAGCTAATTCTAACACGCAATACATTTTTTTAAATATTTTTTAAAAAATACCCTTCAAATACAATAATTTAATAAGAGGTTATATTTTAGGACTTTCCAGAGCTAATCTTACCTATTTGGACATAATTAAAATATCCAAACAAGATTATATCAACATTTCTAAAAAAGGTATTTATAATATTATTCACGATGAAAATATCAAGTTTTTATTCAAAGCACCTACGGAGAAATGGACAAAAGATTATCACCCTATATCTGTGAGAACTCCTGCAACTGTCAAAAAAGTGAAAAAATATATTACAAAAGAAAATCCTATGCCACAAAGAGATATAGCCAAATTAATAGGAACATCAATAATGTCAACAATAAATAAAATAATAAATAAAGATTTAGGCCTAAAAGCTACAAAAAAACATGCGGTTCACAAATTGTTTCAGAGTCATATTCGTCAGCGACACACTATCAGCAGATATTTTTATGAAAATTTCTTGGCTGCTGATAGATGGAAATTTATTGTTACATACGACGAAGCATGGGTATATTTAACCGATTGCGACAGAAAAAGAGCTATATACTATCAAAAAAGGGTGGAAAAATCTAGGCCAATTTGGTTGAAGGAATGTGCCGAAAGTTATCCCAAAGGATTTATGGTGACATGCGGTATATCATATGAAGGAAAATTAAAAATAAGAAAAGTTGAAAGAAATGCCAAAATAAACCCGGAGTACTATCAAAACAACATTTAGAACCTATATTTTTACAGGATATTCCCTCTATCTATGGAAAACAGAGCAACAAAGTCTGGTGTCACCAAGATAACGCCACAAGTCATACCTCATCTTCAACCCAAGCTTATTTGGAAGATCTAAGGCAAAGAACAGGAATCAACACTATTCCAAAGAACAGAACCCCTGTGAAATCTCCTGATTTAGCCCCGATGGATTTTGCATTTTTGGATGCCTTAAAAGAGCACATGGAAAGAGACACCCTAGGACAATTGAAGATCTCTAGAAAGTGGTAAAGGAAGAATGGAATCTTTTAAGTATGACCATGATCAGAAAGTGTCAGCTATCGTGGAAAATCAGGTACCGTTCTGTAAATAAACAAAAAGGCTTTCAAATAGAACATTTGAAAATTTTCAAATATGGTGTTAATTTTTAATATTTTATAATAAAACTTGTTTCCCCTATAAGTGTGAACACCCTCTCTACTATGCATCCCTAATTAGAGATATTTTTCACTGAAAAAATGATATTACTACAACGTCAATCTAAGCAAAAGTTCTATCTTGAATGATATTTTATTTAAGAAAGACAGATTTTAAAGGTTTTGTGTAAAACAGTGTAATAGACAAAGATAACATTTTACAACCCCAAAGAAGTAATATTTGAAATAGAGTGAGACACATAGATTTTGGCACTTCCCTTAGGAATCCTCTAGAACCAGATTTTTGGTCGTTGTGGTACAGTTTGAAACAAGCTGACGAGAACCAATACCCTAAACGCTTAAGTGTTTGGCTTTTCTTGATTTATCAGGAAAATTGAATGGCCAAATATATTGAAACAAAAATTACGAAACTATTTTAGACGCGTAATATTCTTTTTAAAATAAAACAATTTCTACTGCCCTTACTGCAATGGAAAAATTAAAGGGAGGGCCTGGCTCATCAGTGGTGAACTCTCCCAGCGGTTTCGCCAGTTTGATCTACCATACCGCTGTTATATTGTATTTTTGTAACTTCCTTTTATAATGATACTGATGCTTGACTGGGTATTTTAGATGAACTATGGACATAAGCTTTTATGACAGCAGAATTACATATAATTATAAATATATAAGCATATATATAGTGCATCGTTATATTGAAACAAGCCTGAATTAACGTTTAGATGATTTTTGTTCGACTATATAGCGCTCTGCCGTCTAAAAAAAAATCTCATGTGAGCGGTTAGGAAAAATGCCTATTTTGTTTTTAATATCAGCACCTGACTTTTTTCCATTTTTCCAAAATTATTTTTCACATGTACATCGTATTCACGCAAGTTTGGCCATAAATACACATTTCTTGATTTATCATGAAAATGAGTTGGCAAATATCAGCGAACGGGTTCAATCAACGTTTAGTTTATTTTTGTTCCACTATTTGGCGCTCTGTCATCTAAAAGAAATATGGTCAAGAAATGGCTATTTTATTTTTAACAAGACGAATGACCCGGGCAACGCCCGGGTTTACCACGATTAAATGTATTATTCAGACACATTATAAACATAGCAAAATAAAACATAGCAAATATAGCAAGAGCGGTTATTTTAAACGGCGAATTATGTAAATATGTGAAATAGTTATAAATTAGAAAACCTGTAAATATAGTTAAGGACTTGCATTGTAATTAAGAAAAAGCTTCTCGTCTAGAACGCTAAAGCGACCTGCCGGCGTTCTAGAGGGCGCTGTTCGTGAGCTAAGTAGAATAATTTGAATATATAGTTTTAATAATTGATTTATATATTTTTTAAAATAGCCTATCGTCATCCCCGTTATTTTTACCTATGTATGGAAATTTTGGTTTGAATTAGTGAACTACTGCGAATTTGTATACAGGTCATATAAACCAACAAACCAACAAACAGACAAACATACAAACATTCATTTTTATATATATAGATATTATCGCCTGACTTTCTTTTACACCCTGCCTATAGTACTCCTTGGAGTAGCTGAGGTTATTAACGATTTCCATGATTCACCAAGACATCATTGATATCCAGATATCAACTAGACTTTAAAGATTATATAGAAGTAATAAGTCAGTCATGCCGCTACAATATACAAGGTGTAATAAGGTATGAATATTTAGTCTAAATACTCACATTTAAAAGGTAACAGAAAGGTGATAAACCATTTTCATATTATAATTAAAATGATATCTTGGTAATTGTAAATCTCAAAACTTACATTCACAGTCTACATAGGAGATGTATATTTATAAACCTTATTTCTTGTTTTATTCTTAGGTAGGACGTATTATATCATCTACTTCTTGAATAGGTTTCTATCGTAGCAAAATACTTTCCTGTAACGTTTGATTGAATTTTTTATTGTTGAAACTCTCAGATTTTTAACTTCAATTACACGGTGATGAGTAGCCTGAGAGAAACCTCTAGGTTAATATAAATGTATCCACACTTTAATTTCTACATATATAACAGTATAGCTACTAGGAAAAAAAGGTGGGCATCTATCCCTTTAAAGTAATGCCTAACTCGATCATATAGCCGCAAAGCTTCTAAGATTAAATGGCTGAATATGCCACAACAACAGATTAGTAATATCCGACAAAAGCTAATTGGCAAGCCATATATTTGATCTATGGCTCTCATCAGTACGAGGTGGCGTTCATTTCACAACATCCTAACGAGAGGAGTTATAAAATCAGACAAATCTGCTAAAATCATGTTTGAAGTTAGTAGATTGGTAGAACCGATATATCTTAGATCAGAATGCATTTTAACATTGCCTGATGATGACACTCACTAACCAGAAGGTGAACTCTACCTATTTAAAAATGAATTGAAATACAATGAACGCCTCGATCCTCTCTGGCGTTGTTACAAATTAAGCCATCTTTTTCTACGCGATTTGAAGTCAATTCTTGGAGCTTCTCAGAATCGCTAATTTTCAACTCTTGACATTTTTTTAATTTTGTACATGCATTTTATAAGAGAAATGATTAGTTCTCTCTAAACTGTTCCATACGAAATACCCGTTTTTCGATATGGAGATACCGTAACAGTCGTTGACTTTTAAGTTGATGGTTTTCAATTCCGAGGTTTTGTTTCCCTCGAGATTCAATTTTCTCAAAATTTTCAATCATTCGCTTTAGAGAGGACCAGCTCATGGGGCCTTCACCGCTTCTAATATCTTTGAAGGTAGGAAACGCTCGTGAAATTCTACCAAGAGCGCTTTATCCTTTAAAGACGGCCTTGCCGAGTAAAAAATATTTTCAAATAGACAAAAAAGTTTCAAAATGATTTATTATTATAAATTTAATCTCGACACTGTGTGATTGAACTAGGTTGAATCAAATAATATATTTGGTGTGAATCTATATATATTCGAAAAATAAATTAATGAGAAAATATATTTGTTGAATAGGTGTCTGTTGAATTAAATATAAATGAGAGAGATTTATATATCAAACAAATTTCATTATTTTTAACTAGAATAAATTATTTATAAAAAAGGCATCTCCTTATCGTGCAACTGAAAGTTGCTGATGGCTTGCGCTATCTATCGGAATAAATATGAACTATTCTCGTTGATTTTTAATTATTCCAGAATTGGCCAAATACCCATTCTTGATTAATCAAGAAAAGCTAACCACGGAAGCGTTTCGGGCTGTTGGCCCTCATCAGCGTGGTGCAAGCTGTACCTCAACGACCAAATAATTGGTCATTCAGGCATCCTGAAAAATCATGAAACGGATAGTTAAGGCCAGAATTGCGTGAAACCGCAACACAATGTGAAAATATAGTACAAATGTGATATTGTACTGGGATAAGGTGCATAATAGAATATAGTTATTGTGAAAATATTAGAAAAAAGTGAAATATCAGGTGTTGATATTAAAAAGAAAAAAAGGCATATTCAGACCACATGGTAGAGCGCCATCTAAAATGTTTGTGAGCGGTCAAAATATACCTTTTTTGTTTTCAAAGTTTTTTTTCTAAAGTATGAACTATACGTCGTTTTCTCAAGTAGGAATCAAAATAAAAATGAAGTCAGTCGCAGACTTGGCTATTTTTCATGTTTTGTGAACTACATATGCTGATCATTTTTATTCAAAAAAGGAAATGTATTACCTTCAAATTTAAATCGCTGAGGATTCCAACAAATCATATCTGAAATATCAATTATATTTGCTAAATGTTCTTGTTTGCATTTACCTATTTTAAATATCTCGGATCGCATTTAAAATTTATCACTTAATTATTTTTACTTTTGGAGAAAAATGATGCTTTATCATCAGATAACCCATCATCAGATATTATTGGGGTTATTTCCAAAGAGAAAATTACGTGTCGAACAATTATAATTTATTAGTATATCAAACCATTTTTTTTTTGGCCACTGATTATCTGATACTGGTAGAGCGACATCTAGCAATTCAAAATATGGTTATTTTCCATAAATTTCACCATTGCATCTTGAGCATTATTGTGTTTACCGCATTGCGCTAGTGCAAAAATTCTTGGAATTTTTAATTTTAAAAGTTTTGTAAGACTTTTATATGAATCTGTATATAATATTAAAAGTTGATTTAGGCAAACCTCTCTCTAATCATTAGTTTGCAAATTATATAATTTGTATATAGGTAACTTGTGTAATATTATGTATTTTAGTAGAATCTAGCTTTTATATTTTAGCCTGTAGATGATTTTTAGATCAGAAGCTTTCCAATCTGTAATAAACTCATCGCGTTTATAATATGTGATCTTTTGATTAATATTTATGTAAATTTTATATAAGCCACCTTTTTTCGGCAATTAATAGCGAATATATGTCATAATTTGTATAGTTAATGCCAAAAGATATAATTTATTTCCGTCAAACTAAGTATGTTAATATGTTACTATTGTGTTAAAATGTAAATATGTAAATTCATCCATGTATAAAGGCGGGACAAAAATTAAAGGTGGCAGACATCGCGGGTGCGCTGCTCGCTAGGCATAACGACTGCGCCTCTTCATTTAGCTACGACATATATATATATATTATTTGAAGATAAATTGAATAAAAACTAACATCAATGCTTATTTTCTTTCTAATTATAGCTTTATTCTGAGCCAAATGCCTCAGAAAAGTTTTCATTAAAATAACATATAGTACATAGACCATATAGCGATATCTGTACTTGCATATTTTGGGTTATATTTCCTCAATCATATAGAAGGAATTTATAAAATTGAGAAAAAGAGATAAATGGTCAAATATTTAAGACAATGAGCATACTTATGAACATTGATAGTTGAATCAGTTTAGAAAATTTGGCGAAACAGCCGTGAAGGTTCATCACAGAAAGGACGGGACTTCCCAATATTTCTTGTTCTTTAAACTTTAGAACGATTAATTTTGAAAATTGATTATCTATGATTGAATAGATATTAGACTAATATCTCTAACATAATGAATGTATGACATAGATGATCAGTGGAATCATATTTTTATATCTTCGATTTGTATATTTTGTAATTCATTGATTTTCAATTATAGAAGTTACCTGTTTTTTTTTTTGAGAGTTTATTCATCTCTTTCATAACTTGTAACTTGGAAGCCAAGTTTGGTGAGGTATCAATCAGTTTTTGATTTTTTTCTATATTTTTGTATTATTTTTTGTTCGATCAATTTTTCATAAAGAGAATAATGATTTTATATAATTGCATCTCTCCATTCATATTTCAAATAGATCAATAAGTAGTTTTGTTTATTTCTTCAGTTCATTTCTTCATCGTTTAATCATTATAATTGATTGTAGCCAATTTCATATAATATCCATAATTTGGACAGTTTTATTATATCAGAATATCTTCAAATTATTAATTCTCTATTGATTTTTGTCTTTAATATTTTTTAGATTTTATAAACAACGAGATTCTTTCAATATTTAAAGACTCTCCAATTTTTTTATCATATTAAAATTATAACTAATTTTGATTAAACTAAATTAGCGATAGCATATTTATATTAATTTACTTATATATTGGGATAAATATTCAATAGAAATTGAAATGACCATTGTTGGTTGCTTAAGACAAATTTACTTTTATTTTAAGAAAGGCGAACATTGTAGGAAATATTGTTTCCTATTATGTAATATATATAAATAGCAACATCATATAGCTCTCTCATTCGCTGAATTAAAAAACAAATCACAGAACCGTATATAGTTTATCTACTCAAATCAATTTTATAGGAATGATAAAATTGATTTGAATATAGAAGGTATTGAATTAGGTTATCTCAAAAATTTCAAATTTCATTCAATTATTATGTGAATATTTAAATTGAAAATAATAAAATCTAAATGAATATCGAAAAAGGTTTTTATTATTGGGGAGTCGAGTGAGAAATAAACTGATTGGGAAAATAGATTTTCTTCGAGTTGTACCTTTTTTCCCGAGTGTACGGACCTGAACGACAGCTGGTACTAGGCCTTATTAAAACGTTCCGACTTAATAAATATTTTCATAATTAATCATTGTCATTATTTACTTCAGAATGACGGACAGATTATTGCCAAGGTAGATAGGCTGGTACGGCGGTCTCTTCTGTCTGTCTAAGATCACTTTTGTAAAGATAGAGGCTGCCTGGCCGGCATTTACAGAAAGCCAACAGACTGTGGGACACATCTAAATTTTAATTCTAACAATCCTATATTACACCAAAGGCAGGTAATAAAATCTCTTGTACAAAGAGCCAAACAGGTATGTACAGACCAAGACATTTATAAAAAAGATATAAAGAAAATTAGAACGGAGTTAAAACAATCCGAATATCCAGTTGGCTACATAAATAAATGGATTAGAAGATATGAAATAGATGAGCCAAATTTGAATAGAACTACATAAGGTTACAATAATATAACAATTCCTTATATTAGAGAAGTTGATAACGAAATATCTAGAATTTTGAAAAAAGGTAAATATAATATTTGGTACAGTACTGGGACAAAAAGGGAATTTTTAACTAGAAATAACATAATGAAAGATAACATAAGCACATCAAAACTAAATAACGTAATTTATGGAATTAAATGCACAGAATGTGACAATATTAATGTAGGAGAAACCGGCCGAAATTTTGAGACCAGAATTAAGGAACACCAACAGGGTTTCTTGGGGAAAAGGTAAAAAACTTTGTTCTAATTATTTTAAATGATTTTTTATTTCTAGCAATATAGCATTATTTATAAATCTAGCTCGTAATACTGGTTTTTCTTCATGGAAGGCCAGTGGCTTATTACACCACAAACAGCTGCGCCTATATTTCTCTTACTCGTAATGCCACGTGGAAAATTAGGGAAGACAAAAACTTCAGGAGGAGACAACAATTTATTTCAGGCAAGAACAAACTATGAATGATAAGCAATGAGGGAAGTGTACAGAGTACAGCAAAATATAAACATAAAAATAATCCTCTGCTAATAAAATAATAAATACCTTGTTACACACACAATATATAATTAAACTTTATTATATAGTCTGTTCCAGAACTTCAGGCCACATAAAAGTATAATATTTTGTAGACTTGTGTTGTTAGTATGATTGAGTTAGTGTATGAAATTTTAAACTTATACGTGGCCTGGAAGTATATTAGAAATGATCACAAAATTTGATAAGAAATTAGAAATTAGTCCATTTCCGACAACCCAAAAGTGTCGAATTTTGTTGATTTGCATTGGTAGCTAAATTGAGCGAGTGTACACAATTTCAGACTTCTATGTGGTCTGTAAGTATATTAAAATTTATAACTAAAATAGAACTGTAATATAGAAATTAGTTAAGTGTCGAACATCCTGACCTATTTTTAATGGAACCCCAGCCGCTCATTGCCCCAGTGAAACGGCTGCGCCTATTTTTCTTCGTTTGAAATAAACAGTCGAATTTCGATAATTTGAAACTCAAGGGACCAGAGAAAATTTTCAATTTATCAAGAGTTAAAAATAACAGGAGTTTGAACAACCAAGAGGGAGGGAGAGAAAAAATCAAGTAAACAAGATTTTGAAGTTTTGGCGGTTTCGAGATATACATACTATGTTGATACAAGATTAAATAAGTGACTTCCCGCAAGTTTTTAAAGTAATAAATTTATTGGAAGCTTTTTCTCGGGTCTTTCCCTTTCTCAAACAATAGTTTGATCAAAATTCGTGATTTATAATTTTAAACATTTGTACAATTATTCACAAATGTTCATTCGTGGCAAGATACAATTCCTTCAACTTCAAATTACCGAGAGGACCAATTAATATTGATTTTATTCAACTTATCGAGTATTTTTCAAGGGACCGGGAAAAAATCAAAATTATCGAGATATTCAAATTAACAAGTTTCAAATTATCGAGAGTCGACTGTAATTATCTTCTTTCGTTGTTTATTCTCGACCACCACGTGTACCTAGTAGTCTGAAATTCTGTAAACTTTCATTGTTAGTAGGATTGGTCTTTAAAGCACCAGACTTCTACTTTGTCTGGAAGTATAATAAAATTGATATAATAAAATTTGAATGCAAATAAGGAAGTTACAATTAGTTTATTGCCAAACACCCAGAGGCTTGAAATTTTATCAACTTGCAAAATCACAAGATTTAAACAAGTGTAATAAAATTTCTGATTTCTAGATGTTCTGTAAGTTTATTAAAAATTGATTGCAAGTTTGTTTGTGTACAGACAGAAATGGAAGCAAGTTAAATAAAAGTGCGGTTTAAAAAAAAAAAGATCAAAGGGATAGAATAGTGAGTCATTCAATTGAATGTAATCCTTTTTGTGATTTCCAAATAATGGCCGGCAGAGTGAATTTTATGTGTACTAGTAATTGATCTGATATGATATATAAACCAATATGAACGTTTAAAAAGAAAATCAACTTTGGCATATAATTACCTGTGAAGGAACTTTCAAAGAAATAACTATAAAAACTCTCTTTAAAACTTTATCTAAAAGGTCATTATGGAGCAAACTAAATAGAAAACTAAATCCTATAATCTCACGACAATTTATTTCGAAATGTTTATTTTATTCCTAAGTGATTTATGATTTGTTGGGAAGGGGTCGTTATATGAAGAACAAATTAAACTTATATAGCTCAAGAAGACAGAGTCAAATAAAAAATTCAATCCCTTTTTATTTTATATGTATTATTATTTTCAACAGTAAAAGAATGCAAGTGCATTATTTACCAACTTAGGCCATATCAGTTTAATGCCTATATTATTTTGATTGTGAGTGTAACCAATGGGGGAACAGAACTTACTTCATTATCTCCATCAGAATATATATAATCATAAAATATATTTGTTTGAGATATTCCAAAAAATTAAAAAGGTTGAAATCATTACAATAAAGTATATCGTGGAGACTTTGAAAATCCATATTATGGATTATTACGATGCTTAGTCAGTGTCACGATGAAGCTAAGCACCGTTTTGTTTGATATCATACACATACACAGCTTTATCAAGACCACCGGTCTTATACAGATTCACTACAGGAGAGTAGCATAGATGGAGCTCCTATACTCCAGGTAGCGCAGACCCAACAGCCTCCAGGTCCGACGCATGTCCATTAACCATAGAATCCACTGTGCATAGGTTAGCGTATCACTGAAAAGGCCTTGTTGAATCAGCCGCATTTTAGTCTTCACTTTCCTCATCCAATTGGACCACGATATTCGGTGATTCTATTAATCTCTTCCGAACGGTGACTGAGGTCTTGCAGAATTTATATAAACCAAAAAGAAGACCTTGATCAAAAATAATTGTATTCATCCAATTATATATTTGTTGACTATAAGATTGAAAAACGAGGATAAATCGCCTAAGAAATCGTTTCTCTGATTCTCCAATCAAAAGCAACCAAATATTTTATGCATAAATTCATCTCATATTCTATTACATAGATCACAAGTTAAAGGACAATCAATCTTCCAGCGCCTTGAACGATTTTCTGGAAAGAACACCCATAGGAGTCTCAGTTGCGCAAAAAGTATTTCAATTACCAGAGGAGTATTTGTGAGGAGATATAGTTCGACTGTTATTGAATTTTTTAAGTCTTTAAAGTGACTGTAATGAGAGGTATTTATGATTTGCGCTTTGTCGTTTTGAATGCTTTGTTCTGTTGCTATTCGAATAATACCGGGTATTTCAGTCTGTATAACAGTATAGTCCGTACAACCCTTTAAGAATGAGAAGCCCTTTGAGTCTAAAATAGTTGACAGGTTTTCAACAAATTTTAAGCCTGCTCTTTGATGGCTGTGCAATGTCCAAAGGTGTGCTAAACATACGCGAGGCAACCTGCTCTCTTCCATTTTCATGATCCTCACCCAAAATCTCAAAATCTGTTCGATGATGACAACTTCCAATGATACTCGTCCACACTCCATTCTTAACATAAATCCCGGAGTGTATTTTTTTAAATTCAGGTAGCGTCTTAGAAAGATATTCTGAACTTGGTCAACTACTCTTATTTTGTCAAGAGCCCAAAAGGGTGCCGCGTATAGCATGTGAAGCAAGATTGTCGATTCAAGTAATTTCATGACCGAATTTAAAGAGTTCACCTTGGATTTTGTCAAGACCTCCCATACGGCACCAATTGCTGCCAGGGCTTCGCCCTTGTAATATGCAGATACTTTGTTTAGTGAATTTGCAGTTGTAAGCGGGTTTCCTAAGTATTAATATTTCGTAGTAACAGACAGCTGCCGCTCGCCCCAAACCATTTGGCATTTTGTGCTAATCGACCGCTGTTTCTGAAAACCATAATATTTAACTTATTTTATTCAAGGTTAAAAAATTTCTTTCGAATAACTTTTTTGCATATAGATTTTTATTTTTTTTGAAAATAGAGCAATCCATATTTGATTCATTAGATAATAAAAGGCATATATTTGATTTAATAAAATATTTATTTTGCCGTTAATATATATTTGCCGTTCAGCCAGCCGAAATATTGGCAAAATAAATATTTTATTAAATCCAATATATGCCTTTTATTATCTAATAGATTTTTATGTGAAGGTCATTTTTAGATTCACCAATTAGGACAATGTTGTCTGCATATAGTAAAAGATGATCTGAATAATTGAAAATGCCATTTAAGTCATTTATAAAAAGTATAAATAAGTAAGGTGACATCGGTTTCCCTTGTAAAACTACTGAGCGTACCTTTATTGACTCGGTGAACGAGTTGATCTATCGCACCACCGCCGTCATATTTTTGTATAATAACTTTTAATTAAATCAACGAAACAGTGATTAATACCTGCATCAAATAGTTTTCTCCATAGTAATGAGTGGTGCACTGTATCGATATCTTTTTTCATATCAACGAAAAATATGCAGCATTTTCTTCTCTTTCGGCTTAAGGTGATTTGAAATCAAGGATAAAAGAGTGAATATGTGATCTTAACAAGAGTTACCGCCTCTGAATCCCGCCTGATTCTCTGGAACAATATCCATCCTTTCAACCCAGCTGCCTAGACGAAATTTTAGGATTGATGTGAATAGTTTTGCTATGCTACTTAAGAGTGCGATGCCTCGATAGTTAAAGAGATCGTCTCGATCTCCATTCTTAAAAATTAGTTGGATGACTGATTTTAGCCATGTTGTGGGGAATTCAGATGTTCACGGGGGTCTATTGAATATCTCCTTCGAGGAAATTTTAAATATTCTATTATGAGGGCCTTTGTTGCTTCATTCATTATGTCATCAAAGCCAGTCGCCTTGCCACATCTTATCCAAGAAATTTCTCTGTCCATTTCGTTCAGAGTTATGTGTTAAGTTAGCTCGTTATCTGTATTTAGAAAGGTCATAGTATGTGGTTTATAATCTGGTATTATCACCGCATCCAGGAGTTTTTCGTAAAATTTCTGCCAGTCCAATATTGTTATATTGCCCTGCGTAAAGTTTCTTTTTTTTATGGAAGCTTTTGTTTTCTAAAATTTAGTTGAGTCGTATGTATTATTTAATTTTTCTTGTATTTTACAAAAGTATTTTTTCTTTTTAATATTGATAATCGACGTATATTTATTCCTGGTTTTAACATATTCTAAACGGTCTGAATCGTTGTTCGATTTGGTATATTTTGCCAGAGTTTCTTTCATGGTCTTTTTCGCTATTTTCAAACCAAGGGTTCGACATTGGTTTATCCGTTTTTGTCTCAATTTGCATACCAGTTTTTAACATTCCATTTTTGATCTGCTTGACCATGTTATTAATTACGAGTATATTCTCAATCGAGTTATTTCAGAATCCATAAGCTTTCCCTAAATTCTTTGCAAATGGCGTAGCTCTTTCAGGTATCCATATGTACTTTTTCTTTGATATTGAATAAAAGTTCATCACTTGTTTCCTTCCCCAACATGTATTCATGTTTATTGTTAAAGGTAAGGGACCTGAGTATGATAGTTCTCAACATATAGGTCATGTACGTGACCTAACAGTCCTGGATATGATATCAAAACGTTGATTTAAGCGATTATTGAAGAACACCGAATAGATTTTGCTGTGAGTTGACTCCTCACTCACTGTGTTAAAAAATTACATACATAGAAGCGTACCTAGACGCTGTTCGTGTTCTTTGTCTGATCAGGAGGGCACAAAGATATCACACGCGAGTTTGTAAGGATGCAGCAAATGTTAGCATTTTATTATACGCCGCACTGAACAGAAGGAGTACAATAAAGTGGAACTTGCCTTCTACTTCCCTGTCAGAAGAATTCTTGGCGTCGTGGATGTCACTCTTGTGAAACATGCCGCTCCTCACTGTACACGTTCAGCCTAGGCTACACTGCCCTGTAGGCCGCTCCGATGTCAGGCTCTCCTGGCATCGTCTTGCAGGGTCATCCACACGCCCGGAGGCAACTCATCGCGTCTTCTACCGTAATGTCGATGTCACCAGACTGTCCGTTCTCCCCCACTGGAGGGGGGTTGTATATTTTCTTCCTTACTGGCTTGCCCACATCTTGTGACTTTCTTCTATAATGCTGTTTTCTGCACTGCTTCACTGACCGTATACCTTGTATCTTGTGTGTGTGTTGAAGGCAGAGATGATCTCTTACAATACACATATGAAAATGCAATAATCACAGCCCTTTAATACTACAAATTTAATATATTTAAAGAGGTTATATAAATAATGTATAGAAGGTGATGTGTATGCAGGTCAGAGTCTGGTGCCCCTCCCACAGCGGCAGCGGGTGTGGTACCTCGGCATGTTGGCCCGGGCCACGGGGATGTTGCTGTTGTCCCTGCTAGTGGTGCTGGTGCCTGAGTGGAGTGGCCTGAGTCTGGCCACCTCGCTGCCCCTTCCTCACCTTCTTTCTCTACTGTTGGTATGTGGTCAGTCATTGTTGTTTTCTCTACTGTTGTTGGTATGTGGTCAATCATTGTTGTTTTCTCTACTGTTGTTGGTATGTGGTCAATCATTGTTGTTTTCTCTACTGTTGTTGGTATGTGGTCAATCATTGTTGTTTTCTCTACTTTTGTTGGTATGTGGTCAATCTTTGTTGTTTTCGCTACTGTTTGTATGTTATCAATCATTGTTGTTTTCTCTACTGTTGGTATGTGGTCAATCATTGTTGTTTTCCCTAAAGTTGGTATGTGATCAGTCATTGTTGTTTTCTCTACTGTTGATAGGTAGTCAGGTCATTGTAGTTTTCTCTACGTTAGTCTGTGGCCAGTTGATTGTTCATTTTTCTACTGTTGTTTAGTGGTTATGCCATTGCTGTGATCTCTACTGCTTGTCGTTGGCCATGTCATTGTTGTTTTCTCTATTGTTGGTGGGTGGTCATGTCATTGTTGTTATATCTACTGCTGATCGATGGTTATGTTATTGTTTTTTCTCCTATGCTTATCGGGGGCCATGTTATTTTTCTATCTATACTGCTGTTCGGTGGCCATGTTATTGTTGTTATCTCAACTGTTGGCCGGTAATCATGTCATTATTGTTTTCTCTACTGCTTGTCGATGGTCATGTTATTGTTTTTTTCTCTACTATGGGTCAGTTGCTATGTTATTGTTGTTTTCAATACTGCTTGTCGATGGTCATGTTATTTTTGTTTTCTCTACTGCTGGTCGGTAATCATGGCATTATTGTTTTCTCTACTGATGGTCGGTGGTAATGTCTTTGCTGTTTTTCAACTGCTGATCGTTGGTCATGTCATTGTTGTTATCTCTACTGCTGGTCGGTGGTCATGTCATTGTTTTTTTCTTTAAGACTTTATAGGTGGCCATGTCATTGTTGCCATCTCTAAGGCTAATAGGTGGTCATACCATTGTTTCTTTCTCTAAGGCTGATAGGTGGTCATGTCATTGTTGCTTTCTCTAAGGCTGATGCATGGTCATGTCATTGTTGCTTTCTCTAAGGCTGATACGTGGTCATGTCATTGTTGCTTTCTCTAAGGCTGATATGTGGTCATGCCATTGTTACTTTCTCTAAAGATGATATGTGGTCATGTCATTGTTGCTTTCTCTAAAGATGATATGTGGTCATGTCATTGTTGCTATCTCTAAAGATGATACGTGGTCATGTCATTGTTGCTTTCTCTAAGGCTGATACGTGGTCATGTCATTGTTGCTCTCTCTAAGGCTGATACGTGGTCATGTCATTGTTGCTTTCTCTAAAGATGATATGTGGTCATGTCATTGTTGCTTTCTCTAAGGCTGATAGGTGGTCATGTCATTGTTACTTTCTCTAAAGATGATATGTGGTCATGTCATTGTTGCTTTCTCTAAAGATGATATGTGGTCATCTCATTGTTACTTTCTCTAAAAATGATATGCGGTCATGTCATTGTTGCTTTCTCTAAAGATGATACGTGGTCATGTCATTGTTGCTTTCTCTAAAGATGATATGTGTTCATGTCATTTTTGCTTTCTCTAAGGATGATATGTGGTCATGTCATTGTTGCTTTCTCTAAAGTTGATATGTGGTCATGTCATTGTTTCTTTCTCTAAGGCTGATACGTAGTCATGTCATTGTTGCTTTCTCTAAGGCTGATAGGTGGCCATGTCATTGTTGCTTTCTCTAAGGCTGATGCGTGGTCATGTCATTGTTGCTTTCTCTAAGGCTGATACGTGGTCATGTCATTGTTGCTTTCTCTAAGCCTGATAGGTTGTCATGTCATGTTGCTTTCTCTAAGGCTGATACGTGGTCATGTCATTGTTGTTTCTCTAAGGCTGATACGTGGTCATGTCATTGTTGTTTCTCTAAGGCTGATACGTGGTCATGTCATTGTTGCTTTCTCTAAGGCTGATACGTGGTCATGTCATTGTTGTTTCTCTAAGGCTGATACGTGGTCATGTCATTGTTGTTTCTCTAAGGCTGATACGTGGTCAGGTTATTGTTGCTTTCTCTAAGGCTGATACGTGGTCATGTCATTGTTGCTTTCTCTAAAGATGGTATGTGGTCATGTCATTGTTGCTTTCTCTAAAGATGATATGTGGTCATTTCATTGTTGCTTTCTCTAAAGATGATATGTGGTCATGTCATTGTTGCTTTCTCTAAGGCTGATACGTGGTCATGTCATTGTTGATTTCTCTAAAGATGATAGGTGGTCATGTCATTGTTGCTTTCTCTAAAGATGATATGTGGTCTGTCATTGTTGCTTTCTCTAAAGATGATATGTGGTCATGTCATTGTTGCTTTCTCTAAGGCTGATATGTGGTCATGCCATTGTTACTTTCTCTAAAGATGATATGTGGTCATGTCATTGTTGCTTTCTCTAAAGATGATATGTGGTCATGTCATTGTTGCTATCTCTAAAGATGATACGTGGTCATGTCATTGTTGCTTTCTCTAAGGCTGATACGTGGTCATGTCATTGTTGCTCTCTCTAAGGCTGATACGTGGTCATGTCATTGTTGCTTTCTCTAAAGATGATATGTGGTCATGTCATTGTTGCTTTCTCTAAGGCTGATAGGTGGTCATGTCATTGTTACTTTCTCTAAGATGATATGTGGTCATGTCATTGTTGCTTTCTCTAAAGATGATATGTGGTCATCTCATTGTTACTTTCTCTAAAAATGATATGCGGTCATGTCATTGTTGCTTTCTCTAAAGATGATACGTGGTCATGTCATTGTTGCTTTCTCTAAAGATGATATGTGTTCATGTCATTTTTGCTTTCTCTAAGGATGATATGTGGTCATGTCATTGTTGCTTTCTCTAAAGTTGATATGTGGTCATGTCATTGTTTCTTTCTCTAAGGCTGATACGTAGTCATGTCATTGTTGCTTTCTCTAAGGCTGATAGGTGGCCATGTCATTGTTGCTTTCTCTAAGGCTGATGCGTGGTCATGTCATTGATGCTTTCTCTAAGGCTGATACGTGGTCATGTCATTGTTGCTTTCTCTAAGGCTGATACGTGGTCATGTCATTGTTGCTTTCTCTAAGGCTGATACCTGTTCATGTCATTGGGGTTTTCTCTAAGGCTGATAGGTGGTCATGTCATTGTTGCTTTCTCTGAGGCTGATACGTGGTCATGTCATTATTGTTTCTCTAAGGCTGATACGTGGTCATGTCATTGTTGTTTCTCTAAGGCTGATACGTTGTCATGTCATTGTTGTTTCTCTAAGGCTGATAGGTGGTCATGTCATTGGTGATTTCTCTAAGGCTGATACGAGGTCATATTATTGTTGCTTTCTCTACTGATGGTCTCTTACCTCACTTGTTTTGTCCTTTTCTCAACTTCTGGTCTGAAAATGTCAATACACATTTATAAAATATTATTTTAAAAATTCAATCATGTAAAATTCAAATTATTGTATCACGATTTAGTTTTATCAAAAGTATTTATAAATTGATATATTATATTTTGGAATTCATTACACACACAATTTTAAATTCTTATTATTTTCCAATTTTTTCCCCTCAATTACCCTACACCAAGTATATAGATAGGTGATTTTTTTTATCTCTTTCTCTCTCTCAGGTATGTATGTAAATATTTTCATAATTCTCTTTATCTCTCTAAAATTAATATAAGCGTTTTTTTTTTCTTTATCTAGAACAAGCATGTCAAACTCAAATCCTAACACAGGCCAAATAAAAAGTAATAATATTATGTGGGCCGCAAAAAAAGAAAACAAGTAATTAAATTTTTATAGCAACATTTATGTAGGTTTATTTTTAAAAATACTAATAAGAAAAAAGAAGGTAAAGTTAATATTTTCTCCCTGATATTTGGCATCTCTTTTCTGCTACCATCTTTCCTACTTCGGGGGAAATCTTGTTCGCAGTGATTAATTTTAAAACTGACCCAAGGTGAACGTCAGTAATTCTCGATCTGATTGGAGACTTATTTCCTTTCATAAGTGAAAATAACTGCTCGCACCGATAATTACTTCCAAACATGGACATAATTTCATATGCTAATTTTCGAGTGTTTTCAAATCTGGCTGGCAAATATTTGTAAAATTCAGAAACGTTAACTTCAATGAATTTTGCCTTTAAATCTGAATCGCACTGGATATCTATTACCTCCATTTGGATATGATTAGGTACTGATTCTATATTTATCGAGAAAATCGAAGAAAACAAAGTAAACTTGCCTTCCAAAGATTTGAAATCATAAAACCTTGTTTTAAATTCATTTCTAAGACTTAAAATTTTTTCCGCATATTTTTGATACGATGCAGTTTCAACTAAATTTAATTTGTACATGTTGCATGTCGTAAAGTGCATTAAATCTTCGTTTTTCAACTGCTTTTCCCAAAGAACTAGCTTACATTTGAATGCATTAACTTGGTCACACATGTTGGTAATGATCTGAACCTTTCCTTGCAGTTTCAAATTTAAATCCGACAAGTGTTTTGTTATGTCAACCATGAAGGAAAAATCTTGCAACCATACTTGATCAGAAAACAAAGTGATGTCTTGATTCTTGGTTATTAAAAACTGACATATTTCTTCTTTCAAGTCCCAAAATTGTTTGAGAACCTTGGAGCATGATAGCCAACGTACCTCGGTATAGTATGATAAACCTGAATATTCGCTTTCTAATTCAGTTAAGAACAGAGAGAACTGTCGCTAATTTAAACCCCGAGATCTTATGAAATTGATGAAATTTTTGATAGGTGTCAACACATTTTCCATTTTTATTACCTTCGCACATAATACTTCCTGATGTATAATGCAATGCGTATGATGAATATTGTAACCATCAGAAATTTCACCTAGTTTTTTTCGCAGTAATGCTACGAAACCGTTGGTTTTTCTAGTCACTGAAGGAGCTCCATCTGTTGCTACAGAAGTCAATTTTGATTGAGGTAAATTGTATTTTTTGCAGAAGATCATAAACACAATTAAATATATCTTCCCTGTAGTAGTGCCATGCATCGGTACTAGTTCCAATAATTCCTCAAAAATGTTGAAATCCGTGTCGCAAGCTCGAAAAAAAACAGCTAACTGAGCTACGCCCCCAGTGTCCGTACTCTCATCACAGGCAATGGAAAATGCTTCGAAACAAGATGAATTTTCTTTTATCTGATCATTTAAATTTCTGGCCATATCAGTAACTCTTTCCACAACTGTATTTCGAGACAAAGATATTGCTTGAAACGTCTTCACACTTCCAGGACAAACAATTTCTGCAGCTTTAATTAAATATTCCTTGATGAAATCACCTTCAGTAAAAGGTTTTGAGTGGTCAGCTATCATATCCGATAAAACGTAGCTTGCATGCACCGCCGCTTCACTCTCTTGTGATACTTTAGTAAACATAAACTGTTGTTTTTTCATTCCCAACTTGAACTCTTTTAATTTTTGTTGTCTCATTAAACCTTCGTAGGTATCATATTTTGATTTATGTTGTTCATAATGACGTTTAATATTATATAGTTTTGGTACACTAATAGCATTATTACATATCAAGGAGATGATTTTATCTTTTACTTCAGAGCAAAAATACTCTAATTCCCACTTTTCTTGAAAATTCCTATGTTCGTCAGCAATTTTTCGTTTAGTTTTACTGCCACTTGATTTTGATGAAGACATATTGAATACAAAGGTCTGAAAAAAAAATAGTAATCGCTAACACAAAATAATAAAACGTTTTAATTAATATTTTAAATTTTTTTTTAAAAATTAATATTTTTTAACTTACCAGACACAGAATAACTGCACAAATTATTGAACGTAACTTTAAAAAAATATATTTTTTCTAGTACTCCGAAAGAATATTTTCTTTAAACTTTAAGGCACACAATACTTATGGCGATGTACATACGTTATGTATGTAGGTATAATATTATCAAAACTTACGACTTAAGTATGGCGACCAGTGGTTTGTTATTAATAAATAAATTATGTATAATTACAATTTTCAAAAATTAGGCTACAAATTTTATTAATATTTTTCAATTTATAAAAAAAATTATTAAAATATATTTTCTGGTGGGCCGCAAATTTATTCGTTGTGGGCCGCATGAGGCCCGCGGGCCGCGAGTTTGACATGCCTGATCTAGAATATACAGAATTAGATATATTTATTTATAAAAAATCAAACTATATTTGGCATTTTTACTTTATAACTGAACCAGATTCCTACCATTCTAACTACGTTGAAAAAAAATATTAAGGAGAATGGTGAGCCGTTTTGTTTATTTAATCCAATATTTTATTGGGCTTATATATCCGGAACTAGAAACGGATTATTGGTTGAGATACTTGAGGAAACTAAAAATATTTAGTCTTTTCATTGTGATAATATGTTAATTTTAAGAGACAATATAATAATAAAACCTTCTAGTGTCCTTCTTGCGATGAAAACCAGACCGCTTATTTAGAGCTCTAATACCGTATTGAACGATTCTGATTATAAATGCGACAATGAAGAATGGAATCTTAATTATGGTATTTTAAAATACTATTGACATACGTTTTTTGGACAGTATAATTACATATAAATATTTGCATCGAGTCATGCTCTTTCTCAAACACGCTTGGAGAGTTCACCGCAGATGAGTCAAGCCCCCCCCCCCCCTTCCCCCCCTAACTATTTTTCATCGCAGCAAAGACAGTAGAAGTTTGTTTATGTGTAAAAAGCATTCGCACTTGATAGCTTTATATCTTGTCTATAGATTGCGTGATATTGCCTTATAGCTAATTTATACCTAATTGGAATTGGCTTTATTGTTTGCGAAAGAGCATTGCTCGATGCAAATATATATCTATATTTTATTCTACTATTCTGAGAGCTTATATATGTTCATATAATTTGCTAAATATAACTATAACTAAGATCCCGTCCTTCATTGTCGAATATAGAAGCTTAATCGTTCAAAAACCGTATTAGAGATCTAAAAAAGCGATCTGCTGGATTAAATTGGCATAAGCTTAGAGAGAGATATAAATACATTCAAATATTAGCTTCAGACACTGATTTTCCGAAAATACTTACAAATAAAGTTTATAAATAATTTAAATCTCAGTAAGGGGAAGCTGTTATTTCATAAAAGAAAAAATCGTTCAAAAATTATTTAATATCTTGTACAAAGACGGCGTTAATATACACTATGTTGTGAAATAATACTTATTTAACACTGAAGTAAATATAGTAAGGAAATAATTTGTTTTATTGATTCATGACTTTGCAATCTATCTGACATGTTTTTGTCCTTCTACAGAACCATAAAATTATGGCTCTTGTAGCTTCATTCTTATGGTCCTGGGGAAAAACAAACATGGCATAAATTTCGCAAAAGCGTTAAAATAGAAGAAGATATTCTTCTCATACTTTATATAGTCCAGGTATTCATAGTCTCAGATATAGTACCTAATACCCATATGTATTCCTATAATTTTTTGCTATTTTTTAAAACTGTGAATTGAATTTATTTTCGATCACCACTGGAAATAAACTATTGGAAGTGATGACTCTTGTTACTCCGTTGATGAAACTGAAAAGACTGCTATATGGCCTTAGCACTTTGAAAATATTTCCTAATTTCCTTATAATATAAAGAGAAGTACAATATCAAGTTGTAGAAGGATATTATTCAGATACCAAGAGAGGCATCTTTCCCATTAAATATGCATTAGTACAATGAAATTTACTT